>SMSO01000014.1:5090844-5688635 GCA_004764695.1 Schizochytrium sp. TIO01 | reverse complement strand
CATCTCAACAAGTAATGGGCTATCGAATGATTTTTCTAGAAAAGTTCTGCTTACTCTACTCATAGAGTTAAAACACTACTAAACTCGGTTCCTTCCCCCTATTAATAATATGAGAGACAAGAAATAAACTTTCAAAGGTCAGTAAAAGTATATGTTAAAAGTATTTTTTTCTGAGAAATCACATCTACCCTGTTGTAATTTCAAGCAGCTTTCCAATGGTACCACTCCATGATTTATATATTTCCCCGTTGTTGAGAAAATGCATCTTATACTAATCACTTATTTATCTCTTTTGTTATCAAATAGAGTGACAACTTAGAGCTTCTTTTCTCAAGCTTGCAAGAAGCTTTTCTCTCATAAATCAAATGCACTCATCTCAACAATTTATGCGCTATTGAACGATGCTTCTAGAAAAGTTCTGCTTACTCTACTCATAGAGTTAAAACACTACTAAACTCGGTTCCCTCCCCCTATTAATAATATAAGAGACCAAAAATAACCTTTCAAAGGTCAGTAGAAACACATTTTAAGAATATTTCAGCTAAGCAAACACCGCAACCCCGTTGTAAATTGCCCCAGCTTTCCAACGGTACCCCTCCATGATTAATATTTTTCCCCGGTGTTGAGAAAATGAATTTTATGCTAGCCGTTCAATTCTTTATCCTGCTCACAAGTAGAGTGACAACTTGGGGCTTTTTTTCTCCAGCTTGCAAGAACATTTGTTCTCATAAATCAAATGCACTCATCTTAACACTTCATAAACTATCGAATGATGTTTGTAGAAAAGCTCTGTCGATTGTATTTATAGAGATACAACACTACTAACCCAGTTCCTTCCCCCTATTAATAATATGAGAGACAAAAAAAACAACTTTTAAAGGTCAGTAAAATGCATGTTAAAAGTATTTTTTCTGAGAAAACACATTCAATCTGTTGGAAATTCAACCAGCTTTCCAATGGTACACTTCAATAATTAATATATTATCCCGTTGTTAAGAAAGTGAATCTTATACTAACCATTTAATTCTCTGTCCTGCTCACAAAACAGAATGATAACTTGGAGCTTCTTTTCTCAAGCTTGACAGGGTCTTTTTTCTCACAAATCAAATTCGAGCATCTCAGCAATTCATGTTCTATCAATGGGTGCCTATAGCAAAGTCCTTTCTATTCTATTCATAGAGTTAGAGCATTACTAAACTCAGTTCTTTCTCCCTATTAATGATATGGGCGACTAAGAAATAACTTTCAAAGGTCAGTAAAAATAATTTTTTAAAACATTTCGCCTGAGAAAACACATCTACCCTGTTGTGAATCTTAACAGCTTTCCAACGGTACCACCTGATGATTAATATCTTCCCCCGTTGTTGAGAAAATGAACCTTATACTAATCATTTTGCTGCTCACAAATAGAGTGGCAACTTAGAGCTTCTTTTCTCAGGCTTGCAAGAAGAGTTTCTCTCATAAATCAAATCCACCCACTGTAACTATTATTCAGCTATCCGACGATGTTTGTAGCAAAGTTCTATCTATCATATGCATAGAGTTACAACACTACTAAACTCGTTTCCCTCCCCCTATTAATAATATGAGAGATCAAGAAATAACTTTCAAAGGTCAGTAAAAACACATGTTAAAGTATTGCTTTTCTGAAAAAACACATTTACCCTGTTGCAAATTGAAGCAGCTTTCTGGTGATACTTGTCAAATATTAATATCTTTAGTGGTTATTGACATATTCTCCCTTGTGAGGATCCATCAACTGCTTGTTTAAATGAAGTGATAACTAGGAGCTTCTTTTCGCAAGCTTGAAAACATATTTTTTCGCAACGATTATGACTATCCTGTGGTAAAACCGACGCAGGTCCCGTCAGTGCTTGTCAAAAAGATCTAGCTATTTTATCAAGAAAGTTACAACAGTACTAAGTTTAGTTCTTTTCTCTTATTAATAATATAGAAGAGTAAAATTTTCTTTTAAAAGTTCGAAAAATATTTTCAAAGATTTGTTTTTTCTCACTCCTGCCATCATCCATATTCGGTATTGCTTGCGCTTTCTACTGATCCAAATCTTTAAGTGATCAATAAAGTAGTTGTGGAGATAATGGGGTTTTGAAATAGTGGGAGGCTGCTGCTAAATACCTGGAAGGGTAATTTCTCATAATTTAAGAACGATTTCCTCTGGAGAACTTCAATAGTATAGCTCTCCATAAATTTTGTGATCTAATGGTGCAAGAATAACATGTGTCTCTCAAGTAGTTGTCGAGAAAATATGTCTTTCTTTCTTTCGATAATCCATCAGTTGCCTGATAAAGTGATCACTTGGGGCTTCTTTCCGTAAGCTTGAAAACATATTTTTTCGCAACGATTATGACTATCCTGTGGTAACAACGACGCACGTCCTGACGGTACTTGTCGAAAAGATCTAGCTATTTAATCCAGAAAGTTACAACAGTACTAAGTTTAGCTCTTTCCTCTTATAATAATATGAAAGAGTAACATTTTCTTTTAAAAGTTCGAAAAATACTTTCAAAGATTTGTTTTTTCTCACTCCTGCCATCATCCGTATTCTATATTGCTTGCGCTTTCTACTGATCCAAATCTTTAAATGATCAATAAAGTAGTTGTGGAGATAATGGGGTTTCGAAGAAGTGGGAGGCTGCTGCCAAATTCCTGGAAGGGTATTTTCTCATCATTTAAGAACGATTTCCTCTGGAGAACTTCAATAGTATAGCTCTGCATAAATTTTGTGATCTAATGGTGCAAAAATAACATGTGTCTTTCAAGTAGTTGTCGAGAAAATATGTCTTTCTTTCTTTCGATAATCCATCAGTTGCCTGATAAAGTGATCACTTGGAGCTTCTTTCCGCAAGCTTGAAAACATATTTTTTCGCAACGATTATGACTACCCTGTGGTAAAACCGACGCAGGTCCCGTCAGTGCTTGTCAAAAAGATCTAGCTATTTAATCCAGAAAGTTACAACAGTACTAAGTTTAGTTCTTTTCTCTTATTAATAGTATGGAAGAGTAACATTTTCTTTTAAAAGTTCGAAAAATACTTTCAAAGATTTGTTTTTTCTCAATCATGCCATCATCCGTATTTAATATTGCTTGCGCTTTCTACTGATCCAAATCTTTAAATGATCAATAAAGTAGTTGTGGAGATAATGGGGTTTTGAAGAAGCGGGAGGCTGCTGCCAAATTCCTGGAAGGGTATTTTCTCATCATTTTAGAATGAATTCCTCTTGAGAACTTTCACAGTACAGCTCTCCATAAAATTGCTGATCGAATGGTGCAAGAATAACATGTGTCTCTCAAGTAGTTGTCGAGAAAAGCTGTCTATCTTTATTTATTCTGAGTTAAATTAAAAATAATTTCAAAAGATGGCAACTACGTAGGGGTCAAACTCAATGTTGCTGACAGTATTTTTCAATTCTGGCACACTTAATCTATGCAAAATTGAATTTCCTATTTAATGATATCATTTTTATGGATCTCACTCTTCTTGGTGTTGATAAAATACCCCTTTGTTCAAAGTAATAGTATATTGAGAAAGACAGAGCGAGTTGAAAGAAGCATTATAAGGATGATGTAGGGGTCTTCTGAGCCATTAATAAAATGTTTTTTAACTTTTGTGCTGTCACCATGTTCATTCATGCCGAATCCTAGCTCGTAGTTAAAAAACGAAAAACATCGATCAACACCTCATCGAGAAAAGACCCCCTAAATAGTATTTTTTTCTTACTTTCTTTTTAAAATTAAAAACCTTCAGTGAGATTTAAAAGAAAATTAAAAGATGGCAACTACGTAGGGGTCAAACTCGATGTTGCCGAGAGTATTTTTCAATTCTGACACGCCTATCCTATGCCAAATTGCATTTCCAGTCTAATGATACTACTTTTATGGACCTCTCTTTGCTTGGTGTTGACAAAATACCCCTTTGTTCAAAGTAATAATATATTGAGAAAGACAGACCGAATTAAAAGAAACGTCTTAACTATACTGTAGGGGTCTTCTGAGCCATTAATAAAATGTTTTTTCACTTTTGTGATGTAAGAAGGTTCATACTTTCCGAACCCTAGCTCGTAGTTTAAAAACGAAAAAGATCGATCAACTCCTTGTCGAGAAAAGACCCCCTCAATAGTATGTTTTCTTACTTTCTTTTTAAAATTAAAAACTTTCGGTTCGATTTTAAAGAAAATTAAAATATGTCGACTACGTAGGGGTCAAACTCGATGTTGCCGAGAGTATTTTTCAATTCAGGCACACCTCTTCAATGCCAAATTGAATTTCCTGTCCAATGGTACCACTTTTATGGATCTCATTTTTCTTGGTGTTGATGCAATACCCCTTTGTTCAAAGTAATAATATATTGAGAAAGACAAAGCGAGTTAAAAGAAACGCATTAACTATGCTGTAGGGGTCTTTTGAGCTATCAATCAAAATGTTTTTTACCTTTTGGGCTGCAACAATATTCCTTCGCTCTGACGCCTAGCTCGTAGTTCAAAAACGAAAATCATCGATCAACTCCTTGTCGAGAAAATACCCCCTCAATAGCATTATTTTTACTTTCTTTTTTAAATCTAAGACCTTTTCAACAATTCTTTAACTTTAAAAGAAAGCACTAAAATACTTTAAATAATCTAACGACGGTTCTCTGTTTAAAACGTACTATTATTTCATCTATCCATCAACTAGTACCACCCGTTCCCCATACTACTTAAATTTAAAAACTTTTAACATCTTCACTTAATGTTTTGTCTATATGAACCTCTAATAATATTTATTAAAAAAATATTAAAAAAGAAAAATATTTTTTTTCCTCCACCAAGCTGTGCAATTTTCCTTATCTACTCATTCTTTTTCGTTAACAAATAAATTTTCTTTCTTTCTTTTCTCCACCTTCCTATACTTCCATCTAACTTCTTATCCAGTGGTGCCCCTTGAAAGTTTCCCTCTACCTTTTCCGGCTTATAGTTTGCCCCATGTGAAACATTAGTATAAGTTTTAAAATAATGTTTAAAGGGAAAAAGGCTTTAATAACCTTATTGTTTGCCGTACTTCTGCCCTACTACTTGCCTAATTTTTACTTGCTCTGCCCAGCTAACCAAGATGAGTTATCCAAGTTTGTCTAACTATCGCCGGGGGTCACTATAAGAAAGTACTTGAAAAACAAACCCTTTGACAAATAAAAAGGGAGCTCCACTAGTCTCTCACCTACTCTGTATAGAGTATAGCAAGAACTAATGAAACTCCCTTTCTACTTCGTCACTATCGCGTTCTTATCTAAACTCTATCCCTCCTAATCACCTATCCAATAATACACTATCCAAGTCCAATGCCCCTCCTTTCCATAAGAAACTCTATGCAACACCCTATCAACTTAGTTCTCAGTTCAAACTAGCCTATTGTTTCCTCTACCAACCCACTAACAACCCATGTTCCCTGCCCTAGTATAATATCCAAGAAGAACTTCATCCCAAAATCATCTCAAATATCCAACCCACCGGGAGTCACCAACAATAAAAAAAATGAAGAAAAGAAAGAAAAATATACCTATCAAAGGCATAACAGATCAACGGAAC
The DNA here is from genome assembly GCA_004764695.1 of Schizochytrium sp. TIO01. Taxonomy (NCBI): domain Eukaryota; class Bigyra; order Thraustochytrida; family Thraustochytriidae; genus Schizochytrium; species Schizochytrium sp. TIO01. The sequence continues at coordinate 5,683,056 of SMSO01000014.1, read as the reverse complement.
GAAGGCCAAACCTCAGCAGATCGTAGGGCAAGGCCTACTCTCATGCTTACAGTACCCCGTCCAAGCTAAGTCGTCTACAAAGGATCTCTTGCTTGATTCGTTGAAATTGTGATGAGAGAAAGCGCTGATTTTGACAGCACTGGTTTCAATCGGTTTACAAAAATAACTGTATAGATACTCGTAGTAACTAATCAAGCATGTAATATCATCGCCTTCAGCATCGTTTCGGACTTAGAGGCGTTCAGCCCTGAACGAACGCATGATAGCTTTGCGGCATTGACTTTTCAGACAACCGCGTTACCAATGATGCGGTCCAAAGGTTCCTCTCGTACTAACCTGAACTACTGGTACGACAACAACTTCATCAGTAGGGTAAAACTAACCTGTCTCACGACGGTCTAAACCCAGCTCACGTTCCCTTTTAACGGGTGAACAATCCGACCATTGCGCCCTTCTGCAAGCGCAGGATAGGAAGAGCCGACATCGAAGGATCAAAAAGCAACGTCGCTATGAACGCTTGGCTGCCACAAGCCAGTTATCCCTGTGGTAACTTTTCTGACACCTCTAGCTTGAAATTCTAAAACACTAAAGGATCGATAGGCCATGCTTTCACAGTTTGTATTCACACTGAAAATCAAAATCAAGAGAGCTTTTACCCTTTTGCGCTAAGTGAGATTTCTGTTCTCACGGAGCTCTCCTTAGGACACCTGTGTTCTCTTCTAACAGATGTGCCGCCCCAGCCAAACTCCCCACCTGACAATTTCTATCGCGGTGATTGCTTCTAAAGAACTTATGTACCAGAACTTGAATACCTTTATCAACATTCAAGTCACACTGTGACGATATAAGTAAAACGTCGATGTGAGTGGCGGTATTTCAAGGTTGCTACAAGTAGCTCCCGCCTATTCTACACCTCACATGACATTTCACAATGTCAGACTAGAGTCAAGCTCAACAGGGTCTTCTTTCCCCGCTGATTCTTCCAAGCCCGTTCCCTTGGCTGTGGTTTCGCTAGATAGTAAATAGGGACAGTGGGAATCTCGTTAATCCATTCATGCGCGTCACTAGTTAGATGACGAGGCATTTGGCTACCTTAAGAGAGTCATAGTTACTCCCGCCGTTTACCCGCGCTTTTTTGAATTACTTCACGATGACATTCAGAGCACTGGGCAGAAATCACATTGCGTCAACATCGTTTCCGACCATCGCAATGCTTTGTTTTAATTAAACAGTCGGATTCCCCTTGATCGCTCCAGTTCTGAGTCGGTGTTTAAGCGTTGCCTGGTGAATGGTTGGAATAAGTAAAGACAGGTCAGCCCGACCACGCATCGATTGCTCAACACATGTAGGCCGTCCCACACAAACACACCCCAACCGCCAAACAACCACACCCTCAGAGCCAATTCTTATCCCAAAGTTACGAATCTATTTTGCCGACTTCCCTTATCTACATTCTTCTATTGACTAGAGACTTTTCATCTTGGAGACCTGTTGCGGTTATCAGTACGGCCAGAGGCAAAATGATGCCGCCCTTTGGATTTTCACGGGCCGTCGAACATGCACCGGACAACCCCAAAACTGGGCTGCTCTGCTTCTTCAATCGCCCCCTCGCTCCGCAAAGGACTTCCGGGGTGATTAATTAAAGAAAGAATTAAAAAGAAAAGAGAACTCTTCCCGGGATGCTCGCCAACGTCTCCAAACAGCGCTAGCGTTACCGCATTGAACACTAACCTCTGGTTTGCGAATATTAACGCAATTCCCTTTCGCACGCGGATTGATATCTTTCAAACAATCATCCATTCCACCATCTCAGGCCATGCTTAGGACCGACTCACTCGCGTCCAATTGCTGTTCACGCGAAACCTTTCCCCACTTCAGTCTACAAGGATCTCTCTTGTATACTTGCTACTACCACCAAGATCTGCACTAGAGGCCGTTCCACGCAGGTTCACACCAAACGCTTCAACACATAACCTCCACGCCCTCCTACTCATCCTGAAATAATATAAACATTCAAGATGGCACAGTATAAGTAGATCGCTGAAGCGCCATCCATTTTCAGGGCTAATCCATTCGGCAGGTGAGTTGTTACACACTCCTTAGCGGGTTCCGACTTCCATGGCCACCGTCCTGCTGTCTAGATGAACCAACACCTTTTGTGGGATCTCATGAGCGAACATTCTGGCACTTTAACTGTGCGTTCGGATCATCCCGCATCGCCAGCTCTGCTTACCAGAGATGGCCCACTAATAACTCAGATTCAATCACGCAGTTCACTCAAGCAACCGCATGTTCTCACCCATTTAAAGTTTGAGAATAGGTCGAGGACATTTCGTCCCCAATGCCTCTAATCATTCGCTTTACCTGATGAAACTCTACACGAGTTATAGCTATCCTAAGGGAAATTTCGGAGGGAACCAGCTACTAGATGGTTCGATTAGTCTTTCGCCCCTATACTCAGTTTTCACGATCGATTTGCACGTCAGAACCGTTTGCAGGCTTCCATCAGAGTTTCCCCTGACTTTACCCTATCCAAGCATAGTTCACCATCTTTCGGGTCGCTACGAATCCGCTCCAACTCAAATCTTTCACCGTAGATCATGATCGGCCGATACTGATGACAGTACCATAGCTTCGCTTTCACTTCGCGCTCTGGTTTCATCACCAAAACACTCGCACATTCGTAACACTCCTTGAACCGTGTTTCAAGACGGGCGGTTTGCACTCATTTCGTCGACATCCTAGATATGAAAATATTCCTCTGTCGGTAGCGAGGGTCGGAAATCAAGGCCCCGGAACAAACCGCTTGCCAAGACACTACTCCCTCGCACAGCCAACACATGCCGACCAGTGCTCATTGTCACACTGACTTCCGAAAAAGACAGCTGAAAACAACAAACACCAACACTGGGCGCAAACCCTTCCCTTTCAACGATTTCAGGTACTTTTCACTCTCTTTTCAAAGTTCTTTTCATCTTTCCTTCACAGTACTTTTCCACTATCGGTCTCTCGTCAATATTTAGCTTTAGATGGAATTTACCACCCACTTGGCGCTGCAGTCCCAAGCAACACGACTCCTTGAATACACTCCGTACGTTCTGTTGGTAAAAAAAAGCCACGAACGGGACTTTCACCCTGTATCGTGCCCACTTCCATGGGACTTTGACCTTTTCACAAAACTGGATGCGCATCGACAGACTACAATTCTTTTCTTTAAAAAAGATTTTCATGATGAGCTCTTCCCGCTTCGCTCGCCGCTACTGAGGGAATCCCGGTTGGTTTCTTTTCCTCTGCTTAATTATATGCTTAAATTCAGCAGGTCTTCTTTCCAACATGAGGTTTGAATATTTTATTAAAAATGCTGTATTTTAAATCATCCAGCAAGTTTTTTTGCTTTTGCTAAGTATTCTTCAGGCCAATCTGATAAAAAATCAAATAATACACCCATCCATCGACTCTACTGTTAAAATCAACAACAGAAGTGAAAGAAACAAACACTCAAGCAGGAATGCTACCGCATAACACGGAAGCGCAATGTGCGTTCAAAAATTTGATGCTCGCTAATTCTGCAATTCACACTACGTATCGCATTTCGCTGCGTTCTTCATCGTTACGAGAGCCTAGACATCCATCGCTGAAAGTCATATTTAACTTTTATTTGAAAATAATAAAAAATATATAAATTTGTAAAGATAAAAACCAACTCCAATAAAATAATAATAATTGTGATAATGATCCTTCCGCAGGTTCACCTACGGAAACCTTGTTACGACTTCACCTTCCTCTAAACAATAAGATTCACCCGAGTTCTGCCTCTGTCCAAAAATTAATCCAAACAGAAACATCCCATGGTTTCATCGGACCGTTCAATCGGTAGGTGCGACGGGCGGTGTGTACAAAGGGCAGGGACGTATTCAATGCAAGCTGATGACTTGCGTTTACTAGGAATTCCTCGTTGGAGATTAATAATTGCAAAAATCTAGCCCCAGCACGATGAGCGTTCCAAGGATTAGCCAGGCCTTCCGACCAAGCACTCAATTCCAAAAAATAGAATTAAAACCCGATGAACCCATCAGTGTAGCGCGCGTGCGGCCCAGAACATCTAAGGGCATCACAGACCTGTTATTGCCTCGAACTTCCTGCCCGTAAACCGGACATGTCCCTCTAAGAAGTTAAAAACGTACTATGTTGCCATACCACGCACTATTTAGTAGGCCGAGGTCTCGTTCGTTAACGGAATTAACCAGACAAATCACTCCACCAACTAAGAACGGCCATGCACCACCACCCATAGAATCATGAAAGAGCTCTCAATCTGTCAATCCTACCTATGTCTGGACCTGGTAAGTTTTCCCGTGTTGAGTCAAATTAAGCCGCAGGCTCCACTCCTGGTGGTGCCCTTCCGTCAATTCCTTTAAGTTTCAGCCTTGCGACCATACTCCCCCCGGAACCCAAAGACTTTGATTTCTCATGTGCTGCTGCTGAGGCCCATTAATAAAGCACCCAACAATCGCAAGTCGGCATCGTTTACGGTCTAGACTACGATGGTATCTAATCATCTTTGATCCCCAGACTTTCGTTCTTGATTAATGAAAACATGCTTGGTAAATGCCTTCGCTCTAGTTCGTCTTTCGGAAATCCAAGAATTTCACCTCTAGCTCCTAAATACGAATACCCCCAACTGTTCCTATTAACCATTACTCAGGCGTGCAAACCAACAAAATAGCACCCAAGTCCTATCTTATCATCCCATAATAAACATACCGGTCATACGACCTGCTTGGAACACTCTGCTTTGATTACAGTGAAAGATTTCTCCCCTATAAAGAAAAGAAAAAGATGGCCAAGGCAACACAGACAATCAATCCCCATTCAGGGAAAGCACCGGTCGCCCATGCCAGAAATTCAACTACGAGCTTTTTAACTGCAACAACTTTAGCATATGCTTCTGGAGCTGGAATTACCGCGGCTGCTGGCACCAGACTTGCCCTCCAGTTGATCCTCGATGAGGGTTTTACATTGCTCTCATTCCGATAGCAAAACGCATACACGCTTCGCATCGATATTTCTCGTCACTACCTCGTGGAGTCCACAGTGGGTAATTTACGCGCCTGCTGCTATCCTTGGATATGGTAGCCGTCTCTCAGGCTCCCTCTCCGGAGTCGAGCCCTAACTCTCCGTCACCCGTTATAGTCACCGTAGTCCAATACACTACCGTCGACAACTGATGGGGCAGAAACTCAAACGATTCATCGACAAAAAAGTCAATCTGCTCAATTATCATGATTCACCAATAAAATCGGCTTCAATCTAATAAGTGCAGCCCCATACAGGGCTCTTACAGCATGTATTATTTCCAGAATTACTGCAGGTATCCATATAAAAGAAACTACCGAAGAAATTATTACTGATATAATGAGCCGTTCGCAGTCTCACAGTACAATCGCTTATACTTACACATGCATGGCTTAATCTTTGAGACGAGCATATGACTACTGGCAGGATCAACCAGATTGCTATGTTCATTTTAGTTAAAATGGTAATAAAACCATTCTAAACAAATTTCTTCAACAATCAAAGTGTATTTCAAAACTCAGCCAATCGTCCTTTTCAACCTTGACCAATCTCACGCCAAAGAATGTTTGTTTAAACATCCTTAGGGGAGACTTCGATGTGAAGTGCTACACGCTTCTGAAGAAATCTTCATCCACATGCAACGGTCCTCACGCCTTCGGTTCAGATCAAAACTTTGCGAAGATCTACGTAACAATACGAAGCTTCAAGACCGCGACAGCTTCAAAATGTACCCAAACGGCACACGCTGTCTCAGATCCAATCTTAGCGCATTCTGCAGGAAGTTTTTCATGCTTCACAAGTCCAACGGAGTTGAACCCGTCCGCACACACCCTTCCTCGCGCCACCTCGAGAACTCACAAAACCATCAGCAGTTGGAACTTGTCAACTGTTCTGTTCTGTTCTGACGGTTTCCCGTTCAGTGGCCGCGTTGAACAAGGGCCCTGTGACACAGAAAATGTGGATGGATATTGCAAGTGTTTGCTTGTTTTGGAGGTTCGAAAAGAACAAATGAATGGTCGCAAATTTTGAAATTTCCCAATATTTGGAACATGGTTTTCTTTCATTTCAAAAAGTGAAAACCGCTGTGGGGAAATTCTTCCAGAAACGTGATCCGGTATTTTGGGGTCATGTTTGCTGCATGTACAGTTGCAGTACCGTGATACTAAGACGAATAAGGTAGAAATATCTTTAAGAGGATAGTTATAGATAATATGCAAGCATTATACAGCACAATAAATATACAGAGAATCTTAATTCTGGTTTTCCCAATATTGAAGTCTAATGTTGCCTAATGAATGCATTCGCCGTCACATTCTAAAGAAAGAGGGAAAGAAAAAAAAATACCATAAAACGTTCTTCTCTTTCAAGCTAAAACTTTCTTTTACTTTTTCATTTAAAAGAAAAGTTAAAAAAAAAAAAAAAAAAAAAAAAAAAACATTCTAACCGAAAATCTTTTAGACATAGAAGATTTCCTCTTATTGTGCATGCTATCGTGCAACAGGGAAACTGCACACTACCTCTCAAAGAAGAAGCCCTATTTGCAAGCATACAAACAAACAAAAATCAGCTACTCGCAGCCCTCAGAGTCTCACTGACCTCACTAGCAGGAACTCTTAGTCAACCGCGCTCCATGCACGCAAGCTTCTGAAGGCTTTCCTATCCTGGTACGGATTCCTTCTTTCTCGCGATTGAAAGGCAATCGCGCAGGGGTCACGACAATGCTGTGTTTAACCATAAATGTTCGAGCTTCTTAGACCCGGTTGTAATCACTGATGGGTGCTTTGATTTGCCATATAGGCTTCAGATGTAACAGCGCGCCAGCATGCCTTGAGATTTGTCACCGATCATCATACTCACTTGCTTCAGCATCATTTTTTATCTAGAAGACAACGTTATTTCAAAACTGAAAGCCGTGTTGTACTATACGACCCCGGCTATTAATACCTCAACTACTTTATTGTTTTAGTAAATGTGCATTGACCATAACAATTCCTCTAATTGCAAAAGAAGTTTTATGATTGAGAAATTTATTCAGAAAAGCTTTGAGCCGAATATTTTGATCGCATGACCCTATTTTACCACTGCTATGGAGATAAACATACTGGCAGGTGAGAAATACGTATTCACATTAATGGGCCCGAGCAACTCTGAAAATGTAACGATCACCTTGTTGGGAGATATAAATCTAGTTTATGATGGTTCTCGTCCTGCAATTTACTGTTTTTTCATCGACAACTCAGCTAGCCTCTGCCGCCGCTTCCTAGAGTCTTAGTTTCAGGAAATTAAAACAACAGGGGTGTTTCATTGAAATGCCGTAATTAGCACGCTGCTTAGAGCCTATATGCAGCGAAGTTCACAAACCACTCATTCGAGTTTTTCATGCTTTCTTTAAAAACGATCAGTGAGGCCTGATGAAGAGAGTAAAAGAAAAAAGAATGTCCTTGAAAGTATTGAGTTTCCAAATGCAGGCAGCTTGATTGTTTAAATTTCGGTTGGGTTAATTTAGATTTGGGTAAGACATCAAATTGGGTATTTCTCAATAAAAATTAAGGTCTAAAACCCAGTCTACTTCCAACACACGACAACGCCATCAATTTTGAAGAACTCATTCGCGTTCCCATCATTGCTCGTTTTTTATCGTGACATTTGTTACTAAATCACAGATATTATTGGAAAGTTGTGTGGCATATCATGGAAAGCATCCCCCGATATAATGTTTCAGAAGTTGCATTTTCATAATTTTAAAGATAATAAAATTTAGCCTTCTCGAACTTGAGTATGCCGACTACTAAGAAGGAATACAGATACATCTTTGCGACATCACTTTGCAAGGTTAAGAGGAGCATCCATCTGACGCAACAGTGTCAAAAGTGTCATGATGGCATGATGTATAACACTGCACGCGACTCACCCATGGAACGAATGGAATCAAGCAAGCATCGAGAGGAGTCTGCAAAGTAAAACCTGCAGGCAGACCCGAAATACCAAAGCGAACAAAAGCACTTGGATCTATCAAGCACATTCAACAAGACAACCCTAGTCATAATACTAACTAACTACTATCATCTAAGACATTTCCCCAAATACCTCTAAGTAATCATAACCACGTCTCATTCCGACTACAAATGAAATACATATTTGAAAAGGCTAAAGCTCGAGTAAAATGATCGATGATAACAATACTTCTGGCGTGTGGAAACTGATGATGAACACGACTTCCAAACACACCATCACAATTTTAGAATATTTATGAAGTATTATACTCCACCGTCTTGTAAAGAACAGATTATGACCCTTGCATACCCGCTCCATGATGGTCGATCTCAGTCATCATTGAAAACATTTATCAAAGAGCATATCACGCTTTATGTTAGGATGGTGAATATTTTCAACATTCATAATCCTGAGAATCTACAAAATAATAACACTTATGCAGTTTGACATGCAAGCAACAAGGCAAAGATAATGATTTAGGGTTAAATTCATTCGAAAATGTAAGGGCCCAGCAATCCCAATGACTCCCTAAAGGCAACGATTAAAGCTTCCAATATATCAAGCTCTACTTTCTGCGTAGCAAGAAATTCCTCTTTCGAGCTCTGCTCACCATTACTGCTAGCAAGCAGACTCTGTCCAGAACGACTGAGTTTCACTGAAGATGGCATAGAAAGTGCATTGTTTACAGCATGTATACAACCAAGCTCACGAGAGATCTGCTCAAGACTTGTCCTTCTTGTCTTTGCATAATAAATCTCTTCATTCAGTTTCAGCTCCCTCTGTCCTTCATAGCTCAATCTTAAACTAAGAATTAGCAGACCAAATAGCATCATCTCCGTTCGTCAGTTAACAATTGAATCTCATCTAAGGTACCCAAAGGAATGATAGTACCATATCATTTCTCCTTTGATGTGGTCGTGTTCTCTATTAGATCCACCCCAACCAAAAGAGCAAAAACAGAATTAAACGAACAAGCAATTGAGTAAACTTGCTAAACAAAACTGGACAAAAAAAAACACCAACCCACCCACCAACCAACAAAGCAAGGATCATGTACAAAAACGTCTTTGAGCTGCGGTGTTGCGTAGACAACTTACTCTATTTCTGCCAACGACCAGTTCACTTTCAGCGCCGCAGCCACTGCCTTGGCGCCCTCGTCGTCGATATTGTTGTATTCAAGACTGTTGATTTGATTGAATGATGGCAAGCAATACATTACACGTTACATATTACAATAGATGCACGCATGCATTCATGGACGTGAGTGATCTAGGTTGGCTGTCAGCATTTATCTTTGTTGTGTTGTCATTTTGCTCTTTGTTCGATGCATGTATACTCACTCAAACAGACAACCCATCCATCCATCCATCCATCCATCCATCAAACAAACCAAACAAACAAGCAAGCGATTGCATAAACTTGCAAAAAAACACCGACCCACCCACCAAATAACAAACCAAGAATCATGTACAAACAAGTCCACGAGCTGCGCTGTTGCGTAGACAACTTACGATAGTGATGTCAGCGACAGGTTCTCTTTCAGCGCCGCAGCCACTGCCTTGGCGCCCTCTGAGCCGATATCGTTGCCAAAAAGACTGTCGATTTAATTGAATGATGGCAACCCATACATTACATTGCAATGCATTACATTGGATACATGCATGGACGTGAGTGATCTAGGTTGGCTGTCAGCTATTATCTTTGTTGTGTTGTCATTTTGCTCTTTGTTCGATGCATGTATACTCACTCAAACAGACAACTCATCCATTCATCAAACAAACAAGCGATTGCATAAACTTGCAAAACAACACCGACCCACCCACCAAACAACAAACCAAGCATCATGTACAAACAAGTCCACGAGCCGCGGTGTTGCGCAGACAACTTACTTGAGTGATGTCAGCGACAGGTTCTCTTTCAGCGCCGCAGCCACTGCCTTGGCGCCCTCTGAGCCGATATCGTTGCCAAAAAGACTGTCGATTTAATTGAATGATGGCAACCCATACATTACATTGCAATGCATTACATTGGATACATGCATGGACGTGAGTGATCTAGGTTGGCTGTCAGCTATTATCTTTGTTGTGTTGTCATTTTGCTCTTTGTTCGATGGATGTATACTCACTCAAACAGACAACTCATCCATTCATCAAACAAACAAGCGATTGCATAAACTTGCAAAACAACACCGACCCACCCACCAAACAATAAACCAAGCATCATGTACAAACAAGTCCACAAGCCGCGGTGTTGCGCAGACAACTTACTTGAGTGATGTCAGCGACCGGTTCTCTTTCAGCGCCGCAGCCACTGCCTTGGCGCCCTCTGAGCCGATCTCGTTGCCTTCAATACTGTCGATTTGATTGAATGATGGCCAGCAATACATTACATGTTACATATTACAATAGATGCACGTATGCATGCATGGACGTGAGTGATCTAGGTTGGCTTTCAGCATTTATCTTTGTTGTGTTGTCATTTTGCTCTTTGTTCGATGGATGTATACTCACTCAAACAGACAACTCATCCATCCATCAAACAAACAAGCGATTGCATAAACTTGCAAAACAACACCGACCCACCCAGCAAGCAACAAACCAAGCATCATGTACAAACAAGTCCACGAGCTGCGGTGTTGCGTAGACAACTTACTTGAGTGATGCCAGCGACCGGTTCTCTTTCAGCGCCGCAGCCACTGCCTTGGCGCCCTCTGAGCCGATATCGTTGTTATCAAGACTGTCGATTTGATTGAATGAGGGCAACCAATACATTACACGTTACATATTACAATAGATGCTCGCATGCATGCATGGACGTGAGTGATCTAGGTTGGCTTTCAGGATTTCGTTCTTTGTTGTGTTGTCATTTTGCTTTTGTTCGATGGATATATACTCACTCAAACAGACAACTCATCCATCCATCAAACAAACAAGCGATTGCATAAACTTGCAAAACAACACCGACCCACCCACCAAACAACAAACCAAGCATCATGTACAAACAAGTCCACGAGCTGCGGTGTTGCGTAGACAACTTACTTGAGTGATGTCAGCGACCGGTTCTCTTTCAGCGCCGCACCCACTGCCTTGCCGCCCTCTGAGCCGATATTGTTGCACAGAAGACTGTCGATTTGATTGAATGATGGCAACCAATACATTACACGTAACATATTACAATAGATGCACGCATGCATGCATGGACGTGAGTGATCTAGGTTGGCTTTCACCATTTATCTTTGTTGTGTTGTCATTTTGCTCTTTGTTCGATGGATGTGTACTCACTCAAACAGACAACTCATCCATCCATCAAACAAACAAGCGATTGCATAAACTTGCAAACCAACTCCGACCCACCCACCAAACAACAAACCAAGCATCATGTACAAACAAGTCCACGAGCTGCGGTGTTGCGTAGACAACTTACGATAGTGATGTCAGTGACCGGTTCTCTTTCAGCGCCGCAGCCACTGCCTTGGCACCCTCGTCGCCGATTTTGTTGTAGGCAAGACTGTCGATTTGATTGAATGAGGGCAAGCAATACATTACACGTTACACATTACAATAGATGCACGCATGCATGCATGGACGTGAGTGAGCTAGGTTGGCTTTCGGCATTTACCTTTGTTGTGTTGTCATTTTGCTCTTTGTTCGATGGATGTATACTCACTCAAACAGACAACTCATCCATCCATCAAACAAACAAGAGATTGCATAAACTTGTAAAACAACACCGACCCACCCACCAAACAACAAACCAACCATCATGTACAAACAAGTCCACGAGCTGCGCTGTTGCGTAGACAACTTACTTGAGTGATGTCAGCGACCGGTTCTCTTTCAGCGCCGCACCCACTGCCTTGCCGCCCTCTGAGCCGATATCGTTGCTTCTAAGACTGTCGATTTAATTGAATGATGGCAAGCAATACATTACACGTTACATATTACAATAGATGCACGCATGCATGCATGGACGTGAGTGATCTAGGTTGGCTTTCGGCATTTACCTTTGTTGTGTTGTCATTTTGCTCTTTGTTCGATGGATGTATACTCACTCAAACAGATAACGCATCCATCCATCAAACAAACAAGCGATTGCATAAACTTGCAAAACAACACCGACCCACCCACCAAACAACAAACCAAGCATCATGTACAAACAAGTCCACGAGCTGCGGTGTTGCGTAGACAACTTACGATAGTGATGTCAGCGACCGGTTCTCTTTCAGCACCGCAGCCACTGCCTTGGCGCCCTCGTCGCCGATCTGGTTTCTAAAAAGACTGTCGATTTGATTGAATGAGGGCAACCAATACATTACACGTTACATATTACAATAGATGTACGCATGCATGCATGAACGTGAGTGATCTAGGTTGGCTTTCAGGATATGTTGTTATTTTGCTCTTTGTTCGATGGATGTATACTCACTCAAACAGACAACTCATCCATCCATCAAACAAACAAGAGATTGCATAAACTTGCAAAACAACACCGACCCACCCACCAAACAACAAACCAAGCATCATGTACAAACAAGTCCACGAGCTGCGGTGTTGCGTAGACAACTTACTTGAGTGATGTCAGCGACCGGTTCTCTTTCAGCGCCGCAGCCACTGCCTTGGCGCCCTCTGAGCCGATCTGGTTGTTTCTAAGACTGTCGATTTGATTGAATGATGGCAAGCAATACATTACATGTTACATGTTACAATAGATGCACGCATGCATGCATGGACGTGAGTGATCTAGGTTGGCTGTCAGCATTTATCTTTGTTGTGTTGTTATTTTGCTCTTTGTTCGATGGATGTATACTCACTCAAACAGACAACTCATCCATCCATCAAACAAACAAGCGATTGCATAAACTTGCAAAACAACTCCGACCCACCCACCAAACAACAAACCAAGCATCATGTACAAACAAGTCCACGAGCTGCGGTGTTGCGTAGACAACTTACGATAGTGATGTCAGCGACCGGTTCTCTTTCAGGACCGCAGCCATTGCCTTGGCGCCCTCTGAGCTGATATTGTTGCCAGAAAGACTTTCGATTTGATTGAATGATGGCAAGTAATGCATTACACATTACATATTACAATAGATGCACGCATGCATGCATGGACGTGAGTGATCTAGGTTGGCTTTCAGCATTTATCTTTGTTGTGTTGTCATTTTACTCTTTGTTCGATGGATGTATACTCACTCAAACAGACAACTTATCCATCCATCCATCCATCAACCAAACAATAAAACAAACAAACAAGCGATTGCATAAACTTGCAAAACAACATCGACCCACCCACCAAACAACAAACCAAGCATCATGTACAAACAAGTCCACGAGCTGCGGTGTTGCGTAGACAACTTACTTGAGTGATGTCAGCGACCGGTTCTCTTGCAGCGCCGCAGCCACTGCCTTGGCGCCCTCGTCGCCGATATCGTTGCCTTCAAGACTGTCGATTTGATTGAATGATGGCAAGCAATATATTACACGTTACATATTACAATAGATGCACGCATGCATGCATGGACGTGAGTGATCTAGGTTGGCTGTCAGCATTTATCTTTGTTGTGTTGTCATTTTGCTCTTTGTTCGATGGATGTGTACTCACTCAAACAGACAACCCATCCATCCATCAAACAAACAAGCGATTGCATAAACTTGCAAAACAACACCGACCCACCCAGCAAGCAACAAACCAAGCATCATGTACAAACAAGTCCACGAGCTGCGGTGTTGCGTAGACAACTTACGATAGTGATGTCAGCGACCGGTTCTCTTTCAGCGCCGCAGCCGCTGCCTTGGCGCCCTCTGAACCGATATAGTTGCTTCTAAGACTGTCGATTTGATTGAATGATGGCAAGCAATATATTACACGTTACATATTACAATAGATGCACGCATGCATGCATGGACGTGAGTGATCTAGGTTGGCTTTCAGCATTTATCTTTGTTGTGTTGTCATTTTGCTCTTTGTTCCATGGATGTATACTCACTCAAGCAGACAACTTATCCATCCATCCATCCAAATAAACAAACAAACAAGCGATTGCATAAACTTGCAAAACAAGAGCGACAAAAGCAACACCGTGCAAGCAAGCAAGCAAGCAAGTAAGCAAGCAAGCAAGCAAGCAAGCAAGCAAGCAAGCAAGCAAGCAAGCAAGCAAGCAAGCAAGCAAGCAAGCAAGCAAGCAAGCAAGCAAGCAAGCAAGCAAGCAAGCAAGCAAGCAAGCAAGCGACCGAGCGACCGAGAGTACCATGTTAACTTACTTCAGTGTTATAGCGCCATTCTGAAGCTTTTTAAGAGCAGCGAGAACACGTGGGTGGTCTGACATCGCAGCAAGTAAAGATCTATACCTTAACCAGCGGGCGCGTGTGTGTGTGCCTTTTCAGCTAAGCTCGTGGCACAGTCCCAGTCGTTGCAGAAGGTTTCGAACCTGCTGGACGTAAGTAAAGCTGCAAGTCGATGACAGAGTTGTGCACTTACTGAGTTACTATAGTTTCCCCTAAGAAGGAGATGTTTTTTAGTGCTCTCGAAGTGGAAGGATATTTTACTATTGCGAACCTAACCTTCCTACTCAGGATTCTGCATGTGCTGACCTCCTTTCTTTCTCGCTCTTTCAAGGCTATTCCTATTTCCTAAAGCCTACTCCTAGAATATGTTTTGCAGGGATGCTTGCTGCAGAGGTTCCACTCACTCCTAATACTACCTATCTTGCACCTAAGTCGTCAAAAAATTAAGTAAGTGACTATCAAATTAATGATACCTTTAAATTCATGATGTACCCTTTCCTCAGCACATTCGATCATACCACGCGGGTAACACCTCATCTCATTCGCACTGAGAAGTAAAGTCGCGTAGGGCCGGGTCAGTAGTATGATAGGGGACTGCATGCGAAGCCCCGGTGTTGAATGTTTTTTTCCTTTTTTTTTCTTCCCGTTTTTCCCTTTCGAACAACTAAAAAACAGGCAACATCATTGTGCAGAGTCTAAATCTCCTTGAACGCATGCTAATGATATACGTCAGCAAGCTTGTTCACTCGTGCAAGGCGCCTATTTTCATCGACTAAATCACTTGTATGCAGGGCAAAGTTTGCATTCCGATCACCATTTCGTATGCAAATCGACTAGAGTGACAATGAGGTGGTCGCAGACGCTTCACCATAGCTTTCGCCAAGCCTCTGGGACTTGATACTTCAGACGAACCATTTGTGCTGTGCTCAGCTCCTGTGCAATATTTTAAATTACATTTGTCTCCTTCTACAAGTTTTTTTGCCTATTCGACAGTGTATCTGGAAAATAAACTAATGATTATCTTGGCCCCCAAAAGAAAAGTATTCCTATTAGGTGTCCTTTTAGATGCAAATATTTTCTTTGCATTCTGCAATTGTATTGCAAGTTAGTGTGAGGCGTTCACCAAGAGATAGCGTAGATAGAGGAATGAAGGAAAAGAATGGTTAGCATTAACATTCAGGAACTGCTGGCAAGGTCCATCTTGTCCAGGTCTAGGGAGTGGGATGGTGAACGTTCTACTTATAGATACATACCTATGTACACACTTAGCTGTTATACTTCAATTGATTGTCAAGAGAACACTGCACTCGCATCCCTGCTCCTGAGCTTCGAGAGGTATAGAAAGCTAGCAATTTAAGGGTTCTACCTGTCCAAAACAAATGAATAAAGTCTGATCATTTCCGAATCTTGTTCCTCCTTATCTCCCTTCTCTCCTTTGTTTTGTTCTCGGAAAGAAATAGGGACTCAATAAATTAGTCCTCCGTAACTGTGTTCTTGTTAAGAGGTGGATAATGATCTTGTGATAACAGCACTGCCCTCATCGTGTTTTGCTACCTCAAGATCTGTAGATAGGTAAGTAGACAGGAACTCCAATCGGCCCAAGTTTGTTTGAAGACTTTTCACGGTTAGAAAACATCAAGAGAGGTCTCACACACAACCTCTGTCTCGTTGTAGCCTGCACCCTCCTTTATGCAGAGCTACAACAATATCATATCTAGTCTTTCGAAGTGTGCGAGAGGAAGGAGGACGAAATTGACGGCGATCCAAACCCAAATTTGTTTATTATTGGGACCCTGTTATTCTTTTTTGCGCGTGTGTTGCCATATCCACTACAGAACCGGCCCAAACCCAAGAGAAACGTAGAACTAAAACAAGAAGAAAACAAACGTAGACCCAGAAAACAAATGGCTTGGCTACCGAATTTCTACATGGATTACGAAAAAGAAGAGGATGTTGGATTTCATCAGGACAACATTGAATACTCTCTTGAGTTGCTTAGTGAGACGGTCATTCTATTTGCGTACAAGTATGATAATGCCAAAGTGGCCATGTGCGTTTCCCCTGTTGCGCACGAGGTACTCCCTCTTGAAGAGTCTGATCTTGCCTTAATTGAAGAAGACGGAGATAGGGTTTACATTGCACCAGCCCGACTGCGCGGCTTTCTAGGCGAAATTTGCCTCCCTGAGCTAGACATTGACTGTCTAGGAGACATCCAAAAGCAGGACATTTCTTACGGCAATTATCTCTTTGATGTCACACTCTCTAGCACCTTGATTACCGGTGCGAACGATGGTGTCATTTTTGACGTGCGGCTCTCCAGAGAACGAATGGAACCTTGGGTTTAATATAACAAGGAACCAGAAAAATATAAAAATAACCCACTTTTATTCATTTAAAAATAGTCAAATCAAGAAGAAGAACGAATAAATTAAAATTTCTCTGCACTTCTTTCAACAACCAAGCAAATCCACAAAACAAAACAAAACAAAACAACAGCAGAATGATCGGCCTTGACTTGAGTGAACTAGCACGAGAAGCAAGGAGTCGCTGCGAACTGCAAAACGGCCCCTTGATAACTTGGTTTTTACAACGAGCAGCCCTGGAAACCGACGAAAAAAACAGAACCAACCTCGTTGAAGCTTACAAGTTTGCAATGCATTATGATGGCGGCCTTTAATTTCGTTTCTCTGCAAACTTAACGCAATCATCCTCGGCCAGCCCCACAGCAGCAGCAAATTGCGAAGTGCATCCGCATTCTCATTCAGGCGTCACCAAATTACCTGTGATTTGACAAGAATTCCTCTTGTTCATCCAACCCCTGGGCTTCTTGATCGTGCACTGAGGAATCTCATTATAAAATACCAAACCACACCTTTCTCGATCACAGGAAAGCAAGATGTAAAAGATGTAGAAGCCGCCGCATTGCAAGATGCTTTGCACGTTGCGACAGAATTTATAGCAAAGTTCATGTTTCTCAAACCCTTTGCATTTGGCAATGGAAGGACCGCTCGTGTGCTCTTTTCATGGCTACTTCACTCCTTTGTCCCGGGCCCAATTCCATTGCTTGGACCCTCCCAAGACGCATTTCTCTACACCGAAGCGACTAAAGTAACAGCAGCAGCAGCAACAACAGCGGATCCGTTGGCATTGTTCGAAACTTGCCATCAATCCAAAGACAAGCAGAGGTTCAGCGAGTACACAAGTTCTGCAGTGGAAAATCACTTGCGAGAGATCCTCTCCGTAACCTAACTAAGTAGCATTTTATTATAAAATGGATTGGAAACAAAACAAACATTGATTATTTCTTCTACTTCTTCTTCTTTTCATGAGTTAGGGGTTATTAACTTGTGGGTGTTCAAAGAACTTGTTGGATTTTTTCGCCTTTCAAGAGCTTGACGAGGTTCTCCTTCTCATATTTTGCGAGGCTTTGAAAGACTGGATCATCAGGGTCGTCATATATCTCTGAATGACTGAAGTCGATAAAAACTGCCTTCTTAGGATCGTCCTTCGACTTCAGGATGTTCGGAAGTCTCAGGTCGCCATGCAAAACACCACGCGCGTGTATCTTGTCTAGGGAATCCTTGACGCTTGTCTTGAACTCTTCAGTGAGAGAATCAAGAGATTCATACGAGAGTGCCTCACCTGCATAAGAGGTAGCAAAACCATACTGGTATCCATCAGTATCGGTAATGGAGCCATGGCCCAGGTATTTGGGAATACAATCCCCCTGCAAGTCAGACAGGTTTGCGTAGACTTCGGCTTCAAAATCAATCTGGTCAAGACGCTCATCAGCATCTTCATGATCGCCGAAATCGTTGTATTTAACCACTGCTCGCTCGCCCATGATCTCACACTCAACTGCATTCCCTGTGTAGCAGTCAGAAATGTACTTGCAATTGTAGAGATCACCCCGGGTGATGGGAGTGTCATGCTCTTTGTAAAGGAGGTTGTTCAGCTGCGCCCCTGTCCCACCTCCTCTACCTCCTCTACCTCCTCTACCTCCTCTACTACTAGCACCACCTCGACTCGGCTTCCATAAACATTCTTGATCCCATTTAAATACATCAGGAAGGTTCTGGTGTAATTTACCATGAATCGCACAATCTCCTGAACCTGTGCACGACACCAAGATGCCGTTTCCTCTACCATCTAAAAATAGTGGCACCTCTTTCTTCAAAGCGATCATGGTGACTAAGGCAAGGAACTGTGGTATACTTAGTCCGTGCTCTCGCATGCAGCTTTCTCCTGGGAGCATTGGAGTTGTAAGAAGGGTACCTTCACAATCTCGGAAGAAAGCCGCAGTGTATCCATAGGTGGAGTAAACACCAACAAAGCTGCCAGACTTGACCATGTAGTTATACAATTGTCTAATTGGAGACACTTGGCGGTGCCTCTCAGAATCTTTGCAATTGTCTCTGTTATGGGCGCCACCCAGATCACACCAACGGGTGTAAAAATCACCTTCCGAAGAAGCAAGACCCTTCAACTCACCAACAAGTAAAGTATTAAATATTGACAGTTGATTGTTTGTGATGGTCCCAACAGCAAAGTCTGGCTTTAGGTCAACCGTTACCGAGAAGTCGGACGTGTAGCCGAGCCGGACATCTCCTTCTTCGACGAGCAGAAGCCTGAGGACTGCTTGGAAAACTTGCGAAAAACAAAGCCCAATAGAACTCTCAGATTTAAGGAAAAGAGCTTCCGTTGAAAAATTGAGTAGACGACCAACCTCTACATCGGCTGATTTTTCATGAAGTTCATCTATAAATCCTTCAAGGTCACAGTAATTCTTGAAGACTTCCATGGAAAGTCTGATGACTTTTCGAGGGGCAAAATTGTAGTTCTCGCCAACAACTATGGTGTTCGATGTAGTTTGCGAAGCATGATGAGCGATTGGAGGTAAGTCACACCCAAGGGATTCCCAAACTGATCCGGAGAAGCGCGAAATGCTTTCTCCTTCTTCACCGCCTCCAGACTCAAATTCCTCAATCTTTCCCTCGATTTCCGTGATTTTAGCTCGGGCTTCCTTCATATCAGATGCTATGCGCAGAGCTTCAAGGATCCAATCTTCTTCATCGCTACCAGCAAAATTTTTTTCAATGACTTCCTTCTCAATTTTATCTGCGAGATATCTTTCGAGCTCCTTACATGCATCCTTCGTGGTAATTTCCCTTTTCAGCTCTTTCAAATCATTTTCAAGTTCTCGACGTCTAGCCTGTTGCACCTCTAGACGATTCTCAAAGCGGACAATATCGAAACGCGCACCACTGCCCCCCACGTCGTTAGTTCGCTGCGATGAGCGACTGTTCATGCTAAATCGGCCTCTTGTCGCCATTGCTCCAAGGCCGGACCCAAGACCGTCTGCGCCTCCCGTCTGAGCTCCCGCCTTTCCAACACGTCCACCCTCAGTGGTCCCGTCCCCTTCCGCGTGAAGGGGCGCAGACAAGCCGTGCTTGGCTTTCTTTCATGATAGACGAGGAAAGGGCATTGCTTTCTCCTTTTCTTCTTCTTCTTCTTCTTCTTCTTCTTGCCTCGTTTCAAGCCCTTTCACACTCTTAACGATTTCACTAATGGCCAGCCTATCAATCGTGTTCGGTTTTGCTTACCTTCAACAACTTGGAAAAGGGAGAGTGCCTGAGAGACTAAGAGTACACACTCTGTCTTTGTTTCCTCCAGTGCTGCAGTGTCTGCAAGGACACGAAAGAGAGAGTGGCTTGCCGCTGTATACGCCGCGACCGCCCTTTTCTGACACAGAGGAACTTTGAATTCACTCTCTCGTGCAATCTTCTGTGCTTTTTCGTCTCCTCTCACTGCAGCATCAATGGCCAGGGCCAAGGAAGGACTAATGGAAGGTCGAATTTCGTGCCTCGAGAACCTTCAATTTCGAAGCCAATTCACCAATTTTCTCTTGCAAATTCCGAGAAACATTCAACACTCTCTCAAAAGCACCAACGATAGACCTCGTTGAAGGTCTCCGTACGAGATTCGACGGCTTCTCGGGGCGCAGAGCCATCCTTGTTTTATCTTCTTCAACTCTGCACGTGCTGACAGAATTCCGGATTTACCTGCAACGAAAAACACCCACTTTCACTCAACAAGAGATTACGCATCCTAGATCTAGCCAGACCAACAGAGCTCAGAATAACACGCGACGTGCTCGATCGATGGAAATCCAAGTGTCAATTACGCGTGCTTCAATTTGAGAGGGACATTCGTTTTGCTCGAGCAAGCGTGATTGTCCTTTCCCCCTTTCAGCTTTACCAGAACCCGAAAGCGATCTTTCCATTTGCGTACCTCAAAAATCTTTTAAGGGAAGAGAGATCGAAAATCTTTTACCTCGAAAGAAATGAAATGACAAAAGTAAAACTTTTTCCAGGGGTGACATCTAAGATGGCCTACCGCAAATTTTCTTTCTCTCGACTTTATTGTTTTCGAGGGTACTTCCTTTTCGAAATGAGAATTTGCCCTCTCCTTGAACCCCCTTTCCCTACCATTCCCAGTTCTTGTTTTCCCTCATCCTGATTCATTTCATCTCTGATAAGACGTCTTCAAATTGGTGGGAGTGAGTGATCGGGCGATCTCAAAAGCAATTAATTGAAGAGAAGAAGCTTATGTTCAATGTCACCTCTCAACACTTTTAATTATTTTTTTAAAACAAGAATTTGTTTCATTTAATTTAAAATTAAGTTTTAAATAAAGCTCAACCTTTTTCGACTAGACTACTTTTGAGTATAACTTTATAATTAAAATCTAATTCAAGTCCTTCATTCACTCCAAGCATGATTATAAAGATTGAGTAGCGCATATTCTGAATGACGTTGCCGAATGAAGACTCTCCCTTTCACTGATTCTCTCTTTATTCTTTTATTCTTTTCTTTTTTTAAAAGGGCGATTGTCAAAGGAGCCTGTACCAAACATCAGATCTGCGTTGCTATACATTAACTCGTTTTTACGAATTTTGCAGAAATTCTCAATTAAACTTAGGTCCTTTAAGTCACTAATTTAGAAGGTCAAAGTCCAGTCAACATAGACACTGTCAGTAAGTGTCCTTCGTGTTTGAATTCTAGAGAGTCAGAACTACTTCAACCCGCCCACATGATATGGCCATTGATTCACGAACACTGGCTTTATGAATTTGGTTGTACTTTTCGAGTCCTTGACTTTCAAAAGTCTTTCGTTCGTGACAAGTGCACGTCCGACAACTCATAAGTTCAAGGGCGCTGACGCTATTTGTGCGTTCGAGTTCCATTTGCCAGGGCCACTATCTTAATAAGCAATTGAGTGTTGAGCTCACTCATTAGGTATTGCCCATGCTGCAACAGCTCTGCCCTGCATACTCTACCAGAAGGCACATCAGGATTCCCAATTGGGTAGCTCAAGTCCCTCCCTCGGGAGGAAAATGCACACCTACGTTGAAAAGAAGACAAAGTCTTTACAGTTTGAAAAGTAAAGAAAACTATTTCCTATTGGCATAAAAGTTGTAAACATTGTTCAGACATTCAAGTTTTCTTTCTTTCTTTTTTCTTTCCAAAATTTGCATTCAATCTCCCAGTGTTTTTGATAGGCCTTCCTTCCTACCTAATCTGAAATTATGGTAAACCTCACGTTGAGTTTGGGGAATCTTACAAGATCTAGTAGCCGGCAGATAAAAGAAAGCTACGACATCTCTTTTTTATTCTTTATTATTTTTTTAATTTATAAAATTAAAACATTTTTCTTTTTTAAAGATACCCACTCGACGTCATCACAAGCAACAACACGGTGGAGAAAATGCGCATGGCATACACACACGCAACCTCTCGAGGAGTCCTCTGCACTAGCGCACTATTGGTCGTCTAGAGAGGCTTCGTGTAAAGATTGTCATTCTTGTTATTCAGAACAGAAGCATTTGGGGATAACGGCGAAGGCGCTCTCACTAGTCAGAGGTAACAAGTTAACATCTTTTAGTTTATAACGTACCTACTCCCTTTCCACGCTCTCACTTGTCAGAGTCAACTCCTTGGGTTGAAATATAACATCTTTTAGCTTTGCTCTTGCCGGGTAGTGCGTGATTGCTGTGGTTTGAGTTACTGCCTAATTCTTAATAATAATAAAATATAAAAATATTTAGAACATAGAAAGAAAGCACCTCAGGCTGTAAAAAAGAAAAGAAAAAAAAGAGTACCTCATATAATGAGGTTCGAGAAATTATGACTGCCTAGTAGTGTACTCTCGATTGGCCCCGCGTATTGTAGATTTAGTCGGAGAGATTAAGAGCGTAAACTGACTGCAGTATGGTAAATCCAACATTTCACGATTTGCATCAGCATATAGGCGTATATTATATACATTATACCTTTAATTTTATTTATTTATTTATATAGTTAAAAATAATAGTGTACCTTGTGAATAACATTTCAAACTAAAATCAATGTCTTTTAAATTAATATATATTTTAATAATCATTCAAATTCAAGTTGATAAATTTCGATTTAAAAAAAAAGAAATAGCTAGAACAATTTGTTGGCAGCACCTGCAGAAAGCAAACCCCAAATTAGCTTCAATTCAATCCATGAGGCGGTTTGTCACAATCAGCTCGCGCCCCCCCTTGCCCAGGACCTGGGTAGGGCATGTAAATACACGCTCCGCTAGCTCAAAAGTATCGCCTCTCGATATCTTAAGTCGTCCGATATTTTTGCATTCTTGCAATGTCGCAGAGTTCGAGAACCTAAAGGCCAAACGCATATCCTGTACCAAAGATATTGCGAGACTTAAGACGAGGATTCTGGAGAATCCCCCCAATGAAGACTGTGCGCTCAGCCGAAGCGAGCTGCGTTCTGACCGGTCCGGAACTGAGAAAGGTATGGAAGAGCAACCTGAAGAGCACTCCAGACTTGAAAGAGAATGCTTGGAATCTGCAATGGACTTATGTTCGCAGATTCGATGCGCCGAGAAAAGAGGTGCGCGTCTCGATATAAGACTCAGGTACCTTCAGAAGGAAACAATAGAAAACGAAATGGTCATGTATCGGAGACTCTATGGTCTTCGTAGGGAAGAGGCTGCATATAATTCCTTGCATAATCATAAAACCTCAGTATTCCAGGCACTCTCCAGTGCAACTCCTGAGTTACCTCGCAAAGAGTTACAGGTAAAGTGCTCTACTGACACTTCTGCATACCGTGCATCACCCATGCATGTTCATAAATTGGAGATGGAAACTTTACTAAACTACTGTCGTGATGCTGGGTACATCGAAACTTTACAGGCAAGGC
Organism: Schizochytrium sp. TIO01; assembly: GCA_004764695.1. Taxonomy (NCBI): domain Eukaryota; class Bigyra; order Thraustochytrida; family Thraustochytriidae; genus Schizochytrium; species Schizochytrium sp. TIO01. Next base: position 5,659,451 of record SMSO01000014.1, on the reverse strand, counting down.
AAACTATGATTTCGCTAGAATCCTCAATACAGTACTTCAAGGATATAGGTACCGCAGGTGCATCTTCAATAATCCCACATATGTCTATTCTCTTGGGAGCAGTACTTGAAATCCTTCAAGACGGAGGAATTGAGCAAGTCCCCGACACATCAAACCACCGTTTTGGAGACTACACCGAAACACGGGGCCCAGTGGATTTTGCAATTGGTTTAGAACCCTATGTGGATCAATTTAAACCTTGGGTCATTGGTGCACTTGAAAGACCTGAATTCCATCACGTTGATCTTTCTGATGAATACTGCAATCATGACTGTCGTGATGTCGATTGCACGTCACAACGTCATTCGAGGTTCTCAGTGATTCGTAAATTGTACACTTGGATGCTATGCAACAAGTCTCTAGTAGGTATCTACTCGAACTACTTCGATACAGCTCTGTTCTTTCGTGATTGCGCTGGCAATCTGCTAATTACACCATCTGTTAAATGTGATGCCGTGGGGGATATTGACAGAAACTGTCTAAGTGCAGCACAACTTCTGGCACTGGGTATTATGATCGCAAAAGAGAACCGCGTACCAGAATTTACAAACAGCGAAGGGACGCTCCTTACGCCCTGCTCTAGTGAGTGTAGACATGAAAAGCTACCCATGGGCTGCGAGGCTGAAAACGATGTTTACAAGGAAATTAACCAGGATACCAACGATGACGATTATGTCTTCAGTCTCGAAGTACCTGACACAGAGTTCTACGGGCTTCCCCCCTCTCCAGATAAAAAAATCCCACCTCGGTCTGATTGGACATCTTTGCACCAACTGAAAGACGAAAAGTTCCTTGGCTGGTTTCGTCACGATGGTGAACCGGGAAGGATTTCCCGCTGTAAAATTCCGCATGCAACTAAAGGTAATGTAGATGCTGTACTAAAGTTGCTCGATACTTTCAAGGAATCGTATTTCGTCGACCATCTCAGGTTCGAAGCTATCGTTTACGATTCCTTGCTTCCGCTTCAAGGCAAGTGTGTACCAGAGTTTCTTGGTCTTGGATTGTTTCAAGATGGGTTCATGTACGGGCTTGGTTTAAGTTTTGCAGGCGAGCACGTTACAGATGACGACCTTACGGATAAGTTTAAGGAAGAGGCGGTAGCCGCTCTCAAGTCGATTCACTCACTTGGTGTTTTACATAGAAATATAGATCGCGACAATATTATGTGCAATCATGAGAAAGGCAAGAAGCCAATGTTTATCGGCTTTGGTGAGGCCAAATTTAAGGAGGATATGGGTCCTGATGACTTTGCAAAAAGGGCTGACTCGGAAATCAGCTACCTCAAGAGAGAACTAGAACGTAAACAGTAACTAAGACTTTGTCTTGTATTTGCGCGCTATGTCTCTTGAGTTTTTTGGCGATTCTAAATAACCTGTTTCAAGATAAGCATGTGCGAGAATCTCGAGTGAGTCAGAGATGCTCAAGGGAGGTGATGAGAGATAAATTTGGTCAGCTAGAGTTTGGCTATGACGATGAAGGCTCTAAGAAGGCTTTAAAAGGCGTGATAATATATGGCTTTGAATTAACAATTTGTTATCATTGGGATTGCGTTTAAAGCAAGCCTGGTTCATGTTGCAATTAGGAGACGAAGACATACTTGATACACAATTGACGAGGTCAGGTTCACTCATCTCTTTGACCATCAATTTAGATTCCACCATGCTTGATTGTAGGAATGTGTATGCGTACTTTTGGATTTGGGTTTCCCCTCCATGCACGACTGGTTGTTTTATTCTATTATGAGTAAGCTCTAAACCCATGACGTCTTACACAGAGATAACCTACTGTCTTGCTCGCTAGTACCTTCGATTGTAGATCTTGGCAAAGAGCTATAATGTTTCAAGCCAAACCGGGCAACACCTTGTAGGTACTACGTCAGTTTTGACATTGCCTTTATTGGTCATACTCAAGGGTAAACTTCATTGAGCCTGAGTCGAATGAGATGAAAGTACAGCAATATGAAAAAAGAGTCCCTCTAAAGCTTTTCTTCTTTGAAGTAGACTTGCATGGTGTGGAAAATCCCCACCGGGCGTTTTGGGTACGTGACTTTGTCCATAAATAGCCTTGTAGTACACTTTCCAATTTAAGATGTAGTACTTTTCAAAAGTAGTACTACATCTAAGCTCCTTATCAATCCTTATGCATTCTCCTAGTTTTTTTAATTAATTAATTAATGATACTTTTGTATAACTTATTTTTTTAAAATACATAGCAACTCTTGGAACCCTTTTGATTTTTATTTTATTTTAATAAAAAATATGTATATTCTTGAAAGATGCTTTTTCTTAAGGGAAGAGTAGGCTTCGAAATATCTTTGCATATAAAACGTGGCGTTTGATCTGGTCAAAAGACTTCAAGGCGAAGCTTTAAACGAAATGAAGACCTTCATGGAGATTTGCGTTCCATAAAGGATTCAATAATCGGTTTTCTAAAGTATAATATGTATCTTCCACTTCCTAACATCAATCTACATCCAAACCTAAATAGTCGCTAAGAAGAGAGCCTGCCTTGCTGAGGTGGAGGATGATGCGTTCGTATTGCATCACCTTTGCCTGTAAATGGTTGAGGCGGACTTGTTTGGGGTGTGCTAAAGGGCCTACTGAAGCTATTAATGACGAGTTTGATATTGGTTGATCAACTATCAAAGCTTCTGGTTGAAGCCGCTTACAGCTACTGGGGATTGCAAGAGCACGTGACACGTAAAGGGCACTTTGCAAATCTTGACTAATCAGCTGTAGCTTTTTTACCTGTGTTTCAAGTTCTTGCACGCGTTGCGATAAGAATAGCTCAGCGTCGAGTATGCCTTGACTATGGTATAGTTAGTCTTCAGTGAGATTACTACCCCTTGTAGTTAAAGAGAGATTGAATGTCTATGGAGAACACCGAGGCATAGCGAAAAGTATTAACGTACGCTGGAAACCTATTTGCGGTATTGAGCAGTAAGTTAGTACACTAGAAATGACATTCTATCAAATGTATTCTTGTAGCAAGTTCCTACAGTCATAGGATTGAACGTACGATGACATGATGAGTTGCCGCAATGTTGTGTTTTCTCGAATAGAGAGTGTAAGGCAAAACTGTCCAACTTCTGTCATAGCATTCTCTTCCAGGCTAAGCATAAGAAATAGAAAGGCGATCATCGTTGTAAAGAACTCAAGAGGGTTAGGTTCCTTGTTGGTGTGTAATGAACAACTCCCTCGTAGTAATATTACAGATAAACGTACTTTAAAAGCCGCAGACATTTGTTTTCTTTGAGCATTGCACCTAGTAGCGTTGCTCCTACGTTGCTAATCGAGTTGCCGCGTAAACTTTAGTATTTGAAAAGAAAGAAAAAAAAAAAAAAAAAGCAACGCATAAACATTCGCCCTCATCAAAAGACAGAGGATCAACATGTTAGTGGGTATAATTTCGGTTCGTCAAGCTCTTGCGTGTTTACGTACCTTAGTTTCTGCAGAGCAGTATTGTACTTCAAAGACAGAGCGATTGCCGACGCACCTCTATCGATGATATTGTTTTCGTTCAATCTGTGAGATATCCAATTAATATACATGGTTAGCTTCAATGTAAATTTGGAATGCCATTGGGTGCCACCTTATTAACAATACAAAATACCTACTCGAGCTCCTCAAGCGTCCTGTTAGAGCCTAATGCCATGGCAAGTGCAATGACTCCGTTGTCACCAATACTGTTTTCACTTAGTCTTTATGAATAATTGTAAAAGTCAGTTATCTTTGTCTGTTGTCACTGAAAGCGTTACAGAACATGACTTACTCAAGTCTTTTAAGTCCAACGTTGTGCTGAAGAGCAGTGGCAAGAGTTTTCATGCCCTCTGGCCCAATGCAATTTTCATTGAGACTGTTGAAGGTAAAAGCCACACATGTCAGAATAGGTCTACGATGAATACAGAGGATTTCGACAATAACATACCGGAACTGACTTAACGAATTGTTTTGCGTCAAAGCATCGAACAGAACTGCTGCTCCTTCAGCGCGGATTCCACAATTGTCGAGGCTAAATAAAGGGAAGCAATTTATTTATATTCAGCAACGTTTTGTTAGCGGTAAAGGGTTTTGCAAACTCCTTGGTTATGGAGCGATCCTTTGGTTGAGAGTTCCGGAAGTCTTTGTTACTTACCGAAGATTTAAAAGAGAATGATTTTGCCTTAGCGCAACTGCAAGAGCGCGCAAGCTTTCAACAGACAGTTTGTTGTAAGAGAGGCTACATAAACAAAGAGGCACGCGCAGATATTTTTTTAATTTTTTTGAAAAAAAAAGAAAGAAAAAAAAGACAATTGGTGCCCCACCATGCAATAGGCTTGTTAGTTATATTCGAAAGACCCTGACCTATAAACATGAATCGAATATTTGTGGGTGAAATTTGCATTAAACATACCAGAGCGTTTGAAGGGTAGTGTTTACTGTAAGCATGTTCGAGATAGCTTCTACGCCTGAAAATGAAAAAGAGTTATTTCGGAGCCTGTGAAAGGATACTACGTTAGCATTCACTGAGAATCTACCTCTCATTATGCTTGTGTGGCTTGATCAAGTCGGGGTTAAACTTACCTTAAAAGCTGTAGCGATTTATTCTGATGAAGGGCTTGAGCTAGAGCCTGCGTCCCTGTGTCGCCAATCTCGTTTCCGTTCAGCCTTAAAAGACAGAATGTAAATGCAGTTTGGATATATATATTTAATGTTAGCAAGAATGGTTGGTCTTGGAAACCGGTTGAGAGGCACGTACCCTAGAATTTGCAAAGTTCCATTTACTTCTAATGCAGTGGCGAGCGCCACTGCCCCGTCGCAAGATATATGATTTTTTCCCAAGCTGAAGAATGTGAAAGACCAGGAAGACAAGTTAGATGTGCTAAATGTTGTGCCAAAAAGTCATGTGAGGAAAACTTACTAGAGCCGTCTAGGACTTTTGGACTGTTTAAGAAAGTCTGAGATAGATTTTGCACCCTCAGGACCCAATTCATTCCATCGTACACTGTAAGTTGCGTTAAAGTTAGGTCTTCTCTTAACATTGACAGTGATGTAGATACAAGCAGTGAAAATAGCATAGACGAATTTCCTTTCTACTTTTCATCCATTGATTGGATCGATTGTGGCCTTACCTTAATGATAAAAAACCCGGATTGGTTTGAAGAGCTCCTAGCAGCGACTTTATTCCAGAATCACCGAGAAAATATCCATCCCGGCTGTGAATCATAACAGCAAAACAAATTGCAACAAGAAAGTTTAGTTAGTTTGTCAAATGCTTGCTTTGATTGCTCGCATCAGTGCAAGCAAAAGCTTGCAGTGCCGAAATTAAACCTACTCCACCTCGTCAACTACTTGACGAGCCTGGTCTAGATCTGCATCACGGACAAGACTTGCGCTTTCTAGCTGTGTTGGATTTGCTGAGGATTGCATTCTTTCTTTTCCCGTGTTTTCAACGAATTTAAAGAGAAAATATATGAAGGGAGGGAAAGGACACTGCAAACGCTAGCCCGAAGTATTCAGTCTAGTTCACAAAACAATTACAAAGCTTGTCTCCTTCCCCCAAAGTCAGAAACACAGGCCTTGTTTGCACCCTAGAGCTTGCTGTTCCTTCAGGGGCGCGCTGTACCAAAGAAAAGACAGAGTGAGACCTGATGCCTGGCTCACTCGATCCAACCCTTTTAGACTCTCACGAAATCGCGAGAGACAAACAGCAAAGCACTCTGCATACGAAGTCGTTGCTCGATTGAAGAACCAGGCTTGGACTTTAGCGTCAAATTCGGTGGTCAACACCGAGAGCAGGAGCAAGAGCAGCAAAAACAGCAAAAACAGCAGCAAAAGCACCGCCAGCCGAGACAGAAGGATTTCGTTTTTGCTTTAGTCTTCATATTAATAAGTGTTCCCCTAGAAAATAAACAAAAAAACTAAGTGTATTTCACCTTTGTTTTACTAAGAGGTGCCATGATGGCATGAGAGTTATCTTTATGTAAGATTTTCCCAATAAATAAATAAATGGCCAGGTAGAACATACATGGAGTCCATAGTACGATGGTGGTAGTGAGGTGGTGCCTAGGCTATGACTACCTGCTGGTAAGGTTAAGGCGACAAGTTACTCTTATATACCAATTATTAGTAAAAGGTACTCCTGCCTGCCTAACTATTCAAGTCTACTATGCCTACTAATAAAAGTAATACATGGTTCTGGAAAAGGAGGGAACAAAGAAACGTTTCCTCCTAGGCGGTACATACTTCATAGCTATTATGAAGGATAGTACCTATAAACCAATGTACAAGGTACTAGTACTTTATGACTTTGTGCAAGGAGATGTTGGAGGTTCTGGATACAGGCAGGTGGAGTGCATCGACGGAAGGTTAAGCATAGATTAGGTAAAGGTAAGGTACCTACTTGAGTAGTTTATGTAGATTTTTGACAATAAAAAGTAACTTCTCATGTATGTATCGCTTCACCCTATTTATTCGTTTGTATTGTGCAGGCTAGCGGCCAAGCCTTGGTACCACGAATGCTTTTCATCAAGTAAATAATAGGCTATTAAGAAACTGTTCATTCGCTTGTTTTTCAGATTCAAGGAACTTTGATGAGTTACACTTTGTTGAGTTACGTTCTCAACAAGAACTTTTCCAGACAGAAACTAGTTGAATCGTGGGGGGTGTTCTTCTGTCCTTGAGATATCAAGATACGATTTTAAACCTGGCAAATTGAAGCAAGTGACTTTGGGACTGTTTATAGATATTTTGGCTTGAGTTAAAATCTCATATAAATGTTAGGAAGTTAACATTTTAGCTGAAAGGCTTCTGGGCACATCTTTCCGTCACCATATTGATACAAGGCTTACAAACAACTGATGCGTCTGACATAGTCTTTAACCTTTTAAAATGCACACCTTAATACAGTTTAATCTGGGTTCAGGTAGCTAGCTTCTCATTAATTTTTTCTTTCCGAGTTGCGAATGCCATTAATTAATTATTTAGGGATTAGATGCCTAGCGTTAATATTGCATAACATCTTCAACTAAGAGCATGAGAGAAGCCTTTTTCATCGAGAGTTGATTTTTGATCCCCCTAAAATTTAATCGTCGCGATGAAACAAGGTGCATGAAAAGGTTTCTATGAACATGGGCCGTGTGAGTTGAGAGCCTGCTAACCTAAACACTGCATTGTACGGTGAATTGGCTTACATTACATCAGTAGACCATGTCAGATAGAATCCGTTATTCTTGTTTCTTTATTTTCTCATAGCCACCATTTCGTTCAACTATAAGAGTGTCCAATTTACATTGTCTACCCCCTCGTCAGTCACAGTGAGAAGGATTGAGAATGATTGAGAATGGCACACCTACGTAGTGTACTAAGAGTGGATGAGATTCATAGGATTTCGCCTGCTCTTTCTGTTTTTCTATTTTTTTTTCGTCGAACACGAAAAAGTGCTAGTGATGATAAGTATCACACAGTGCACGTGCACGTGCTGGTACTAGCTAGTAAGTCTAGGCGTTGTGGGGACTACGACAAACGATTCGCGTAGGTATGATATTCGAATCGATCCTGAGACCATGCCTTGTCTCGTGCGATGCTGACGAGCTCCTGACGATGCTCAGACTCACCACTGAGTCACAGTAAACTTCACTTCTCTCTCTCCCTCCCCAGCGAAGATGTCCTATCGACCTTTAACTTCAAACTCCCAGTATAATGCTCTACCTATTACTCGCACTCTTTCTTCTTGAAAAGTAGTAGGTACCTACCTATCTACCTAGGTAGGTAGGTGCTCATCGCCGACGTCAGCCTGGGTTGAAATTTGCACATGGTACAGAAAAGCTTTGGGAAACCTACCTATCGAATAAACATGTTGGTTGGCTTTCAAGTTTTTACCCAAGTCAAAAGATTTTAACTCATTTTAAAAACTCCCTACCTCTGACTACCTAGCTAGTTAGCACCTTGTGAGAGTGTGTATCAATGCTCATCACTGATCCTCTTGAAGAACCATTCAGTTTGGCTCGTTCCGATTGTTCCGCACTTTCGACCCGAGCAAAGTAACAATAGTTAGTTAGTAGCCGCTTTGGCATTCGGAATCGGAGAAGACCGGGTCATCACCGGTGACTACCATGCAGCCAGCACCTGCTGAGAAAGCTCCCAGATTCCCAGCCGCCAGCCCCATCGAGTCTGGAGCCTTAACACGTCTCGCAGGGACTCCCGTTTGTGCCCGGCCCGAGTTTCCACCAAAGATCACTTATCGAAAGCTTGAACTTCAAGCTAAAGTCTTAGTTTTCAGGATCCTCCATATCGCTATCTTATGAACTACTAGCTACCAGCTACCTCCTCACTTTCAAGTTCCCCTAATTGTATTGAGTGATTGTTTTCACTGAGTTCCCTGACGCAAGTTAAGTTTAATTAAAAAAGACCTTTTCACCATGTCTATGGCTGCTCATGGCCATCCATGGGCCCACATATGCGCGCCTCCAAAGAGCTTCGCATTCAGAACACGCTCGCTTCCTTCGATCGGGGTCTTCGAGGAGATGGTTAAATGACTGAATGGCTGAATGACTGATTGATTGATGCTGAGTGAATGAATGAATGAATGAATGAATGATTGAATGAATGAATGAATGTTATGTGGAAGGTGTGGCGCACACTGAACATGTCCAGGCTTCCAAAGGTGTGCACCGCGAGGCCTACCTAGACCTCGCCTCAGAGCTGAGCTATGTCCGCGGACTTGGAGCTCAAAATCTGGGATGGCTTTAGCTGGGGCCTGTGGCCCTGTGCGGTCTAGCCAGAGCGATGGCTCGTTCCAGCTGCAGCTGCGAGTGGCTACGTGCGGCTACGTGCGGCTGGCTGGCTGGCTGGCTGGCTAAAATCTGCGCAAGCCCCGCAGAACTCGACACGCGCGGCACTTGAAATCATCGTCGCTCTGAGCACCATTCTCTGGCCGGCCTGAAGAGCAGGCGGATGGACGGATGGATGGATGGATGAATGAATGGATTGCTCGCTCTACCTAGAGCCGCCGCGCGACCACGGAGCAGGCGGACTAAGCGGCCAAGACCGCTCGCAGCCTCTTGAAAGCCTCGCCAATTACAATGTGCGTGCGAGAGCTCGCTTGCAAACTCCAAGCACGTACCAACGCTCTAGCACCTCTTGCGCTACTCAATGCGCGGCACTTTCAATCAACTCATGGTCGCTTTCTTTGCACGTGCTGTTAGTTACATTGATTGTTTGTTTGTTTGGTCGGGATGTCGACAATCCATCCATCATCATCGCCTGCACAAACTCTCTTCTCTCGGGGGCGGGTCTTCTCGCAGCTGGCTGGCCAGCTGGTCGCAGCCTTCAGCCGCGCTGGGCCGCGCAGCTCCCAAGGCTGCCTGCTCGCCCAGAGCAGCCTGCGGAGGCTCTCCAATCTTTGGCGATGGAGGTGTTGCAAATGCTGTTGCAGACGCTGAGGAGGACTCGTCAAATCACTTCGGTAGGTACTAGCGGGTGGCTAGCTGGGGCTAGGAGCGGCTCACTCACTCACACCTTCCAAGAGTAGCGAGTACTACCTACTAAGTAGTGTTGACCTTGTTGGAGTAATCATCGCTGACTGAGACGAGATCCCCGCCCCCCGAGGTTTGGAAGGCCCATTTAGGCAGACCATCACAGCAGCAGCAGCAGCAGCAGCAGCAGCAGCAGCAGCAGCAGACCCGGAATGCCGAAGCAGGAGTCTCAATTGTAGAAAGCTTGCAAGGCCGCAGGTCCAGGCGCGAAGGAGCACTTGAGCACATCAGTCTGCGGCGGACTCGAGGAGGTCTTACACGGAATCCAAGCGAAAGTCAGGGGACGACTACGGAGCTCGCGAGATGGCGGACGAGAGGTGCGAGAGATGGACGGTGGGCAACAAGAGGATGAACCCCGAGGAAGAACTTGGCGTGGGTGCACAGAACCGACACCTGTCCAGACCTCGTAGGGAAGAGAGAAATGAAATGAACTCAACAGAGGTTGACGAAAAGTTTCTGGCTGAGGTGGATCTTACCATTGCAAAATGTTATCCTGATATCAATCTCTACGATGATTCTGATTCTGATGCCCAGGATGCAGATGACGAGACTGAAGGCGGCTCGGTTGAAGGGAACAATGACCGCGAACAAAGATCTCCCATCTCTCTCGAGATGCACCACGATGGCGTAAAGATCTATTATGCCTATAAAGACCTCCGATTTCTGCGTTTTGTACTGCGCCTTGAATCAGAAGATATGGAACCTGAGCATATTTTGTTCAATATGTCAGGCTCTACCCAACTCAAGATGAGCACTCCAAACGCACAAGGTCAACGCAACAAGTACGAACTTGGACCAATCAATGAAGCACTCAAATGGTACAAAGGTCCCAGTGCAAACTATGTTGTGGACGGTAGCACTCGTTCCAATAATTCGTTTGTCAGAGTTGAGCACTCGAGAGTGACCAAAGAAGGCCACTTCATTTTTATGGAGATAGCTATCACTCCTCGTAACGTTGCTCTCTTTCCTCCTCACTTTAAACGTCCCAATATCTTCAAGCTCAGCCTTGAGTGCCACTTCCCAACTTTAGATCCTGTCGAGTTTACTGTACCTTCGGTGGAAATTTTCGCCAAGCCTCACGGATGCAGAGATGACGTTCCCCAAAATATTAGTAAAAAACACTCGCTTCTCAAAACTCAATTTGATACGTTCCGTAATCAGGTTTAATTCACAACGTCAACAAATCGATTACCTGACCGAAACAGCGCTACAAGATATTGCAAAGTACCATACACCATACCCTGCCTCATTGCCTCTCACTTATCAGAGGTCCCTCCATATTTCATATAGCCTTTCATATGATATATTTCATGTTGAAAAAAAAAAAAAAAAGGAAAAAAAAGAAAGAAAAAAAAAGAGCGAGTAAAAATTCAAGCCCAAACAATCACTCAAATACAAAAGGGTTTTATTTCTATATATAGAGAGAGACGTATCTATACTATGATAGGATATGCATTTTTCAAGGTCAAAATTCAAGGTTGGAAACCCAAATCACATAACCTAAGATGAATTGCAGTGAGCGACAATGTGCAAATCCCGCCAATTAAAAACCTAGCCAGATATAATATATCAAATCTGTTATTTTTCACCAAACAAGGTTTGACCTATCCGGGTCATATCTCGGAATGTCGTTGGTTCTATCATCAAACTACATCCACGTGTCTTCAACAATTCAATCATTATGACATGACACCAACTGCCAAGTCCGTTTCCCTTATATTAGGTATTTTGAACATGAATAAATCCTCATGCCCTCCATCACCAGGCAGGAATCGCACCGGCAAGATGACCGTTGCTCGAGCTTGAGCTTGAACACCCTTCTCAACCCTGTTCCGCCTTCGACCTTCTGCAGCCCCAGGAAAGGCAAAGCTTGGTCTCGATCCCACCAGCTATGCAGATGACGCAAAAGCAATGGTTGCTCAAACCTGTGAAACCTGCTTGTGGCGGCGTGTTTCTTTCAAAAGCAGAAAACTTTGGAGTTGGTCAACGAAAGCGTTCGTTCACCTGGACTGTTCTTCTTTTCGGGGTCTTCAAAAGAACAACATTGCGTGTTAATAGCGCGTAGCTAGCTATACTACTGCTTCCTATTCGGGTCCTACGCAAAGCTCCCTAACCATTCAGTTATGTTTTTTTCATTCCCAGGACTTTCTTTGTAAGATTCGATCAAGCCTGTGCCCTCACCCACCTTAATATCGCAGCAAACCCCCTGAAAATCGCCCTTAGTACCGGCCCTCCTTAAGGCCCCCACCAGGGCTCCGGCTCTTGAGATCAAATCCCAGTATACCCCCATGTATGGTTCCAACAGGGACTAAACACACATCATCATCACGTATGGGGGGCACCGTAGAAACTGTTTAACGACGGCAAGTTTCAAAAGGCACAGACAGAATTTCCTTCTTCGATTGAAAACCCCTCTCTGTCTTACTCTCTCTCTTTCTCTCTTTCTTATGTTCTTTCTCCTTCTTTCCTCGCTTCAACTTTAAAGTGGTTCACACATAAGAATTAGAAAATCGTTGAAAGAAGAAGAAGAAAGTTTCAAAAAGCCCCTCCTACCTATGTTATTAATTGAGGTATTAGATCTCTCTGCTTTCGTTTTCGACATAAAAAATAAGAAATAATAGAGTTTTTAAAACTTAGAAAACTTGAATTTGATAGTGAAATATAGGAAAATGAATAGGCTAATAGTGTTTACCTTTATTTCTCTCTAAGAAACATACGTATTTTTCTGTGAAGAAAGAGTTTCTTTGAGAAAGCGACTTGAGATCAACAAAGCTATTAATTGTCGGTCTTGCTCCGCTCCCACGGCGGCGCAGTCGGGACCTACACCTTCCGTGGCTCTCCACGCTCTCTACAGGTGCTCGCCGGACACGACCTGCGCACCGGTTCTCCTCACTCCTGCACTGCCGTAAGCAGCAGCGGCAACAGTAGCACTATAAATAGCGGGTGGCATCAAAGAACCGACTGCTAACTTGCTTTCACCTCCTTTCCTTCTCACAAGTCCTTCTTCTTCGGCTTTCAAAGCAAACTCTTTACTACCCGCCTCCACAAACCTCTTCGCCAACCTTCTCTCACCAGGCCGAGGTATTTTTTGCAAAGTCCTCCCCTTGTTTTCTTCACGCTCGCCCCGCGCAACCAGTCCCGGGACGTAGCGGTAGTGGTGGCATTAGAAGTCGTAGGTCATCTTTACATTCTCTATTGGAGAATAATAAAAGACCTCGTTGAAGAAAGCAACGGAGTAACGACCAAGCGTAAAGACTTGGCGGTCACGTTAGTCCTAACGCAGACTGACTTCGCTTGATCGTTCGTCGAAGGGTTTCGTTCGCGTTGGTGGATCTGATTGCCTCAGTGTTCAGATTGAGGCGAAGCGCAAGACACCACTCACTAGCATTGGTGTAGTCCTATATAGGTCCAAGCGGCCAGGCCCTCGTAAGTGCTCATACTCCGCCCTGCTGAAAGACAATTCTATTGCCGGACTGCCGTGCAGTACGAGCACCAAATAAACGCATACTACTTAATTCTACCCCGAGGGTTATAGAATTGTTCACCATTTGGATCCGCTTCAAATCATCTTACTCAAATAAATAGTCCCGGTTCTGTTCGTTATCCGCTCCAGTATAACCTTTACTCTTGCGACGAAAAATATTCGCTGTATCCTGCAAAATGCCGGCCAATTGGAATGAAGCATACACTGCAGGGGAGGGCGAAACCTCAACCTTTGCGGCAGCAAACATCGTACCTGGTGCAACAGCAGCTGCGGCAGGTCCTAGAATGATTTCTCATAAACGGCGTATGCTCACGAAGGGCTTTCCCACGTCATCAAACACAACGTGCTCAACAACCCATGGTGCTATTGGAGCTCCCTCTACACCATCATCAAGTGCAGCAAAGCTTGGCGGCAAGACCGAGAGGTCTGGCAAAGCTGAGCGCCAACCCACCTCTCGACTTGAGTTTCTCGCCTTTTACGCTCGCATTGCGGGTCTTTTACTCATAAGTCTCATGATCATCATTGTTGGTGTCTCTGCATGGCCCGTCATTGCCCCATTTCATCGAGGCAAGTGGCGCACACTGATCGATCACCTGGAATGCCTTTGGGTGAACGCCCTCTTGTGGTTGCTCCCGGCAACCACCCTTCAGATGCACGGTGACTTCCCAACCGCCTCATCCACACCAAAACTCCTCATTTGCAACCATGCAACTGATGTTGACTGGATCTACCAGCTCATGCCCATGACAGTTGTTAACTTTGGCACAACCGATCTCAGTGGTACTGTTAAAATTTTTCTGAAGCAGGAAGTCAAAAATATTCCCATCGTGGGATGGGGCTGTGCGCTTTTTGAATTTGTCTTTTTGAAGCGCAATTGGGCTGTCGACAAGCTTCGAATCGAAAACTCTCTTGCTCGATTTTGTAAGGACGGCGGACCTCTTACAGTGATTCTTTACCCCGAGGGCTCGACGATTAACACTCGGACTTTGGACAAGTGCCGCATGTTTGCTCGTCAGCAGAGTCGCCCTGAGTTTGACTTGGTGTTGCTTCCGCGCGTACGTGGATTTGCACACATTTGTGAGACTCTCGCCAAGTATTCACCCACTGGTGACGTCGAGGTCTATGATCAAACGATGGCCTTTGACACTTATTCCGGCGAGGTTCCCGACTGGGAAATGGGCTTCAAACGTAACATTGATACTGGTGTGCCAAATTTTCAGACCATGTTTTTGGGGCGTGCTTCTAAGCGCTGCCACATTGACTCCCGTAGATTCTCCTTCCGTCAGCTCAGGCAAGAGTACAAGGACAACCTTGAAAACTGGCTTGATGAACGTTGGGCGCGCAAGGAGAGCCTCTTGCGAGAGTTCATTGACTACCAGCAGTTCGATTCCCTTGGCGCCGAGCCCCATCTTTCTGTGCCCGTCAATGGGTCAATTCGCCGATCTCTCATGGCTGTTACGTTCTACATTGCTATGTGGGTTGGTATGGCTTTCACTTATTCCAAATACTCGAGCGACTTTTCTGCCTTTAACAACTTGTAATTTATTCCCTTGTCGAAGCACTCTTCGTTAAGAAAATTTCTCCTATGATAAATCCCTGCACAGTCCAAACAATCGACACCAGTAGCAATAGAATGTACAGATTTGGGTACAGACATTTCTTTACGCCAGCAGGGTGTCCAAGGCATCATACCATAGCCACTCTACTTAGTTTTTCACTCGTTTCAATGCGTTTGTGACACTGTTGTCTGTCAAATACATATCCCTCATCTTTTAGATACTCAAATGAAAACACAAGATTCACCATGTTTACCTGATTGCAGCCCTGTTTAGTCTTCTGTGCGTATTGCTCTTCAGCAAATACCAATGTCTCTTGCTCAAGTTTAACACATTTCTCTCTAGATATGTTTTTACATCCTGTATACTGTTAATACATCCAGGAACGAATATCGTACATCAGTTTTGAGTCACTGCGCATGCCCTAGTCTTCCTGTAAAAGCCAAGGGTGGCAATTTTGATATCTCTTACGTGAAGTAATGGTCCTGCTTCTAGCATCCCACGGCACACTCGTTCTCATTATTTTGTCTCTTTCATGTCAAACGAATCATGTCTTCTACTATTATCTCTTCAAATAAAATCACAATCCTCTAGCTAGGCAAATAATGAAAACTGATGAACTATGTGCCTTCTCTGTTGCTGATCACTACTTCCAAAGGTGGAACTGGTAGGAAGGTACAAAGGTAGGCTGTTATTTAAAAAAAATAAAAAAAATAAAAAAATAAAAACGTGGCTTTAGAGCCGCCCGACACAACTTGAAGCTGCAGTCACTCCACGGGGCACGCTCCAGGAGCGCTCTTCTTTTACAGAGCTACAGCAGCTAGCAAAGAGATCATATCTGCAGATCAAATCGGCAAATGAACGAATAACAAGGTAGTGGGAAAATGCTGTACCAAGGTGATACAACCTAATTGTTACTTGAAAGTAGTGGGGCGACTGGTACCCATTTCCCCTACCTAATAAGGTTTCTTAGGTGCCAAATTCCAAGCAATGAAGACGACGGACTCTGTCGTGTCGTCCAAAAGGCAAGGTCTCGCAAGTTTGATGAATCGGGAGCACAACCAAGAAGGCCTTGTGCGATGTAAGTCTAATACTCCAAAATCGCTCAGTAGCATGATATTGCGTGCGAATGTACCCTGCAAATGCCTCCAAATGAAACCTCTTGCGAGCGGCGCGAGAGACCACAATAGTAGCAGCTCCAACAGAATTGGTGGTGCTTTCGGAGTCCTCATCGAGCTGGACGATCGAAAGACACGCTCTAAAATAGAGCGGATCTCCATTTTCCAACTTTATATAACTCCCTCAAAACCCCCTTACGCTCGACGCACCTTAATATTATAATATGCAGCACGTTCCCATTTCTAGGGCATAGAAAACCTCTTTTCGGGATGGCCGCAGCGGTCAATCGCGCATGCTCCCTCTGTACATCTCTGAGTATTTTTAGTCGCAGTGTAGATCAGAGGAGTGCGCACAAATTAAATCATGAAAACAATTTTACCTGCTGAATTGGCAATAAAAAAAGTCGCTCACTTCACCTCTTCACAGCCCCGCTCGACGCCTTGCTCATTAACCAACTTACCTCCTGTGTCAGAGAGGCCTCTGCGCACGTCGCAAAGGCCTCGCATAAGTGCCAGGACAACACTCGCCCCACTATTCCACCCCTCATATTTAGCTCTTAACTTTTGCTTGAGCCAGAGAACCCTTCCTATTTGTCCATTTCGCAACAAGCCATTTCCTCAGGGTTTCTCGACGTCAAGACGCGAGGAAACGCACGTGCTGAAGTGCAAGAAACTACGCTTGCAAAATCGCAGGGATTATCTTGAAACGAGTCTCTGTAGGGTATACAGAGCTTTGTTAAGAGGCCATCTTTGGGGAAAGATGCGATGGAAGAGGGTAGACTTGAGGACTTGTGGCTCCAATGGTTCAAGTCTCATTCTTCGTGCACGTGCAACCTCTGCTCAGAGGAGAGCTTTATTAAGAAGCAAGGACAGTTCAATAACTTCAATGGAGATGGAGCGAAGTCTTGGTATTGAAGGTACGGGAATCGAAAGTCGGGACACAAAGAGAAACAAACTGCAAAGGTTTGAGCCAAGAAGGAGAAAGCCTCGGGGCGGAAAAGGCGCACAATGGGGGGAAACTAGTCTTAGTTCTGCAGAGCATATTGCTGATATTCTTTAGCTGCGGAAATGTAAGCGCGGACAAAACTCGATCTAAAACAAACATCACAAGTGAAGATCCGTGGGAGGATGTTTTTGTGGAAATCAGCTCCCTCGTAGATTATGGATATATTGCAATCTCTTTGGCAGGGTCTACAATCGTTGCAGAGAACAGGGCTCATGTGGGAGGGATTGCTTTTGATCGGTATTCAGTATCATCTGATGATTACACGTGTCCTTCAACGCTTTCACATTCAGACGAGTATTTTGCAACTGGTTCCTCCACGGAATTTTTCACAACTGGCTTCTGCCAATGGAGTTCACGATATGGACTCGCCCGACGCTTTAACATATCATCTTGGCAAACGTGGAATTCTGCTTGGTATGTGTCTTTGGAGACCTTTTCTGATCCATTTTGCACTTCTGATGCCTTATTATCATTATCAACAAACAATGGCCGATTGGGGCCACTTTATCATCCATCTACTTCGTCTGATGCAGTTTATGGTGTAGAGAATACCTACGTTGAAAGTCGCTCGAGCACATTGTGCTGGTCTGATCTCATTTCAGACAGTGTTGTGGTCGCAGACGCCCAGCTCCGCGTCTTATTTTCATCCGCCGAAAGTGCAGTTCTTCTTCCACCTGCTGCAAAGATTATTGTATCCTCGTATGATGGTGATACTAGCGGGCGGCGGCTACGAAACTACCCAGATGAGCAACGTGGACTCCTTGCTGTTTGCGAAGAATCCTCCAGCCCAACCCAAGTAGCTTACACACCGGCCTACAATGTATCTGGGTCCTGTCAGGTTATTGAGAACAACAACGGAGATGATGTCTACTTGTTGGTACAATGTTCAAGAAACTCTTCGTCAAGCACATCAGACGATGAATATTATCCATCGTCGCACGCACTTTATAGCGATGCAGATTGCTCAAATATAATATCTTCAGTGAATATCACAGAACTGAGCGACGATAATTCATCTTCATGCGTAGACTTGGTAGTGAATGATACCCTCAGGCTACAGGTATCTTGCGTCTCGTTTCACGACACCGCAATTACCAGCTCACCAACCACCCTGAGCATTGTGCCAACCTCACCTACTGCTCAACCCACTCGATCGCCTACAAGTGTCCCAGTTATAGGTGTGAGCCTTGGCGTTGTTTTGCCAGTACTTGCACTTCTCGCAGTATCTGTCTATGTTCTTATTACTCGCCGAAAAAAGAAGAAGAACCAAACTGACGACGCTTCCGAGTTTAGCGAAGCTATGCCAAAGGGCAAGCGTGTATCACGTCGTGGAACCCTCAACCTTCTCGGTGTTTCGATGACAATGCTTCGAGTTTCTGACTCAAAGGGGGGAGATCGTGATCGGGCCGAGGATGAAGAGACCGATCCTGACAACGCTGCTCAGCAAATTCTCATGGACGAATCTTATGTAGTTGCTGATGTAAATTCCTTGCGTCTTGGTAATACTCTTGGCCGGGGAACACATGGAAGGGTCTACGCAGGCACGTTTCAAGGCTCGTCAGTAGCTGTCAAAGACTTTTCCACGTCCCAACGTATAGTTGAAAGCCGCAAAGCTTTTCTTGCAGAGGCTGAGAGTTTGCGCGCGTTGCAACATCCAAATATCACACGCCTCTACGGCATTGTTGTTGCTGGGGGGAGACACCAACTTATCCTTGAGCGGGCTGAACATAGCCTGGCTGACTTAGTGGAGCGAAAGGGTGCGTTGCAGAGTGGACTCACCATTGTTACTATTTTGCAATGGGCTGAACAAATATGTGTGGGTGGAGCTTTCATGCATAGTAAGCACATTGCCCACATGGACCTGAAACCAAGCAATATTCTGCTTGATCATGCATGGAACGTTAAAATTTCTGATTTTGGCTCCTCTTGCAACTTTGAGGAGCTCTGTGACAGACGCAGTCAGCAGGCGCAAGCACCGGGAAGCTTAGCATTCATGCCACCAGAGCGTTTTGACAGCAATCACCATCTTGATAGTTCTGTCGATATTTACGCCTTCGGTATGACCTTCTGGCAGATGCTTGAGCGGGCAGAACCGTTTCCGTCTCGGTGGACTACTCCTGTGATTATGGAGAAGGTTCAAGGTGGGTTTCGTCCAGATCTAGATCCTCTTGCTCCAGACAGCTTACACTCATTTCTAGCTGCAGCATGGGATTCTCAGGCCTCGAACAGACCATCCTTTCAAGATCTCAAGGATGCACTTTCTGAGATCCTTGGAACTCGTACAATTGACGCCCGAGGTCAGGCATATCTGGCAAGGCGTGCCCCCTTTGAACGTGGCCAAGACGTTTCTGTTTGGGCCCCTGAAAAAATGTGCTTTACAGGCCACGGGCGTATTTTGGAAAACGCCCGCTCACCAGAAGGCTCTTTCATGGTGGAACTCGAAGACTCAATTCATTCAAGGATATCAGTTCCTTCAACCGAACTTCTTTAGGTAGCCTTCACTATTTTCTGCCCCGTACGTTTCATTCCATATGGAATTTGACTTAATGACCGTCAGCATTTTTCTATGCTCCTTTAGGCCAACTCAAATTTGTGAATTGAAACATACTCGTGACCGAATAATTCCAATGATATGTTATTACTTTGTTTATTTAACTTACCTGTTGTACTGAGACTTAAGTGATGATATATAATATAGCAAACCCTCAATGAGAAGGTTTATCGCAACACGCGTTGTGTTTAATTAATTTGTTGCTAGTTAAGTATAGGATTTTTTTTTTTAATAAAAATATTTAATTTTTTTTAAAGAAGAAAATTAATGTAAAGGTGACAGAGAGGATCAGTAGGAACTCGAGCGGAGGAAGAGAAACGCAAAAGGAAAAAGAAAGAAAAAGAAAATAAACGGGGAGGCATAGTTGAAGCAAAGTTGTTATCTTCAGCAAATATCTTGACAGTCGCATCGTTAACCTTGCAAACATTATCTTCGTATTTGTTTTGTTTGGACGTTGATTTTGCCACCTCCAGATCAATGAAGCGGACTTTGATGTCTTTATCCACGACAATGGTATGAAGAGCTACGTCTCTATGCATGAATCCAGCGTCATGAGTCGTGGGGAATACAGCAGCAGCAACAGCCTTGCTGTACAGCAAACAGGAGCCCCCATATTGGTCCTGCTCCGTCGGTATAGTTAGCTGAACCTTGTCTCTTTAAGACGCCTCAAAGTGAACTAAACCAATGCAACGATTAAATGATGGTTTTAGAGAAATACTGTTCTTTGCTACTTCACCCATGGTCAGGTTTCACCTGGTTTGGTTTGATTTTTTATTTTTATTTTTAATGAAGTACTAAAAGCGAAAGTTACAATTGACCAGAACGTACATCTAATTTTAAAACTAATATGAGCGAGTCCAGTCACTGAGTATGAAAAGCCATCGATGGAGATATTTGTACGAGCAGGTGGGAAATTAAAGTGTAGTAAGAGAGCCAGAGGAAAAACAGAGGGTGTCGTATGAACATGAAACTATTTATTAACCGTATTTCGTATTTGCAAGCTTTCATGCATTGCCATTTGGATACTCTGAGTCGTAGTCTTGCGCACTGATGTATCAGGTTAAATTGAAATGCTGATTTTGGACCTCAAAATTTATCCATAGAGATTTTAACTTAATTATAAAGTTGCACAGCCGCCATTTGCTATCGCAAACACTTTTGTCATGCGTGCATTCAGAAACAACGCTTAGGTTCCATACGAAAAAGTTCAGTCAGCTTTACCTCATCTTTGTAGATTTATGGGAACTTATGATTCAAGTTGGGGAAAGAAAAGGTAGTACATAAGAGTCTTCGAGAAAACTGTTTGCACATTCTATAGGGTGTATGAATCGTTGATGTTTAAACATGTCAGTGAGGGTTCTATAGCATGGGCACTACCATAGTTTTGAGCCAAGGTTAGTGGTACCTCTAGGCAATTTGTGCTAGACACAGAACAGTAGAGGTGAAGAACTGCTGCCTTGGATCTTTATACGCCTGGAAATCATGATGCCTTAGGCCGCTCACTCGAGAGAAATTGGCATTCTAAAATAGTCTAGAAATATGAGCAGGGTTTTAGTTTGATATTCTTTGATTGACTTCGGAGCGAGAAAAGGTATATCAATCCTCTACCAGAGCAGGGTCTAGAGATGATTTCTACATAGGAATTGGTGCATATTTTTTGTTTGTTCGTATAGATGTCAAGATGCTTCAGTTTAGGAGGTCTTTAAACTAGTTGTTGCCCCCTACATCTAGCCGAATTGTGGACCTTGTACTATTTGGGATACAAAAGGATAAGTTAATTCCAGAAAGATTGGAAAATCAGGAAGCAGGAGAAGAACATCATACCACGGTGTGATGATCTATACTGAAGAAATGCAGAAATAGAATTTATATATATTTGATGGACTTACACGTCTGTGATCTGGCCATCCTTTATACGCACAGAGATAAACATCCACATCTATAATGATAGTAGTTCTTTACGGCCAAACTAGTTTATGCATGGCTGCAAAACAAAGCAAAAACCACGAGGCAGTAAATGACGAATCGATACACAAAGTTCGAATGTTCCGGATTGCTTTGCTTTAAAAATCATGCCTCCTCAAGCGGGTGAATAGTATTGAGTTTGGGGAAGGGTTCCTTTGGACTTAGAACGAGTGTTGCTTTTTCATGAGAGATATAGCCCTTGACATATCTTTGAAAGATGAGATTTGAGAGTACACATTTAATGTGCTCCATGAGTTCCTCCTGGGAGACTGCAGTAGAATCGTCACCGTCAGCATCTGCAAACTGCGCAAGCGGATCAGGCTCGCTGTAAAGTTCAAAGGGACGCATGAGGATGTCAAGTGGGACGCGAGTTTTAGCGCGGTCCGCTGCAGAGTCCTGGTATATAAGAATAACGTTGCGAAAAAGGTTACGATAGGCAAGTACCTTGAGTTGGTCGAGGGTAAGAAACAGTCCACGCGCAATAAAGTGGTCCTGTTGGTCGTCAATGAGTTTTGTAAGAGCACGCACATTACCGTTTTGCACATGCGTCATGAGATCTGCAAGGTAGTCAATTCCGTACTCACGAAGAAGATTCTGCGTTGGTGCACGTCCGCAGAAGAGGCTAATGGGCACAAGGAACTCAAGAATGAGCTTACGGTTATGACGAAGAGCCGTGGGACAATTGTCAAGTGCAAATTGAAGAGCACGGCGAGCCTCTGCTACACGATCGTCCAGAATTAACAAGCGCCCACGATAAAACTGATACATTACTCTCTGGTCAAGAGGAAAGCTGTCAAGCTCTGGAAATGTGGGCATCTCTACAGACCTCACCAGGTTACGGCAGAGCTGGAGGCTTTTCAGCGCAAAGAAAACCTTGAATTGGTGATTCACAATGTATAAGCCCACCGACCGCTTCTTCTGGGCCTCTGCAGAAGTCGCCCTTCCCATGGTGGTAAGTCTAAAGCATGTTTCTAGCAGCGTTTTAGTCTCTCGAAGGCATTCCTGCCGTCCATCGCCACGTACAGAATCCGCCCAAACAGCCAAAACCCGCGTGTCATGAACCAAAGACATTAACGCAGGAACCAACCAGCTTCCCTCAGCCCTAAAAACTTCGAGAAACTTCCTGAACGCCTGGGTCTGTGCATCGAAAGCCTCGGAAAGCCACGTGGAAAGCGAAGACTTATTGACGTCGTTATCACCCAACTCTGAGGCTATTTGGAGCGCCGCGACCGCCGCAACGTGCAAACCGCAGACCGGGGCCAAGTCAGCGATGCCGGCTGCGGCAGCTTCTCGCTGAGAAGCAGATGCAAGGGCTCCCGCGGATCCTAGCTGACGGCGCCTGGACGCAAGAGCCACAAGCGCTGCTGTCCCGCCAGGATGCGAGCGCTCAGCAGAGAGACGCAAAAGCGAGGCCAGAGCAACACCATCTTCACGCACGGAGGCGGCTGCTACGGCCTCACAGTACGCACTCATGGCTCCCTCTAGAACGGGGCAGGTCGCTAGCTGGCTATTTGGATCGTGTAAAGCAAAATCGAAGTTGAACTGCGGAAGAGGAGCTGATGATGGCGAATTCGGATTATGAATTCATTCATTTCTATGTTTTATCTTGTTCTTTCTTTGTGTTCTATGGCTGTAGATAGAGAAGATTTTTGCTTCTAAAAATAAATAAGAAAAAACGATTGGGAGATTAAAGTGCTTCGGATAACAGGAAGCCGAGATCTTTGAAGGGTATCTCTATCTCAAAGTGATGATCTCATACTTGGATTAAGCGAATCTATTCTCTGCCCCTGGCCTTCGTTATAAAAGGTCCAGATCTCATTTTGACCCGTCATTTACAATGATAACCAAAGCTCTTGTAGCATAGGTACCACGTTGGTTTCTATATGCGTACATTAAAAAAACAAAAATCCAATCTCTTCCAGGACTAAAATTAATTCGATTTTGATAGGAGGATCTGGGAAACATAGACTTCGCACGCAAAACACAGTCTAAATTGATACAACACAGAATCTGATTATACTAAGTGTAGCGCACGACATCACATAAACACAGCGTGCTCGCATGACTGCCCCGATGCACCTTTGATTACATCTCGCCCTTAGGGGAATTGTTTCTACTGTGCGCTGATTACTATTACTGCTGCCTTGCGCTTATACCAATCAATCAATGAGAGTGAGATTCCGCGAAGTGAGGTTATTAGTGGACAACAGGAATAAACAGAACTATACAGTAGAAATTCAATACCTGAAATGAATAGACATTGAAAAAATACAGTGGCTTTAAGCTTTAGTAAATATTAAAAAGGCAAGAAAGAAAATGTAATGTGATGCAGGCCTGAGTGAATAAGTGAATGAGTGAATGAGTGAATGAATGAATGATTGAATGATTGATTGACTAATCAATTGATTGAACGGAGGGCAAGAACCTGAACTCGCGCGGGGAGCTGGCGCTTGTGGGGAGCGAAAGGCCTGCGTGAAGCTGTGCCAGAGGCTCCGGACACTCGCGGGAGTTCGCAACTCGTATAGGAATATAGAACTGGAAGGCTATAGCAGAACATTGTGGGCATGATGTCTGCAGTAGCTGTGCCGCTCGTAAGGAGGACATGGGCGCCTGTACTCACTGCAGCAGGGCACACCCGCCCGATCCCCTTGCTCGTGAGATCATTTTCATCATCATCATCATCATCATCATCATCCTTCCCCAGCTCGACTGCTCGGCCTTCCCGGTACCCGAGCCTGACCTCAGCGTGGAAGCCTACGATGGATCTCCGTGCGTACCGTGCTGCTTTCTCTGACATCTCTTCTGGTGCTCGTCTTGAAGATAATGGCGAGATTGTTTTGTGCGGCCGCCTCGCATCGGCGCCTCGCGAGGCTTCGAAGAAGCTTTTCTTCACGCATCTCCAGGACCAGGGCGCTCGAGTCCAGATCCTTTCCGAAGCCCGTTTCTACCAGCCCGAGACTAACCTCGAGTCCAACCCTGGAGATTCTTCTACTACAATATCGACACCTTTGGAAGTATTTGCTAAGACGCATCGCGGCCTCCGCAAAGGTGACGCCGTTGCAGTGCGTGGTTTTCCTGGGTCAAGCAAAAAAGGAGAGCTCAGTATCATTCCTCGCGAAGTTCGTGTCCTTGCTCCATGCGTTCAAGATATTCCTAGTGGCCGCGGTGATGGAAAGTTTGCGCTCCGGGATAAAGGTGTGCGTTACCGGCAGCGGCATGTGGACATGCTGGCAAACGGAGCAGCTGTAGTAGCTCCCTTTCGTGTAAGAGCAGCTGTCGTCAGGTTCCTGAGAGAGTACCTTTACCAGCGTGGGTTCTTGGAGGTTGAGACTCCTTCCCTAGTACCTTCGGCGGGAGGTGCACTCGCAAGACCCTTTAGGACTCGAGCGGCAGCGCTCGGGGGCAGCGAGGTCAGTTTGCGTATCGCACCAGAGTTGTATCTGAAGCAGCTTGTTGTGGGCGGTGTGGACCGGGTATTTGAGCTCGGAAAGGTCTTTCGGAACGAAGGTCTTAGTGCAGTGCATAATCCCGAGTTCACCACATTAGAGTTGTACCAGGCATTTGCAGATTATGAAGATCTCATGAAATTCACGGAGGACCTCTTCTCGCAGCTTGATGAAGCTGTTGGAGATATGGCTCGTGAAGCTGCAAAGACTGGCGCAGGTGTTGGTAGCGATGGTGCAGGTCTTGCGTCGGAGGACCTTAAGGGACCTTTCAAAAAAATTCGTGTGATCGATGGCCTTGAGGACCACTACGGCATTCCCAGAGGTTCATTTCCTGATGTCAACGATGAAACCAAAGTTAAAGAGGTTGGCGAAGCCTTGCTGAAGCTGCTCAGGAGTGACAAGGATGGCCTTGAGGATGTACCGAGCACCGCAGAGCACTCGGTGGCTACTAACTGCAAGCTCATTGATGTAATGATTGGACGCCACTTGGAGCCCAAGTGCATCCGCCCAACGTTTCTGTGCGATCACCCAATCGCCATGAGTCCTCTTGCAAAAGCCCATGAAGACCGGCCGGGAGTTTCACAGAGATTTGAACTTTTCGTGCGTGGCAAAGAAGTTGTCAACGCTTATTCAGAGTTGAATGACCCGACAGAACAGATGCGTCGCTTCCAACTGCAGAGCATTGGTCGCGAGCAAGTTCGTCCTGAGGAAGAAGACGGCGAAGAGGTCATGCCCGTTGATGCAGCTTACTGCAAGGCTTTAGAGTACGGTCTCCCGCCTACTGCTGGCTGGGGCCTTGGTATTGATCGACTTGTGATGATGATGACTGGCCGCTCTTCTATTCGCGATGTCATCATCTTCCCAATGCTCCCCAACGCATCCTCTACGGAGTCAGCATCCACTTCTGCATCTTCCTCCTCCAAGAGCCAGGAACACAAATAAAAAGTGAATCCTCCATTGCCGTGAAACAACTGGTGAACTGAGGCAGTAACTGAAGTGCAGCAACGACAGCATCATCAGAACCTATACACCATCACTCCGACCTATGTCAAGAGTTTTCGCGTTCCTGTCTCCTCGCATGCCTTCGTGTTTGCACATCTGCACAATGAGCACACGTAGCTTATGTTACTAAGCAATAGTTACAGGCAGATATTGACAAGAATATTAGGAACAAAGAATGTCGGGAGTCATCATTACCAAGTAGAGGACACCGTGTCGTTTGACTCCACTACAACAAATAATGCGTCCTGCTTGATCTGGTTGGTAACCCAGAACCCATCTCAAGTCCTTGCCACGATTCCAAATGTCAACCTGTGGATATAGACCATGGAGGCGTGTTTTGCCTGGCCTCTTGGCTTCTATGCTGTCTCCTCCAATATTAGGACTATTACAGTCACGAAACTGCAAACAAAGCTTGTTTTTTTATTATACTCTTGTAGTATGTGTCAGTTGTTCCACCTCGCTTTCAGGTATACATTGATCATGTTCTTCTCATTTTACTATATGCACAACAAACTATCTGAAATTGATATTTTCTGTAATCAAAAACCTCACAGTCCCCATATCGTATTTATTTTATTTTATTATGTAAAGAACGCAGATGTGTTCCTTACTTTCCTAAACCATATCATATTTGCATTGAAGATATCTGAATGCAGACAAAGTTGTAATAGCCTCCCTTCCTTTGCATTATAAAATATCAACAAATAAATGTACCTTACAAATTAAGAAAATGCTGTTTTTTTTCCTTCAAAAAAAGAAAAGAAAAAGAAGATATGTTCTAAATATGTTCATCTTGGCATCATTCTTAAAATCTGCATAATTAATACAGAGTTGGATAAGGAACATTCTATCATCGTCTGGTTCCCTGATTTCTTTCAGTAAAATACCCTTCACAGCAGCAACAGTGTATCAGCTCCAAAGTGATGAGGCAGAGCATAATATTTTAAACTGAATCTAATATATCAATTAAAACTCCGATTGAGTCGTACGTTATTCCATGTTTTGGGGTCTGAGTAGTTCGTTCGTATAGAATCTGAGAAGAAGGTCACCCGTATACAGTAGATTTGATGAAGAGATTATGACTTTGCTCCACGAATGCCTTGCAACAATTTTGAAATGGAACCCTGAAAATACCCCGCAATAGCTTCTGCACCTTCGGGGCCAATATTATTGTCTACCACAATCAGTTCTTTGATCCCACGATTCACACGCAAGGCATCTGCAATCGCAATGGCCCCTGCTGGCCCGATTGCATTTGATCGGATATTAATAATCTCAAGCGTGCGGTTAACTTTGAGCATCCTTGAAACAGCTTGCGCACCGGCTACTCGCATTTCGTTGAAACCAACGTTTAATGACTTTACTGAGATATTATCCTTCAATCCATCACACAGTAGCGCAACACCCTCTGCTCCAAGCTGGTTTGCACTAAGGTCCACCACTTCCAAGGTCTTGCTCGCAGGAAGCTGAGCACCAATCGCTCGTGCTCCGCGAACCCCAAAAGCATTCCATGAAGCCTTTAAGCGCACACAGGCGTCGTAACGAAGTATATTTGCAATCTCTTCAGCTGCAGCACCGGATAACCGGTTCCAGGATACGTTGAGCATGTCCACAGTGCCGGTTTCACAGAAATAACCTAGGATCTCGAGCTCATTACGAGAAAGTTTACAATTCACAAGACGCAGATATCGTTTCTGCTCTTGCTGCGAAGTTGAAGATCCTAGAGATCGATTTGATCCAGATCCTTTATGTTTTTCTTCTTGAATTAATGGCTGCTCTACTACCCCTTCTTTTATCATGTGGATGTTGTCGCTTGGGTTGATACCCTCGCTTATATCAGGGATATCCCATTCCGGAGGTGGGCCCCAGCCACCTTGACGTAGAAATGAGCGAAAAGCAACTGATTTGCTATTGACGCACTCCAACACCTGATCTAGAACCTGGTCACGTGCGAGCATATCTAACCTTGGTCCTAAGTGAGATGCCGACATGGCTGGCACGCGATTTAATATGCCTAGCGTTAACATTCGTCCACAAATGGTCGTTAATGCGAAGGGCTTTTCTTCCTTTGTAGGAGATGATGTAATAGCTGATGGATTGCAATACAGCGCGTTCTCCGCAATTATGAGAGGCTTAGTCCGGGCTCGAGCCTTTGGTTTAGTCCTGCAATCTTCACATAGGTTATAACCACGCGACTCGCGTCCTCCAGGAACTCGATAAACGCATAAAGTTGTTGATCTTCGGCGTAGGTCACAAGCGTCACATGGTCTTCCACTCCACGCGAGTTGCGAAGCCTTTTTCTTGTTCATACCACGAAGGAAGTTACCTCAAAGCTTTCTGACACTGTCTCCGCGTGCATGGTTGCCTGCTTTTCTTGTAGCTGACAACACCATATAAAACTTTATGCCAAAAACGATACGATGAGTCCCTTTTCTTAGTTTTTTAGCCGTTGAGTCTCTCTTTTTTTATTTCTTTTTTTTTTTCTCTCTCTCTACCTCCGTCTAAGTAACCTTTTCAAGGGAGTCTGAGAAAAGGATTGTTTGGAATTTTGATGCTTCTTCAATTTGGATAAACATAAATTTGATTTTACTAACCTCAAAAGAATGTCACGAAGCCTACGAGGTAAAACATGGAGCACATAGTAGAGCTTGAATTCCCCCAAGGAGAAAACTCATGAAGGAACAATGAGGAATGAATATTTGCAGAGAAAAACCAGCACAATATATTTAATATAGATGTATGTTTGATATCTTGAAGTCTGTTGTGTCCAAAGTGTTGTCACTACTTTCGATGCAACAGATCTTTGGTCTCTTTCCCGGTAAGCTCTGACGACCAATTGTTTGGAGCGTCTTTAAAATGGATACTCTTCAATACTGGAGGTTAAAGATCCTGGTCATGTTGGCAAACATTACTACGATTGCTTTTCCTATCTACTTTTACTGTGAACGCTGACGACAAAGGTTGAATTTGCGGTTGAAGTGGAATTGATAAAGACAATGCTAAACCTAAATTCGGTTCCAATATTTTGGGGCAGGCGTCTTGAAGTTCGATTTGAAAGTGTTGTTCAAGTCATCTTTAAGAGTAGGTATGAACATCATGTGCACGCGATTAGTGGGATCTTATGTATTGAACTCTTCCTTTGGCCCTGTGCCATACTGTATAAAGCAAGACATTAATCGCCTTAGTTTGGCAAATTTTCGCACAAATGATGATACTCCTTTGCCAGATATTGAATGAATATTTTCTTCTTTTCTTTCTTTGTTTTCTCAAGTAGATATGCAACCAATCGCTGGATATCCAGGGTTGGTCCAACCATAACGCAATTCCTTGTACTTCGTTCTTTCCCCGTGATAGTATCAAGCTGCTCCTCGCGAACAGAATAATACGCTCCATTGTGTTACTGCAACCCGGTTCCATATTGTTAAACACCTTGAAATCGATTGTTCAATGTTTACATGAAGGCTCAAAACATCCTAGAACTTTAGCATGGCTGTTTCAAGAAAGCTCCTGAGCAACCAGGACTCGTAATGTATGCATGCACAAAGGCATGACCTTTTGATGGAAATTACCTACAATGAATATACTTTAGAAAGGGATATAAGACGCAACAAAAAAGATGTCAACATTATGATGGATGAATATATAGGATAGATCCGAGATTCTTACACGATGAAAGCGTTATGAGCTAGTAATAGCACGCGATAACATTTCATTCAAATCAATTCTCAGGAAAAAGCTGACGCAAAACATTAGGCGAGATGAACTATTGTTTCATAAATCACTCTGTGACGCGCCCTCCACGGCGGCGAGGGCGGACACCTTGCACATGGGCTGAGCCTGTTGCCTCCTCCCCGTCGCTCCCTTGCTCGCCTTCTTCGAAGAGCTCATCTCCTGCAGCAGTTTGACCTGCATCAGACTCACTCGGGGCGAAGAGGTTCTTGTTAATTTCCTTAGCACTTGAATCGTCATCGTCATCATCACCGTCATCCTCGTCTTCCGAGGCCTGTTTGCGACGCTTACTTGATGCGGAGGAGTTTCCGTCATGTGACTTGGAGCGAGAGCGCTTAGATGATGTAGAATGCCTCGGCTTCTCTGCGGATTCCTCTTCCTCGTCACCCTCATCATCTTCATCTTGATCCTCCTCGGACTCCTCGTCATCGCTGTCATTGTTAGCTTGTTGTTTCTTCTTCGTATGGGTTGCAACACCGAGTGCCTTTTCCAATTTGTGAAATGCTTCACGACCCAATTCAACAAAGCTCATGTCCAAACTCTCAAAGTCCTCGTCAGTGAGAATGATAGGCATGGTCGTACTTTCTTTTGTTGCTAGTTCAACTTGTTCGGTCCAAAGCTTGCGCGCATCGTTAATTTGATGTTGTGGCTTGAAGAGTCTCACAAAGGGCTCAACAAATTCAAGAAATCCAGTGCGATAGAGGCTCTCGTTGTCTTCTTTGCCGAGCGCAAAGTAAAAATCCTCTTCCAAAGCAGTCAGCAAAGGTGCCGCAAAGCGCTCCGGACAGTTTCTTGGTCTTGCAGAAATTTCTTTGGCCATAGTTGTTGCATAAGTCAAAAGATCTTTGTGCATTACACCAAGTTCCTCTTCATCGTCACCCTCTGTTTTAGCCTTCAACAAGGTCAAGAACTTAATACGCAAAGCCTCGTGCTGCAACGCTACAAGAGATTCCAAGTCAGACTTGCGTGCTGTGTCTTGAAGAAAGTTGGCTGCATCGTCCACTTCTTGTTTACCTTTGCCTGCTTGCGCAACCAGGTAACCAGATAGTGCACTTCCAGAGTACAAAGCACTTCGAACTGCTGGCCCGAGAACAAGGCGCTGCATGTGCCTCGTCACATGCCTTCCAGGACCGTCGATGGTACGTTCGAGCAATAATTTCGTAGCGCTATCAGTCGCAGTCACAAGAGCTTTTGACGGGCGCCAGGCTATGCTGTGAAGAATTGTGCCCGCAAGACGTCGTGAACATAAGACACGGATATCCATACATGTCGCCAAGACGGCTTCCTGAAGCTTGCGTGGGGTGAGAGAATTATTCAGCAAATGCTCCATAAAGTGAGCTAGGGCATCTCGACGCTGTACCACATCCTTGCACAGTTCTTCCACCTCTTTTGCCTTTGCATCCCTAGTCTCATCATCATCGTTATCTTCATTGATCATCTCGTCATCATCATCATTACCCCCACTTCCCCCTGTTTTAAGCGAGGCTGCAGAGGCTTGGCGGAATGCAGATACAAGGTCAAGCTCCAGCAGAACAAGGCCATCTGCCAAAATGCCAGAGCGAGTGTGGTTGAGTGCGCGCAAAGCATCACAAACAGAATGATGTGTGGGCAGCTGAAGTGGTTTACGATCAGGGTCAATACGCAGAAGCATACTAAGACGACGCAATCCATTGCCAAGTGTTGTAATCGACTCTTCCATATCAGCACTTGTACTTGTCTCAATTTCTCTAGCAGCGTTTCGGATACTTGTCAACATATCCTGGTTCGTGTCGGCTAAGACAGTGGCTACCTCATGGCTAATGGGATTTTCCTCGCTTGCGGCGAATGACTCCACGAGCACGCGCCCTGTTTCATACAAAAGAACGACATCAGTGTGTTTGAGAAAGATGTGCGCAAGGGTTTTAACAAGCTTACTCAAGCTCTCACGTTGCACATCACGAGTAAAACGTGACAGGTCAAGTTTGGCGCAAAGCGGAATAAGATTCTGCAACACAGCATTCTCAGTACGGAAAGTGATAATAAGATCAGTTAGAGAACGCTCCACAGCTTCATGCAGAGCGGATTCCTGATCTTCGGCTGCACGCTTGGCGGCCATATTGCGCCGGCGACTAGATATTTTGCTTCGGCCTGCTCCAGTGCCCAAAGGTGAGCTAGGATCAGCAGAAATGCAGTCCGAGGCAGCGCGGAGAATGCCCGCTAAAGTCTGTGCACGCATTTGTCCCAGATTGCCAGAAACATTGTTCTCACCATAGCTTTGCAGCATATTGCACAGAGCTTCCCAGTTCCTCAGGAATGTACATGAGGGTATATTCCAAAAGGCCTCAACGACCTTGGCGAGAATTTCGAAAGGTAGAACCTTTGGAGTCTTGGTTACCTCACCCGTTGAGGTGCCACCATAGCTGGTACTGTCGGTGATGTCAAGAAACTCCTCCTGCATCTCTTCATCATCCTCATCATCCTCTTCGTCTTCCTCGTCATCACCCCTAGCATTATCATCGGCATCATCTTGGCTTGATAACCGAGAACCAGCTAAGTTAGCAAGAAGTTCGAGCATCGAGGCAAGTTGCAATCTGGCTTGTGCAATGCTGGAGGCACCTGAGCGCGAGGCAGAAGTCTGATCCGAAAGCTCTGGTCGGCTTTTGAGCGTGAATTCGGCAGCCGCACGACGTACGTTCTCCAAGTTCTCTTTTGCAGTATCTGCATAGCAGAGGCAGCGTTCAACAGCATGCTCGTGGGAGATCTGAACGGCTTTACGATTCATGTCAAGCATGGAGCTTACTGCACGAATTGCTGCTTCAATGACAGCAGAGTTTACATCAGAGATAAGTTCGTTAGTAAAGTCATCGATGATGCGCTCAGCCCAATCGGTTTTCACAGCAAGAATATTCTTTAGAATATCTGATTGCGTTTTGTTGTCGATTTCCATGCTTAAAACAGGGCCCGTAGAAGCCATGGCATGGGCAACTACCATGCACGAAAGCTCTCGAACCTTGGGGCTCGGGTCATGCAACAAATCAGCCATGTAAGGACGACTGATCCAGAGGAAGTAGGATGGCATGTACTCAAGGTATGCCTCAATGGCCGCGAGCGTACTAAGACGAACCTCCTCGTGGATATCTTGTCTGCGGTCTGCGGTTAATCTGTAGAAAAGTTTACTGGCCATGTTTAACAGGTGTTGCACGCACGATGTCATTTGCTGGCAGCTCTTGGCAAGGTCCACAAGCGCTTTCGGTGCACGGCCTGATCCACTGCTGGTGGACTGGACAACCTTCCCAAGCGCATTCTGAACAGGAGCGAGGTCAGGTTTCTTGCTGTTGACAGGTTTCAAAAAGCTAAAGAGGGCCTTTTGTGCATCCTTAGTAGCCTTTTCCACCGGGCCCTTGCTAGCTTTACTTGAGAGCTGTTTCAAGCTCATGGAGAGCTTGGCCAGTTCTGTGTTTGCAAGCGACAGGAGCCCACGAGAGATGTGCGCGCAGGCCTCCATTGCAGTATGTCTGAAAGAGAGCATAGGTCCCGATGCCATAGCCGCAATAGATCGCACAAGACCTGGGAGTACTTCAAAGAAAGGGTCCTTCTTATCAACAAGAACAAGACGAGTGTCACTCTCTTCCATAAAGACCTTCCAGAACTGCTCGAAACGATCGTCAAAGCGTTTCCATGCCTGAAGAGGGTACTTGTCAAAAAATGCATCAGCGTCAGTAGAGATTTCTTCCGCAAGTTCATTGATCTCCTCGGCATTCACCTCCAACACGTCGTTCTCATGATGATTTTCACTATCCAAGGCATTCGTGGCTGCTTCTTTAGGCACTCCGCTGCACTCCAACAGAAAGCCCACAAGTTTCCTGCTCAGTTTCTCTGGTGTGAGACCTTCTTCATCCTCATCATCAATAACATCTCTCACAAGCTGGACAACAGAAGCATCCTCATCCTCAAGTGCCGCTAAAATTTCACCATGCTCTACGCGAGCGTGTTTCTTGCTGCGCTTCTTAATCTTGGAGGATTTCTTAGACCCGGACTTTGATTTCTTGCCCTTTGAGGCGGAAGTTGACTTGGAAGAGTCCTTAGCCCTCTTACGAGCAGGGGCAGCATCCTCATCATCGTCCTCGTCATCCTCATCATCGTCGTCATCCTCATCATCGTCCTCGTTTTCGTCCTCAAGCTCGTTTTCGTCCTCAATTCCGCGCCCTGTGTTCCCAATGAGCTGTTCTTCGTCCTCGTCATCATCGCCATCTGCAGATAATCGCTTTGAAGGTCCAGCAACGAACCACGTCGTCGCCGTGCGCTTGCGAGCGGACTTCCGCTCTGCAGTCATGGTGCTCGTCGCCGCCGATGTCCCTATTTATTAGACTAGTTTAGACGATTTGATTTCTCTTCCGGGCGCCGACGCCGCTTCCACAGAGGAAACCTGCGTGAGGGACGGCAAGAGAGGATCTCTGTCCCCGTCGTTCACGCCGCTCGCCGCTCGCGCCGCCGCGTCGTCGAGCGAATCGACTTGATTTCAAGATTTGATTTTCTCTGATTCTTTTGCCCTCAATGATATCTCACTTCTTCTTTCTTTTCACGTTCTTCCGCCCAAACTGCCCTTTCCGCTGCTATAGCCTACTGTACGTCCCTCCACATACTATACACAATCCCCCCAAATCCTACTGTGTAAAACGATGCTTACAATAGACTATCCGCCACGCCCGCCCGCGCACAGTGCGCCAGAGCCGTGCCTGGGAGCTCGAAGCCTGCAAGAAGGGCGCCAGGGAGGGCTGCAGGCTGCGAACAGGAGGCACTGGGCGGGGCCAAGGAGGCGTTGGGGTGCGGGAGAGGGCCGCTGGCTGGCTGCCCTGGGAGGTAAAGCCGAGGAGCGGCGTGGCACAGCAGCAGCTGGCGTGGTTAGAGGCGAAGAGGCCTATATGTGGAATAGGTCTGTTTAACGGAGGGAAAAAAATATTGGGTAGCTAGGTATAAACTACTAGGTATGTAGGTCCTAGGTGGTAGGTAGACTAGGCTTGGTGCTTGATACTTGGAAAGGGAAACTAAGGAATGATTTGGACTCGTGATAAACCGGGCTTGCGAAGGTTGAACGTGAAGATGGCATGACGCAAGGCCGTGGATTACGTTGATAGCGACGATGATTTGAAGAGGATCGATGGAAACTGAAAAATGTATGGGGATTTTAAGGATTACTGTCCCAAAGTCATCGTTAATTTAATTGGGAAAAGGTGTGCAGTAATTGGGAATTGGGAACCCCGATTTAAGAGCGCCTGAAATGTGCCTGAAATGGGCTAATTCATTTACCTCACCAATGGGACTTTGAGTTTTAGAAAACGATTTCAATACTACCTTTGGCTGCGAGGAGGCTGTTCATATAGGATTGTTTTCAAGTAGTTGATCAGAAAAACATAGAAGCAAAGCAAAAGAACAAAAACGAGTATGTCATCAATCTGAAAGGAGTTCATCATCAGGTAATCGATCTTTGCAAACAAACATGATTCTCAATCTTAGTAAATCATATGCACTCCTCTTGTTCATAGTTGCACTATACACTTATATATTAGCCTCAATTCCAAATGATTTGAAGAAATTTCCACATTCTGGACTCTCCCTTGATTTTAAAACTTGAAGCAGATATGTACCTGTGGAAGAGACCCGCGTCTATGTCAAATTCTCTGCGTCAACTAGGAGCTGCTCTATCAGCAACATGGCAAAAACAAAGAAAAGGGAAAAGGAGGAGCACAAGAATTAAACAAAAGATGCAAGTAGGATCTACATTTTATCTATTTGAATAGATCTTGGCATTTTAAGGAAGGCCGTGTTCCTGGCCAAGCCTACTAGGCCGTCCTGATGCTACCAAATAGAC
This sequence comes from Schizochytrium sp. TIO01, assembly GCA_004764695.1. Taxonomy (NCBI): domain Eukaryota; class Bigyra; order Thraustochytrida; family Thraustochytriidae; genus Schizochytrium; species Schizochytrium sp. TIO01. The sequence continues at coordinate 5,624,193 of SMSO01000014.1, read as the reverse complement.
TCCTAGAAGAGCAGTGCATGCTTATAGCGTGTGCGCTGACACCTCTGCAACGTAACTTACAGAACTGCTATCCTTCAAGCAATCATCGATATTGAAAGACCGTATTACCTCAAAAGACCCTATAATACAAAATCTCGTATGACCGTATCCAAACCAAAACGCGTGAGTTAATGAGACCTTAGTAATTTCCATGCTGCGTCCATAAAGTAAGATAAGGACTATGCTTTTAAGACAGATGTGTTGAAGAAATAGATCATGCTTCCCTTAGATATTGCGAATTACTGAAATCTCGGATAGAATACTCCTTTGATAAAGGTGCTTGGAAAATACCGCGATGAAGCTAAACGAGCTTATTTTGAAAAGTGATTGCCCTCTTTCAAGACTCGGCCGACAATTTTCTGAAGAAACAAGACAGACATTCCAAGAAAACGAGGAAGCCATACGTAGGGAAACCTGAAATATTCCTTAATATGACTACGTAGAATCGATCAGCGTTAACTCTGAATAGGCTCTTCCGTTTAAACTCAAATGCGAGTTCTGTTGATGAACACTTCAGTAAAATCAGAAAGCGATACCATGGCTTTGCGGCTCAGATGAAAATGTCTATACACGACACTCACCAAACACGAAAACAACGCTCATTTAGCTTTAAATTATTTGACTATCTTTTCAAGATTACCGGCTGCTAATTACTAGGGTCGTCAATTGTTGAAGCGAGAGAGAACTCGCGACAACTCTGTATCATAAAGTATACTAGTGTTTTTTGTTTTTTTTTTTAAATTCATTTAAAAATGTTTTTATTACTTTATCCACAAATACATAGGTAGGTTTTTGCATACTATAAATATATGCATTCCCATTTTACTAAAACGAAAGCTGCCTTCAAGAATCATCGGCTTACTATGTCTGTCATGTTCACCCCGATCTATACTCTTCATTCAATCTATTTCCGCGCCACTACCAGAGCCGATAAAAATGATCTACATCTCCTCCAGAACTCAGTATTGAAACTCCGCTCTCTACTCGGTCATTCTTACAAAAAACCTCCTAGTACCATCTTATAGCACTGGTAATCAGGATGCAACTGCAAAAAATTGAGACTAGTGCAGCAGCAGCAGCGGCAGCAATGATGGTAAACCAGGGCCGCTACTTCAAGAGCGTCGCACCGATTACTTTCTCAGCACGCTTAGATTGCACGGCGCTGGCAGGGCTAAAGCCAAGCTCCATGAGACTTACAATGAGAGTATCTCAACCTAAGCCATTCCTAAACTCGCAGCCTGAGGTCCTCCCATTCAAGCGCTCTGTTGCAATTCTTCCAACCTGAACAGTATCAGCTCAAGCCCAGGTTTGCTTTACTTCATCTCATTCGGCAGTTCGTGTTCTAGATCCCCCATCTTGGAGTTTATTCATCTAAAATGTCATCTTCCCCAAACAACTCTTCACGTCACCATCACCAGTACCACTGGGCAGTGTCACCACCATGATTAAATTTATCTCCAAGTTCTATGCAATCATTTCCAACGACCCTCTGGAAGTTCTGAAGATTTCTGACGGTCTCTGTAATCCTGCTTTCTCTTTCTTATAAGAACTCCTATTTTAGCTGCTGACTCATAAGACCCGTTACGCCCATGCCCTTAGGGCTATCTATCTGTTCATTAGGCTTCCTGCAACTTGCAATTCCAAGCCCTCGCGCAGCAGCGCACTCCTCGCTCCCAGGCTGTTTCAAGGCCGTCGAAGTAGCATCAGAGGAAAACTCATCCTCTTCACCACACCGACCTTGTCTCGTAGCTGTCTTTGTGGTCTTATCTTTTGCTGTTGCTGTCGTTGTTCTAGTAGTTGTTGTTGTTGTTGTTGTTGTTGTTGTTGTTGTTGTCGGCAGTTTGGCCCCTGCCGATCGGGCGCCGATCACAGGGGAAGATCCTCGCATCTTCGAGGCCGCCGAGCCTCTCGAGTTAGAACCCGGCGCCGACGGCCTCGTCTAGACGAATTCGGGTGCTCTTGAGAGCTCCACATCGCATGGAGGGCTCGGCAGGCTCAGTCAGTGCCTGAGCACCATGGCAGTGGCAGCGCATTCATCTGCGCGGCGTCGGTTTCACGCGGTGCCTAAGAGTGCTTGTAGCCCTTTATAGTGTAAACTCGCTGGGACCCAGGAGGGTCGTTTGCTTTTCGTGGATGCCGAGAGAACTGACGATAATCCAAAGGGTTGAAATCTGGCAAGGGCAGTCGGCAGCAATGTTTTGAAGCAGCCGGGGGTTACCAGGTAAGGGAAGAGCGAGTTAGCCTCTGATGACGAGGTTTTATGGTTTCTCGCGAGTTTTCATTTTGTCATAATATGTTCATTCATAAAATCGAAAGAAACATTGAAAGTTTGTTTGTTTGTTTATTTGTTTGTTTGTATTATTATTTTGTAAGTGCTCTAGAGATTGCTAACATCAGCCCTGATATTGTTTGAAAGCGAGCACACTAAATATTTGTAGAAAACCTTCTTTTCAAAAATAAAAATTAAAGGAATTGATGATTGATTGTTTGTTTCTGGTATTGGTTATTCGTAATAGTATGAAGGGGTAAGTAATAAAGAGAGACTTTATTTATTTATTTATTAAAAAAGAAAATAAAAAGATGAAAACAGAAATCGAAACAGAAAACAGAAAACAGAAAACAGAAACTCTGCTCAACAGCGAGGAGACCACGAACGAAACCTCCCGGATCGCGCTTGGACGGGCAGCGATAAAGGCGCCCAGAGAGCCGAGCACACCGCGAGCGGCAAAGGCTCTACAAAGACCTCCGATCCGTAGCAGCCAGGCCATCCATCAAGTGCCAACGTGCTGTTGGAGCTGTTGGAGAGCTTTTATTATCTGTGACGAAAACGACGGCTAAAAGCGCCTGTCCGCGCCCTGCCTGACCTGACAGTCTAGCTGCTCCTCGATTCTAGTCCCTTTTTCATCTTGATCTTGGTGTCGAAAATTTTGCTAATTCCTAAGCTGTGAGCAAGTTTGGGGATCTATTCCTTGCTGGCGGTTTTGGCGAGATACCCAAATCTGGCTAATCTTTTCAAGTTTGGCTGTTATCGTTCACCTGATTTTCGTACCTTGCGTACGTGTTTACAACGCATTCGGCCGTGAGATCGTGCCCTGACCTGCTGTAAATTTTGACGCTGCCAAAGTCGCTGTTATAGACGTTTTGGCGATTTTTGTTCGGGACCATGAGCGAGTCCACGAATATCCGCGTGGCGGTGCGGATTCGGCCGCTACTTTCAAAGGAGAAGCTCGAGCGATGCAGCGAATGCGTAAAACCCATGAGCGAGACAGAGCTTGTCATGATGGGTAAGGAGAAACAATTCACCTTTGACCAGGTCTTCGGCCAGGCCTCCCACCAACACGAGATCTATGAGAGAAACGTCTCAATTCTAGTGAAGTCACTCTTTGAAGGCTACAATGCCACCGTGCTTGCATACGGCCAAACAGGTAGTGGTAAGACATACACCATGGGCACATCCACAGATTCTCTCGTCGATGATGACGATAGTAAGCTCGGCGTGATTCCACGCGCTATGTCAGAAATCTTCGAGATCATTGAAGATAAAAAGGCAGCGAACCCAGGCGCAGAGTTCTACCTTCGTGTGCAGTTTTTGGAGATTTACGGCGAAGACATTCGAGACTTACTTGACCCGGCAGGATCTTCAGAGGGTAAGGTCGTCAGCATCCGCGAGACTGACAAAGGATTGGAGATTGTCGGCGCTGTTGAAGAGGCTGTCAAATCAACTCAATCCATGTATGAAGCCCTTGAGCGCGGATCTTTATGTCGTACCACTGGTAGCACCGAAATGAACTTGCACTCATCGCGGTCACACGCTATCTTCACTATCATCGTTGAACAACACCTCCCTGTGGCTGTTGATTCTTCAGCAGCTGCAGCAAGTACTTCAGCTACGAACAGTAATGAGGATGGACAGCAAAATGCGGGTGAACAACATAATGCCGGCGCTGAAGGCGAGCCGTCTTCGGCAACCTCATCATCAACATCATCCTCATCAGAGGACTTAGAATATCGTATTGCTAAATTTCACTTCGTCGATTTAGCAGGATCCGAGCGCGCAAAGCGAACCGGAGCCACCGGCACACGACTTAAAGAGGGTATCAATATCAACAAGGGCCTGCTAGCCCTTGGCAATGTAATTTCCGCTCTGGGAGATGAAACGAAACCTAAGGGAACACATGTGCCATACCGTGACTCGAAACTCACACGCATGTTACAAGATTCCCTTGGAGGAAATAGTCGTACTCTTATGATTGCGTGCGTCTCGCCCGCAGATGCTAATTTTGAAGAAACTTTGAACGCGCTGCGATACGCGAATCGTGCAAGAAACATCAAAAACAAACCCATCGTCAATCGTGACCCGAACTCATCACAAATTGCCATGCTTAAAGCACAAATCCAACAACTCAAGCTGCAGCTCTCAGGTAACGGCCAGAACGGAGAGCTCCCTGCAGGAATGGATTTTGCTAGTTTCTCAGGAAATGCCGCCGGGGGCTTTGATTGGATGGGCGGAGCAAGCGGAGCCGACACTGGGCAAGTTCGACAAGAATTGGACGCTGCCTTGTCGAGAGCAAGCTGTGCAGAATCAGAAATTCAGCGACTCAACGAAGTCTTAGAACGAGAGAAAAGATCTAGATCTGATGTCCAAGAAAAGTATATCATGGCAGCTGCTCAGGTCGATTTTTACAAGAGTAAATTTGGGGGCGAAGGCGAAGCAAAAGATATCGAGATGGACGATGAAGCAATTCAGTCCAACGCAAACTATCTTCGGAAAATCGAAGAGCTCCAGAGGCAGCTAGAAACTAGTGACTGGCAGCTTTCACAAGCTCGCAAGGAACTCAAGGTGCTGCAGAGCGAGTTTACTTTTGCAGATTCTTTGGATGAAGTTGAAAAGGAGATTGTTCGTAACTCACGTCTTCGGCGCAGCCTTGAAGGGTTTCACAGGCCCAGTAGCTCTGGCGCAGGAGCATCAAACGGAGCTCTCGGTGGAGGTTTTGACGATTTGGACGAGGAAGATGAGGGTGACGAAGACAATGACGGAGACGAAGACGATAGCATGCCGGGCTTAGTTGCCATGGAGGACATTGATGCCGACTCTTCTCTGGTGGAAGTGAACGACGATGATGACGAGATGACGAGAGAACTTAAGGAGAAGTTTCACAAGACTCAGGAGTCCTACCGAAGCATGGTCCAGAGCTATGATGTGACTTTACGCTCAAAGCAGATGATTATGAAGAAGGTCGTTGAGGAGCGTAAAAAGTTTGAGGCCATGAAAGCGCACTACGAAGCTAAGATGGCAGAAATGAATGCCGAAGTCCAGGTCACTCAACAACAACGTGACGCTTTGGACGCTAAGATCAAGGAACTCGAATCATCAAACTCCAAATCCTCCAGTGACGCTGTGCGAACCCAGATCACAAAGCTGCGGATCCAGCTTAAGGACAAGATGGAGCGCCTCAAGAACCTTGAGAAGGAGAGCAAGCAGCTTGCTGATGCAAAGCGTATGGCAAACAAATGGCAAGTGAAGGAGCAGAAGATCCAACGTGAAATTGATAGTATGAAAAAGCAAAAGGTAGAGTACCAGCGCCGCATGGAGGAGAATGCGAAGAAATACCGCGAAGAGGCGCAACAGCGCAAGCAAGAAATTGCACGTCTTCGCAAACAGCAACGCGTACTTGCTCAAGACAAACAAAAGTTACAGATGCGCAACACCCGTGATGAGAGACTTCTTCGCCAAAAAACCGAGCAGGTAACCGCCATGCAGCGCAAACTGCGACAGGCACAACGCTTAACGTCCTTCAACAAACAACTCACGGAGAAGGAACGTAAGCAGCGTAAGCTCCTTGACAAGTGGGCTCGCGAGCGCATCAAACACGATGAGGAAGTGGAGCGGCTGCACCACTCATTGGCCAAAAAACAGGCTGCTATTGAGCGCAAGGAACAGCTTTGTCGCGAGCTAGAAGAACGTAAGCGTTCTGCAGAGCAACGGGCCAAGATTGCAGAAGAAAATGTTGCTCAAGCTCTTACCTCCTCCCATGGTATTGCGGCGGATCGCCAGACTAGCAGGAGCATAACAGTCGGCAGCGGTAGCGATGCATCACCGGCTCAGCCGCCTGCAGCTCCCGCAGTGAAAGAGAAGCAGTGCTTGAGCTCGTTCTTCGTGAGCCCAAAATCTGGCACACCGAGTACTGGCTTGACCTCTGTTTCGAACTCAGCTCATTCGACTCCCGTTGCGGCGGCCTCCGCATCTTTTTCACGCGAAGGAGCTGCAGCGATCGCTACACCGCCCTCATCTTCGACCGCTGCGGCAGCTTCAGCTTTGTCGGCGTCAGCTTCGTTGACGTCAAGCAATGCACAAGGCGCTTCCAAACCTAAAACAGAGCTCACTGTAAACGTTAAGATGACGCCCGAAGAACAGGAGGCTATGGAAGAGCTTGAACAGCGACTGGAGGCAGCAGAATATGAGATCATCTTTCACAAAAAGCAATGCGAGGCGGCAGCGGCCAAGATCAGCGCTGATGACGAGGAAGACGAAGACGAAGAACAGGAGGTCGCAGAAGTTGATGATGGTGAAGATATGCGTAGAAACAAGCAATTGTCGGAAAACAACGACAACACCAGGTCGCCAACGAGCAAAAGTATTGCAGCAATGTTTCCGGTGGAGCTCAACTCTCTGGAGGAGGCGAAATCTGTCTTCCAGGAGTTGTTGCAAATGTACGTCGATGCGAAGCGATCCAAGTCTCAATTGAAGCAAACCATCGAAAGGCTTAAGCAACAAGCGTACATGGATGAGTCGAGAACACGCCGAGATCTACAGCGCCGCAAATCATTGCTGCCGTCAATGCCCGGAAATGGGGGCACCTCACCGGCATCATCGATTGCTGGAACTCCGAATCTTTCAAGACATTCCATTGGACACCCTGGGTCGCCTATGGCTGCTGTGAATGGGACACCGGCCACTGCCAGAGTTCTCCAGGACAAACTTGGCGAATCCAGTGAGCTGTGCAATGTCTTGCTCAAAGAAAACCAACGTCTTTTGGCGCTTATTAAGAAGCACGGCATTAGTGCCGACACAGGCGTCGAGGAAAATATGAATGAGGCAAAGTTGCGAGCCTTGGAAGAACAGGTTCGACAGCTCCAAGTCTCGGGGACATCATCTGCGTTCTTCTCTGGTCCACGTAGTCTTGACTCAGCCCGCCGCTCCAGCCTTGGTCCTAACATTGCTTTCTCAAACATGGTCAGCACACCACAGCAATCAGAAGCTGTTCGACGTGCTGCGGAGAGAGCCCAAACTCTGGCTGAGGAGCAGCAAGCCCTTGGTGCTATCAATACTGCTGGCACCAGTTTCAACAACAACGCCAGTTTCAACAGCAATAGCAGTAGTGGCAGTGCTTACTCCTCGGCTGCTGATTTTGCTTCTAACCCATTAGTCCAGGCGTTCCAGCCCCATGCTCGTACGCCCGGCGTCTTTGATCGCTTAACTAACGCAGAGAATTTTACGGGGATTCACAAGCGCAAGATCATCGATCAGCAGACACGTCTTGGCGATGCTGTTGAAAAAACTCTAGATGAACTTGTCGTGAAACCCTTTACTGAGCTAGAGGTTGACTCTTTGCAACTCACAGATGCCCACCCTGAATCCACAGTGGATGGTCTCACCTTGAACCCGGCAGCTTTGGCAGAGATCCAGCGCAAGAATGCCAGGGGAGGTAGCCCTCGCTCGACTGGTAAGTCGGCCTCGAGCCCCCGTGCGTCTCGGCGCTCATCCACCGGTTCGGACTCAAACTCGCCGTCATTTACACGTATGACGGAGTCCTATTCGAACCGCCGCGCCCAGGAATCGAAGTTGCGCGCTAACCGAACACGTGATTCTACAGGCTCAATGTGCAGTACAACATCCGGTCCTCATGTAAAGGAAATTAAGACAGAGAACGGCACGTATAAATCTGAAGTGGGTGGCTTGTACAGAAATAATGAGTCTGGACGCCCCGAACGAGCTCATGCTCGGCAACTTGCCTGGGAATCCCAGAAGCGTAGCGGCCAAAAAGGTGATGCAACAGATAGTGGTAGTACTTCATCTATGCAACGAAGTGGTTCCCCCGGAACTCCGGATGACAACCCTGAAAAAGAAAACTCTTCTGACGAGATCATCACTGCCGGCAGCGCTTTCGCCATGTCTGTAACTGCCAAACCCATCCACGAACGCCTGGCCGATCCCAAGTATTACACGGGAGTTCAAAAGCAAAAGGCCTTGGAGTCGGATGCTTCAGCACCGACCAGTACTAACACCACGGGACAAGTGACTACGGCTGCGCAGCTTCGTAAAAAGCTGGCACAGGAGCGTGCACGCCGTAAGAAAGTTCCCCAGTAATTCAGCTGCGGAATAGGATTCAACTAGGCGCACATTCCCAACGCGCAAGCGAAGGTTGTGTTGTGACATGTGTATACTTACTTACTTACTTACTTACTTAACGTCAAGGCTTAATGTCCTCTTGATTCTATCATCATTTGCAATTTCGATATAAATTAGCCCAAGTCAGTGCTTCGATTAAGTCCTAACTTGAGTAAGCGCTTGAACAATGTTTTTGTATTCGAAAACTCCTAATCATTTTACGATTCTTAGCACTTGCGTGCGCCGTTGTTGTATACTGTTATTTTGCTGGATAATATATTCCTGTCCCTACACAACTGAGCTTGGAACAGCAGGTGAGCTCCGAAGCACTAGAGTAGGTATTAATAAATAAAGACTTTGCTTCAGTTTTCTTCGTCTTTAGAACGAAATCATCTTCTCGTTTGCAGAATGAAAGCACGCGCTGTAGAGCTTGCACGTGCACAATCTGATTTCGATTCAGAAGAGCTCAATAGTACTCCCAACATCTGCCTACCAAAACCTGTTTTTATTTTTTTGTTTTGAACCGACAAGAACTTGACTCGGAGGTAAGACGATGAAAAACATATCTGTTGTTGTTGTTGTTGTTTTAAAAATATAAATGCGATTTAAAAAAAAGAAAAGAAAAAAGAAAAAAACTTCGCCAAAACCGTTTTCTCTCGCAAGCCAGAAAGCCGTCGATCCCGCAAGATGGCGGGGGAGGCCACTCAGTCATGGCGGCAAAAAGGCACACCGCCGACTGCCCCTCCCAGGGATGGAAACTATGCATTTACCCGACCGCGGCAACTTTCTCTTGATGAAGGTGGACATTTCCAACATCGGCAACAGCAACAGCAACAACAACAACAAAGCCAATATCAACAACCATCAGCGCTACAAAACGCTCAGGTCTCTACACAATCCTCGGCTTCACCAATTCTTAATTCTCCAGGCCGCATTCGTGGGAGACCCCCAAGTCTTGGCGGGCATAATTTAAAATCAAATACCTCGTCAAGCGTGCGAAAGTTTACTTTTTCGAGGAGCCTACGAGCGAGCAGTGGAAATGCAGCTCTTCAACAGGAACGTGCTAAGTGGAATGCATGGGTTTCCGCAGCTCGCGTAATGCGGGGAAGTCCGCGTGGAATTGCATTGGAGGTCATGAAATCAAAACTCACGTTCCCGAGCTCGGTGATCTCCCGTAGGGATTGCGGAGATCTTGTGAATTTGTTGGCAAATTGGGAGCTCGCAAAGTTACGCAACAAGGCAATGCTTGCTGGAGGAGATGATAACATAGAGGATGTTGAGACAATTGTGCAGAAATCCTCACAATCTACTAGTCATAAAGATGGTGAGGCTTCGCCGCAGCCACATCAGGAGGACGTAGGCAGGGGTGCAGCTCAGTTAGTTACTTATTTTGCACAAAAGAAACACCTCGAGTTTACTCCGCAATCGCTTGGAGTGGTAGTGCCCTTTCTTAATGGAGATATACATCATTGCGTCGATGATATAGCAGGTTGTCAAGAGGCACTTCAAGCACTATCATTCATTTTATTCCTAGATGGATCTAGGTGCTCAGCTTTTGAAGACAACATCGTGAAGACTCTCTTGCGCGAGGTTCTAGACAGCGAAGGCTCTGGAGATATGGTGTGCGTGGGAACTGCATTTGGGTGTCTTGGCAACCTCTTGCAGCGCAAAGCTTTGAAAGAATCTCAAGCTCCAGAGGTAAACCGTCTCGCTTTGCATTATATCACCCTTCTGCTAGACGAAGCATGGGAAAAACCTGGTAGCAACCCTACTACTCAAACCGTTGATGGACGTCTTCAAAAACTCAAAGTTCTGCACTCCGCCTTGCGCGTTATTCAGGGTAGCCTGCTCGCTTTCGGAAGTAAATTTCTTCAAGCAAAGCTGCAATGGCTCATAGGATCGTTATGCCGACTTGTCTGCGACTCCATGCAGGTTTGTAAAGAGGAGAAACGTATTCGACAGCAGAACGATATGTCTGCCTCGGAATCAGAAATGTCTGATTCTGATGTTGAACGGAAGTCAAGCTCGTCTAGGGTGCTAAAACAACTTGAAAAACTCCGTCTCTCGGCATTGGAGGTGTTGGGGGTTTTATGCCAAGTTGATCGAAAAATAATGCAAACGCAGTGGGAACGCTTTCTTCCTCAACGTAACGGATGTATTTTGAACTTGCAATCGGTCAATTTGCTAACTGTTGTTGTCTTTGATGAGCAGCCGCGTGTTCGGGCTGCAGGGTTTCATTTTTTATCAGAACTGCTTAGCAACAGTCCGGTGCGAGTGTGGCTATCCCAGCCACGCCCTGCTGCTAAAAATGCCGGTGCTTTTGTTCCTATGAGTGTAAAAATATCACATATTGTAGAAGAAATCCATTACGCTCTGGGCCGAGTCCTAGGTGGTCATGAGCGAAATCCCACCACACTTGAACAGGCACATCAATGTGCCATGACAATGCTACGTGCTGTGCCTTATGAAGTGAGGGGAAATGAGCAATTTTTTATGTCGCACTTTTTAAAGGGTTGCGGGAAGGCTATTTGCGAGCGTCTCACTGATTCCAAGGTACAAGACAAGGTCCGCATGGGAGCTGCGGGCACTTGTGCAGCTTTGGTAAGCGCTCCAAAGGAGAGATTAGAGAGTGTGGCTGACTTTGTAAATAATAACCTCGTACCGACACTACAAGGGGTAGATCTCGCGTCCAGCGAGTGGGCCATGGCGCTCGTTGGATCTCTCTGCGAGCAATATGCTCGCGAGGTAAGTCGCACCTCATTGTGGGGTGCCACGCATTGTGTTCTTATGCAGTGTTTTGCTTCTCGTCTACCGTCAAGTCGCCGCGCTGCGGTCGGTCTTGTGGAGCGCATTCTTCGTCGCGACAAACTTAGTGAACCACCGATTACTGCCGATCTGAATGGATGGAATGAAATTATCTCCATTCATTTACCTCGTGCACTTCGTGATACCGACCCGGATGTGCGCAGTTGTGCCGCTGTCTGTGTATCAGAGATCCGCACGGAAGGCTGGGCTCTAGTCTCTGACGCTCAGCGTCGAGAATGTGTGAGTGGCATTCTTTCTGCATATGGTGGAAAGGAGGAAACCCAGCGTGCTACACTAACAGCTCTGAGCGCCATGGCTTTGGTCCCAGAATTTCGAACAGCCGACTTCCTGAAGGACACCTCTCCACTTATACTTCTTGCTTTAGATGTATCAAACCTTCAGGTTCGCGCCCGCGCCGCAACAGCATTAGCTAATTTGGTCTATGATTCAAACAAGTCGGTTTCCTGGGACGAGCTTATTTCTGAAGAGACTAGACATGCCATGGTTGAAGCATGCATCACTCATGTTCCTGACCATGACAAGGTGGCAGCCCCCTGCTACCGCGCACTTGGCTCTCTGACTGTCTGTTTCTCTTCTCAACGACTTGATCCTGAGTTGGCGGCCCGTGTCACAAATGCTTTACTTGATGGTGCAGCGGGCAAAGGAGATGCTTCAGCAAAAGTCCAGTGGAGTGCATGCGCCTCCATTGGCCTGATTCTGGCACGGTCAGTCGGAAACCCTCACTCTCGAGAGTTCATCGAAGTTCTCCTTGACCAAGCAGCAGAACATGAGAACTTCAAAGTTCGCATTGCAGCTGTGTCTGCTTTACAGGATGGCCTACAAACACTAGCCTCGCGCAGTGATTTGTGCGCCTTGGTGCGTGAGACGTTGGGTCCTGCGTTTTTGAGTTTAGCTAACTCTCGCAGTCGCGTTGATGTTTCTCAAGCGCGTTTTGCGGATAAACTGAGTCAAACTTTGAAAAGTTTATTAATCAGCCTATCTGATACCGAATGGCCTGAATCAGATGGAGATTTACAGATGCTGTTAAAGTAAATCTGAATGAATACTGGTATTATTTTAGCATTGTTTCATTGCCCTTTCATTTGTGACGTAACCATCCCAATAAATTGGGAGGAAGAGTAGGCAGGTTGGATAATGACAATATTCGCTTTTAAGACAAGTTGATAAAATACGACTTCGCAGACATATGCTTTTTTCGGGAAAATAATGATAACTTATATATTTGAAAGCTTCGCATCATAACGCAACTGCGACATTTGCTGTACCAAATTGATGTCACGTGTTGCGTTCTATTCACCATGTCCTATCCTATTCAGAATTAGGATAGACATGTTTCTATTGTCTTTTATTTATATATTTATAAGTTTTGGCAAAAGAAGGAGCTTGGACAATCGAAAAGAAAGTTTGCCAGGGGTAACTCTGTGTAGCGCAGTTATAAATATAATGCATAAGAAAAGAGAGTGGTTGAAATGCATACTTAAAAGATTTAGTGCAGGAAGGTGTTCATATGCCACCTAGTTGTTTAATTTTAAAGATTCTAGTTTTTTGATTAGAAGATCATAGATCCATCCTTCCACGACTCCAAGAAAACAATTGTTTCTACGACACTTTTTCACATTTTTCTGGTATTGTGCTTTGAACTTGTGATTCTCCCACTGTGAAATCTCGTCGTTAACATCTAGAATGCATTGGAGCAAAATGTTATCTTTGGGGCTTTTCTTGAAAGAACCGTCTTTCCAGATAAAAGGAAAGTTTTTCGTGATGTCAGCAGTATACAATTCATTGCGCAATTTTGCATCGTTCAAATTGGGAACTCTACATTTTTCATTGCCAAACATCTCAGGAAATTTTTCTTGCAGTGCTTTAACTGCTTCGTTGATGCAGAGTTTTTCCTCTGCTTCGATTTCATCGGTTGTATCAATTTCCTGGACGCTTTCTGCTTTGTTGAGATCTCGAAAAAGCTTTTTGATATCTTCCTCTGTTTTGACAGGGAAAACCTCGATGGTAATGTCAAAGTTCAAATTAGGATCCTCATCAAGCAGCCTCTGCATAGCGAGAGAGCGGTGTTGTCCGTCAAAAATAGCATGACTTTGTGGACGACCTACTGAGGGGCTAGCATTGTAGTTGAAGATTGAAATCGAACCAGGGAAATCGAATTTACCACGAAACCGGTCTGCAATTTCTGACACTCGTGCCGAACTCACAGGACGCTGTTTGCACCAAATGGGGACAGTATCGAGTAGCTCTCGCGCAGAAGCATGATAAATTACCTTGTGCGGCATTCTTAGCAGACATACTCCAAATTGGGGTTGGTGGTAAGAGCTAGAGACATCTGAAAAGTTTAAGGATCCGCAAACTGCCGGTGACTTAGCCATAGTATTCTCAACTTCACCATGACGCCGACGCACTTGGCTTGCAGCTGAGCTCGGACTGAGCTCGGCGCTTCCTGAAAGGCTTTGGTGAGATGGTGATACATTTTCTTCCGCCTCGAAAAGAGGATTTGATATGTCTCGGTGAGCTTTCGGTCCAGGCGAAATAGAGCTGGATACCTCAGAATGTTTGAGAGGCTGAGTGTTTTTCTTTGGAGGTTTGAAAATCGGACTGTATGAGTCTTCTTTGTTTGTACTTTCGCTGAACTCAGACTCAGATGTGCAGTCTTCTCGAGCGCTGGAAAGACTCTTCCGAATTCTGGCCTCAGATTTGGGGCTTGTAAACTCAGGTTCATGGTCCTTGTGTTCCCCTGGATCAACAGAAGGCGTTTTGTTGGTGGTGTCACGGAGAGCACTCCGTTTCGGAGTTGCCTTCTTAGTTTGCTGAGCAGCTCGCGCTTGGGATCTAGTTTTACGCAAAGACGCACCCTCTGCTATCGTGGCTTGGGTTGTCACATCTGGGGCAGTGTTCTCATCTTGAGCACCGTTTTGCTTTGAAAGGCCCATCATACGAGCAATCATTTTGCTCGCTCTACAAACTCAGTGAGCAGAACTTCACCTGCTAGACTCAGTCAAAGAACCAACGCTCGCAGGCAGGGCGCAAATCACCTTGCAACTGAGTTTCGAGGTTTGCTCTACAATTGAAACCTTCAAACTCTGCTCTAAACCTTGTGTGCGAGTTTGTTGCAACCGCCGGAGGTATTTTCAACCTAACTCCTTTGAAGGCCCATTAGTAGCACCTACCTACCTAGTAGTTTTAGTAGTACTAGCTAGTTCATGTAATCCTTAGTATACTGAGTAACTATTGACGATTCACTGAGTGTGGGATCTCAGAGTAGATGTCATAACTAGGTATAGGTAAGTAGTATGTGCCACAGGTGAAAAGGTAACTCGAAATGGGAAGCCAACGAGGTAGAATCATTACGCGCTTTGACATGGGTTTCTACTTAAATTACAGGATTCTGGGGCGCAGACTTTGAACTAGTGAGAATGGGATGCTATGCTTCTATTTTACCAGAAGAAGAATAGCAATCATGCTATTTTTTAAAATGCCACAACTCGTACTTTGTTCACTCTGTTCAGGGTGTGCGTGTGTACCGATTCTTCGTCTCCTTCTTATCCCTGATATCCCCGGGCGCTTCAAAATAGGATTTCCGAAAAGATGAACTCAGACGCGAGATTCGCAACTCTTCAGATTGTGAGGATCTTCTAATTAGGGGATCATGCTTTTGATTCGGTTTTAAAGGGGGAGTGAAAAACTCATTATGCTATCACGAGAAAACCCACGAAGAACTTCCTTCCATGATTGGAGGACTCGTACAAAGAACCCAATTGCAAGATCTGGTCTATGGAAAAGACAACAGGACCCTGCATCACCTTTTGTAGTGCAATAGGAGAGGAGTATTTGTGGTCAAGGATAAAAGTAGTTGAGCTATGGCAGCGGATACATAAATAGTAGACCTTAACTTAGCTTTATGTAGCAATTCATCAAAAGTTGGGTCACTCTCCGATACAGTGTCTCAAGTTATATTTATCTTTCGTAGGGTATTCTAACTAAATTTCGTCAGAAGAACATGGTTGTCACATGTAATATGTCAGATCTAAAACATTTATAGTGTTACAGCAAAATATCTGCTATGACTATGATTGCCTCAAAGGGTAGATGATGTCTTTACAAAGTCTTCTTCATTATCATCATGTTCTCCTTTTCGACATATCATCAAACAAGCAATCTAAGAATCTGGAATAAACAATGGTGAAGTCTTGGTGTCAACTGGTTGTGAAAGTGTTCGACGGAATTCTCGTGTACGGGCTGAGCGCGACCAGGGTGAAAACATTTCTGGTGACGAGGTAGTCTTATCCAATCCAGAGTCTTTCCTACGAGGGGTTGCTTCGATGGGAGGCGAGGTATCTTCCAGGGAATCTGACGTTTGGTGACGAGCAATTGGCGGGTGCTGTGCCTGAAATGTAGCCTGCAAAGACTTACGTCGTGCTGTGGATAGACGGGGGGTGGATACTGTCGATTGGTTTGTAATCGGTGCCATGGGTACTGAGAGATAGACGCGGAAAACATGCAAAACTCGGTCTCCGTGCTGTTCCAGTGTCCATTCCTCCTGCTTTTGGTATATTTCCGCCATTTTACAGAGACAGCGCCAGCGATTTAAGTGTCGTTCATTATCATCCTGCTGGAATACCTCTTCTAGGCGTTTGATCTCTCTTGCGTTTTCTGGGTTGCAGAGCCATAGTACGGTTTCTTCCTTGACCAGAGAAGCCCGAATTTTGGTATCTGGTATCTCCAAGCGATCTGGCGAGGCATACTTGTCTACAGTCAGCGCAAATACATACCAGCATCCCACTGTACAGGTAGGATATATGTCCTCTGCGATGTGCCCTGTAGGTGTGAGAGAAGAAATCAAATTGAGAGTGTTATTCAAGATCTGGTATCTCTCTCCTGGAGGAAGGTGTTGTGTGACGAAGGGATTTTCTACAGAGCATTGTGCAGCAGCCTGAGCACAGACCTTTGTGGCGGCGCTGTTGCCATTCATGATAGTTTGTTCAAGAGAGCCCTCAAAGAGCGTGCGTTTCTCAACACGGTGGGAAATTGCAGTTTCCGGGGTCCATGAGAGCAAGACGAGATGCACCCGATGATAAAACACGCGGCTACGCCAACGCAGGAGTTCTATGTAATGCTTTACATAACTTCCAAGCCAAGAGCCTACTGAGCCTAAAACAAGTCCTTGTGTGCGAAGAAATACAGTTTTGCGGAGCCTGAGTAAACCCACTAGCAGGCCCACTGCGGCTTTGCGCACGAATATCACAAGACCGCCATTGCTAGCAGCGATGGCAGCGATAATACCGGGCCATGACGACAGCGCGGACGCGATCGCACGCTTCCACGACGTAGCACGACGACCCATGTTCTGGAGAATGGTTATGATGGGTGAAGAGGATATAAGATGATGATCATGTATGTATGTACCTACTATTCTATGAGCGTCAATCAATCCCAGAAAACAAAACAATAAATTGAAAAAAATTGAAAGAAAGGGGAGTCCCCACAGGTTCCCCATAGGGGTGCGCAAACACACCCTATATCCGTTGATCAATAGTATTATCACGGTGGTGATAATGGTTCATTTATATCTTCATCGCGAGCACATGGTTAGGATTAAAGTAAAAAGCTACATAGACCTGTTCGGTGGGTTTACTGAATGTAGCGACTTTATGACGAGTGTGCACTGGAAGTTGCAACCTGGTGGGTTTGAGAACAAGCACGTGCCAAGGAAGAGACTTATTGACGCGACGAGGAGAGCATGCTAGTAAAACATAATCTCAGGTACTCACGTGAAGAGGTTTATTGAGGAGTCGCACTCTGGTCTTGAGCAATCAACCTGTACGAGTAAGGTAAATCTTACATCATGGCTTTCTTCGGGTTGACTTTCTTAGGTGAGCAGGAGTACTTTCGCGATAGCTCAGAACACGGTCTTGATCTCACGCTTTTTTCCAAACATGATGTTGAAGCTGCTATCACTAAGACTGCTGGAAAGAATCACAATCACATGGGTATGAGCATGATTAAAAAGTTTCTGACCACACTGTATCGAGGACCAATCGTGCCGGTATGGGACGAGGGGCTTATTCGTGAAGAGCTACTGAAGCGAGGTCACTCTGAAGATGTAGAGGAGATCCCGCGTGAGCTATTCTTTGAAGCATGCTGGGCAGCTCGTGGACGCTGTGTTCATCCTTCATTTCACGGAGAGCGTGAGTACAAGCCTGTAGAGTATACATCTATGACATCTTATAAGGATGCCACGAGGCGCAATGTTCGACTCACTCACAACCCCCGCGATAAGTTTCTCAACCCTGTTGTTTCAAGCCACACCATTGGATGGAACGTCGGTGAGACAGCATTTGCCAAGCTTGATGCTAAATGTACAAAACGATTTCCGAAGACATCAAGTCCAGAGAGCCTCTTTGCAGATGCCATGGCCGCAGCAAATCTGCAGTAGTATACATTATATCCTTCGTTTACTACTAGTATGTACTTTTGTCACCAACTATGGATCCTTAAGATGTCATCTAAAGAAAGAAACTTTTAACTCAAGGCTTGGATCTATGAAGTTTAGACTCATTTTGGCTGCAGTTATGACAACTTTCGCTGTTTGCTACTCAAAGACGACTAGAACCTGAATAAAGGGCAGCAACCGTAGTATGTATGAGTAAAGATTGAAAAATACATGCTTTTGCGATTCTATATTTTCGCGGACTCGATGCTCACTTTGAACCAGATACTAGGCTACTACCGAAACATAACTTGATTTTGTGAATGTTATTTTTTTAATGGAAAAAATTTGCCTTAAATGCAGCAGCGGCTATTTCGTACCTAATTTAGTTGAGCAATATGACAGAAGGGCACTGAGTAAATATCAGAGGATAGAATCTCTATTAGAAAGTATTATAAAATGTATGGGCTACTCTAACTAGTTTAGTGGGAAAACCTCAACTAAAACCTAATCTCTCATTCTAATCTTGAGCGGCAAAAGGAATCTAGCCATTCCTTTAAAACCAAAATATACCAAAAAAACAAACAAAAAACACGGACTACAGGCTATTGTTTAAGCTCTTGTTTTTTACATTTTCAAAACAAAAAGGGACAAATATGTTAAAATAAAACGAGAGCTCCTGGAGCAGTTTATGGGAGTGCATTACCAATCTACTTGGAGATAGCTTTTGTATTTTTCTTTTCCTCTTCTTCCTCCAGCTTTGTTGGGTCAAAGACCTCCCAGCGACTGGCTGGGTAAATATGCTTATTTTTGTTGTACCAGTGACGATCACAGACCTTGCCAGCGTGAGATTCACGGTTTGCCACTCGGATATCACCCTGGAGACGTACATCCTCTTCTACAGTAAATTTATTCAGGGGCCCTGTAAGTCCACGAGCATTGGACTTGATCAGGTCGTAGAAGGTAAGAAAGTTCGGGATGATCATATCTTCCTTGATGTACATGAGAGTATCTGCAGACGCAGCACGAAGGCTAGGAAAAACTTTCATCATCTTAAGACGCACCTTTTCCAGGAAGTCCGACACAGTGGTTCCCTTCGTGACTGTGATTCGATCACGGTTACCCTCACCTGTCCAGTAACTATATGTGATTGTGAGCATTTCCGCTTTCTCCTTTGCCTCCTCAGCCTCTCGAACTGCACGTCGGTGCTCCTCCTCGCGTCTCCGCTGTTCGTCTCTCTCCCGGTCCGGCAAGAAACCAGTCTCCACGTCAGGGTTCTTGCACACGCGCACTTCTTCATAGCCGGTCTTTGTAGAACTTTTTTTCATACGTTTGCGTTTGCGCTTTTTGTGCTTCTCGTCATCAATTGCCTTGTTTTCATCGTCGGCGTTCTTGAACTCGAATTCGTCATTGTCTGGGGAGTCGTCATCTTTCGGAGCGGTTTTGAGATCGTCTTGGCCGTCTTCAAAGTCATTGTCGTCGCCATTAACCTCGAACGAGAGCAATGCACGGTCCTTACGTTGGCGCTCCTTCTTTCGTTTCTTGCGTTCCTTGCGTTCTGCGTCTTTGGAGCTCGTGGCGACGCCATCGGAGGACTTTGAGAGGCCCTTCAGCTGACCATGGCCGAGAGCGGCAAGTTGACCTGCCTCAAGCTCGGCCTGGCGCTGCTGGGCTGCGAGGAACTCTTGCTGCGTCTGCAGACCGTACGGGCGTTCGGAGGTCTCGGTCTGCAACACTTCGCGCTGAAAGCGCCGCCCAACGTCGCGCAGTGTCGCCGCGTCTGGCACAGCTGATCGGACCATAAGTTCATCCCGCTCGCGCTGCGCCTGTTCGAGTAAATGCTGCCTTTCCTTTGCCAACTGCGCGGCGCGCGGTCCAGCGTTAGCGCCCTCCTGCGAGTATATGGATGCTGCTGCGGCAGCAGCCACGCTCGCGGCGCGGGAGCCCACGTCGCCACTTGAAGTAGATGTCATCAAAACCTCGATTTTTAGATTTGGATGCTCCAAGAACTAATGTTATTGGACCATCCAAACATAGAGGAAAGTCTGAATTTGAAGGCCTTTGTAGAACTCGTTCGTTTTCACAACTTCTCTTTACCTAACACCATGTTCAACTCTGTGTTCTGGTGCAACAGTTTTGCGTCAAATTCCTCGGAGTTTATATGCCAAGAAGACGTGGTTGAGTTTCTTGTGCTCGACGGTCTTAACAAGGTGAATGTGGATACCGGAAGAGGAGATTTTGGTTAATATTTAAAGAGCTTTCTTTGAAGATGCATCTTGCACAACTCTTTCGAAAAGCGATGGTTTTTGATAAATTGAAGCTCTTGCCTAAAACCAAGGCCATGCAGTTGTAGTTAAGACAGGGTCTTTGACTCCTTTCCTTGTAAATGAACATTTTTTTCCAGCGCAATCAATTTGATGTAAGGAGGTGGCCGTGGCAAAATGTATCTCACCAATGCACGTACTTTGAAAGTTATCATGACAATGGCACTGTGTTAAAAGGTAGTGTGCACTGATGGCTTTGGTTTGTTACAAACCTATGGAGAAGCAGGCACCTTGACCTTATCGGACTTTAAGCTAATAGTCAACTTGAGTTTACCAAAGAGTTGCACGTCTCTGTGAATCGCAGCGTTTCGTCGTAAAGCAATAAATATTGAAATAAGTTCCTACTAAGGGTTTTGTATACAAGAAGTATCTTGAAGATATAGAATTTGGTATGCTATAGAACTTGGATTTGTGAGAAATTCACAACTTTGCAAAATACAATCGAGCTAATTTGAATGCCATAATTGTGCATTCCTAGTACTGTAGACTATAACTCACAATAAACCTTAAGAGAGTAAGCCAAACCTCAAATAACCAAGCAAGCACGGAGAAAAATAAAGCATCACTCACCTGTATAAATCGCAAAAACTACAGCAAACTTAAGTTTTGTTTGCGTTGAGCCGTGAAAATCGTATATATAGGCATATAGATGAAAACGATGCATAACGGACTCGAGTAAGCATAGAGTGTGCATTCACTGATGAGCAGTGGCGTTGGGAGCTCATACTTAACAATAAAAATGGGTGTGCATAAGATTGTAGTTCATTGAAATGGTGGACGTTGATTAAGCAATCACCAGAGGAAGTTAGTGCAACAAAAGGAGCAATGACGCGTTGAATTGCAAAAGGAAATCGTGTAAAATGAGGAAAACATTTGCTTGGGGGCAGAGTTCATTTGCGAGAAGGTCTTATACATGAATAGTAAATATGTGTGATGCCATGAATGAGGTGGAAAGTATCATTTTTTTAATGTATGACGGGCTAGAGAAGTCTTTTGTCCTCTTTTTCGAGATCGAGAAAGACCAAATCAAAATGTGGACCGAAACAGTTCTTTTTCTGCATGAAAATATCAGCTTGTTCTTGTGCGATCTTGTTAAACATATGCATTTTACATAGTGGAATCAATCATCATCATTCTCACTATTATAACATGTTGTGATTATCAGCATTACCTGGCTTGAAATCCTGCCCTTGATATGACTTTCAAGATTTAACTTGTCATCAAGGAGAATATAGCTCTTGTTCGAATTTTCTTTCGGAGAAGGTTGAAACCAGATCAGAGAACCTGTTCTCGTCAATCTAGCAAGCAATTATGTAAAAGATGACGAATAAGAATTGTGCTCATGATCTTGAAAACATAAGGACAATATAGCCGACCTTCGGGACTTGAGCTACAACAGTCTCCCTTGTTCGCTAGAATCCAGTTTTTCTGTATTGAGTCCCGCTGCTGTTCGCAAAAGATGAATCGACTCGTTACACGCTGTTCTTGGTGCGGGACATCCGTGGTATTTATGTCCCTTGTCTTTTCTTATTGCCTCTATGGACTGGAACAGATAAATTTATAAATTCATCTACGCGGCTTAGACGACAGTAGCCTGAAAAAGCCGTCGAGCAACAGGGCTAGCTGAATGTGATTTACCTTCAATATAGCTTAAGTGCACAAACGCATTTGGTGAAGCAAATATTTTGAAAAGAAGCGTACGATATGCTCGTACCATTGATATTCACTTAATGTCCCTAGGTAAGATGTCTTGAAGGTGTTGCATATATGCGAGCCAGTTGAATCACCTTGCTCTAAAACATTAACGAAGTTCTTTCTCATAATTAGGTGGAGCTGGAGCATAGATCGAAATTCTTACACACCCTTGACTCTTCTCAACAGACAACTGGATATAGTTGCTTTGTGCGTACTATGAACGCAGATTTGCTTATTATTGTTATTGTAGAAGCTCATCAACGTCCCCATGCATAAATTATTGCATGTACTTTCACTTCAAAAACGCATAATAACTTTCTATGCTTTCGTCCTAAGTGGGTTCGCATCAAGGCAGGATCTGCGGACGTAGCAAACAGACTGTATAGCACTTGATGAATCCATATCGAACGTTGTACATAACAGTTCTTGCTAAAATTTGTGCAATTGGAAAATTAGAAAAAATACTGCTGAGCTGCAAGTTTTGAGCATGCGATCACATGTTCGACTCCGAGGCCAGAATAAACTCCCGTAAAATCGCTAAAACCACGTAATTCAAGCCTGTGTGAAAAATTTCATATCGCAATTGAAATCTGCACGCGCCAAATGGGGCGCACGCGCGAGTCTCCGATTACTTTATTCTTTGATTTTTTTTCCAATTTCGTTAGGGAATTTTCGATCTTTGTGTTAAGTATAACTTGGCTGATCATTCAATTAGATGAGGTGCTTCTTTTAGTATGCATCATTTTGTTCAATTTGTGGTTGCATGTCCGTTTTTTACCCTTTCAACCCCAAGGAATCGTTTCACAGTCGCTGGTCCTGACAACTCAGTTGATTGTGCTTTACTATAGACTTGACTATTGTTTTTGCCTTGGTGGTTTTATGGCCAAGAGGTCCTCTTTGTTCATAGATATGAAAGCAGCTCATCGTGATAGCGTGCTACAGCATGACATAATTTGCGAGCTTGCGGATTGCCGATTGTCCGCCAAGAGGTGGAGGGGTTCTTTAAATAGTATGTATCTATCCAAAAACCTTAAGACCCTGTTTGTCCCTCGATTCTTTTTCTTCTTCTTTTTCTTTTAATCAAAAATGATGTTGCCGGTCCGCCGGCGGATTACATAAAGAAGATAAGCGGAGATCGTCCTGAACTGAAGGTCCCGAACTTTCACTTGGGCACTTCTGGGTGGCCAGCCACCACTTGCTTCCACATCGGTGTCCTTGAAATATCTTAAAGTCCTGTTCCATGCAGGTTGCTACGCAAATGATCAATCAAACACGGCGTCCTTACTTTAAAGTCAAAGAACCCACTCCACTTTGAAAAAAAAAGAAAAAGAGAGGGGGGCGCTAGACAGAAGAACCACCTGTAGAGGTTTTGCATAGAAGGCTCCACCAAATAGATTTTTTATTTTTTATTCAGAGTTTTCTGTTTTGGTTACTTTATTACTAGGTACTCCATATTATCATTCTGTTCAAGCCCACTTTTTACCTTTTCTGTTTAATTAACATTTTGGGGGGAGAGAACCAACTTCGAAAAAAAGCCAAAATGAAAGAAAATTGCGTGTCCACTATGGCGCCCAGAAGGAGCGCCAACTTGAAGTAAACTGGGTTCACCATAAAGACTCAGGCAATCAATGCAAGAACTTGGAGGCGCCGGGCGTCTTTGAGGTGAAGGTTTTGCGAGGAGGGAAGTAAAATCAAGCAACGGGCTGTCTAATGATTTCCATGGAGGCGCTTGAGCTGCGTCTACGAGAGCTGGAGGTGGAGCTCAAGCTTAAGGATGAAGAACTTGAGCTAGCCGCACAGCTTGGGCAGGCACTAGTGAAGAAGGAGACTAAACAGGCCGAACAGCTTGAGCATGCTCACTCAAAAATTCGAGAACTTGAGCAAGAGGTAGCTGGTGTGCGAGCGGAAAAGGCAATGCTCGTAGGCGAAGCGAAAGACCCCAACGTCGAAAGCGGGAAAGGCAGCGAGTTTGCCAAGACAATTCGTGCACTTGAAGAGGAAAATAACAAGCTTCGTTATGAACTTAAGAGACTTCAATTTAAGTACGAACATGTGAAGCATGATGTTGTTGCACGCAAAGAAATTGAAGGTAATGATGACGACATCACGAAGCTTCGTGAAGCTGTCCAGCAGTTTAACCAAAATAACGCATTAGAAGAGCTCAAACAACTTCACGAGAAAGAGCTTGTGGCGCTTAAAGAGGGCAATGAACAGAAAATCCAAGAGTATATTCAGAATTCGCAACAGGAGACGAGGCGACTTATGGAGCGTATGGAGCAGCAGCTGGATATTCTGCGTCAGCAAGTGCAGGGTCAACTAGATGAAGGGTCACGCTTGTCACTAGCATCTTCCATGACCCCTGTAAGCATTGGGCCCTCCATCTCATTTGGCAGTAGCATATCTTCAATGCAGCAGCATCAGCGACAAGCTAGCCATCCGTTTAACCAAACATTTTCTCGTCAGCTTGTGTCACAATTTTTACCCGAGATGGATAGCTTTGAGCTGGAAAGGCAAGAGCGTCAAGACCTTTCTTTCGTATCAAAGTTCTCCACTGATACCCTCGAGCTCGACCTTGGAGAAATTTCCCGCGATGAGATGCTTGAAGATGTAGAACAGGCGCTTGCGCAGCAATCCTTACTACTTGATGAGTCTAGAGAGATCACTGAGAGCATTGAGGAAGATGAGGAGCGTCTCGAAGAAACAGTAACGGGCTCTTCTTTGATGGCTGACCTGCCGAAGCTTACGCAGATTGGTGGTCCAGGCAATGCAGATCGCCGAGGTCCAGCACCTCCCCTGCCAACGCGCCCTAAGCTCGTACCGGCAGTAGATTTCATTTCGTCAGAAATGGTATGTTCTGCCCCCGAATGTAGTCATGACTCCTTCGGTAATTCGTGTGATAAAAGACAGGCAGAATCTGGATTCCATTTCAAGGAGACCAAAGAAGATGAGCCTGAAAGAGATGACTTGAATTTGCGAGAAATTTTACAGCAAGACCCGAGCCGGGTAGATCTTCGGAAGGGTGAATCAGGAAAAGAGGGTATCAGTACTGATCTTCAAGAAGGCGAAAATAAAACTTGGACTGGAGAAAGCACTCAATCGAGTCGTCGGAGCAGTGGAAGCAGCAGTAAAAAGTCCTCCAAATCTATCTCAACGAAGTCGAGTGCATATGCAGCGGAATGGGCGACTGCCAGAAAGGGAACTTTGCTCGTTAAAATGGCCAATGCTCGTCGGTCAGACAAATGGTCCGCAAGATTTTGTGTCTATACACACAGACAATTGTTCATTTTTCGTACAGAATCAGATGCAATCAAATATTCTGGATATTGGGCTCAACATGAACAGGAAACTAAGAGTGCAGATCCTTTAGCAAGCAGCAAGACACTGCTCGCTGGCTCGAGCAAGAAACTAAGCTTCCGGCCTCTGCGTATCATTTCCCTAGATCAAAGTGAGCTCCGTGTTTTGCGCAGACCAAGTGCTCAAAATGAGGCAGAGAGTGATGCTCGCTCCTCAATGCTGGCGTGGTTACGTAAGCGCAATTTCTCATCGTCATCGTCTTCAGAAACTGCAGAGGTACATGGAGGCACCCAACACAAGCGGGTAAGACCCAACTTCAAAATTCATTTGGTGGAACATGATCACCATACATTGAGTTCTGTAGAGGGCTCCGGATACGATACAGGGCTGATGGGCTCTTCGGTCTCTGACCTAACCTCAGAAGCGGGCAGTTCAACATCCGGTACCAGCGTATCGACCTTTTCAACTTCCGTGTCAAACGTTCGCTATAAACATCATGTATACTTGGCCATGGCTGTAGAAGCAGAGCGAACGGCTTGGGTTGAAGAGTTCATGCGGACATCTCATACAGTTCAGGTTGAGGCAGGATCTGTATGGATAAAATCTGTGGGCCGGAAGCGAGATGGTGACTGGATCAAACGGTATGCAGTTGTACGTCCGGGGAGACTAGACTTGCATGACTATGATTCGGAGAGTCTTCGAGAAACAGTCTCTCTAGCATCTGTGAAAGTAGAACCAGCGTATACAGCTCATATTTTCATTTCGCACAAGCTTCATCAAAAGCAACTTGTGACATTACGCACGTACGACAGTACGGAGAGAAATTGGTGGATTGCTGCCATTCGTTCTTGCTGCCCGCGAAAGACAGTATCTGATGGATCTCACTCTCGCAGTGGTTCAAACCAAAACTCATTCATGGGTTCAGTTAAAACTGTGAAAACAATAGATTCGTATATGTCTTCGGCTGCCTAGGTCCTCACTAACCTCATTTTATCCCTCTCTTTGTTATTTCAAGAATTAAACACAAACTCAAACTGAAAAAGAGAAGCATAGCAAACCTATAACTACATGGAAGACACAAACCTTGTAAGATTTAAAAAACAATCTTTAATTTTTTTAATTTTTAATTTTCAAAAAAGAAAAGAAAAGGAAAACCATGAGAGAAACAGAGCAAAGATCCATGAGGCTGTCAAAAGCATTCTGATTTGCATAAATATAGTTTTAATTTAAAAAACCAAAAACCAAAAACCATAAAGGTCAATATAGCGATAGAGTCAAAGTTATTCACAAATTGATTGAGAATCTAAAGAAAGAACTCAATGAAAAACTCAAGTTAAAGTCCGGAGAACGGAGAGAAATCGTAGAAGCCAGGCAACTTACTTGTTGAGGAGAAGAGTGGGAGGGCAAGAGCAGTCGAAATTCTCGATCTGCAGAAGGACACCTTTTATACCTTTGCAGAAGGAAACGCTGGCAAAATATAGACTGTTCTAAAAAACTTTAGCAAAAGCATCACTGATATGGAAATGGACCAAGATGTCAGAAATTCCTTTTTCGAATGAATCATACAAGAAGTGAAGCTGGGCTCATCACCAATAGAGATATCTTGCCTGTAGTTATGGAATTTGCGCTGGAGCATATAGATAGGTTGACTTCGAATGTGTCAGAACTGCCATACCTTATGCAAGTTTATTAAGCGCTTACTCGACTCTCTCAACGAGGTTGAGAGAGATGGAAGTGGGGAGGCAGAACTCACCTACAGAGGAAACGTCTTTGTTGTCCAACATACTCATCGATTAGATCTAGTGACCAGAATCATGTTTGAGTTGATCATTTCAAGAAAAACATCAAACCTATACTTGAATGAGGGCCTCCCTAATTCGATGATGAAGCTAGCGCCTTCTAAGAAATCCTACAAAATACGACGGGCCACATTCATGCAAACTCAGAAAAGAGCAGACGCGTTAATTACAGAAGGCTTGGAACGTTGACTTTCCCCGCTAAATAAAATGTTATCCTGGATTCTTTGTAAATGACCTCTTACTTATTGGCTGGCCTGGAGGTTTCGTCATTGGCAAAAGCTTCTTGATGGTTTCTGCCCCAATTTCACTCTACCCTTTTCAGATCCAAACACGCTACACACCTCACACTACTAAAACCGCGGACTTTGCTAGCTTTGATTAGAAAATCGCTAACTTTTCCTTACATTACCCAACCTGAAGCACGGTCCCGATCAACGCATATGTGTGAAAAAACCAATCATAATAGAATCAATCACACTTCTCAACCACGACTGCGAGAACTACCAACTATGGTCGTTAGGGAATAACAATTGTTACCATGGAATTTAAAAATAAGTGATTAAAAATATGTATATGTATAGTGTACACTAGGACTCACTTATATTTCAGCTAGTATCGTGACAGTTGAGTGAGGCAGAACTAAAAGTCCAGACACTCGCTTGGCAAGCCCAGAAGCGCCAAAACACGAAATCAACTTAAACCTTGACATTCCAGCTACAGGTACTTCGTCCATGATGCCAGCGACACGAGCAAGGACGAGGGCTGCAACAAAAGTAGAGAAGGAATCACAGGTTCCTAAACGTCGCCGTATTTCTGCCCCTGCACCACGAACTAGCAGGCGACGCAACCATGAAGATGTAGCAGCCGAAGACTCAGACTCAAGCATAGACCTTCCCGTAAAACGTACCAGAACAACTCGGAAAGGCCGAGAATACCAGTCTGCAAACTCCGCTATTAGCTCATCTAAAAATCAGACGACGATGCATGAGCAATCCCCACTTGAGGCCGGTATCGTTGGACGCGAGACACAAATTGCTCAAGTGCGCGGTTTTCTACGCTCGAGACTTGACGAAGCACAGGGTGGAAGCCTCTATGTCTGTGGATCTACTGGTACGGGGAAAACGGCTTGCGTTCGCTACGTACTGGAGTCTGAACTTGGTCGTAAATCATCTGCCACGGGGTCGCGGATTCATGTTGGTAAGCTCAATGGTAACACACTCGAAAAACCAGCGCTCATATATGGCGCACTACTCCGGGCCCTTGGAGTTGAGTGCCCTTTGAGCACTCCGCCAGAGGCTGCCAGAGCAGATTTAGAAGACCTTTTCCGTCCCAAGACTGCCAAGAGAGGCAACCTCTACGTAATAATGCTTGATGAAATTGATCAACTGGTTACTCAGCAAAAACCACAGACAGCACGGCAAGAAGTGCTTTATCAAATCTTCCGGTGGGCAAATCTACCTCGTTCGCGACTTATTCTCATTGGCATTGCAAATGCTGTCAATTTGCACGATAGGTTTCTCCCAGAACTCCTGCGTGAGGGCTACTCCTCTGAAATGCTGGTCTTCCCCTCGTACACGAAGGATGAGCTGCGAGATATCCTGAGCTCTCACACTGAACGTCTTGCCAAAGAAACCTCTGTGGGCAATGCACGATTTGAAGCAATTGCCATCGAACTTTGTGCACGGAAGGTGGCAGCAAAATCTGGTGACCTTCGCAAGGCTCTTGATATCTGTAAACGTGCGCTTCTCGACGCAGCTGTTGCCAAAAAGTCGCGCTCACCAGCGCAGGGCTCGGACCAAAAGAAGGAAGGGGATGACATTGTCCTCGTCAGCGCCCCTATGATTCTAAAGACAATGAAAACTGCTTTTGAGTCAAGCCATGTGAAAACGATTAGAGAAATGCCTTTGCAGGTACAGTACGCATTGTGTGCAATCATTCGGCAACAACGTGCCACTCAGCGAGACG
Organism: Schizochytrium sp. TIO01; assembly: GCA_004764695.1. Taxonomy (NCBI): domain Eukaryota; class Bigyra; order Thraustochytrida; family Thraustochytriidae; genus Schizochytrium; species Schizochytrium sp. TIO01. Next base: position 5,595,429 of record SMSO01000014.1, on the reverse strand, counting down.
GTAAGCGTAAAATGCTTGTTGCTGATGTCTTCAAAGAATATGTTTCTATGGCGCGGGAGTGGGGTCTACCTTCTCAGCCCTTTAGCGATTTTCGTGACACTCTTTTGAGCCGGCTCTTAGAAGATGGGCTGGTTGCCCTTGCGGGTATCAAAAAGGATGTTCGCGAACGCTCTCTCCGCGTGGATGTGCTCGAGGATGACGTTGTTCATGCCTTAAGCGAAAACATTGCTACACAACCACTGATCTCTGGAAAATCGCGCCGACACAACGGAGGCATAAACCTGTATACAGCATCCTGATGACGGTGATGGACTACTACTTGCACTTTTGCTGGGATGAAATTTGGGGTTGCTTTATTATTCTCAATTTTATTTTTTAAAAGACAATTATGGAGCAACTATCAATATAATAAAATAGAAATTTCATACACTGATCAAAGCCTGCATTGTTTTTTGACTTGGCCCTTCCTCAAAAGTTAAATGAATAAATTCTCCCTCCGTAGAGACTCGACATTTTTTGTTTCTTTCCAAGCATGATGCGTATCTGCATCTACATATTCATTTATTTATTCATCTTCTATCTATCTATATTGACATGTAAGATTTAATTTTTAAATTTTTAATAAATCTTTCTAATTACTCTTTTTTTTTTAATTTTTTTTAATTTTTTTCAAATTTAATTTATATAAATATATATAGATAGATAGATATAATTAAAGCAATAACAAATTTATATAGACCTATAGAATATATACAACATGTTGAAACAATACTTTCGGAAACAACTCTTTGTAGCTCATACTTGACATAGCCCTAGTCTATGCCCGTTCAGAAGAGCGCTTCGGGTGATCAAAAAATCAAAACGAGATATATTCTGGCTCACAGTGAGAATAAGAGTCGTCGTTAGGTCACTCGCGACGGTTTTTTCTAAGCACGCGAATACTACTACTACTACTACTACTACTACTAATAATAATAATAATAATACTATTAATAATGTCAATGCTAGTTAAAATCGAGATAACAGGTATTTACTACTAAGAAGACACCAGTTGTAGGATGTTATATTTTTGCTATAACAGGCAAAGCAAAACACCAACCACCTTGAGCTGTCCAGAATCTGCGATCACAACTGTAATGGATCCAAAAGCTCTCTCAGATAGCAGCAGTAACGATGCTGCTCTGCCTGGACCCCCACCGCTGCCTCCTGTGACTCCTGCGCCACAAGCGGATGAGCAAAAGGGGGAAATAGAGAAACCTCAAGCTGTAGTAAAAACCCAGGCGATCACTGCAAGAGAAGTTGAAACTGACGCAAATCCTACTGCGACAAAGGTAAAGCCTAATGAAATCTCTGACATATCTAGAGGTGTCAAGAGACCTGCTAAGCGGATTGCTCCATTCACGCTCTTTGTCCCTAAAAATGTACAGGAAAACAAAAGGAGCCGCCTCTCGCCTTCATTCTTGCAGGCAACAGCACCAACAGAGAAAGCTACCAAATCTGAGAAATCGAATAAAGTAACGCCATCTAGCACAGACGCTGTTGCATCTCAACAGCCTGTTGAAAAAGAAAATGTTTCAAGTCCTGATAAAAAAGTCGAAGGCTCGACAAGTTCTGCAGCTCAATCTTCGCATCCACAGACCCATGAAAATCGAGTCAAACAGGTTCCAGTGGAGGATATCTTCGGCCCTAGCAGTGACTCTGTGGACATGTATGCAGATTTTCTTGGTGCGATGAACTCAAGCCATCCTTCAAAATCCACAGCTGCTAGGGCAGACATCGGAACACACTTTGCGCGAAGTTCTTCTCTTTTAGGTAATTTTTGCAATGATGCAAGCACAAGTGATACGTTTCATGCCCGGAAGCTGCGTGAGCAACTTCCTGCTAAAACATTCGCCCTCCCTGCGAAATCAAAGAATGAACTTCCCGTTGATAAGCTTGCAGCCCGGCATGCACGTGACTGGTCGTTGGTACAGACTCTCACAGTAGAATCTAAAGAAGCTAATGCGTTAGATTGGACGGAAGACCTGTGGTCACCTGCATCTATTGCTTCGGGGATTCGCCATGCTGTGCGGTGCTCTACCAATGAGGATTGTGGCATCTTTGCAAGGCTGACATATTTTGAACACCCAGCTCCAGGTCCTAGTGCACCAGAATTGCAAAAGATGCAAGGCCCAAACTCTGCACAATACAAATTACATGGCCAACAACGAGTGGATGGTTCATCTGACGCACCAAATGAGATTGGGCTTGGGGAAAAGTCCCGTTCTGCGACGAATATGGGTCAGGATGCATCAGCAGCAGCTGGACAACCACAGGACCGTTTCATGACAAGTAGCGCTAGAGGTGGACGTCGCGATGAAGTAAATGGGCCTTTCGTTGGCGGGCCAAATACTGGAGAAGGCAATTATCTGTTTGATAGGCGCTGTACATGGGGTGCAGCCTTCAAATCGCTTATGACTCAGCTTGAGCAAGGAGATTGTCCGTATTTTTACTTTATTGATACTGAAAATGGCCATGTTGGGCTCTTTCTGGGAAAAGGACAACTTTGCGAAAGCAAGGACTCCCCGCCTTGCGCAATGCTTTCGCGGTCTTCAGCTAGCCTACGAAGCCAGCTATCACGCTGTCAAGTTCCATTTGAATGCCCTCTTGATAGTTCATTGGAGCGCACTGTCTCGACAATCGATCCGGATTTGCAAGATGAACTGCGCGCTTATTCAAGATCCGCTACAGCTAGTAGAGGTGTTAGCGCTACAACCAACACTCAGCTTGCACGATCTTCGAGCATGGGTGGCCTTGATGATGAATCGCGGTCCTTATTAGGGTTTGTGGGCTCCTCCGCCGTCCATGGCTTGTATAACGTTCTACTGAACCGCGTTGTCCGACGTGGGGGACTTCATGAGTGCCCCCAACTTGTTTCGCCTGTACCCTTCCTATATGCTTCTTGTCAGAGCCCCCCCGTGAGTGTACCGCGGCTAGTGAGGTCTACTCAAGACAAAAAGTTGGTTGAGATGGAAGTCATATCTCTCCAAAGTCCGATGCTCACCGCTCAGTTTGGCAACGTCTTGGCGACGCTTGCCAAAGAGCACGCAAGGGAGTCTGGCGCCAAAGATCCATCTCTCACGGTCAAGCTTAATTCAAACCCTGGTACACGATTTTTTAATGAGGCACTTCGCAAAATGTCGGTTAAAAATAAACTCGGCTTAGGTCGTATCGAGTCCTTTCTAGACAAGCAACTTGATATTAAAATTGATGCGGTTACCGGGGCTGCTACAGTTTCATCTTAGCTTTGCTACATTGGATTTAGAATATTAGAAGGAAGTAGTGTGAGGACGACCAAGATTTTCTAGTAATGCCTTTTCCATTCACACTTGCTCTTTATGTATCATACTAGACTAATAAAGAAGGATACAAAAGTCTTTATTTTTTATTTTTTATTTATTTAATTTATAGCAAGGTGATGTGCATAGCGTACAAAGGCTATCTTACAAATCTGTACCTGGCAGTAAAATCGTGTAGGCTGACTCTGTATCATGAATTTATTTTTAACGCATGTTTCTTGATCTCGTTTGTTCACGAATGAGTTCAGGTTCTCAACAGTCATGATTAGAATTCTTTACTTAAGTTATTGTCATAATCAATGTTTACGAGTGGTACACTGGCCAAGCTCATAGCCTATTTATCGATCCTTTTTGGGCTCTGAGGGCTTTCCCTTTTCTGCAGCTGCCTCAAGCTTGGCGATTTGGTCAAGTAGGCGATCGTGTTCTCTGTTAAATGCCTTACTCTGTTCCTTAATGACCTCACACTCCTTTGTGGCAGCTTCAGCCTCGCGTTTAAGGCGAGCGTTCTCAGTCATGAGCTTCTCAAGCTTGGCTGCGATATCTTTGGCTACGTCACCGCTCTGAAGCGAGGCCTCATCGAGCATTTTCATGGAATGCTCTGAGGCAGATTTCGCCTGCTTCTCCAACACCATCAAATTCTTGCCAAGACGTTCTTCAGCAGCTTGTGCCTTTACGAGACGGCTTACGACCACCGTGAAAATCGTAAAACTCAACAGCAGCACACCCACCATTGAAGAGCGATATACATTAATGACAAGGTTCTGCCAGCGTGGATCAGATTCGTATCCTTGCGCACCACTTCGAGGCTGGTAGTCAATGAGACCTTTTACGCTTTCGGCGAATGGAACCAACGAAGTGGAGGCCGCGGCAACCAGCATAACGAGCCCAGGGCGCACGGAAAGCAGAGTTTCTGTGATGCTGCGAGGGAGCGGTGCCGCCAAGAGGCACATGCCCAGCACAAGCGCCACTGCCACTGCCTCGGAGAGGCCCATCCAGGCCAAAACCTGCATCTTGCTACTGTAGAAAATTGCCTGACTGTGGCTTTGAGATCCTGCAGGCACCGCTATCACCCAATGTCCAGGTTCAACAACACCGGTGCAGCCTAGACCTGCGAGATACGTTTCTACCCTCACTGTACAAAAAGATTGATTCTGGCTGACATAGTAATAATAATAAATCATAGTTAGTAATCAAGAAATACAGCAGCAGTAGCCTATCCATGAGCTTTGTAGTAGAGGAGACTGACGATAAACTTCAATCATTGATACTGCTTAGAAATCTGTACTACTTATTTGTGAATCTACTTTGGAGATACTATCGCTAAAATTTGCGAAAGTTCTCTCGAAGAACTGCATTTTGTTGTTTATTTATGCGAGACTCGAGTTCGTACTTCGAACTTACCACATTAGGACTCTATACATCGATGAATGAGTGCATATCCTCCGGCAATACGCAATGACTTGGACTGTACTACTTGATAGTAGAAAGGAATGCAGGTAGTCACTCTCAAATAGAAACGAGATTCACATAGCACAAGTTGATTATGGTAATTTGTGGTTTAACTTGATTATGTCAGACAATAGTCATGAATTGATGCGTAGAGCAACAACACATCTAGGAAGAGCTATAGTATATTGAATACGAGTAAAAACGTAGTGCAGCATCTCTGCATCCATCGATCACGTGATCAAGTTAGTGAAGCAAAACGAAGAGCAAAAAGAAAACGCGATCTGTTCACCACGAGTCGAGATGTCTTTATAAGAGCCATGCAGTATTATTGCGTACCAGCGCTTGAGGCATTGAGCAGAAGCTCACTTATCCCGCAGGAACTAACTCCACTTTGGAATCCACCGGCAACTTCTAAGACAGAATCTATAAAGGCCTCAGCACAGGCACCCCAAAAATAATGGCGCATCCGGTACTACCAGTTCGACACGCCCCCTCCCTCATGTCAAACCTGCACAGGCTAGTGCACATACATAGTTCGACCTGATTCCCAACGAGGTAAAAACATGGAATGTGTTCGATGAAGATATAGGAATCAAAAGAATCATGTAAAACAACAAAGAGCTCCTGAACAGAAAGGTACCAGGAAACATTTTAAGAGAGCTTAATACAAGTAGGTATATGCTACTCCAGATGAACGATCTGCTGCAAGTATACTTTATACCTATCGAAGTAATATGTAGCTACTGTCTGCTATCCAGCAATAATACCCATTTCGTGGGTCCATTCTTCCAGGATGTAATTCTTGGAAACGATGAGTTCAACAAGAATATCCCCTCAAATTCTTCATTGAGGACGCGCACGGTGGTTTTCGAACATACTGGACTATAGCGCGACTGCCTAAGGTGGTGGATCCCGCTGATAACATAGATGTCCACTGTGGTATGCCAGTCTTGAACCCTCGAGATGGACGCGCCATAATGTGCATGAGCACAAAGCTACGGCTAAATTTCCCAATTACGTTAAACGTGACGAAAGCGAACAAGGTGCTGATTCTCACTTAACAGAATTCGAGGAGGCCCTCAACCACGAAGTTTATGATCATGTGAATAATGATCTAAAGGATCATTGATATCATTTCACTGAAGACTTATACTGCCATCACAAATTAGAAACTTAAGGTCACCGATTGCTCAGGTTTATGTGTACACGCTTCACATGTTTGCCCGCTACGGTGCCCTAAGTACGACTGATTGCACCTGTCTTTTGAAACTGAACGAAAACAATACATTGCATATTTCACGCGTGTTGTATGGAACTTACAAGGGGTCAGATCCTCTCAAGTTTGCATATACTGTTTTTGCTGTTATTGCAGAGTAGCTGTCGCAGCGTGCAGACGCAGCGCATGCATCATAGCCCTCCCATTCAAACAAACATCATCCATCTTGGTGACAATTGATATTATCCAAACTTCCGTGTCTGACAAACAACATTCGAAAGGGTCTTATAGATATACAGCAGAATTCGAAGGGGTAAAAGGGATTTGAGGTTTATCATCGTAGCGACCCATGTGGGCCGTGGAGCCTACGAAGATTCAAGGCAAACCTCAACATCATATGCAAAGTCCGCGATGATTCGCATTAAATTTTGAAGAAGTAAATGCTTGACACTTACTAAACGCAGTCTCTCTGCACCATCACTTAACATAGGCGTCGAGGACACACACTTTGCAACGATTCTGCGCATTGCGTTGACGCTCAATTTATTTGCAAATGCAGGTGCCTAGCTCTATGCGTATTCGTTTGGTCTATACATTGACCATTGCATTGGTCTAGATTGCTATAGAAGAGTAATGCAACCCTTTAATTGCCTATGCTAGCGTACAGACACCAGATACTGCTCGCGATTGTATAGTTTGGAAATGCACCACTTCCATCCGTGGTATGAAGGCTAAAAGAATGAATAAAAGCATCGCATCGGGAATGTCAGACATGGAATTATCACCAACGCAATAGTTTACATACGCACATTCCACCGGATCATTTCGACCAAATGGGACTCTACCAAGTATTGGAATCTCTCGAATCCAACTATAGAACTAGCCAATGTTATAGGAAACAGTGAATATTCATAATTGAAAACCTAATGTAGTCCTAAGTCTTATAGCATTGCACAAGACACGATTAGCAACATCGCACTAAATTGATATGATACAATAATATTTTCACCGCTATATTTCGAGAGGCACAGAGGGAAGCATGTTCGAAGTTGCGCACTCCAAGCATGAGCCAAAGTCAGTTACTAATTCAATGCCAGCCTACCTACCTATCCAAGGACAGGAGTTTAAAAAAAATGGTCTTTGAGACGCAGGTTAGTTTTCCAACCCTTAGCCCCAGTTCACCGTAGGAAATGCAAGTTTCACAAATTTTATAGGTCGATACCCCTCGCGTGCAAGACCTCCGGATCAGGCCTGCAGTGAACCATTGGACTGCGATTCCTTCGTCCCCAGCGGACCTCCAACACTTTCCTTGAAGCTTCCTCGCTTCCTCGCCCGCTTACTCTGTCTTGAAGTTTGCCCAAATTCGCCCAACGAGGGCCTCGAACCAGAGGTAATCAATCATACTTCAAAGTCATATGCCATGAGCATGAGAAATAATGACGGCGCACACGCCCACTTTTGCTATTACAGAACTTGGGGGTAGTGTGAGTTTTTGCACGATAAAAGTTCGACTTGGTTGATGCGATGGTGAAACATGCCAGACACAGCTTGCTTACTGCTTGCAAACAAACGCTCTCTTCCGACTCGCCGAGAGCTCCCTGACCGGCGGCCCCGGAGGCCCTACTTACGAAAATAAACATGAATCAATCATAGGTGCCAGTGGCCATTGCTGCGGTGCATTAATCCGATGACGATCTTCAAAACACCTTCCGCACGTGAAAACATAAAACATACTATCGAGATTCTGACTGATAGCACAGCACATCAAAGCCCCGGCTTTCGAAACAGACGGCGCTGGGTCTAGGAACAGTGGGTGGGCAGAAGATTATATATAGAACGAGGTCTTCAGTTGCTCTTGAAATAAAGTCACAATTATTGCTTACGAGTCATGACCACCTCCGAACGAGGAGCGGTATCGACCTAATGGAACTTTATAATTATATAGAATCAGAACCGTAACAGAACCGCCAAAGAACGACTCACGTGGCTCTCTTTCCGGGCTCCTCACCGCTCTCCATTTATTGACGGTGGGCTCACCTCAAATACGAGCCTTACGTCCCTGGGCCCCTGTGAGTGGGATCGCCTTGGGCAGGCCCACGCTGATCTTGCACAACCCCGTCTAGAATCCAAGCCGCTGATGCGAGTATTTGGCTTCGATTCAACCAATGAATGAATAAACAAGAACTTGACGAGTTATAATCACTGGAGCCCCTTAGTTCCTAATTTATTTATTCTTACCAGTAGTACCTATTAGTACCTACCTAGTATTCAATTAAAAACTATTTGAGTTGATTAAAAGTTGGAGAGGAAAAGAGAAACCTTTTGCAATGCACACCCTCTAAGCCCAGCCAACAATCTACTATGGACAACACAACTATTTTGCTTCTAAAGTGTCTCTTTGCTAGCGGCTCTCTCGCCGCGGTCTCGTAGCGCACAGCACTTGAGACTCACCAGAGCCTGATGCTGTGAGACCTTCACATCACTTGGTTTTGCTGAGTTGACCATCCAGAGTTAGCCTCCTCTCACAATTTCCGCATCGTGCTCTGTAACTTTCAACACAGTGAGGATCTTCACAGCAGTTCTCAATTCGAATAACAAGATACCCAAGCTGGACAATGCTTGGACAGCCCAGAGAGGTTAAACATGCCATATGCATAGGTATGCATAGCTCAAGCTCTTGCGAGTGCTTTTATTATTCGATTTCCTTTTAGTTCTGCGTTTCAGTTTGCTTTCGCCTGGTTGTGCACGTGCCGCATTAAACGCTAGGCGATATGCTGTTAACTGCTAAGCCTCTGCAGGTCCTGCCACGGCCTCTCTTTCATTCTTTGGGTTCAACATCTCACGTGCCTTGCGTGGAGGAGCAGGTGAATGGGCCATGGACTCTTCGAGAGGGCTCCCCTTTGCGTTTTTCCGTACTAGTACGCACGTCTATCGGAACAGGGAGTCAGGCTGAGCAGCTGGCTGGCTCATACTGAACTGACCAAGAACTGTGCTGTCACAGAAAGCAAGCAAGTCAACTCAACTTGAACCCATGTTTACGCACGTGCTGCTGCTGTGCTTTGTTTTTGTTCTTTTAAATTATCTGGTGCTGATGCTGAAAGTGCCGCACAGGGAACGGGAAACTCTGCGAAAGGAGCGCCAGCGACTCCGAGACTCTGAAAGCAACAGGTCAGGGAGCCCGGCGCTACCAAGAGAACAGCAAAGCGAAGGCAGTAAGTAGCGTGAGAAGAGTTCGCTAAAAAGCGAACGCTCACAACTTACGTATTCTGAGGCTAGAGGGGGATAGTCTAAACATTAGGAATACGAGGAGCTTTTAAAAAGAAATAATTTATCGAGGTTATTATTCAAGTTTATTTTCTATAAAAATGAAATAGATGAAAACGAAAATGATGACAGTGAAAGAGAATTGCGAACTTTTAACAATAGACTCAAGAGCAATACGCGGGGAACTCTTCAAAACAAGACTCAGAGTCGCTGGTTATCAGAAGGAGAAGAACGAGAGCAAACGGCCGAAAGAAGAGCCTTTCTCATTACCTATAATGATTACATAGGTACCTGCTAATACGCCTAAAAGGAAAAGTGCAAAGGTTTCTGTGTTCGAAAATGGAGAAAGTAAAAGAGAAAGAGAGGGAAGAAAGTGGATAAAAAGAAAACTTGAAGGTAAACATGAATTAAAAAATACGGAATATAGTCATTTGTAAAACTAAGGATCCCCTAAGCGAGCGTGTGACTCGGAGCAAGCAATTCAATAATTGCAGCCATTGCTCCCTCGCTCAAAGAACACCCTGCAGGAGCTCAGGGCGAGGACTAAAGCATCGCGGGGCTGGCTATTCATACCCCCTTTCCTTGCGAAGAAGAAGGGCGCTTGCTTCTTTGCGGGAAAGCGTCATAAGCATCTAGCATCAGCACGTGGCTCGGAGAACAAGGGTTGCGGGTTCACCCTTTTCTTGCTTATTTGGAAAGGCAAACGAAGTTCGATCTGAGATACGCGAAGCGTATCTGATAGACGATAGTGAGATTGAGAACAGCAAGGCTACTCTCGTGGACGGTCTCGATTGTAGCTGTGAGAAAAACTCGGTGTTCATATATATTGTCCGCAAGGGTAGCTAGAATAGCATAAGGATCCTGAGGAGATAGCGCTGTTTGCAAAAATGGATGCACCTGTAGTACATCCTCCCCAAGATAGGACCACCACGTCCTCTTCGGCAGCAGCTGCTGCAGCCTTCGCTGGACCTCGCATATGGCGCAAGAAAAGTACGCTGGGTCGCACCCTCGGGAGACTTTCACTCACGAGAATGGCTGGCTCATTCACGTCTAGATCGAGACGCAGCAGCTCCGCCACGTCGGCATCCTCAGCCACTCGCTCCACAAAGGCATCGGACCCTTCTCATGTAGATTTTGAGGATATTTTCAACAAATCCCGCGAAGGGGGGTACTACTATGAGAATCACCTCTATGTCGAAGGCGACCTCGAGTCTGATGAATGCTTTGACAGCATTGCGGAGGAAGATGCAGCAGACCAGTTTGATGAGGATGATTACTTCTATGGAGGCAGCAGCTACAGAATCTCCAACTCGCGCAGTATGAGCAGTTGCAGTAGCAGTACGAATCAGATTCTTGAGGATGAGGACAGTGAACTTGCTGAAAATGGAAGCGCATACAGCGAGTCTTACTCCCGCAAGGACAGCCTAACAAGCACTCTAAGCTCTGCGACCTCATCCAGCAAGTCTAAAAAGCAGCGCAATGACAGCATGTTTAGTACCATGAGCAAATCGAGCACCTTTAACAACAACTCTAGGAAGCATCGCAAAGAAAGCACTACAAGTACAATGAGTACTAAATCAAGCAAGAGCAAGACGTCCAAGAGTAAAAAGCAGTTGCCTATGCAAGGCCAAAGTGAGCCCAGACATCATCACAAGAACTTAAACATGCCCAGCACTGAGGATGACGAGGATTCGCGTCTCGAGCAGTCCGCAGCTAGTGCAGATCAGACTCTCGAGGAGGACGAGAATGCCCCCATTGTTTTCGATGAGGCTACTGTTCAATTTCTTCGCTCACTCGAGTTCGAAAAGACGGAGAACCCGCGTGCATCTGCTGTGCTTCGGTCCTTTGACGAAGATGCTGCTGCTCTCCAAATGGAGCGCGAAATCGCAAAGATTAAAAAGGCCACTTTCAAGCGCGAAAAGACTACCATGCGTAGGCAAAAGAAAAAGAAGTCTACTGTTGTCTGAGGTAAAGTAGGTATCTGTCACATACTTACTCAGCGTGCGCATTAGCAAGCCCCCGCTCCATTCCTTTTTGTTCTCTTTGCTGATCTGTTGCTGCATTTCTACCCTTAACTCCCATTGCCATGACCGGTTCTTCAAATTCTAAGACTGGTAAATGGTGTACGTACATTATCTGTTGCTTTAATTTGCTTTTGTGTCCCAACCTAACCTAACCTTAATGCTATACCTTTTAACTTTGTATTCTCTCCCTTCTCCTTATGCTACACTTATTCTTCGTGTTTAACTGCACCAGCCAACACTGAGAACCTTTCTGAGGTTCACTTCACTTCTTTGTCATTTCGATTTCCCCCGGAATTCTGCAAGGATCTTTGAATTTCATGGAAACTCTCTGGGACCAAGTACAAATGGTTCTTCAATTGTAATCACTAGCGATGAAATCTAAGTGTATGTGAGCAAGTAGCATAGATACAGGGCCATCACGATAACAACTACTATAGTGTGAAACACTTGGTCTAGCTATTTTGGTTTTGTTTTCAGAACAGAAGATACCACATATGCATTCATTTTAAAGATATAAAGTCTATGTTCGTAGCATATTCCTTGCTTTGTTTGGTAAAATAGTTTTGAGTACTAATCATTTACGTCTCAGAAATGGTTGTCTGTGTTTGCGCACCGAAATCTGAAGGCTTTGGGGAAGGAGGCCGCACCGAGGTTTGAAGCGGGCTTGACTGAATGGCGGTAGGGTTTATAATTTCTACTGGGACTGCTGACTCGAAGTTTTGAGCGCCTTCTACTGTTCCATCCACAGTAGTTGTCGTTGAGATATTGCTCGCATTGGGGTTATAAATGCTATCTACTGCACCTGTCAATGCAGCGTTATTTACAGCATTTGAATTGTCGCTAATGGGAGGAGGGCAATTCGACGCAACCGAACCTTGGGCCGCAGATGAGCTCGATGTTGACGAGGACACTGAGGAGGTTGCTGGAAAAATTGAACCAGACGGCGGAGGGACGTTGCCGCTCAATATGCGCCAACGGATTCGTAATTCATCCTTTGTCATTGGGAACGAATCATTCTTTCCATGCATAGTGCCACGACCTTCGCCTTCTTCTTCATATTCAAAATCCTCGTCGTCAAGCTCCTCTCCTTCTCCATCCTCGTCATCATCCTCTTCGTCGTCATCATCGTCGTCGTCATCGTCGTCGTCGTCGTCGTCTTCATCGTCATCTTCCTCGTCATCTTCTATTTCTGCATTTCTCTCGCTCTTAAATTGACCTTGTCTTTGACCAACAGGAATGCTCTCATTATTACTGTCATGACTCTCCCCAAAATTGTCAATACGGCGACGGATGGACACCTCCTCGTCACTCAGATGCTGTTCAAGAAGCATACCAGGAGCACTTCCATTGCTCTCATTAGAATTTGAAAATGCCTGGATTCGCGGCGAGGACATCGAGCTTACGCGGGGCCGCCCTCGACCTCCCCGGTGCCTTGCACGAATAGCTATTCCGTGTGATGATCGGCGAGCTCCCGTTGCAGATGATCGAGGGCTTGATGATGAGAAAGCATCCTTAGTACTAGAATCCGTGTTTGCTGGGAGGCCTATCTGCTCTTGATGACGGTGCTGCTGATGCTGTTGCTGTTGATAGTGATGATGGTGATGATGATGACGCGTAGAAGAAGCACCAGATGGATTTGTCGTGAAACCTTGTGCTCCGTCTTTCCTCGCTTTTCGCTGTTCTTGCAAGCGAACCATGCGCTGGAACTCCAATAAACTCTCAGTAAGCCTGAATTCGTGCTGCAAAAAGCGCAAAGCCATGCGGCCCTGGACAAAGCGCTGACGTTTACGAGGCATGTCGTCCCGAAAATCTAGAGTAAACCAGTGTTCTTCCCGTAGAGGCATGGCTTGAATCTCGGCACCTGTCATACGCACACGACCAAGAAAATCATCCGTCGAAAATAAATCATGATCGTAGACATCCAAGGTGAGAATATCTTTCTCATGTAGCGCACTAGGTAAACCAAGATAAATTTTCTGGTCCCATACGGGATCTAGAGTTCGACGTTCAATATGAGTATGTCCGAAGCGCTCTCCATTTAGCGACAGCACGCAGTACGGGTCAGATCGTCCAAAACGGTCTGCGCGAGCTAAGCCCTTGGCGCGAACCACGTGAATAATGGTTGTTCGTATTGTATGTATGGCAACCTCCTCTTGAGCATCAACGGGCCAAGCACCAACGTTTCGTGCCTGCGAAGGTGGTGTTAAGCGTCGCTGTCGTTGAAAAGCTTCGCGCGCAAGATTATCACGAAATTGTCGATCTGTACACGATACTTCGGCTCCATCTGGGCGTCGGATAGTCAAAGAAATACGCGGACCGTCGCGATACTTACTTACAGTGATGACTGAATCCTGGGTATTCTCAAATTTGAGGTCAGCAATCACGCAAAAGCGGCGAGGCTGTTCACCCAAATGCAACGAAAATTCTTCTAAAAGACGAACAATGGCCCCTGTACTCGGCTCCAGCTTGATATTGGTACATATAGGGAGTGGGGTATTCCGCTGCACAGCAACAGAACGGCGAACTACCTTTTCTACTGCTTCAGGGCAAGCAAATAATTTAGCCGAATTGCCCGTATTACTGCCCAGTGATCGAGGGTGGACCTGGTTTTTGTCTTTACTGGCAGTTGTACTTGTTGGTGCACTAGATGCAAGAATCCTCTCAGATCCAGACTCGCCCAGAGTGTTTTTTGCATCAATATTATGAGCCAGATCTTGCTGCTGTTCGTGTTCCTCTAGCTCTTCTTCTTGCCCTTGCCCTTGCCCTAGTTCTTGCTCTTGCTCATGTACTTTTACTTGCTGCTGCTGTAGCAGCAGCTGACTTTGTCCATCAGGTTTAACTTTACAGTAATACTCAATCTCAAGGTACAACGGGTTGGTATTAATGTCTTTTGAGACGATCGGGCTAGATTTGTCATTTCGCAAGAGCCCAGCTTGTACTGCAGCACCTAAGGCTGCAATATGCAAGCTTGGAGTCCACTTGGGATAGAAAACCCTCGCGTCAGATGCCTTCACAGCACCTAAAATAGCTTTGTACACACCTGGCAGTTGTACGCCTCCGCCTAGAACAATCATTTTGTCAATAACTACGTCGGTGGTTCCTAGCACCTCCCTGATGATCGAGGCAAGGGTCTCGTATAGTCGTTGATTTACTCGTTTAAACCACTCAAGTTGTTGACCAAGAATACGAACATTAGGATCTTGTGAATGCGGGTCCACTCGTGACGCTTTATCAAGAAGATCAAAGCAGAGACGGCGGCTTTCCTCATCAAGTCCAGCATCGCTAGGGTCAACATCCTCACCTTCGTCCTGCTTACGTTTGATGAGTGCCTCACGCACGGCAGATATAAACGCTGTATTGGTAATCAACTTTGTACATCGCGTGGACAGGCACGCAAATATTTCTTGGCTGTGAAATCCTGAAGTAACCTGCACAAGCCCTACACGGGTCCCACCTGCGCCCACATCCACCACCAGGACTTTGCGAATCCTAGTACTAAATAAGGAACTTGACCGCCCTCCCAAACTTGGCCCTGAGGCCGGCGATAGAGACGAAGATGATGCCGGTGATGATGATGTTGAGAGCCCCCCAAGGTTCGAGGCTGACCCTGAGGTCGCACCGGTTGCGAATGAGGCAATATTTGTGGATGATACACTTCCGCGAAGACCCTTTCCACGGCCAGACCGAGCTCTTGAAACTGCCGCGGCACGTTCTATGCTGTGCTCAGACCCAGAGCTTCGGCTCCCAGCTTCGCCAGCGCTAACGACGCCATTGACCTCGCTAGAGAGGGCGTCTTCGCGCACAGCAGCAGCCACCCCGGCTGCTGCTGTAGTTTTGCTTTCCTTAGCATGCGCTCTGGGCATTGACGCACTTCGTTGTTGATAAGCCCACTCTCCGAGACAAACTGCGAGCGGGACCGTGACATAGTGTGAGATAAAAAACTTTGGGCACTTTGCAGCAGCATCTTCAAGTGCTAATCTAAAGTACGTTTCATCACTTGACGTACATAGCACCACGCGTGAATACTCCACGGTCTCCGGGTCACGGCCATAGTGCAGTGCGACAGCGTTGTGGATCTGCGTAAATATTGCAGCACATTTAAGCACGAAATCCTCTCTAACCCGTTCCCACGCATGTTGCCCAATTTCTTCGGCATCTGCGTGTAGAAAAGCCATGCCTGGTCCAGCGAGAGCAGCATTTTCAAGAGAGCTACTACCACCTTCGCCAGGCCTGAGAACTAGCATCTCAGGCCGTTTCTTTGTCGCAGAATAAACGCTTGCGCGGACATAATCTGTGCCAAGATCGATGCCAATTGCTACGCGTTTACGGCGAAGACCCCCCAAGGCACGAAACCTTGCCTCCATGATGCCTTTAACAGAGGACTTGAGGCAAGATTAAAAATCCCAGGGTCTTAAATGTATGCGAAGATTTGCAAACACAGTTGAATCAAGCTTGCTAAGGAGCAGCTATTTGGGGAAAAAAAATATCAGAAGCAAATATGATACTGCCGTCGCAAGCAATACAGATGGAGATCAGATCGTCAAGCTGGATTTCA
This sequence comes from Schizochytrium sp. TIO01, assembly GCA_004764695.1. Taxonomy (NCBI): domain Eukaryota; class Bigyra; order Thraustochytrida; family Thraustochytriidae; genus Schizochytrium; species Schizochytrium sp. TIO01. The sequence continues at coordinate 5,579,583 of SMSO01000014.1, read as the reverse complement.
ACGTCGACCTAAATACAGACCTAGGCTTCAGAGATCGACTTAGATTTTCAGATTCAAGCTTAGATCAAAGGTGGACAGGAAGAGCTCCAGGTGCCCAAGATGGATGGATGTAAGTGAAGATGATACCTTCGGGTTTTTCAACGCGGATGACAACGCGGACGCCTAGGAAGCGTGGCTGTTGCCGCGTGACCAACCCTCGTCGGCCTGGCGCCGCTGTGGCCTCTCAGAGGCCTTCTTGAGCGTCTCCGATCCGCGCCCGCGCTTCGCGAGCGCGTCGAGGTGGACCTGTTTAAGCTCTGCGACCGGAAACCTCGCCAACGAGATAGCACAATCGCGCCTCCTTTTCTTACGCGGAGGCCAACTTAGTAAATGGCACACGCCGCGCGCGCCGCATGGCACGGCGAAGACTGTGAGTCACCCTGTTCCGCAGAACCTACAGAGGTCGTAGACTGAGCCGTAATACCTAAGGGAAGCGCAGGTATGTAGTTCTGACAAGACTCGAAGCAGGTTTTGACCTTGAAATAGAACGAATTGGAGTTGTGGATGTGGAGATATGGCGGTTTGTGCGGGTATCGAACCTCAATTTTTTAATTAGATTTGATAGAGATGGACATTTTTTCTTTCCATTTATTTATTACTTGCATCAGCTAATTATCGAAGGGGTTTTCTAACCTGAGCGACGACGGCCGATCCTCGAAAGCAGCCATTTATAGTATCAGATTACAAGCAGTGCATGGCCAGCACGTAGGCACCACACAAGTCATCATCATAACCTTTTGCGACGTTAGTTTTGTGCAAAAAGGAAATATACCTAGCTAGTTCTCTCTTCAACATGATTTCTGTACATTCAGTACCATAAATTGTTCATAGAAAGTACGATGAACGAATTCCCACATGCTCAACACTCGCAATCGTGTGGACGGTGAGGCCTGACCTGCTTTAAAACGATGTAAGCCAGCCTCGTTAAGCCCCTCTGCTCGGTCTCTCAGGCCAGTGTTCCCATTTCTTGACACAGGCACAGCTGTTTATTGACCGAGGGTTCGCGCTCAAGTTTATGGAAATGGATTTTTTTTTTTAAATAAACATTTTTATAACAGGACTATGCTAGGAGTAGTTAGGTACCGCTCACTAAACACTATTCGCTTTCGTTGTTCCAATTTCGAAAGGTCGGTGAACCTTATGTAGTGTTAGAAGCATCATTATTCGCCTCTGGTCATTATATCAGTACAAATTGCACCTCCAAGTTGATGACCTCGCGCAGGGTTCAGTCTTCAAGTGTGGCCAGAGAACCCAAACGGATCGATTGAGGCACGAACTTGGTGGCATCGAGAACTTCGAATTGCTATCACTATTTCAGAATTGGGTAAACCTCAAGTTAGAAGTAAAATCATCACTCTCACTAGTCACAAGTAATTCTGACATATCAGTAAAAAAACAAGTTTAAGGATGACTCCAAGACATTCTCACAACCATGATGCTATCACCGTATGGCTGGAAACTCTCCTAAGCATGAAGATCGAAAGTTCTTGTTATAAAGAGTGAGACATCCTGTGAAAACTTTAAAGATTAACTAGAGAAATCATCGGTTGGAGGTGTTTAGGTCTAATCGGGTTGAAGCGCCCAGGTTTACTGAGAGATGAGCAGGGGAAGGATCTGGAATAGAATTCATTCAACAGTACCTAGATACTCAGTACCTAGATACTCAGACAGAAAAAGAAGAATATTTTTTGCGAGTACTTTGGCTACTACTACTCACTCGCGGTTCCTGGAGATCACGCAATTCACTCTGCGTACCATAGAGTGCTCCTAAGAGCTACTGTACCTTAATGCCACAGCAGTCAAAAGAAGCGATACTCAAGCGTTCTGTATGCCAGAGAATCGCTCAAGTTTTCGTATGAAAGAAAGCTGGCGGCGTTCGCACAGCTAGAGCTGCGATCGTGCTTCGGTGGTTATTCATTGTCTTATCATCAAAATGTGATTTTTAATTATAAATCAGCCTCGGTGAAGAGCGTACCATAGAGCTCCAAAAAGCTGAGCACAAGAAACATAGTGCCTGTGGAAGTCGGGCCAGTCTGCATGACACGGAAAAAACGGAAGGGTCCGGCCTGGGAAACCGCACGTTCAGGGATGCGCCAGGTCGAAAGGTGCAGCTTGCCGTCAAGGGAAGTGTCATTCTCGTGCACCTTGAGCGTTGCCCAATTAGTGTTGTCTTTGCTACCCTGCAAGACCCAGTTGCGAGGAATGTGGTCTTGGCCGTTCACATAATAGCCCAACGTGTAGTGTGACGGGGCCATCGGGCTTGGCAGCTCAATAGACACCCAGCTAGACAAGGCAGAGTCCGTCTCGAAGAAAGCACCATCGTGGTGTTTAAATGCAGACAAGCTGGCGAGGTCGCCCTCGATACGGGAGCTTGCACGCAGAACGATGAGACTTTCATCATCTGGCGAAAAGAGTGCCGGGTTTGAGAACACTTGGGTGTTGGCGCGCGTGCCCAAATAGTGCACCACACCACGCGGATCCTCGTCATCCTCAAATGGAATTACTGCTTTAATTTTGTACGTCTGTGCGTAGGCGCTATCTGCAAGTCCGTTGTTGTCCATTTCGCCGCTGTACCGACGCGGTGTCGCTCCTGAGAGGCGCTTCTCTGGCATGCGGCTGTTGCCTCCAGCTCCGCCATTGGCACTGCTGTTGCCGTGGCCAGCGCTTTTACCGCCCGTGCCCCGAGACATGGGGCTGGCAAACTGACCGTCGAGACGGAGCCCCGCCATTTCTTGGTGGGGCGGAGTTACACGCGGGCTGGCCTGTGCGTGGCCCGCGAGACCGCCCGCCGGGCCATCTCGCAGAAGCCGTCTACGACGTGCTTCCTCGTCAACAGCCGATGGCGTTCCAACAAGAACCACAGGCGGCGATACCTGCTCGAAGTGAACCATTTCGATGCCCTCGATGGAGCGCTGGATTTCCTTATCCTGGCAAAAGTAGAACTTGACACCCCTATCTTCGCCACCGCCGGGTGCAGCCAGTGCATTATTCTCAGCATCTCCAGCTGATGAAGGTCCGTTTGCAAGTCTAGCAGCGTCCTGCATGGAAAGCTCCTCCTCGTTTTCAATGGCCTTCGCAGAGGACTCGAGCGCCTCCAGCAAAGCATTAAGCGGCTCATTCAGGGAACCCAGAGTGGCGTTCGCTGTACCTTCATTCAGACTCTGGATTGTCGTGCATGCTTTTGATAACCTTTGGCCCTCGTGTACAAGCTCCTCAAGGCGCCTGCTCTGGTCATCATCTTGCACTTCGTAAACGCCCTTGCAGTCCCTCAGGAGCTCTGCCTCCTTCGCCCGAAGCACTTCATGCAAATTATGAAAGTATGCCGAAATCTCGTCTTGAGCACGGGTACGCTCGGCAGTGCTCCACTCCCTAGCACGCTCAAGCTTTGCGATGGCTCCTCGTAGGCGCTGACCCTGCTCATTGGCTTGTGTGAGACCTGCGTTGAGCACCTTGCCAGTCTTGCTCAATGTCTCGGCCACTTGGCGTAGCTCGAGTTCTGCAGCGCGGTCCTTGCGAGCTTTCTGCTGCTGCGGCTGCGGCACGTGCTGCATAGCGAGAGAGTTTGATGTGCTTCCTGGTTGTACATACATGTTTCCGCCGTAGTTGCTTGCGCTTTTGCCAAAACTGTTGCGATCGCTGTGGTTGTTGCTGTTGCCGTAGACGGCAGGGTCCTGGAACCTGGATCTCGGTGACCCCCCGTTGGAGGACGCGGATGAAGACGAGGACGAAGATACTCCTGTATACCTCGGTGAGGTCGCAGCGTGCATTCTGTCGGCTCCAGATGCCGAGGCTGAGCTGGCCGGGGGAGGCTCGTCAGGGGGTGGCGGCGGGATCATGAATTACTTTCCAAGGCCGCGACCTGGCCCCTTGCGCTGCAAGGGGGCGAAGCTGCCACCTCAACCACCAAGCTAGGGATCCCTCCCACCGACCTAGTGAGCCCGCCCAGCGGACGCACCAGCAAGCCGTCTCGAGCGATGAATGTCTGCCGCTGTCCAAGTCGCCAAGATCACACGCTTCTATGCAATCAATGTTATTATGTGTATACCATGTAATGTACATGCATCCATAGGAGTCATAGGCAAACTCTTAGTACACATTACATTTCATTCACTCGTCTAAAACTACCAAATTTTGATTTCTTTCTTCTCAAGATTTCCATACAAACAAACAAACAACAACAAACAAACAAACAAACAAACAAACAAACAAACAAACAAACAAACAACAAACAAACAAACAACAACAACAAACAACAAACAAACAAACAAACAAACAAACAAACAAACAAACACAACAAACAAACAAACAACAAACAAACAAACAAACACAAACAAACAAACAAACAAACAAACAAACAAACAAACAAACAAACAAACAACTGACAAACAAACAAACAAACAAACAAACAAACAAACAAAACCTTTTCAAGTTTAACACACACAAACAAACAAACAATGAAACAAACAAAGAAAGAAACCAAAGTTCAAAGCGAAAAGAGCGCCTCCACATACCTAAAACTATAGCAGTGCAAGTGCAGGGAAAAAACTTTCAGGTCCGTCTCTGCTGCGATTCCCTGCCTGCCCAAGCGGTTTCCAATTGGTTAACGGTGCATGGAGTGCGATGGTCTTCGTCGCATGGGCGCGACCTCGCGACTTTCGACCAGCTGTAGCGAGATTATTAACACGGCAGAGCACTCGCACGACACGACACGAGATGACGTGAATTTTATTCATGCTACATGTGTCGATTCGATCGACCGAATCAACTTTGGACCACCTCAGCGTACTCCTCCCCTACTATGGAGTATTTATTTGTTTCACTGTAAAGCCCCCTTTTGTTTCACTTTGGCCGCGGATTGTCCACTTGTGCGTTTCTCAATCGCCTCTGTCTTTGTTCATTTGTTTGTTTGTTTGTTTGTTTGTTTATGCGACAGATGCCTCAGAATTGCTGTCGATCGATCGCAGTCATCATCGATCGTGAAAGCGTGCCTGCTGCTTCTGTGAGCGGCCGTCGCGAGCGCCAGAGGAGTGCGTCGCGCCCTGCTCCTCCACAGGCCCCGGGCTCGAGCCTTGCGCCGCAACCTCCCTCCCTGAGGCCCGAGCTGGGGAGCGTTTCAAGCTCGAGGGCTTGTGTTTGTTTCCCCACCACCTCAACGTTTCTTGACCGTAAAGACTTCTCAACATGAATTACTCTCTCATTTTCTTTTTTTACTTCGGCTAAATCAATCAATCAATCAATACATCAATACATCCATCAATCAATCAATCAATCAATCAATCAATCAATACATCAATCAATCAATACATCAATCAATACATCAATCAATACATCAATCAATACATCCATCAATCAATCAATCAATCAATCAATCAATCAATACATCAATCAATACATCAATCAATCAATACAACTTCAATTAATTAATCAATTATAAATCAATCAATCAATCAAAAAACCAATCAATAAATCGATACAAATTCAATTAATCAATTATAATTCTCTCTTCGATCCAATGGCAGTTTTCAGTACGAGGTCCGTAAGAACTACTAGCGAGCACCTACAGCAGGAAATTTTGCTGCCGAAACAGCAGCTAAATTACACGGCGCCGCGTGCGACACTTGCACAATTTGGATGGGCGGAGAATGCGGATTTCTTCATCTCAGGAGCTTTGATTTAGTCACAGCTTGATAGAAATATTTGAAGACTTGAGCTGAGGCGGGGATCCTTGCCAGTGTCCAGAAAACTCTTGGATTTGGAAAGAAGTGATTGTCAGAAGCATTAGAATAACGCAGCTTTTGAACATTAAAACCACAAGGCCAACCATGGTGCCATTCGGTAGTCTTTGATACGCTCAGAGACGCCCGTGCCGTGCGTGCAGACGTAATACGCAGCTTTGAGGAATATTCTTTGATATACATGTTTAACAATGGGAGTAGTCTACACATTTCTGACAGGTCTTCAAGTTGGCAATGTGGCTAGCTGGCTTTGGTTTCGTGATTTCTTGGCATAGATTTATACTATTTAGCGTTGCATTCGAGTAGTGATAATTTTTATCAGCGACGGCGCGCGTGCCGGAGATAGCAGTAGTACCATGGTTATACGGCTCGTAAAGCCAGGCCCGTTTGATGGCTGCCCCACTCGAACGATGCAAGAACCTCATCGCAATACTTTCTCCTCAAACTATATCGGAGAAGGAAAACCGAAAGATATGGCATTAGGTTTAATCTATCATGTTGAGTCAGCAGGAACTTGTGCGTTGATTGATTCCGACAATGCTAAATGGTTGATTAAATGTCTGATGGGATTCTGAACCCATCCAAAGTTGACATTTCCTTGGTCAGAGATAATGCCCAATGTCCTCGTTTCATAGAGAATCAACAAACAGCGAATCTATCATACCATATGCAACGAGTCCGGGAAAGGAGAAAATATATTTCTCGCGCTTTATTTGGCGAATATTGAGCCAGAAATTCGAAATAATTGGTCAGTTGGGTTAATCGCTTGGATTACTGCGTGTAGGCTCTATTTGTGTAAGTGGAAAGCGCCAGGTTCCCTCGGTGATATCATGGCCTTGATTGGAGTAAAGAATAGTCGTGATTTTATGTACTTCTTCATTCTCAAATTAGCAGTCATTTTCTTTCCTTCCTGTATTCTGAGTCTGATGATTCATGAGCTCAAGAAAACATTATACTATCTTTCCAATTCTCTCTAACGTCATGCTTAATCTCTTATTTCCCTGCAGTTTCTGTGCATGTTTATGTATAGAGTGGCAGGGTATAGGCTTGGTGTTATCTGTGCATTCGCTCGCAACGTTATAGCTTCTTCAAGCTTTTCCTGAGTCTGTTCTCAGAAAGGGGAGAAGCTTTTAGTTCCTCAACTGTTAAAGAGCAGGAAAGAACAGAAAAGAACGAACGAGACAGAAAACCAAGGAAAAAAGATCATCCGTCAGAGCTGCGAAAACATACCTCAACGCCAAGTTGAAGGGGCTGTCGGTTGTAGTCGAGCTTGCGAACACGCCCCAACTCATTTGGCGTAGGCCGTTTCATTAGCACGTAAGGCGGTGACCAAGGCTTTGGCGGCTGTTGACGCGCATTAGATTTACTTGACCAACGACCACGGGCAAGATGGTAGGCGAACGCAAAAGCTCGCGGTCTACAGCTCAAGATGTTGTCGAAGAAGGCTCTCAGAAGGACACCGAGAACGTCGCTGATGATGACATCATGGATGTTGAAGAGGAAAACCACGAAACGAAGAAGACAGAGTCTGGAGAAGGTCAAAAAGATGTCAACGACGATAAAAACAACGATAACGAAATTGACAATAAGGATACTAAGATCGATGAAGATGACAAGGATCCCCAAAGCGAGGAAGATGCCAAAGATGCCAAACATAGAAACAATGACAGCAACAATGAAAATGAAGAAGAAGAAGAAGAGGACGACGACGACGACGAAGAGGAAGAGGAAGAGAAATATGTGGTCCCGCAAAGATCTACTCGTGGAAAGCGCATGAGCGAGTTAGTTGGCGAAGCCGCTGAAGCAGATGAGGAGTTCTGGGCTCAAGATGCATGGAAGGAACTCGAAGACGACGATGATATTCTTTCTGATGAGTATGATTCTGATGAAAAGAAGGATATTGAGGACTCAGACTTCAGTGACGTTGATGAAGATCAAGAAGAACGAGAACGCGTGCAGCAAGCAATTGATCAGGAGGAGGAGCAAAAACGCAACCAGAAACGTGACCGTGCCAAACGCCGCAAAGGAATCTATGTGGATCCTGCTCTCAAGCCTGCTACTAAAAAACGCCCTCGAACGGAAGCAAACGATGAAGTTGAGGTGGGAGAAAAAAAGAAAGCTCCACGAGCACGAAACATTGCAATTCCCTATCGTCGCAGTACTCGTGAGACCACACGTGTACAGAGTCAAGCTACTGAAGATCTTACTAGACAGCGCGTGGAGCGTGCAAAAGTTGTGCCCAAAAAGGTGCGCGAGCCTCTTGTACGCCTCACACAGCAAGAGCTACTTGAGGAGGCTGCCCGTACAGAGATTGAAAACAAACGCTCTCTTGAGCTCATGCTAATGCTTCAAGAGGAAAAGAAACGGGAGAAGCAAACTGCCGAAAAACAGGTCTCAAAACGAATTATCTACTTTTCATCGGCTCGCAATGTTAAAGTTGGTCCTGACCATAAACCTACACCACCGCCGATTTCCACTCTCACATTTACCTATGTGGACCAGGTTCCCTCAGTGATCAATGCCAAACCCAAGCCAAAACCAGAGCGCCCGATCTGCAGTGTTACAGGACTTCCAGCGAAATATCGTGATCCTGTCACTGGCATATACTTCCGCACAGTAGAGGCGTTCAAGCTTCTAAGAGGTTCGCACACAGCTCCAAAGGCTAGTGGTCCTTCCTCCGGAGCTTTGTGAGTTCAAAGAATGGAAAATACACTAGTCTCTACCTATTGTTCCCTACACCGTGATATAAACTCATTTCTGTGCGATACGCTTTCAGTTCTAGGAGCAGCTCTCGTATGAAGACTAAATCTAAACCTGTAAAACCAGCTTTTTCTTTTATTCTTTCTTTTTTCTTTTACCTACCACTCTAATTGATGAGTCCCGGGTACTACGTATTGGACATAACATTTCATCTTGATTTGGCAAGCTAGTTTAAGCAGTCAGCCCTACATGAGAACGCAAGAAACACTCCGTGTCTCCAAGTCATGCAAACGTGCTGGCACTGAATGCTCGAAAAGTCGAGCCTGTCTTCGTATGATCGCGCTAAGGAAAGTACCAGCATTCAGCCCTAATTATTATTGTTTTCTTTAGATAGACTCTAGTAACCATGCAGGGTACGTACGTATGTACCAAGGTACAATCTCCCTACCTTACTATGTAGAGATCGCAGAATTCAATCTAATCAAACCATCAACCCGAAGCAAAACGTGAATGTTGACGTCTGCAGAAGCAAGCTCAAGATTCCGCAAAGTGGCCTAGCTAAGCATCCTTAGAACCAGACATTATTGTGGTTATTGAGCTGCTGCTAAGCAAAATATATCATGAGCAAACGCGTCTTTGTCGTGGGTGTAGGCATGACGGCCTTTGAAAAACCTGGTTCGGGGGAGTTGGACTATCCTGAGTTTGCCGCTCTGGCCGGGAAAAGAGCGCTCGATGATGCAGGCATTGAGTATAGTGCTATTGAACAAGTGGTGGCTTCTTACTGCTATGGAGACTCTACGTGTGGCCAAAGAGCAGTGTATGAGATTGGACTCACTGGTGTGCCTATATACAACGTGAATAACAACTGCGCATCGGGGAGTACAGCACTTTACATGGCGAAACAGTTTGTTGAGGGAGGTATATCTGATTGTGTGATGGCGTTGGGTTTTGAAAAAATGGAGCGCGGTTCTCTTGGGTCAAAATTCCAGGACCGCACTAATCCGATGGATAAACACATGATGAAGATGATGGAAATGCATGAGTTTGTCTCAGCGCCTCCGGCTGCGCAAATGTTCGGTAATGCTGGCAAGGAGCACAGTGAAAAATACGGTACAAAGTCTGAAACGTTCGCTAAGATTGCGTGCAAAAATCACAAAAACTCTACGCGTAACCCTTATTCACAATTTATGAACGAGTATTCGTTGGACCAGATCATGAAGAGTCCTCAGGTCTATGGACCTCTAACCAAGCTCCAGTGCTGCCCTACTTCAGACGGTGCTGCGTCGGTGATCGTGGCCTCTGAAAACTTTGTCAAGAAACATAGCCTTGAAGGACAAGCAGTAGAGATTATTGGCATGAAAATGGCTACGGACAACAAAGATGTCTTTAGCTCTACTTCCAATATGATGAAAATCGTGGGCTTTGACATGAGCCGCGCCGCCGCAGACGCGGCCTACAAAGCTGCAAATGTTAGCCCCAAAGATATCCAGGTTTGCGAGCTACATGATTGCTTTTCTGCGAATGAGCTTATTACCTACGAAGCCTTGAGGTTCTGTCCAGAAGGTAAGGCTGAAGACTTTGTGCAGTCGGGCCAGAACGATTACGGCGGGCAGGTTGTTTGCCAGCCGAGTGGTGGGCTCATTTCCAAGGGTCACCCCCTCGGTGCAACTGGTCTTGCTCAGTGTTGTGAGATCTCTTGGCAGTTACGCCACGAAGCAGGTGACCGCCAGGTCCCTAATGTGAAACTTGGAATGACCCACAACCTTGGTCTTGGTGGGGCTGCGGTCGTTGGCATCTATCAACGTCCGAAGGAGTGGGCTTCTAACCCTCCAAAGCGTAAGATATCCCTAGCTACGGGCCCTCCCGAGAAGCTTGTCAAGGCCCCTGTCTCGCGCATGTAAGCGTTCATCAGGATCATAAACTGTGAATCTAATACCCACCAGAATTATAAATCATAATTATTATTGCTATTCGTCTATTTCTTCATGTGTAGAGCCTTTCCATGCGAACCTCCATCCCGGCATGATTTCAGGCCAGAGGTTTCAACACAAGTCTTGGATTATCTTGAGTCGAGCTCCTCGTTGCTAGTGCTTTGGCCATCTCAAACTGTGTACAAATTATCGTGCAAGTGAAAGCTTTCTCAAACCTTGAGGAATGCCTCCAGCTCCGCTTCATCGCTGAGCCTCCATCCACGTCTGTTTCGTGAGTTTCCAGAGTTTGCTGCTTCATAATCAGCATCTCTTGATAAGTCTCCGGAGTCTTGGGATTCCGAAGGTTTCGATTGAGATTGTTCTGCTAAAGCCTCAACAACGGAGCGCCTTGCCCTAAGTTTTGCTGCAGCTGCCTCGGTCTTGAGACGGCTCTGAATAAAAGTCTCAGCAGCCTTGGCAACACCATCAACATCCACAGGACCACAAGTCTGTGCGTGAGCTTCGTCCATAGCTTTTCTTGCTGAGTTAATATGTTCTACGGTTGCGCGGATCTCGACGAGGTTTCTAAACGCAGGCACCGCAGCGGGATCCATGGCGACACATGAGGTATCTCGGCCTCGTTGCAGTTTGAAAACAGCCTCGGCACGGCTTGCAAGAAGGTCTTCAGCAATAGAGCGAGTTTTCTCCGCAGCAGCGGCTGTTCGGCGCCGTTCGGAGCTGGCCAAAGCCCACGCCTGAGGACCATTGGCTCGGGCGGTTAGCGCCACTTCGCGCTCGTGACGCCGATTTGAGGCCAGTGATGCGTCTAGAGCTTGCAGGCGCGCAACTAAAGCATCGGGGCCCCGTGGAACGTCTCCCGCAAGCCCATCTGAGCACCGCCACGCTGCGAGTGTCTCCATGGGTCCAGAGATTCGGTTATTTACAAGGTTTGCTTGCTTAGTTTGATTTTGATTCTCTAAAGTCGAACGTTTTGAAAAAATTGAATAACTACTCTTTAGAAATTTTCTTTTTCAAATTCATGTGTGGATAGGGAACTTTGATTCTCTGGTTTAAGTACGGAACATAGTCTGAGGAGTACTGGACCTAACCGTACTACTCTGTTCTAAATATCGCATAGGTGCTTTGACTTCGCTTATCTATCAGAATGAACGATCTATTGCAGACATTTGCAAGTTTTTACTTACAATGGTCATTCTAAAAACTTTATCTTTTGGGCTTTAAAAAGAATTAAAAAATTGATAACCTTGAATATAGCACTAAACCATATCGTTGCTTCAGCAGCTGCAAGACTGAGGACAGAGGCCCCAGAAAAGCAACGCTCAACTTCAGTAGGGACAACAGCGAGGGAGACTCCCAGCCTGCTTCCAGCCTGCTTGCAACCAAGTGTTGTTACACCTGACCTGAAAACGCTTGTACTGGGATAGCGTTCATCATCATCATCATCATCATCATCATCATCATCATCATCTCAGAAGGTGGGTAAGTACGCAGGAGCTATCTATCCATGTGCAGCGGAACATCGCCATAACGGTGAATTTTCCATCGCAAAAATATATCTGAGTGATCCCAAACTTGCCAACCTTGAATTGTAAAAATCATGTGCTAGGTCTACGATGGAACCACCTCTTGGCCTGTGGCAAAGCTTGACACATAACAAATCAGCTTTGATGCTAACTCAGCATTTAATTATTTGCAGCAAAACCTTCAATGACTAACGCTAGATAGAACAATATCTTATTTACTTCGCGACGACTTCTTCGGTAGGCAAAGATGCGGGTATTAAGGTTTATGCTTATTACCATTGTTGCGGCATCAGCAATCCTGCAAGGTGCTGAGGCCCAATTTGACGTACAGAGCATTCTGGAGAGGCTCGACACCCCTGTACCAAAATCGGGATACTCATATGTGCAAAAGGCTGGTCCATTTGTGAAGATGGTGACCAACAAAATCGAGCCACCAAGTTGCCGCTCTGCATGGAACCAACTATCAGACAAGATGTTAGAGACAGCGCGCGCCAACGAAGACATGACCCTTCTACAACTCATCAAGCATGTCTGCCAAGTTGGCGACGAGTGTTTTGAGAAAGCCACAAGTGCCACCCAGTCCATGATAGAGAGCAGCTCTATGATTAAAGGTATGATTTCTGCTCAACTCTCAAAGTTGGGTATCAAGATGGATGAAGTTCTTGGGGCTGCACCTTTGGTCTATTCTACAACTTGTTCTCAAATCGTGGGCTCTAATACTGACGAAGCCAAAGAACTCTAGTTACCCATCACTGAAGGATCTGAGTATAGTCTGGATAATCCAAGCCTTGGCGGGCTAGAGTATACGTATATTATATATATAAAGTTTAGAATATTTCATCTTTCGCTGGCCCAACATTGCACCCGTGATCTGAAAAAACACTGAAGAGAAATGGTCAAGAAAAGGGTAAGTTTTATCATTGAATGAAGGTTGTAAACTATAAACGTTGCGAGAAAGGGCAAAAAAGCTGCTTGGCTGTCACAAATGCAATGGTAATAACAACGTTGCATTAGAGCGAAGAATGAGCAGTTCCTACCGTGTTTAAATCACACGTAGAGGAAGTAGTCGTGGTGATTGGGGCTGTGTTGATATTGATGGTGAAGGTGAGTTTGGTATGTAGGTTGGATTATTGGAGTATATAGAGATGAACCGCACCAAGAGGCATCCTTAGCAAAAGCATCCATGTACAAACTGAGGATTGTTATGAGGCATGAATGCTCCCAGGCATATCCCTCAGAACACCTGCATCCCTGCCTTTGAAAATCAGGTAATTCTTTGCAACCGTCTTGATCTCTTCGCACTGAAAAGCAGAGTTCTAGAACCTTGAGCATCAAGACCATAGGAATGGCGGCAAATAACAAAGATCGTGACAATGAATGCGAATGCCAGATATGAAGAGCGTGGTAAATTATGGGTTTCATGGCGGAGTCATAAAAGAAGAACTGAATCATCTTAGTTCATCTCCTGCTCAGCACGAAGGTACTCACCAATATCAGCCTGGTGGAGAACTGCAATGGCGGTGGGCTCGAGGTTGGTCATGGCCGAAGTGGACTGCGCGGCCAGACCAAAACCTAATGGCACATTGGACAAACTATACACAACAACACCAGCGTATTGCGGGGTACCCTCGGTGATCTTGCCAAGACCAGTCTTGGTCACGTGGTGGCCATAGAGAAAACTCATCTCCGAGTTGGCCTTAACCCAAACCTTGTACTTGGCATACTGGGCGATGAAATCGAGGCAGTGGATGGTGAGGTGAAATTTGCCAGACTTGGTGAACTTGCCAAAGAGCGTGCCGATAGCCACAAGGTTATCGCGACCAAAGTTAGATGCGCTCTTCAACTGTGACTCGCTCAAGTAGTATACGCGCTGCTTCTGCAGTCTGAAGACATGGCGCTCATCTTTCCGCTCGATGAGGCGTGCGACATCCTGGCCCATGTACTTGGTCAGCTTCTCAAAGAGAGTCTTCGTCTCATCCTCTGTCAAGGGACGCATCTTTGCAAAGTATCAAGCTCAAAGTCTTCGTCAATTCACAGAACGCAGCACCTTTCGCACTGCCCAGAGTCAACGAACTGCGTTGCTCTCTCGCTTCAATGGTCTCCTGCTCGTGTGACCACCAGCCACATTAAGTGGCTTATTATAAGAAGTGGTCTAAGCCAACCACCTTCGTCCCTTTACTAACACATCTGGAAGTAGGCCTAGATATGGGGTAAGTACTTACTACCTTGGGTAGGTGGGTTCCATCAAATTACTTTTTTTTTTGTTTCTTTGTTTATTCTTGTTTTTGTATTTGTTTCTTGGGACGATTATTATAATGATCATCATAGGCACTCGCAAGTAGTCAGGTCAGAGCCAAAACTCGATGGAGGATATTTCGAAGGATGAGAGTGAGATTAAGTTTGTGATTGGGTTTGGCGACACTTTGCAAGTAGAGAAATGTTGCTCTCCTCGAACGATACTTTGGCGGGGAGAGTTAGAGCAAGACATATAAAATAATTTGCTACACCATGATTCTGGCAAATGTCTACGAGTTCCAAAAACTAAAAAGTATGTCCTGCGAAGTGGTTGCTTGTGAACCTGTTTATTGATACAAAAATTGGAGTAAGATATTTTCTAGTTTACATTAATTTGAGCGTCGTCCTACCATTAATTGCTTCTTCACTCTTCTCTTTAAGAATTAACACCACCATTACAAGACGATCTGAGCTGATGCAGCAGCCATAAACTCGCGAGAAGAGGCATGCTGGAAGTACTGAAATCCAGAGGATTGAGAGTCTTGCAACTCAAGAGTCCAATAACCATATTCAGCATGAAGAAAGGTAGGGTCGCGTGACGAATTAGAAAATACCTTCAAGTGGTCCATGGGTGAAACCGAAATATAAACCACCTCTGTCTCACCCGGTTGAAGAATCTCAGTACGGTGATATTTGTGAAGTTTGAGATTCAAGTCACCATGAACTCCAGCTGCCACAGCATCTTTGGGTGGGCGTAAGTAAGCCATAAGGACATCAGCCCCAGCCCAAAAACCAGTGTTATTTATAGTGACAGGGTATGTAATGGAGTCCCTATCCCAGAAAGGCAAACCAATATCATAACGAAAATCTGAGTATGAAAGACCGTGCCCAAATGGCAGGACCACAGGACCAGTATAGAAGCGATAAGTGCGTCCAGGGAATCCAGTGTCTGAGTTAGGATGCATGTTCATATCTGTCATCGGTACTGTAGATGTAAAACTTTCAGGGTAAAACGTCTGAGTTAAACGTCCACTTGGGTTGTTATCTCCAAATAGGGTTTCGGCAATTGCAGTGCCCCCGGCCTGGCCAGGATAGCCGGCCCAAAGAATCGCACCAACATTTTCGTTCCCAAGAGCACTAGAAAGGTCGATTGCGCCCCCAGCTAAAATAATGACTACAATAGGTGGTTTACCGGCGTCCACTGCTGCTTGGGCCACACGATTCAAAAGCTCTTGCTGAAGACCGGGCAAAGCAATAGACTCGCGATCATGGGTCTCTGTTTCTTGAGACTGATCTAGACCAAGAGCAAGAATAGTCTGGTCAGCTACTTTGGCCGCCTTCACTGCGGCCTTGAGACCTGCTTCGCCATCAGGAGAACCCAAAAAGGACGA
The DNA here is from genome assembly GCA_004764695.1 of Schizochytrium sp. TIO01. Classification (NCBI taxonomy): domain Eukaryota; class Bigyra; order Thraustochytrida; family Thraustochytriidae; genus Schizochytrium; species Schizochytrium sp. TIO01. Next base: position 5,564,029 of record SMSO01000014.1, on the reverse strand, counting down.
GTGGGAGGATGCGTTGTGCAAAGGACACCCTTGCTCAACAAGCAGCTTAGAGGCATAAACACGGAGTCCCTTTTCGATGGAGATTACAAATGGTGCGTGGCCAAAGTAATTACCTTGCATGACCTTTTCTGATGTCGCATGGGGGCCAATAAGCGCCACATTCTTATCGCCTAATGGTTTGCTGAAAGGCAATATGTTGTCAGCATTCTTCAAAAGAACCATACCTTGACGTGCGGCTTCTAGAGCAAGCTCTCGGTGCTCTGGTGTATCAATGGCCTCTATCCCAATCTTTCGATACGGCTGAGTTTCTTCAGAATCAAACATACCAAGTCGAATCTGTACTTTGAACAAGTTCACAAGAGCCCGGTCGACAAGTACTTCCGGCACTACCCCAGACTGAACAGCCTCGATAATGTGTTTCGGTAGAAACCCACCGCAGTCAATGTCCACGTTCGCACTCAAAACGTCAAGAACAACTTCTGCTTCACTGTGGTTTTGGAAATGAAAGCGTTCAAAAACATTGCCCACGGCAGCACAGTCCCCAGTGATGTAACCTTCAAATCCCCACTCGGTCCGTGCTAAGTCATGCATAAGTTCGTCATTTACGCAGGAAGGCATACCATTAACTGCATTGTAACTACACATGAGCGAGCTAACGCCTCCTTCAGTGACGCAACTTTTGAACGCTGGAAGATACGTTTCATGAAGGTCACGCTGAGAAATAACTGCGTTAAACTCCATACGATCATGACCTTTCCAATTCTCGATGCTGTATGCTGCAAAGTGCTTGCAGCATGCTGAGTTCTTGAGATGATGGGGGTCTGCTTCGTCACGTTGAAAACTTTGTACAAAGTCTACGGCATATTGGCCGTTAACGAGAGGATCCTCGCCAGGAGTTTCCTGTCCTCGACCCCAGCGCGGATCCCGAAAGATGTTGATATTAGGTGTCCAAAAAGTCAGAGAGGCTCGACCCTGGTTGCTAAAAGCGCGTGCTTCAGTCGAGATAGCAGATGCGATCTTGCGCACTAGAGTTCGATTGAGAGCGCTGGCTGTTGTAAGTACCTGAGGAAACGAAGTAGCCACTGGGGTTGGGTCTACAAAATTAACGCCAGGTGAATTTGCAACGCCGTGAAGAGCTTCGCTCCACCATTCGTAAAATGTCAAATCTAGTCTTGGCACCCCTTTGGCGTCATTTCCAAAAAGACCAGCCTTTTCCTCAAGCTCAAGCTCTTTCACGAGCTCGCGCGCGCGTCGATCGACACTTAAGCTGCGATCGCACCATGGGTACGGAGGTGGAGAGTCTGCCGGTGCCGCAAGACACGGGTTCCAAGTCTTGGGGTGAGGATCCCGAAAGCCTCTAATCGAGGCACCTTCACTGTGCCGCTGGTTGCTGCGTTGGTGGTCGCAGCCATCATGCACTGTCCTCGCTCCTACAAGAATCAGCAGGACCAAGACAACAGCTACTAGAGCCAGCTTTGAGCTGCTATTTGGGGCTTTTCCCGGGGTTTCCGGCGAGCCGTCTCGCGTGTCCTCGTACTTGCCCAAGAGCGCCTCGTCCATCCTCTTGAGCCCAGCTAACTATGAAGCCACGGATCACAACCAGCGTTTGAGTTTTGAACAGATCTGAGCCTGAAAAGTCTGTTACAAGCCCATATGGAGTACGCAGTAGATACTTTCCTATATCTTTCTCAAAGGACGATTAGTAGCAGTTTGATATGTAATTCTTGCACTCGAGTTTTGACGGAGTTCCAGGAGCCTTGATAAGACTATGTATCAAGGTCGCTAGCCTCCGTCAATCGCCAACCTGAAGACCGTTAGTGTCACGTTATGGGTCCGGTTTGCCTTTGAAAAAGTTGGCGATCGCAGAGACACCATAGACGCAGTCTCCGCACTCCATTGTACAGTTGAAGCCTATACGCGGCGAGAACTAACTTGCCGTCACTACTAATTCTTCTCTGCAACCAGTTTTTTTAACTTTTTTTATTTATTTATTTTTAATTGAAAGTTAAATTTTTAAAATTAAAAATGACACTCTCTAGGTATGAACGTCCATTATACTCATGTACAGCACTAAAGACGTGCATGCAGGACTTTACCCGTGTTAATTGCATACCGCTCGAATCAATTGTCCTCAGTTATGTTATTAGAAGCTATCGAGTACTATTGCAAGTCAATCACCAAGAGAAAGCGTAGGTAGAGAATAGCTAGAATTAACATTCAGAACTGCTGACAAAGTCCGTCATCCAAGTCTAGGCGTTGGCTTTGTGTTACTTGGATGTCCTAATAAATGCACACCTAAGTATGCACTCTGCTGTAATACTTCAGTAGGTACCTAAGCGCGTACCAGGTTAACGTTAAGATTGGTGAGTATAGCATTACCCTCCGCCATATGGATGATTGCTTTGGCTCGAGTTTTTACCCCCAATTATTTTATTTATTTTATTTGAGGAGTGACTATGAACGTGGTAAGAGTGGACCTTCGAGCGGACAACAAAAACACACGCTTTGACATATTGTCAAAGGAATCATCAACAGCAGGAAAGGGTTCTTGAACAATCGCAACGACCTCTTCCTCGAGTTCTCGAGGCTTGAAGTTATGGGTTAAAAGGATTAAAAGCTCCTCTCTTGTCGAAGAAGCCCTAGCAAGCGTAAAATCAATGATGTCTTGAAGTATGTCAGCAAAGTCGCAAATCGCAACCTCCGATGTTCCATCAGGTCATAATTTCCGTTGGATGGCATAATACTCTCTGCAAGTGCTGCAATAGCGCTTTCATCATGCGAAAGACCATTGACTACGGTCATAGCATACACTCTGCAGTCATAGCCATTTTCTTGATGACCAGACAATTTCTTGACTGACCAGTTCGATTCCTCCCAGCTGTCGGATAATGTTCTTATTCCTTTTGTCATGACGAAGGCCACCACTGCTTTCGAGAGGGTCATAAGAATACAGAGTTTTATCCTCAAAACACAGCATCGCCAAGGTCCAATGGCTATGGGCTAAAAAGGGACATTGCGATTTTCTTGAAGCGGGGATGGAACAGCAGAGTGGGTGATGGATTACTCTTCTTGAATTTAGAGATTCACGCTGCTTGATAGAATTCTTGAACAAAAGAAATCAGTACTATGTCCAACTCCTCCTTAATATTCGTTTGGCGAAAAGATGTGGAGGAAACCGTCTTGCGACGGCGTTCTTCAATACTCTCCTGTTTCACCTGAAGCATTTGCAAGTAGAAATCCATCAGAAAGTTCGAGACACACTTTGCGGGAGATCCTAAGCTCGAGCTTATCATTGCGTGGTCAAGCAGGAGTCTCAACTGAATATCAGACTTGACACATCCTTAAGTACGTATATGAGAAAATTCTGGCATAATATCTGGCAAAAGGTCACTCATATAAAGCATGTCGACCATCTTCTTTAGGGTCACCCGTAGTCATCCCTCAGAGCTTTCTCGGCAAGCAACATGTTGCTCTCGCTAATATGAGACATATAAGAAGGGTAATTCGTAAACATATGCCGCGGTAGCTTCAGTATTTCCTTCTCTCTCCAGATTTTGATCGCTCCGTCGCAAGAGCCATCTAATGGGGCGTGGTTTTTTTGAACGATGATAGGGGCAGTGTCTTTGATGTCAAACCATTTACTAATTCAATGGTCAACTGGTTTACCTCAATGCGGACAGAATAATTTATCTTATATTTCACGAAACATCTCTGCTAGATGCCACGTCGAGCATCTCTAGCATACAATTATTCCTTGTCATACTGATTAGCATGGTCCGGGCTCTACGAAAACCACCACAACAAAGCTTTCTTATAAATTTTATCAAACTATTCACGAGCATCTTCTATCTTCTTACTAAAAACTTTCGTTGTGCAATCTTGAATGAATGTAATTTCATATTCTCTAATTGACTTGCTACGTCGATCTATGTATAAGTTTCATCCTCAATACCCAGATCTGCATACTCATCAATAGGCAAGCGAATATTCTCCTCCGTCATCATGGTTTTCACAGGCTTAACCCATAGGAGAGTTCTGCAAACCATCAACTGGAGACCCAGATTGAATAAACTCAGTTCTAAGTTCTGTGATGTTTTTTTCACCCCAATTCTAAAGCCTCCCAATTCTAACCACTTCAATATATGTTGATGTCTATATTATATACAAGAAACAGGATCATAATGTTTGTGACGTAAATCTTCTCCATACTAGCCAATACGACTGTAATTAAAAGCGCAGGTTCTCACATTCACAGGGAAATTAATCATTCTATTCTTTTCTGATTCCTCCTCCACTGTAACGTTAAATTAAACTTTCTTGTTTAACAATTAAGAGACCACCCATTTCTGTCTCTTTTAGTATATCTTAATTGGTTCTAGGTGGACAAAACGAGGATGAAGGCATGTCCAAGTTCTACCCCCTTATTCGAGCCTCAAATGTTAATACAGTAAATGTACAAGATAGTTTTCATCACATGCAAAATAATTTTATCCACCTTTAAAAATGCTTGCAGAACCCCTTTTGCTTTTCTTTTTTCTTGTGCAAAGCAGTGGAGGCTATGCAAGAGTGATACTTTAAAACAGTGCTGGTTTGGCACAATTTTGTATTGGTTTCTAAAACGAGAAGATCGTGACTGCAGAATATTGTACCATATTATTTTACGGAGGTTGGCAATTTGAAATGAGATATAACTGGCCTCTTTCCTTCCTTCCTTCCTTCCTTCCTTTTTTTGTTTCTGTTTAAAAATAAATATGCTAACACATTAGTCAACTTCAAGTGAAAGCCTTTCGGCTTCTAACGGATAGAGCTTTATTCCTCTGACATCTCTTTCTATGTTATCTCGGCAGGAATCGACCACAACGCATTGGGTGCATGCTACTACAACCAAATCGGACTTTTGCTGCATAGGGAGGTTGTCTAAGACATCAAGCTTGTGTTGCTCTCAGCATGGCAGTGAAATATATATAGTAGCGCGTTCAGGCGATTTAGTGGCAAGGCTCAAAGACAACATATCAAAAGAAATAAAAGGCCTCTCAGAGAATCCTTATAGAAACTCACTTCTATCGCCAAAAACGACCACCTCAATGTGCCTCCAGTTTTTTATTTATTTAATTATTTTATTTTATTAAAATTTAACTTTTTTTTAAACAAATTCATCTGAATATCCCTCGTCTTGGAAAAGCGAAATATGAAGCAAACGTTATTAGGAACATCGGGGCCCATTTGCAAACGCATTTTTTCTCCTGAAAGAATATCTGAGCGACCTTCCTTTATTCGCTTGGTTCGCACGAGTTTTCACGGAGAGAGATAATAACATCAAATCTCGAGACTCCCTTAGCCACGAAACCCTTCAAGGCAGCTAACCCTCGGGTTGCTTGCAGGGAGCAGTTTCTATGGCGTCCTCATTAATTTGCAGATGATCTCTCCGCCAGCCAGATTGAGCCTATGTCTTTGAGCATCGAGCGCACTTCACACCAGAGTCCCTTACGTGCGGAGGTTTCGACGCTATCACGGAAATCCTTACCAGGTAGCTATCCTAATCCAAGTAGCATTACTCCTTTGCACTGCAGCTCTTGGAATGAAACCCATTTAATTGCTTGGTTTATTCATTTGCATTTCACGGGAATCAACTAAAATGCGAACTTTTGGGGGCGCAAACTCGGAATAGCTGACCAGTTCATGGGCCCTGCTGAATTGCCGCCAGAGACTTACACCACGACGTTTTGCACATTGGTGCACCATGATGCTTGAATGTCTTCAACTAACTAACCCCTCTTCTGTGAAGGAAGAACCGCAGGCAGGAAACGTTACCCAGGCTAGGTGCCCAAGATGATGCCATGCCCGCGACGCAACTCAAGGAAACCTTCACAGTTTACTGTGCTGGAGACAGGGTCGGCTGAGCATTTGTCGGAAGCGGTGCTGGAGGTTATGAGTGACATGAAGAGATAAGTTTGATACACGCAAGGCTTGCTTGCATCCTCCGTGTCTCGTCCTCTTCCCTCTTCCTCTGGCGACGAATTGATTCATCAAAATTAAGAACACTATTACACTGTCGAATGGAACTTCAATCAGGGCGAAGCGAAAACACAAAAGGTATGCCTGTTGGATGGCTCATGTTTCGCAAACCTCGCATTCGCAAAGGTCGCTGACTCAGGCGATTGTGAGGTTTAGAAAAGGTTCCTGATTTGGTTACTACCTCTTCGAAGCATGGATGAAAGTAGCAATTATTGGAGGCAGTGCAACAGTGTTTATGATTGAAAACCCCTGTAGAGCGACAGCTGAATTGCTACCGCTGCCAGCACCGCAAGAGTGGAAACCGCGTCGTTTTGGCGATCAATATCCGCGACGACAAGGCGAAGCGGCCATGCATGATGCCAGGTCACTTGCTCACTCGCCCATTCATTGGTTCATTCATTCATTCACTCATTGTGACACGGCCTTTTCCCCCAAGTTTTGGCTCGAGTTTTCATTGGAATAAAAAGCTTAATCACTTGTTCTTATGGGTTTTAACATGCTAATAGCAGTAGCTAAGGGAGGTAGTAGCAAGTGTTCTTTTTTTTTTTTTTTCCTTTAAAAAAATTAAGTAAATGGATTATTCTCGCAATCGCAGTCATAAATCCGCCAGCTAAGCAAAACTTGTTTGAGACACGAAGAAGGCAGAGTCCTTCGCAGAGGATCCTGTGCAGTCCTCGTCGGTTGAGGCTGCCCGCTTCAGTTCCACGTTTCACCACGGTGGAACCACTCTTGTATCTAGGCAGAATATCCTGACCTGCAGCGGTTAATTTTGGCCATGCAGCAGCGACGCGGCCATGTGGACGGTGGTGGTCGTTCAAGGTTCACAGACCTCGAGGACCCCAAGTACGGCGAGAAGGGGCGTCTCATGGTCACGAAACGAGGACTCATGACTGGTATGCTGACAATGGTTGGATTGTGCATTTTGTACCTGGTGACCGCGCCAGGTAACACGACGACGTTGCCGAGCACAGCTGAGGTTGACGAAGCTGCCTCAATGCTCGGGAATCCTCCTGAGGTCAAGGGCACTTTGAAAAGCTTTGAAGACCTAGCCCCGCCTGATACATCCAAACTGACCTGGAAAAGTGAGGATGGGTCAGATATGGGATACGTTCGCGTGCCTAAGATCCCTCCTGGCCAGAAGACTGGTGATGACGGCAAACTCCATATTATCTTCTCGTCCGGGTGTAACTACTTTCAGCACTGGCAGTCAGAGTTCCTACTAGCGTCGGCGTACCTTGTAGGCCAAAGAGGCCGCATCACCCGCATTGTCAGCGGGTGTCATGACAAGTCTGCTGAGACTGTCCGCCATCAGCACCAGACATTCCCGCAAGGTAAAAATGACCTACTCGTGCCGATGGAAATGCTCAACCGCTCCGTCAATGAGAACTTTGGACTTTACATCACACCCTCCTTTGAGGGTGCCAAGGACTTCCCGTGGATCAACAAAGTAAGTGAACAGTCAAGACATGTGCCGAACAATTATAGCAAATCTTTTATGAAATGACCGTGGGAGATCACTAACCGCCTTAAGCATCGACACATGCACGCCTATGTGGCCTCATTATCGTGGTCGACACACGCTCTTTGAATATTGCAACTTTATTTGGTACATCGAAAAAACTAACAACTGGAATAAATGAGTAGCCTTCATCTATTCAATACTTCATGGAGCACGCAAGGCCGGAGCTCGACCGCCTGGGTGAAACTGTCATTGCCATTCTTGACCCAGACTTCATTTTTCTTAAACCTCTCACACAGACTGGTGAGTCGGCAGACAACATCATTGCCACTCGTGGCGTGGATATGGACCCAGGTGTCATCCCACCCATTGACGTGGTCCGGAAAGGTAGACCCGTGGCGCAGCGCTACGGTCTCGAAGATGGCTGGAAAAGCTCAAAGTTCGATCTCGACAAGATCACTGGTGACCCTAACACCCCAGCAAAGTCCTGGACTAGTGAAATGGCCAGTAAATATACCAGTGTTGGCCCGCCGCTTATGCTTCATGTTGACGACATCTCTCGTCTCAGTGTGCTCTGGGAGAAGTACATGCGTCCAGTTCTGGATATGGGCCCTAACATTCTTGCCGACATGTGGGCTTACTCAATTGGCTCAGCCCATCTTGGCTTAAAACATACTACTCTGGACCACTACATGATTTCTACCTGGGGCAATGATGGAGAGGCGTTTCAGTGGGTCGATGCATGGACAACCATGTCATGCCGCAACCCGCAACCGCAACCTGGTGATAAAATGCCCACATTTATTCACCTTGCCTCGAACTTTAAGGCGCCGGATTCCAAAGGACCATGGATGTTTCACAAAGGTCATGTACCTGCAACGTAAGTTTCACAATGGAAGGCTAAACTTCTACGACTCCTCTCCCTACGGATGACTGACACACAAAACTTTGTTTATCCACATAAAACATAATGTACAAACACAGCATTCTTGATTGTGATACGCCCCTCATTGTGGAGGCGCCTGATGACCTGTTTGATATTTCACGCTCGAGACATCGTAAGCAGTCCGCCTGGGTACTCTGCCAAACTGTATCAAAGCTGAACCGCATTTTGCTTATGTACAAGCAAAAGTTCTGCCCTATTGGTTACGAGACGCGCAAGTTGGTCCGTTTGATTCAGAGTAAGACCCAAGATCGTTCTTGCTCAGAGCGTCGTGACAAGTGGTGCTATCCTCTTGCACAGATTGAAGGCCTTCCCGAAAACTGGCGTGAGAACATTGTCTAAATGAAGATTGTCCTGGTCTCCAGCTAATGTTTTGCATCACATCTCATTCTCATTTCCCACATTCAATCTTATCATCGTGTACATCTTTTCATTTTTCTTTGGTAGAAAACAACAACAACAAGCAGTATTGTCCCTCGTCTCTCTGGCCAAGCACGCTGTATTCCGTTCACAAGTTCTTGTTCTGATTTGCAAATCAGGTTTTGCATTTCTTCTATGACTGTAGACGCAACTCTCATTTTCACTGTAAAGCCCCTATATTCTACGCAATTCATGAGTGAGTCCCTTTCTGGCACCCACTCTAGATCTGAAATATGGAACATGTTTATTGTGAAAGTGAATTGATTGTGTCAGGCTTTTTAGATATAGGCCAAGCCACACATGCGAAATACAAATGAAGGGGAAAAGTACATGAAATTCCATAATAAACATTCAAAACAGCATAGGCAAAGTAATACAACAACATTATGACATGAAGATACTCATATCATCAACATCGCAAATGGTACGACTTTGCATGATCTTGTGAAGGGCAAGCAAGTGTCTGCCCCTCAATTTCCTGCTTGGGAAGTCGGATTTGCAATAAATCTTCCTGTTTTGGCTTTTGGTTTCTTGTTTAAATCCGCTTGCTTCATCTCATGATGATACAGCTCGCAGTCCACAGAGATATTACTAAAAACTTATTTGTAGTTTTACAGCTGATCTTGATGCAAAACATATAACATGTCAACAGCTCCAAGCCTGTCAAAAATATATTTCTGGGAGTGCAAGTCATGATCAATAATAAATTTAAAGAGGTGAAAATCGCTTATGAACAAGGCTGGCCTATCTGACTAATGCACGCCAACCACACGAGTAAATCTGCACTACAACATGTGTATGGTAGGGCCTTCCTGGACTTGCCGTCTTCCTATTTGTCTATTTTTCTTTCAAAGTGTAATATAAAAAGGTTGATTTTTATTCCTCCTGGGAATCCGAGAACTTGGCAAAAGAATCGAGAACATCTACCACGCCGTCAGTTTCATTGACATAAAACTGCGCTGCAGTAGGCTTACGACCAACTGTGCAGGTAAAGGCATCTGCGAACTTGCCACACTCACTTGAGCGTTGATTCATGCTATCGGCATCAATTGGAACAACATCATTTTGTGAACCCAAGAAGTCAAGGACAGCAGTGTACATGTACTCATCAGAAGTATCGTCACCTACACAAAAGCAAAATTGAGGTACGAAGTCAAGGTGTTTCTTGATTTCATCAACAATGTGATAAACTGCTTGCCCCTTATCAACACCTTTAGGGAGGAGCTCCACTGTATGCTTCTTGCGGCCCACCACAACGGGGATATTCACAGCCGAGATGGCTTCCTTCAACTCATTCTCGAGCTTGATTGCTTGCATACCACCCCATTCGGGATCTGCCTGACGGAACTGCCAGGAAGCCGAAACTGCTGTCTGGTTCCAGGCACTACCACCTGTTCGCCACGTGTAGTCCTCAAGAATGCTAGGGACATCAGCTGCCTTCATCCAGCTATCCCAATCCTTGTTTACACCAGGGAGAATATATTCCCAGCCATCTGGGTCGGCACCGTCCTTAGGAGGGGTGATCTGGTCAAGAACCTCATCATCGTCACCTGAGGCGCCACTAGCCTGTACAGCAGCAGATACTGTTTCACCCGAGGTGTGTTCCGGCAGGTCCAAATGACCCCAGCGAATCATGACACCCGAGTGCGCAACAAGGCCGAGGGGTGTTGAGGGATCCTCTAGAACCTCAGCAAAAGCGGACCGAAGCACATGAGTACGGTTACCTGAGATGACAAATACAACATTGCGCTTATCACGGCATAACCTCCTCAAGATATCAGAGACACGAGGTGAAAGTTTGCGCTTTGACACACCCAGAAAGTCACGTTTCACCGCGAGGTTGCCGAGCTCCCGTGGAGTCAGAGTACCAGCATAGTCGAGTAAGATTAATCGTTTGTCACAGCGTTTGTAGCTTTGAAGGATTTCGCTTGGGTTCAGAGGATGGCAATAGCCCTCATGAACAATGTTATCAAAGGCAACCACGCTATGGTATTCAGAACCCTGTAAAATATCCTTGTCAATGTGAGTGAGTGCTTCAATTTCACCCTGGACACCCAACTCCACATCCATGAGAATATTGCGTGTCCATTCTGCCGAAGATCGGTTCGAGATATAAGTGCAATCACGATCACGACGGGCATTACGTTCTTCTACAGTCATGCACAAGGCTTGGTCCATTGCCTGCGACACCTCCTTGATATCATAACAATTGACACGAATTGCACCATTCAGGACGCGCGATGCGGCAGAAAACTCGGACATGATTACCACACCAGCTGGGTCACGATGGCAGAACGTGTACTCAAGGGGTCGCAGATTGAGACCTTCCATAACTGGTGTACACACCATGATATCTGCGGCACCATAAATTGCCGCACGAGCCTCCACACCAGGCCAGTTGTTTGGCGTATACTCTTTGTAAAATACAACAGGGCCGTAAACGCGATTAATCCGCTCGCAAAGCTGCTTCACCTCCACGACAGCACGTTCCGCATTGTAATTTGCAAATACCTCTTCACCATTCTCGTCGTCTGCTGGAGTGCGATCCGCCATAGACATCAGAGTTTCATTCAACATTAGCAATCCATGCTGGATCAGCACCACTTTTCCTCGATAACGGGGACACTCCATCAAAAGTCGTTCGAATGCCAAAAGTTTGAGTGGGACACCCTGTAAACGAGTCATTTCGTCCATTGCAACAATGATTGTCTTGCCTCGATGTGTCTCGCGAATTGCTGCTGCGCCCTCCTGGCCTGTACGAGACAACACCGCGTTGTCCAGTAAATGGCGTTCGACACCAACATGAGAAATTGCGATAAGTACTGCGCGATCCATATGGTCCACAACCAAACGACCACCCTTTTGGGAATGAAACTGTAAGCCAAGGAATCGCTTACATGAGGTGATAAAGTGCCGTGCATGGTCAAACGTGTGGAAGCCAACTACATCAGCGCCGAGCATTCCCTCCAAGAGTTCATTACGAACAGAAACAGTACGGAAAATCTCAGAAGTTGGGAAGGGAGTGTGCAAGAAAAAGACAATTTTTGGCTGCATCTTCCTTGACAAGCCACTTGCAGTTGCACGGGCGCGTAAGATCTCGGGCACCAACATAAGTGGGAAGTTGTGCACCCAAACGAGGTCACGGCTAGTCACATCCTGCAAAATTAGCTCCATGATCACATCAGCAAAAATGTTTGACGTGCTGATAAAACCCTCCCATCGATCCCGTGAAGTTTTCACGTCGTCAGTGGAGGATCCTTCACTCGTTGTACTGCTTGCGCTCGTGTAGCGTTTATAAGAAGATGTCGACCCAGCGCCTCCTCGCATGGGTTTACCATCAGAATCTAGAACAGGTGCTTTTGAAGATGTGGAGGTCGCAGTCTTTGAAGGGTTTTTAGTCGACCGGTTGAGCCGACGCATATCTTCACGTGACAGGTTTACATTTAAAACATTGTGAAAGATGTCTCGGAAACGCATCAAGCAGCTACGAATATAATGGTCCACAAAGTCCTCCCGTTTGAGGAAGATCGGTACACAGTCAAACGCGTGCAGCTTCTCACGAATCTCCTCTCGGTCCGCATCCGTCAGTCGCCACACAATCTCAGTATCCTCATTGCGAATTACATAAGGTGTGATAGCGCCTACCCACATGACTTGGTGGTCGTAAGCCACAGATCCTTCAGACTTGCGAGAGATACTGTCAGGGTTCCACTCAGCTGACCAACGGTGTCCGGAATCGCCGCTCTCGCGGTAATAAAGGTTCACAGGCAAGTTGAACGACACCAAAAACATCCTGTACTTATGAATACTCGGGGGTGCAGGTGCTGGCATCGGCGGTGCACTTGTTGGAAGTTTCATAACTCCAGGCAGAGCAGACGTCGCTGAGTGTGCGAGCGTGGCATGCACAGTGTCCGGCGACGGCCATGCTTCATCTGGCGTTGGCGTTGGGGTGTAGCCTATGGGTCTTGCTCGAGGCGAGCTTGCCGAAGGTAACGGCGTTGTGCTCGTGTTTGATGATGCCGAGTTATCATCAGCAGATGCGGTCTCCGAGATTGACGGTATAGTCTCTGGAGATACCGAAAATGTTGCTGTATTGCTCAGATCAAAGCGTACATGAGGATGAATTCCGCTGCGACCACTGCCTCCTTTGCCTTTGGAGCGAATGTTTACAGGCCGTGTTGACTCACGTTCCGGTTCTTTTGTGGCCTCGAGCGCGACCTGAGCTGCGGCTTGAGCGGCAAAATCGTGAGCATCCACAAACCCAGAATCTGCAGGGAGAGCTCCAGAGGTCGCGCTGAGAACGTCAGAGATGTTGCCCGAGCCTACAGATGACGATCTCTCCACAAGATCGTCGACAACCTGCTGCTGCTTCACCAACGATGGAGGTGGTGGTGGGATTGGAATTGTACCTGGGGGCGGAAGAGTCTGCACAGGTCCGAGCGTTCTTGGAGGGGTCTCAACAGCGTCCATACTGGATACGCGGGCGGCAATGGGGTTGAGATTGCTGTCCGTGACACCGAAAGACAAAGCAGCGGCCTCAGGCTCTTCGTACATCCCAATGTCGTCGGTTACAGTCATCTCCCATCCCTCCGGAATAAGCGTGCGAGCATGAGCAGAAATCGGCTCCCAGCCGTGAAATTGGCCGCCGCTCATGATCACGTACTTGTAGGATACAGGAACGCCGCGAGGAAGAGTTACGGGTCTGCTGGTACGCCAAACTGGGTATTCCTTGGGTGTCGTGACCAGGTCCATTCCACGGTTCGGGCTGAATGAACCCAAACTCACGGGATCGCCGGTGATACGGACATTTTGGCCCACATCCAACTCAGCACGGACTTTGAAGGTGACTCGCGTTAGCGTCGGCATTTTATAAGGGTCAACAAGAACTTTTTTTAAAAGCCGGCAGGGATTTAAGGAGACTTAGAAAAGGTTTGGGGGACCTTTTTGGAGATCTTCGAAGTGAATTCTACCTACTTCGCTCCAGCAGAAAATAGAAGTCTAAAGATGTGCGCGAAAGGAGAAAACCGGGCGAATGTCGCCTCACTTGCGGAGGATCCAGATAAGAGCGCTGCTTCGCGGTGCAGCAAGTAGGCCAGGGAGGCCAGGGGAAAGGGAGATTAGAAGCTCCGCGCCTCCCTTCAACCAACCGCTCCGCGCTCGCGCCTTGCGCACCAGCAGACGGAGTTGGTTGCCGGACTGTGGCGACGCATCTGCTCGTCCAGTATCCAGAAAGAAAGAAAAATAAGGCGATTTTCACCCGGGACCAAGTAGGATATAGCCTCCATACAGTGAAGTAAAACCCTGATCAAACAACATTTTAAACTATAACCTATAGTAGGCCAGCCTTTCCGCAAATAGAAATTCTCCGCGAGATCATTCGATGAATCTATTTTTTCTATACAAAAAAGTTCCGTCAGTCGGTCGCTCACAAAAAAAAGAAGAGAGGAGAGTCAGCGAGGAAAAGGCGCAAGTAGGTTATAAGCATCGCCAAAGTGAGTTTTATGTGACTTTAAACTGCAGTATAAGGAAATAGTGCATTTGTAGAGGCGACAATGCGCTTATACCAGGATCTTGGAGTAATTGGCAAAGTTCGATATAGTATCTCCAAAACTAAGGTAAGATGAAGAGCATTTACCAATTTTTCGAGCTCTAAACACGACGAGGTGATGGATGTGGATATCGTACCTATGGAAACTCCGTGGCAAGTAGGTAGGTGTACAAGTTCTTCCTCACTGCATGAATCAATCACTTGACCTGGACCGTCGAGCGATTCTCATTTAGGTTGCTCGTTTGCATGGGTTTCAATATCTAGCTAGAACAAGGCATGGTAGAAATGAACTCGGGATCTGAGTAGGCACTATTTACTTTTGAGCAAATATAGCAATGAAAGGTACTAGTAATAGGTGGTAGTGCGTCGTGAGTGGAGATTCGCAATGTAAAGTAGGTTATACGCCAATAGTGTACATTAGCAAACAGTTTGAACTCACTTTTGCTCTTGCGTATAAACTACTTCTAAAGCGTGCATTACGAGGTGCATTTTTTTCCCATAATCTTGCGAGTTTCCACGGCCAAGGAAAGCCAGCAGCAAGACATTCCAGTGTGCCGGGTTTACCAAACCTGGGCTGCAAAACAACCCTTCTCCTAGAGAAGGCACTCTTCGCAGTCCGAAGCCAACGCCCACACGTTTGGATGGCGGCATGACCACCCAGGTTTCTGAAGATGAGCTGATCAGGCGCTTCCTGGTGGCCACGCACGGCCTATTCAACGCTGGCGTAGGCTCGAAGAACGGGCCAAGCGAGACCGAAGATAAACGCATGCAGTTCAACTCATATCTTACGCATTTCGTGAAAACTCAAGAAGCGTGGATAGTTTGCTGCAAGGTTCTTAGACTAACACCACATCAGCTTGTGGCGCAATATGTGCCAGAGCTTGCAGCGTATCAGGATAAAGTATGGTCTACAGCAATATTCTTTGCAAGCCAATCCATCCAGGGAATGTCTCGTCGAGCTAGGCAGCTGGGTCATGCTGCGGAGCTTCATGGAGGCCTCTCAGAAATCGAGAAGTTTCTGCAGGAGGCTTTGGCGGCCTTTGCTCGACCGCCATTAGCCAATGCAGATGTTGCTGCTCGTGTTCGCGTGCAGCTGTTCCTGGCCTATGGCGCCTTAGCCATTCGCTCTTGGGATTCCACTGAAATCTTGCCTCGCGTGTTCTCGACATTTCAAGATGGAGATCTCTTGCATATACTGCGAGTAGTGGCTGAGCTCGCCGGCGACGAGGGAATTGCGCTGGGCCGAGATAATCAACGATCCTTAGATGCAGCACTGCAAGCTGCGTCACCGCGTATTTTAGAAGCCCTTGCATCGGTATGTCACACAGCAACGAGCTCGGAAAGTAATGTGTCAATGACTGCCAATGCACAAATTTTTGACGCACTTCTCTCTTGTCTAAGTGCTTGGCTTGCCATTGAAGCAATCCAAGTCAGCGACCTTTCGTCAAGCTCCCTCGTACCTTTCGTATTTGATCTCCTCGAGCACTTAGCTTCTACAAACACAGTTATGCAGTGGCCTTCCTTAGTATCTACCGCATTAGAAGTGGTAAATCATATCGCGACCTTGGCTACCTGCGACACCAGTAACTTAACCAAGGACCCGAATGCCTTACGCCAGGACAATCCTGGCCGCTGGACTTTGCGCAACCGGCTTTCACTTCGCGCACTGCTCCATGTTCTACGCGGAACTATGGGGCCGAACGGGGACACTAAACTAGCAGCGAACGCATGTGCCACCATCGTTGCCACTTCCCAGGCATATCTGTCGATCTTGGGTGAACCTAACCTTCTAAACAACAGCAATGCAAGCGCCCAAATTGAAAATGCTATTGCCGCAGTCTCGTCTTGCCTGACAACTGATTTCCCCCTCGATGTAATTAGTGCTACTTTTGAGTTTTGGTATATTTGTCATGAAATTTACCAGCACGTCGCGCCCGTGGAGCAAATACCTGTGGAAATAAAGCGGAAGTTAAAGCAGGGTTGGGAGCAAGCTGTCGTAACCTACTGTTCTGAGCTCTTGCTCATTCCAGAAGACAAAGTGTACATAGGCCAGATGGACCGCAACGCTCGAGATGAATTCAAAATGCTTCGTAAAGAGTTTCGTCATTTGCTTCGAGTCCTTTTTGCTAATCGAAGCTCCCTGCTAGAGTTTATTGGCTGGGTGAGAAGCCTAATTACCGACCAACAACAGATTCGACAACTTCCATACTCGTGGCGGAGGCTTGAGTCTGGCCTGCATGGATTGAGTGCATTAGCACAGTCCATTCCGTGCCGGCATGACGATACACAGGTAATTCTAGAGAGCCTCACTTCATTGGTCTGTGTTGAACTTCCTGTCGTCCACCGTGCTTTGCTCCGGACATGTGTGATTCTCTCAGGAGCGATGTCTGTTCCAGCCCGAGAAGCTTCTCCACAGGTTGTAGCCCGCCTCCTAGAGTGTGCCCATGCAAGTCTCTACGCTTGTGAGGAAGATGCTATTTTCCCCATGCGGGAGACAGAAGATCATGTGGGAACAGTAGCTCTCACGAAGCTCACTGCAAGTAGGAGTTGTGCACTGGTCTTATCTGAAGTAAGGCTGCGGAAGCCTTCTTTGGAAGGGAAGCTCCTCTTTCAAGATTTGCACGACATCTTCTCCAGAAACTGCGCAAATATACTTTCGAAGCGAGCAAGATACGATGACCCTATGATCACAATCACTTCACCAGACGCAACAAAAACCAATCTATGCATGCGTAGTATTGACCTCCTGTTACAAACTTTGTGCTACTTTGCATACCATTGCAAGTGCGAAGCTCCCGAAATGGATGACCGCCTGATGACCGCCATGACAGGACCAATTCAACAATTACTTGAGAGTCAGAATGTTGCCCATGTCATTCAAGGATTCCACCTGAGTATGGTTCTTATTGGAAGTGCAAACCGTATGCGTACAGACAACATCGATGCAAATAACGCTGCTCACCATGATTTTGTACGTGTTAGCCTGCCTGCATTTGAATTGGCACGCAAAATCATGCATGCAGATCAATCTCTACCATTCGCACGTGAAGTTTCCGAGGAATTACTTGAGTCGGTGTTCGCGTTCCTTTCAGTTTTTTGCATGGGGGCGATGCCGGCCCATGCCGCGGATTTAAAAATTGCAGTAAGTGATGCTCGTACGGTAATTTCCCAAGATTTATCATCCGTGGCATCAGCCTTTGCTCTCAAATTTCTTGTGTCACTGTTGCGGCAAGCTGAGGATGTGCAGCTTGATCACACTCTCGTGATTTACCTTTTTGATTGCGTAACTGGCCTTGTCCATCAGCTCTCCAAGGTAGAGGACCTTGAGGACTTAATGGACTCGGAACCTGATGCGCTACGTCTCACACTGCAATTGGCCCGTGCAGCGCTCTCCTGTGCCACAATAACTCGACGAATGGAGCAGCCTCGCCCCCAGGATGCTACCTTAGAGAAAGTGTTTGAGCTTCATCGTGCGACTACGGAACTTGTGTTCCAAATGCTTGATCCTGCCACCGAGGCTGAGGAGTCAGCACTTGATGCACAGTTGTCGCAGGCTAATACAAGCAAAAAGAAAAAGAAGTTACGAAAAGCGATGGGAGCCGAAGAGCTGCAGGATCAAGACTTTGCAATGGAGTTACTGCAGACAATTCGGACGATTGTCTTTGGCAGTTGTGGAGATCAAGAAGATGTTTTTCAGCGCCCTATGCAAACTATGACTGCATGGTTCTGCGCTATTCGTGATAACGTATTTGAACAATATGGTCTCCGCTTTACGCGCAGCTTACTTCGCGCTGGAGGAGGGCGTATGCCTGCATGGGCGATTGAGCGAATTGCGTTGTGTCTACGTGCTGAGCTTGGCCAATATGGGGTTGT
Source organism: Schizochytrium sp. TIO01 (assembly GCA_004764695.1). Taxonomy (NCBI): domain Eukaryota; class Bigyra; order Thraustochytrida; family Thraustochytriidae; genus Schizochytrium; species Schizochytrium sp. TIO01. The sequence goes on along the minus strand of SMSO01000014.1, from coordinate 5,545,771 downwards.
AGCTAGGAATTGGATCGAAGAAGCTCTTCGTGATCCGCTTGTCCCACGCCCTGGAGCAAATCCAACCCTAAAGGGAATTTTCATGGACAAGCTCGGTGAAGCCAAAAGCGCTGCTCACTTTAAGCGTCATCTTAAGCAATTATGTGGTGGCAAACGTAAAGGTGCTCAACATCAGCGTCCAAAAGCAGATCAGCCCCGCAAAGCCTTTGTCATGGCAACATAGATGTCAAAAGTTCTTCAGTTTTCACAATCACCAAGATGTACAAGGACTACATCAACAATAAAACTAAGAAATAGCAAGTAGATGGGGCAAGAACTTTTTCTGTAGGGAGGCCAGTATTGGGAAGGGTCTTTTTTCTTTCTTTTCTTTTCTTTTCTTTTCTTTTCTTTTTTTAAACAAAAACTTGATTTCCGAAGGTATACCCTTTTCAACTCCCTAGGTATTCCCTTTTATCCTTGAGCTATGCGTGTGAGATAAGTTATAACGAAATTACCTAAATAACGCAAGAGAAAACCAAACAAAGATGCGAATTACAAACAATAACTTCTTTTTTAATCACAAAACGAAATCATTTCAACTATTACTTCAGCTTTACACGAATAGACAGTCGTGCCCCAAGGCAAATGTCTTCAGAGATGATCAAATTAGAAAAATAAGTCAAATCTACTTCGAGGCAATACAAGCTGAGAACTGAAGAGTTAGCGATCGTCATGTTACATGCCAGCCTCAAGTAAATCTGCCGCCATTTCCAAAATAATCATATTGTCACCCTCTTCTCTTTTTTTGCCTTCATTCTTTTCATGACGCTTATATAGATACTTATCAATACGGAATCGTGCCTTTTGCTGCACTGGTGGTACTGCAGACTCGCCATCTGTTAAGTTTACCTCAGTTGCTGCTGATTCTGTGGAGTGCACGAAAGAAACCTCACTCGCGGCGTCATCATCATTCTCGAAATCTTGTGCTGACAAATTGCGACCGAACTTGATGAGCAGATATGGAAGTAGGGCATAGCGAATAAAGAATACTACAGGTTCTGCGAAAAGGTAGCCGACCAACACTCCCATAGCTGCAGTAGTTAACCACGTCAAAATAATTTCGTTTTCTTCGTCATCAGAATTTGCAATGTCCACTCGTGTGAGTACAAAACGAGTAATGTAGTATACCGCGAACGCATAAAACGAAAAGACTATAAACCACGCTACATAGACGAAAAATGAACTTAAAAGCGGGCGCCGAGCTTTCCCAACAGTTCGAGCCTCGTCTGACATAAGCGCTGCAACACGTAGGAGAGCACTTTTTTGCTTACGGATTCTGCGAATGCGCTTGACAGCATCCTCAGTTCGCATATGCTTCCAGCTTCTGTTGGCAGCTTGTGTTCGCTCCAGGAGTTGGAGCTTCGCTGTATGGAGCTCGGCATGGACATCGGCGAGCTGCTTTGCAAGTTCTTCGAGGGTGATGTGGGCTACCTCTAGGTCATTGTCTTCCTTCACAGTAGCAACTATAGCATCTGACCGAGAGGAGACACTTTCTGTTACTAACTGTGCAACCTGTTGCTTACCGCGTTTCTCGAGACGAATTTGAGCTTTAAGGGCTGCTTCCCGGGCACGAAGTCGGAAGACTTGACTGTAGGACAGCAGCAAATTCACCTCTTCAACACTCGACGCATTTCGTTCCTCAATACGAGACAGCGCTCGAAATGCTGTACTTACTCTAGACCCATCTGAATCAATTTTCAAATCCGAAACGCGAAAAAGTGATTTGATGAGAATCCGTACTGGAATGGACACAAACAATGAGCTCAATAGAACAGCTGCAACAAGAAACCCAAATGTTATATCTGATGCTGATTTCAGCTCAAAGAAAATGGCTGCAGCCAGCGCATTACCCATACAAATTGCTACGAAAACTGACACACGCTGCGTACGGCTATAGTGAGCATCGTATTTGATCAGGCCAATGAGACTATGTTCATAGACAACTGCCAGGAAAAAGTTCTTGCAAACTGAGCGATTAAAAAGAGGCCTGCCAGTAAATAAACTTTTACCTTCACCATGAAACACCTTGTATGAATTCAAGTCTGTAACGTGCTGCTCGTCGTGGATCATTTCCCGCATATTATCAAAAAACTTCCGTTGCTGAGCACGCACTTGCATTCTTCGCAGATACATCATGCCAATTACACCCTTTTGGATAGACTCTGCATCTAGTTTATCGCGCCGGCGGGCCCAGGCCATACCGATGAACCATACAAACACCATTGTAGGAAAGAACACACCTAAAACGAGCAATGCAAGAGATGTAACTGCAGTGATAGGATTAGAAAATGTATTGCGCACATCCTGTGTAAAGGCTTGCCACACAGCGTAGTCTGATGCATGCGAGCATTCGCACGTAACAGCATTTTCGGGATCAGTCTGGTTTGCAGACAGTGCACAGCCTGCAGTAGACCACTCGTCTTGTTCAGGATCATAGTAGCCGCACACAATCTCAGTTGCATTAGATACTTCTGTGGAGCACAGATCGGTATCAAGAATGTTGTTTCGAGGGAGTTGCATTACAATAGGCTTACTCAGACCTGTAGGATCGTACGTCTGAGAGGAATCGGTAGAGCTTACAAAGCTCAATGATACAACATCAGTGATTTCAGATACTGGTCCAGTATACTGCACAAGCTCCTCTGTAAGATTACATTGCTCCTCATTCCCGTTTGAGTCAATTAGAATTACTTCATAAATGGATTCGCATCGAATGTTTACACCGTAGGAAACCGCGATAAGATCAATTGCAGATGGTTCACTCCCATTGAATTCCATACCAGAAATTATATCAGCAGGCAAGATAAAAGATCCGCGTGCGGTTCTTTCAGCATTACCTGAGCCAGCAGATACTGATTTGCCAGACTTTTTAGCAGATGGCAAGGATATTGAGGATAGACCATCACCACCCTCACTGCCAGTACCAAGTGCCGCAGTGCTTTCTCTAGCTGTTGCCATTTGAATACCAGTAGACTGGAACTGCCGAGCAGTAGCTCCCTGGACATAACCCTGTAGGGACAGTAAAGCAAGCTCTTCAATTGTAGCCCGTGTTAAGCTGACAACTTCACAAATTGCCGTGTCCGACAGCACTCGAGCTCGCCCCGACAAAAGCCTGGCTGACGATGCAAGGCTTCCGCGGGCAGCAGCAAGAATTTGTGTCAAGCTTTCCAGAGCGTTGTCCTGCACAGAAGAAGGTAGGATACCAAAAGCAGTAGGGTCATCGTCTGCACGAGTATTGGCTTGCAAAGTTTGATTTGCCTGCTGAATATACAATCGCAAAAGCTCAATGCTGGCCTCTTGGAAACTTTGATCGATGGAACCAGGGTTACCTCCTACAAGATTAGAGAGAACGCCAATTTGCAAGGCTAAGAGATCCGGATCGTCCTGATCAGATGTGTCCAACTGTTCAAGAAAAGCAAACGCAGCCCGACGTGTTGTTGTAGCCCAGACTTGAAGGCTTGAGGAATCCATATTGGATGCTGCGTTGGCCAATGACGACATGCACATTGCGTCTCGTAAGAGGAAATTTCGATCACAGCCTTGCGCAATTGCTGCCTGGAGGACCTCTCCAAATACAAATGGTGTCCAGGAAAGGCTCTTGATTGGGTTACGAAGCGTGATGGCTAGAAAATCAGTGCGATGACTTTCCGCACCAAGTGAATCTCGCGCTACTACAGTAATGTAAATCGTACCAGAACTGTTGACACCGGTTGCGGCCGCTGGTAATTCGAGAGATGTACGTAACGTAGGGCTTGCGCTATAAGGTCCAAGAGTATATGTGTCCTCTGGAGCAACAATCCCTGTTGGCTCATCAAAAGTATACTCAAAAGAATACGTCAGGGGTGTATCGTCATCACTGAAACCGACAGCAACAAAGGTGAAAGTAGTTTCATAGGCAAATCCTGTTGTAAGGCCATAAGCTTCTACAGCATAGCCACTGTTTGGTGCTTTGTTCACTGTAAATGTGACTTGCGCAAAGGGATAGTTACCTTCGGCAGCACAAGCCTGAATGGCGGTCAGCCGAAATGTATATTCGACACCAGGGGCTAAAGCTGATTTTCTCAAGACCAAATGGGGACGATTTATACGAGCAGCATATTTGGCGGCAGATTGTGCTACAGTAGTATTCGTAGTTTCATCGAAAATTATGCGCTGCCAGTGAAGCCGCACCGCAGCTGTGTCAGTCGCGCCAGCGGTATAACCAGATACAGAACCATGCAGAATAACACCTGCAGATGGTACAGACAATATGGGGTCTACAGGTGCAATTGCAACTCTAGGAACGATTTCGCAGCTTGCACTTGATTCCGGACGAACATCGATTTTCACAGCGCTGCTTGTATGAGCCCCATTTACTATGATGGAGAATTCATAAGTAAGTAATGCGTCTAAGCTACTGCCAGCCACATTTAGCACAAAACTGTTGTCTGTTGGGAGTTCGAGACCACAGCCCACATTATCTGACCTCGTGCATATCCATTCAACAGTTGGTGAGCTTGTCCATTTGGTTGTAGCAGCCTCGGTACCCGATACAGCACCAAATATAGGGCTGCAGCCCAAGGCTGCGGCTGGATCACAACTGCTTGAAAAGTCCACGATCAAAACTTCATTCACAAATATTGCGCGATAGTACCCCCCACGAGGCACCAAAGCATACTCAGGAGTTGTAACTGTGACAGTGATCTCATCGTTTGCAATCGTTGAGTTATCGCCAACAACCTGTGTTGTAACCCGGAGTCTATAAGTACCAGGAGTAAACGTGTCAGCAGCTAGTTTTAAATGAGCGCTAGATGCCCCCTGGCGAAGGTAAGTGTACGCAGAAGCTGAGATAGGGCGCCAGCTCCATGCGTATACATATTTAGCCAACGGAGAGCCACAAAGAAATCTTGTGGACGCATCGAGAGTTAATTTTGTAACACCTTGTATGGCAAAAATAGAGCGAGGGTTGTCAATTTGTATCGTAGGTATATCGTTCGTCGCAACATAAAAAGTAAATGCTGAACTATTCGACGTTTCGCCTAGCCAGTTGGTGGCTGAGGCCACTGCTATGTAGCTTTCTCCAGTGACAACGCCGGACATATCAAAGGTAAACTCCATGAGGGGAGTTGTGTATGTGGCTGTGAATATGCTCGTGGACAAGGAATCGGTGGCACTGTATACATCCAAGTTCCACGTTAGTGCTCTCCCTGCAGCGCCTCCAATAATAGTGCCAGTAAGTGAAACCACGCCTTCACAAGGAGAGACCTCGGATACGCCGCCGAGTTCGATCACCGGTGTAGGTGGACTTTGGCTTGAGTCCCACTCGATTGCTAGAGTTCCTGAGACTTCCGTTGAATAACCAGTACTTGATCGAATGCCATTACCTGCTATAAAAGAAAGCTCGTCCCCAATACTTACAAGGCTCTTCGCATCGATAGAGACCTTGAGTGCTGTACTCGATGCCCAATAGCACGCTAGACTAGATGTAGAATCATCACTGGATACGACAAAGATTGACCCACACGAAGTCATAGAAAGAGCCCCAGCTGATGATAATTGTTCATTGGTATTAGAATCAAAGGTAATTTCCATCTCATCTCCTGAAGGTGTAAAGACGGCACTCACTGGAACTGGGGCGATTCTGTCATACACTGAGCCTGGAACCGTTGTATTGATTTCTACGGGCACAGAAAAGGAATATGTCATGGATCCATACGCATCTGTCCCAGTCTTGGTTCTGTAAGATTCGAGCCAAACAACTCCACTACCATCAGATCCAGTTTCGGTGCAATCGATCAAGTCAGAGATCGTAGCACAAGTCGACTCAACAATCAGTGTACATGATGTAAACCCAGTACTTATGATGCCCGCAGCGTTTCGTACAGCGCGGAACAGCTCACAGCCTTCCAGGGTATTGGCATAGCCATAGATGTTGGCATACAGCTCTGTGTATGATTCAACAACACCTTCATTCTTAACTGTGATATTATTGTTAGCCGTACAAGGATAGTCCTGTGCATCCCACAAACAATAATCGTACTCAACATTGGATAATGTAACAAAGGGGAAATCAGAAACGCACTCATCACAAAAGTAAACATCCCCTGAGCAAGTCCAAGTTCCAACCTCGCGATCGTATGCTGTTGCTTCGTCATCATTTCGATTACAGCATGCATATACATCTGAATCAAACACAAAGAAGTAGTACGGGTACGACATAGGACACGTGGTTGAATTACTGAAAGTGCTGACATTAACAGCTTCGTTAGCATAGAGTCCTGCAAAATGCGTCTCTTCAGAACAGCTTACAAGGGTTGTTGTTTCTTGGGTACATGTAGATGCGGTGCGGTGACAGCTGAGAGGGAGACCTAAATTACTGTAATCTTCATAGCATCGCGAAACACAATCAGTGAAGCTATCCATGTACGACATCTGATTGCTTGCTGTGTATGCATAGTAACCGCTGTAAAAAATAATGGGGATAATTTCTGTTGAACTAAGGGTAGCCATGCAGACGCTAGTATCACAAGTTGATTTTTGAGAAATTGGATATGAACAGTTCGTATATGGTTCAGACGATACAACCCCATCACATGTGGTAACAGTTCCAACGTCAGACCACTGAGCTACACAATCGTCAACACTTGTACCGTCAGCACACGTGTATGAAGTACCTGAATATGTCTCGCATGAAACCTGGGCCCACTCAAAAAGTGTATCAATCGTTTGCAGGAACCCAGGCATGCATGCAAGTAGAAGCTGATCAGTCTGAGATGGCACAGACGTCGAAGACGCGGTCCCGTTGCTGAAAACCAGGTCAAAGAGAAATTTACGAGCCGACAAAAGCACAAACCGATTGTCTGCGTTTTGGCAAAGTGTATCGGGCCCTGCCGCCTCTCTCCAAACAAAAACATTGAAAAAGCCTGCTTCGAACTCATCCAAAGATCCAACCAAATTTACGAGCAAATCAGTAAAATTCGCACAAAAAAAATTCTCTGTAGTACCGGGACAAGTATCCAGCAAAGTGTCGGAGCAACTGCTGAGACCATTCACAACATCAAAAATGAAAGGCGCATCGATCGCAATTTTGAGTTGAGAGAGCTCTGAGGCGAACGTGTCCGTATTGCAGGTGTCGACCTCGACATTCATCTGGAATGATGATACATCAAAGAGGTCAGCGAGATATTTCAAAGTAAAGCGAACCGGCTCGAGAGGTCCGGCTAGGAGGTTCTCGACTGTGAGAGAATTTGCATTAGGAAACGTCATAGGCTCGGTTACGGCAAAGTATCCTCCAAGAGACTGGTTCGTCTCAGCACGCACATTTAAATAGTCTCCAGGCATAAGGGTCTCAAGCCAAAATGCAGGTTTCCAAAAGTCAAAGGCAACAGTGGCGTTGTCCGAGGTGGGTTCAAAATAGTTCATTGAAGCACACATGTCGACAACACGTACAGCATCTTTCCAATAAGAGAGGAACTGTATTCAATCGCGGCATAGAAATGCCGAATGAGAAGAACGGATTAAACAAGTTAAACACAAGAGTTCCGTCACAGGTGGTGTACAGTACATTGGTTTCCTCTGGTGCAATCTCAGGGGTGAAGAGACTATCTCCATTTTTATCAAATGTACTTGGGTCTTTTTCGAGAGGTCCGAGGAGACCTTCCGTAGGCTCTACAGTGACGATATGGGCATACGGGCAGTCTTCTATAACTAAAATTTCTCCGCAGTAATCTGCACTTACGTTAAGTCCAAGGAATGAGATTCTAGAGGCAATACTGTAACCGTCCCACGGAATGCTTAAACCGTTGTTGCACATTGCAAGGTCAGCTGGGAAGGCGCAAATGCAGGTGCGCTGTCTAGCGAAACGATAATCCCCTTCCATACAATCGAAGGCATCATAGCTATTGTTGATAGGAAAAAACAAGGTTTCTGCGCTAGGTTCAAGCGCACCATCAATCGAACAGAACCACTCGGGAGAAGAGTACGTCGGATCCGGAGTGATTGTACAACTGGAGTTTGAGATTTCCCAAGGCGTACCAAGCCCGCTTGTGTCTACTGAACATGCATCATCTGAAGGGCTAGCTGCGGGAAATGTTGATGCTAGATAGTTGCCATTGTAGTCCACATAAAAGAAACCTGATCCAGAGAGATTGCGATTGCAGCTACTGAAGTCAGTCCCGGAGACACAAGCGCAGTTTGCACACTCATTTCCGTCATAAAGGCATTCGGGTATGTTGCAAAGTGGATTGCAGTAGCCGTCGCCTAGATGGCTAGGATGGCACCCTTGAGCGGCGCATGCAGCAACATCGAAACCATCTAAAAGGATACTCGGGTCAGAGATGTTTGTGAAGACTTGCTTTCCTGCGAACGGAGTCAGGAACGACAGATCAATATCTGAACTAGAGCTGTCACTGCTATCCGATTCCAGGAAAGTTTGCCGCGCGAAGTCTGCGAATTCGTAAAATGTCCCAGTGCATGTCTTGAAGCTGAGTGGATCTACAGATGCACTAGTGGCGCCAAGTATATTTTCGAGAATGACTTTTGCAAACGCAGAGTTTAAAGTGTCATACCCAGATTCTGCACATTCGTTTACATTTAAGCCATCCGTGAAACGTAGTTTGGTCATAAGGTTCAAAAACTCGGATGTGTTGGTTCCAAAAAATCCCCTGCAAGTCTGGTAGTCTGAAGTGCAGTCGCTATCTGTGTCGCAAGGCTGTACAAATACTTCATTGCACCCAGGCCCGTTACACTGGACAGAAACAAATGGCCAAACAAGTGAATCGTCACATTTATCAAGTACCACTTCGAGATAAGACTCTGTATCTTTGAGCCAAGAATTGTTCTGCATACCTTGCAATGTGAATTGGCAACCCTTGGCCACTCATCAGGGTTTCATATGTGCAGGTAGGAGCCATGGCGATGCCGTCGAGACGATTGCCCCGCCTATCAGCTTGAAATGCAGAGCTGACAGCATTGAAGATCGCCTCTACCCCGTCGATGTGCCCACTACCGCTCGCACAGCTGTTTACCTGAGTAATAGGGTCCACTGCGTATGTTCCGTTGCCCGCATCCTGATGTGTGAATCCGGATAAGAAAAACTCCAGTGAAGGCACAAACCGTCTCACCAGCTCCTCTTCATCGGCGGCATCAGGGCAAGCACATTGAGCTCTCTCCAGCCACTGTTCACCAACGGTATTGACAGCGTCCATGACGCCTTTCACGTTTAAATTCACCTCCATATTACCACCAGTCCAGATGTGCACGCCTCCTTGGCAATCCATCGTGAACACATTACTGCCTCGCACCGGCGCGAACAGCAAAACAAGCACCAGCGTCGCGAGCATCCCCATGCCGTGCATCTTCACGCTCTCCGGAAGGCTCGCCGTCCTCCGTCTCCGCCTTCTCCGCCCAACTCCAGCGCCAGCTCTACTTTCTGAAGCCGCATCGTCGCGGCCAGCGCCCGCGCCATCTTGGCATCGCACCTGCCTCATCGCGGCAGCAGCGGCCTTCGAGCTGTGACGGTGGATCTGACTTGGTCGAACCCCCAACCAAGCAGTGAGGGAATCCAATTCAACGATTGATTCTAATCTGGCCTCGAGTTTCAATTTGAATTTGAATTTGAATTTGAATTTGAATTTGAATTTGAATTTCGCGCTCTTTCAACTTCAAAAATATGCAATAGTACCTTCTTACTATTCAAAATCGCCTCTGCTGAAAGTGGGTGCATTTAATGTGCGCCCCCTTCCACAAGGAGGAACTCCGCTTACACACACTGGGAGGGCCCTGAGAGGGCGAAATTGCTGATGGAAGTTGCTCCTCCTCACAACAGGATAGCTGTGGTGTTAAATTATGCAGGCCCCTCTGTCGCTTGTCTGGGCTGTGGTTAACTGTAGGCCATTCGAAGGAGAGGAGAGGCCATTGCGTTCCTTATTGTCCACTATGAACACGTGCCACGATTGTGCGCAAACTGGGTACTTCACGAAGGTTCCGGTATTGAGCTGTGGGTAGGCTTTGGATTTTATTTACTCCACATAGTTTAGGCGAGGCATCTCTGGCACAGAAGGATGATAAGGTACTTACTTCCCTGCACGAGGAAGACTCGAGTCAACTTTCTTAGTCAGAGGGTTGACGCCTTCAAGTTGTGTGAATCCCATGAACTTCTGAGAAGGATCTTTCCATAAACCTAGAAGATCTCAACCTGCCAGCCAGCAAGGATTCAAGTAGGCCAATCGTATTTAAGATGCATCTCTGTCATGGTGTCTATGATGTCTCGTTCACACCAGTTCGACATGAGGAATCAGTCGGTACTTTCGAGCAAGCAGTGACGAGCCACCATGATCTTGTTGGTTTTTTTAACTAGAAAGTACATCTACATCAACGAGTCGATGACAAGGATGACTTTAGGGCGTGAAGTAGTGCAGTCCTGCTTTGTAATTCTATTATGATGACTGAGGCATTCTGCACGCGAGACATTCAATGCCACGAAATGTCAGTGCACACCTAGCGATATTGCAACATATTGCGACGCCTTAGCAATCAACAGGCGAGCTATTGCAACAGGCGAGCTATTGCGAATTAAAAACAATGCCTACCCTAATACTTCATCAGCTACATTATAAACGCAAGGAGCAACGAAGTGGTTGGAGTCGACGGAACTATTGAGGTCGGCTGATGTGCCATGTACTCAATGTTTAGAACGCAACCAGCAGCTGAACTTTCCGAATACTTGCGCTGGACCGAAGGACATTGGCTGGACGAATAACAATCTTACCAGATGCATTCATTCACTTTTAACTTGAAGTTTTAAATGGGTTCTTCAATAAGATTTCTAAAACTACAGTGTTCACCATTGAGCGGACATGATCAATACTAGTCGCTGGAGAGTTGATAAGATTGTTCAATTCTTTATTTTTAATTAATTGTTGTTCTTTTCTTTTTCAATCTATAAAATATTCGTGCAACCTGAACTATTTAGACATCTTGGTTACAGAGGAGCGCAACGCCACGAAGAATCCAGTGTTCAGGAGATGCGGCACCTGCTGGAAGGTCGATAATAGTAACGAGATGTTGGCCTGTGCGGCGAGGGTACGTGTAAAGGGGGCACTCATACACAGCCGTACTTGCACGTGCAGCCATTTTCTGTGCTACAGTGGTAGCCGTGAGGTAAACTAGAGGCATGGGAGCAAATAGCTGTTTAGGCTCAGATTCTGTCAAGCCAGACTTTGCCCAGCGTGCACCCTCCAAAAAGAGGCCGTGGACAAATACGCCTTCCTTCGGCGGGGCCTTGGCGGCATCTGATGAAGCGATGTCAGATACTTCTGCGTACACTACCACGTCATCAAGGGCCCACTCTTCATCCCGATGTGCCCTTGCAACCGCTTGCAGCGTTGCAGTGATAAATGCCTTTTTATTTTGCAAGCCAGCAAGCCAGAAGCTGGCAGGCTGGCCATTATTTAGCCAAACGCTAAGCTGGTGATGGCGACTGCTCAAGGTCTCAAACCATGAAGTAATTGAGGTTGCCATCCAGGAACGCAAATCGCCCGCAACAGTGTATAGCCAGTGACGAGGTACAGATCCATTTCTTACGGCCTGCATTGCAGTTGCCAAAGTCTCTGTCAATGTAATTTCTCCATCGACAGCTTGCACCAACTGCACAAGATCGTAGCGAGCCATGTCAACCACGCGCTGAAGAAGAGAGCATTCCTGTGAAAGAACGACATTGAGAGGCTCGGAAAAGCCACCACGCTTCTCATTGATGATTGATGTAACAATCTCCATAGAGAAGTCAGCGTTCGGCATGGACCCAAGAAGCTCGTTGCAGCGGTCCTTGGTGGCTTCTTCCACTGATCCTGAACCAGCCGTAGCAACTGATCCCATACCTGGCTGTGTAGAGGCTACAGCATCGATTAAGTGACCCGCCGCTAATAGGCGGTGTTTTAGTTCTGCGTTTGGATGAAGCCCAAACACGCCGGCTGATTCCTCTTCAGGAAGAGCCTGAATGTGACGGAGATAGTCCGCATGTTCCTGCTTGTCGCAAACCGAGTAGTTGAAGTTATCCTCAACGACATCAGTCTCGTTGAAACGGAAGTCAGCAGACAAAACCCGCTCATTAAGCCACGCTGTAGCGTAGGTAGTCATGAGACGACGGTCAAGACCGTCAGTAATCTTGCCACCATACACGCACTCACCAACAATGTATGCGAGTGCAGGCCATGCGACACTAGTTGTAGAGGAAGCATAAAGAGCCTTTTCGAGATAACCAACAGAAGCCACCAAATCGCCCGCAGAAAACTCATAGGGCACAGACCAGCCGAGCGGGCCAAACTTGCGACGTTCAGCCATTGTACAGTGCAAAAAGCAAAGAGTATACAATAGTTGACGCCATACAGGAGCATCAACTCTGTCGATACGATCCTGATCAACCAAGGTTGAGAAGGCACGAAGCATTCCAGCACGAATGCCGTTCGGGGCCTCGTTAGTGACCTTGATGCCCATTTGCAGAATACCAAGAGGAAAATGCTCATTAGGAGCTGCGGTGAGAAAAACACGGCTTGCACGAAGAGCATCCTGGTCGTCCCAAGACTTTGCCCACATTGTCTTAAGAGTCTCTTCCAAACTGGACATGAAGTTCAGGCCAAGATCACAATTTTGCAAGAGTGCCCAGCCGCCAGAGCGCATAGCACTGTCAAGAGCCTTCAGTGCCACAGGCTCTTGGCCTTGGCCCATGGAAACAGCGCTTACAGGGCGCTTCTTCTTTGCACCAATCTGCTGGATTGCATCTGTTGGATCTGCACCAACACTGAGAAGGTAAATAATAGGTGTAGTGTAGTCAGAGTCGTCATACACGGTTTCAATGGTATCCGTGACGGGATCAACATAGCGTGCTCCCATAGCAGGGACAGCACGGATGAAGTTACGAACTGCTTGGGTCATACGATCTACTCGCATTGCACGAATGATCTGTAGTTTATTCCAAGGACCTGCACCCAAGCTACTTGCCTCAAATCGGTCTTCGTAATCTGGGACAGTGAGGGTTTCGGGCCGAGGATTCTCAAACCACATCTTCCACATTGGTTCACTCTTGACAATATCCTCGGGCAATGTCCGAAAGAAGGGAACCAGCTGAGCCAGTGCATTGACACTCATCCAGGTGGGCTCTGGAATCCATGCAGGCTTCTTCTTTGCAAGCTTCTCCGAATCAACGGCAGAAGCTCCTCGAAAGAATGCAAACATGTCCCGAGAAGTCAATTCACCAGCTACAAGAAGTACTTTCATTGTCACAACAAGGACAAAAGTCAACTTATCTTTCTCATAGAACCCACGATTAATGTAGCGGTATGTCAAGTATGTCAAGGCTTCGATAATGTTGTTGACACGCTTGTGTACAGAAGCATTGCGTGGTGCGTATTCCTCTAGTGTAGACTTTAAGAACAGGCCATTGAACTGCTGCAGACTTGTTTGATACATGCAGTTTAGAGCTGAGCATTCAACAATACTAAAGTAGAGAACTGCACCACGTGTGGCGACGGGGCGGTATTGCTCTCTCTTTTCATTAATGGACACCCGAGTTTCTTCTGCGTCTCGTAACTTTGCTGTTACAGTCTCAGCTGTCTCTTTGACCTTTTTCAAAACTGTAACGAGTTCCTCATCATCAAGCAGACTGCCAGAGTTCGAGGTGAGCTTATAAAGTAGCTTGTCGTTCTCAGACATGAGAAGCTTTGTATTCACTGCTACATCTTCAATGACTTGTTCGAGCTGATCTTGCAAAGCCTTCTGTTCCCGGCCAATGACAATGTCAAGAAGCTGGTCTTCCAGACCCTTGAGAGTTACAGTAAAGTCCACCACCGTCGTCTTTGCTTGCAATTCGGGGCTAAAGTGGGGGTTTGGAAGGCGTGAAACGAAGAATGCCTTAAATGCAGGGTGGTATGCGCACGCCTTATCAGCCACATTAATATAGAGGCTCTTTCCCTTGCGTACAACCTGTTTTTCTAAAACAGGATCAAGCATTGGATCAAGTTCTTCTTCGACACCAGCTACGATGAAAGCAAGGCCTTCACTCATGGCCATCTCGAGGTGCTCGCGCAGCTTGGGCGAGTTCATTTGCACCACCCCAAAGCTGGGCATGCGGTTTGCTCTTGTCTCCATACGTACGAGCCAGTTCAGAGCTTGACCTTGAGGATCGATCAATAGTGGATATCTTGAGCTCTGTGTTACAAGGATACCGTTTTGGACACTCAATGGATCTGAAGGTAATCCATCCAGGCTCCAATCTCCAACAGTAGCTGCATCTACAAGGAACGAAATCGGATTTACCTCCGTCGACACAGGGACGCCAAGGGACGAAGCCTCGCGAACTAACTTGCGTTGAACAAGTTCCTCACGGAATTCTTGGTTAAAGGCGCCGCAATATGAAACAAACGCACATGATACTGCAACATCTCCGACCAAGCGGCGCTTCTGGGCAGCAAACATGGCTTTGTCTTCGCTCCAACGACGGCGCTCATTTGCAAGACCATTGATTAAGGATGCAGCCTGAGTCATCTTCTTCTGAAGCACCTTGGCGCCTTCCTCAATATTGGCCTTCTCACGGAGTTTGATATTGAAAGTCTCCTGGAGCTCATGCAGAGTTTGCTTGCATGCCTCTAAACGTTGTGAAGCAGCATCAAGATTAGTTTGCGCAGTCTCCAGCTCAGAAGAGGCCACAGAAAGGGCCTCAAGCTTAGGCTTAACAATTTTAGACGCCTCGTGATACGACTTCATCGCGCGAACCCAGGTGCAAAGACCCTCTGCAGCTGCAGAAGCAGTTTTTGCTACGGTAGGGGTGAAGTTATCCAGTTCAATGTAAGGTGTCATGAACTCGATCGTCTCGTCGTTGATCAAATCTTTTCCAGACTTGGAAAATTCGAGAAGGTCCTTCAGGAAGGATGCACTGCCCATCATCTTCTGTGCATTGGTATAAGAAGGCTCAACAAAAGATATTTGTTGCTTCTTCACAGTCAACGTGCACTCCTTGACAGGGTTCAGCTTGGCCTTGAAGAGAATCAGGACACCGTCGAAGACAAGTTTAATAATGTCACTTGGTTTAGCCAACTTCTTCACTTCATTGATGTGTGCAGGCTTGATTGACTTGATAGCACTCTCGGCTTGGTCAAGGAATGGTTGTGCCTGCGCAAGATCATGCTCGCAGGCCTCTTTTTCAAGTTTAATACGTGCTGCGTCCTCTTCGCAATCAGCTTTAATGACATTTACCTTATCCTGCTCCTTCTTTGCTTCAAGACTCTTTGTTTCGAGATCACCAATCATGCGGTTGGTTTCCTTGGTGGCTTTCATAAGCTTCTCTTGCTCGCGCGCAAGCACAAGCTTGAGTTCTTCAACATCTGCGGCACCTTGAATTAGCTTTTCGAGACCAAGGCTAATACGCTCCTCCTTTTCTTGGAGCTTGGCAAGCTTAGCCTCATATTGAACCTTGAAGGTGTCAATGAACGACAAATAGGATTTGGGCGTTTGATATACTTGCCGACGCATCTTTTTCTCATACTCAGTACAAGAATCCACAACAATCCGATGGACCGAGCCCATAAACATTATCAGACTAGAGCGTACAGCAGGGTCATCCTGTGTTGATCCATCTTCAGCACGGAGGTACATACCATGCTTACCAGGGTGGTAAGTTCCAATGAGACCCTTTGCAACGTCTTTTAGTGCTGCCTCGGGCCAACGCAGGAACCAGTTGATTGTACAGCAATTGATCAACCCAGGGAACTTGCGAGCACGCTCGGCAAAACGAACATTAACGGGGGACATGCATAATACCACGTGTAAGCGATCGCGGCAGCTATCAAAGAAGAACTGCCTTAAACTTGCAGGTGTAACCTCGAATTCGGGGCCACGCTCGCGTAAGGCATGTTGTTCAAGATCAGCAGTAAGACCGATCATATCCTCCTTAGAAAAGAGTCCCGGAATTTCTCCAGTCATGAGCAAGGTATTGAGTACCTCGAGAAATGATTCCTCCTTGATGTCCTGATCTGTAAACAAGAACGTCACATCTCGACGCTCCTGGCCGGCAATTCGGTAAAGAACACGTAAGTCTTCAAGCAGCGAGTTTACATTATACGTCTTGGTTGGACGGATCTTAAACAGATCGTATCCTGCAATGTATGAAGCAAGTTTGGTCAAGCTCTGCTTACCACTGCCTCCAACACCAACCAAGAGTGCCGAGCCTCTTGGCATGTTAATGATGCGGGAAATGCGCAAAAGGTTGTTCAGAGCATCATCAAACAAAACAAGTTTGAGAGCCTTCGAGGGCTGCTCAGTGTTCTGCTTGTGCATAAACTCAGCCACGCGCTCGCGAATGGAAGACAGGCGCCCACCGTGTTCGTAGACCTTTGGAGCCTTTTCAAGGATATCTCCATCCCGATCGAGTATATCATCGCGCAGGAAATTGACAAAGGGTTCGGCTGACTTCTTCACAATTTCAATGCCTAAGCTATTGTCCATTTTAGAAGCTGCGTCAAAGTCATCTGTATCACCTACTGTACTTCCAGCACTACTCATGGTCTCATGATGCGTCTGTTGCAGCAGTTGCGAATCTTGTAAATCACTGCGAATTGCTGCCTTGGTTGCAAGAGCCTCACCAAAATTGTCCTGAAGTACAATTGCAACATGTTCGAGATAACGAAGCTTGTCTGTTTGGTCAACAAGCTTATCACAGAACACGCGCTCACACTCATGCTTCCACAGCTTTACCAACGTAAGTGCTTGATCCTCACTGGGGGATGTGATGCCGCACTTTAGGACTGTCTCCTTAGGACAAAGGAGGATACCTTGAAATACTCGACTCACGTCACGCATGTTAAACACATAGTGGAACTTGCGTGGTGTAGGGAGGAATTTACGTTGAGCCCACTGCCAGATTTGAATCGTAGCTGCTGTGAGCTTGACAACAACATCATGAGCTGCAGGGCTTAATAGGTGGTCCTCATTCGAAAAACGCCCGGCAAGCATTTGGCCATAGATGTTGTTGATGGAAGTAATGGATGGCAAAACCATGTTGAAGATGAAAAAGTGTCGCTTCAGACGATTCGGGATGTCGTTATGGCCGCCACCAGGGTGTGCCATTGCAGCAACATATTGGAGATCCTCGCAATGCTTCATATCACCACGTTTGTCCTTATCAAGGAAGGCGAAGCAGTTAAATTCAATAAGTTGACGTGCAAACTCCAGGGTCGGTTGATCCCCCCATTCGTTGATTGATGGCATGGAGATGTCATCAAGGAAGATTGTCATCTTCTTGCCACCAGTGGGGCCAAAGTTCTTGCCGCCACGCTTGTCAAGCTCTCCCTCAATTGCATTCTGAAGGCCGATGGGCTGGGTAGCAGAGCTGAAGTTAATGCGCTTGAGGGTGCGTGTAGTTTGGTCAATCTTGGCAAAGTACATGAGTGCAGTAGAAGTTTTTGCAGTGCCAGATCCACCCACCATCATGATAGGCAGCCGCTGACGATGCATATTGTCGAGCAAGAAGCATGCGCGCGTGCTATCGAGCGTGGGTACCAAAAGATTTGAAAAGTCCAGCATTGGTTCACCAGTTGACTTGAGAGAGCTTGAGGAGCTTGTCATCTGTAGACTTTCCGTGTGAGAGTCAGCATTCGACGGGCGCGAAGCATGAGCAGGATACTCCCAAGACTCTGGTTCCCAGGATTGCCATGTAAGAGAGCTCAAGTCAAACACATAATCAAACGAGGTTTCCTCGCTATTTTCTAACTCAGGAAGCATATCACGATCAATCGTTCGGAGGTGAGTATCGAACTTATGACGACCCTCCATCTCTAGATTTCCACCAAAGGACCAAATCAGAGACATGACAAACATTTTCTCGAGCTCCTCCTCCATCTCAACAACGGTATCACTTAGCTTAACTGATGACATCATTGAGGATAAGAGACTTAAAAGACTTGAAACCTTACCAACACGTGATGTCTGTATAACTTCATCATCAAACTCCGCGCGCTCGAGCTTTTGGTACAATTCTCCAGGGTCACTTGGAGACCAAGTACCAATCCATTTTGCAAACATTGTGTTGAGAAAAGCAGCATGGTCTGGATCCTGCTTCTGCATCCAGGACTTGGCAACCGCGTACCAATCCAAATCTGTCTCGGAGACGTAGATGATGCCAGCTCGGGAAACCGTGGCTGGAGAAGCATTTCTAAGCGATTCCACCTCGAACATGATCTTGTTCTGGTCAGTCATAGGAATACGGTCTCCGTTTGCCAAAGTAAGAATTCGGTTGTCATCGAGAACGGTATTAAGATCCTCGATCCAAATTGCATCAACTGGACCATCACAAATGAGCCAAGTGTTGAACTTGTTGTTGCGATGATTCATTTTTGCCCAGATAGCAGCAAAAACACCAGTTGTCCATTCGCCAGAGACCTTGTCTACTTCACCATACATCTCAGCTGCTCGAATCGCCTTGGGGTTAATACGCGCAAATTTGTATGTTGTGCCAGTTGTAACTGAAAGAGCAGCAGCAAGTGTGTTACAGATCTCAGTCTTACCACCTCCAGTTGGACCACATAGCATAATTCCATGACGAACCTTGTAGGTTTCGTAGAGCTGCACCACCTTCTTTACCCAGGCATCTTCGAGCACGAGTCCCTTAGAAAGGGCCACTTCAGAGATTGCGCTTTCGATCTCCGGATATGTAGACACCGGAGGTGATTTACATTTCGGAAATAGGTCAGCAAGGAGTGAAAGGAAGAGTGGCACATCCTGCGCCACAAGCTTGGACAAATTCATATCGCGAAGTGTGCGGTACATTAGATACTCTTCAGGTTTCTCCAAATTATCACGTTTATTTGCGCCGCATGTTCGCAAAACACTCAAGATATTACGAAGGCCAAAGTCATAGTGCTTTTGCTGAGAAAGCTGCTCCTCGCAGAGCTTGTAGAGCTGAGCAAACTTTTTAGCCAACGTCGTAAATGAGCTGTAGCCCACGCTGCAAAGCTTCACCTTCATAATGATCATACGATCAGGAACCATCATAGCGACTCCACGGAAGAGTGACTTGAGATTTTCAGGAAGCTCTTGGCGACCCGCGTAACCGGGGTTCATAGTGATGAAGAAGCCACAAACAGGGTTCAAATGGCAAGGTACTGGATCACCAGGGAACATAAAAGAGGTGGAATGTGCTTTCTTTGCGTTTTGAATAGCAAGCACCTGCTGTGCCACTACAGAAAGCACGGGAAGTGTAATACGGTTGAACTCATCGAAACATCCCCATAGGCCACCTTGGCAAAGACCCTTGAAGATCTTAGCGCAATCGAGATACGAAAATTGGTCGCTGCAGTTGCTCACCATCACGTAAATACCAAGAGCGCGACCCATGTCTTTGACTGTTTCTGTTTTTCCTGTTCCTGCAGGGCCAGCAGGTGCGCCACCAAATCCCATGCCAAGGGCTTGGGCAAGTGTAATGTAGCAACGGTCTGTGAGAGGGGTAATGACAAGTCGATCACGGCAACCAAGGTATTCGTACGAGTAGTTAAACTCAACATCAGTGATACCAATCGAGAGCGAGCCGCGATCTGAAACGGCATCCTTGCCATCCGGACGCCATTCAAATCTACATTGCTTCTGCCATTCAAAGTCATGAGGATCCGAAATCTTCTTAACCTTGTAAAGCGCTGCGATGTCATTAATGACGTCACGCTGATGTACCTGAATAGTCACAAGACTCTCAATCTTCACACGTGTCATTTTCGTTCCAAGGTCAGTGAGACACCAGGAAGAAAGCTCACTAAGGATCTGACCTGCTTTGGCGCTTGCATCTTTAAGGGCGGTCTTTTTTTGCTTGCAAGCCTGCAGTGCCTCAAGACACTCTGCGGACCAGTTAAGTTGAAGCGCGAGAAGAGCGAATTGTCCTGGCAGGGCATCAACAATCGGTCGCAGCTGGCTCGGGTCCGTGATAGAGCTAGCACGAGCAGCACACTCACGTGTGATTTCCTTCATTGTGTTACGGTGCTCATTCAAGAGATCCATCAACCAATCTTCAATATTACCCTTGCATTGAACATGATTTGTAAGGCTAATACGTTCTTCATCGGTTCCAAGGCGCGAAAAAAATGCCTCGATGTTCTGTGGATTGTCCTTCTCGTGAACCACCTCGTCAATAGAATCAAAAATTTTCTCGTAAAAAGGTTGGATTGCAAGTGGGTCAGAGCCTTGTGAGAGCACCTGAAGAAGCACAGGGTTTGAAACAAAGTAGAAGCGAGGGAACTTGTTTCGCTTCTGTTCAAGGTAGCCTTCAAGACTCTTTTGGCATTTTTCAAGCTCGTTGTAAAAAACGATCAGGTTTTGCTTTAGAATATCATTCTGGCATGCCTGAATCACATTCTTGGTGTCGAAAGCCTTGCGCATAACTTTATCAAAGTCCTTATCAATCTTTTGAAACTTTTTAGCTTCCATCGGCAGCTGCTTCGCGATGTCACCACCAGAGAATACACTTTCCAGCGAGCACCAAAGGGTCTGCACCTTAATCCAGCGCTCAAGAGTTTCAGCGGTATCAGATGTTGTAATGAGCATCGCCTGCGCCTCATCTCGAAAAGGAACTACATGGCGCATAGTCAGCATGGTTTGCAGCTGCATCTGTGCCTCCTCAAGATCCTCAACGATGGGCATTACATTCTTAAAGACGTAAATACCGCGAGACTTCCAAACAATGAACTCAAACTCCCGAAGTTGCCAAGCTTCAGCAATTTCAGCAATCTTGTTTTGGATTTGTAGTTGCTTGTCAGCACTGTCACATATCTCTTCGATGTCCTCCGCAACAGGAATGAGATGTGCATCGAGCAGAGTACAGAGGCGAAACTCGGGACCCACCACAAATTCCGTACCACACTTGCGAGATACCTCGGTCCAGTGTCTTTGCATAATACTTGGCTTGGCGAGGGCCTGAAGGAGAGGAAGAACGACAGTGAATTCGTCAATTTGCTTTTTCAAATCCTTATAGGCGTCCCAATCCCGGAGCTTTCCCGGCATCTTTTTACAGCGGCCTGCAAAGACCTCCATTTGACTTGCCATGTCATCAATCTCGTCACGAGCTTTCTCCCATTCAATTTGCTTCCAGTCTTCAATTGTGTCAATGACATCGGTGTAAAGCTTGTAAAGCTGATCCAGAAGAAGAAGTTCCTTCTTAGTCTTAACAAGTTCTGGGTAGCTCGTGGGCTGGAGTGCAAAAAGGTCTTCACCATTACGGTAGAGGTTGAATTTGCGTTCTCGAATTTCGTATTCTTCGTGAAAACGACGCAAACGGTCAACAGCAACCTTGGGAGAAATCCCTGGGACCATAGGACCGTTAGCAACAAAGTCATTGCGAAAGACAATGACATCATTGACGAACTCCTTAATGTCGCGCAAAAGTTTACGTTTGAAGCTTTCTTGCAACTCACTCAACTCATCAGTAACTCGCTCGGCGTAATCAACCAAACACTCCCAGCGATAGCGAAGAACCTCTTTGTTATCATTCTCTTGGTCACCAAGACCCTGTGAGCCAACAAAGCGTTCAAGCATGCTGTACATGTCGAGTACGGGGGCAATTTCCTGTTCAATGCCAGACTCACGTTCGCGAATCTCCCTCAAGACATCCATGATACTAGATAGCTCCTGCAAAACATCCGAATTCGAGCTGGATGACTCTTTTTGCACAAGCTTTTTAATGTTTTCGCTACGCTTTAAGCGTTGTTCAGTTTGCTTCATGTAATTATACAGGTCGTCCATGTCACTGCGCGCCTGCTCATGAAGAAAGCGAGAAAAGGTGAGCTTCCAGGTTTGCACCTCATACCGCAAGTTGTTCTTGAGCGTGGATGTATTGATGGACATGGCCCCAATAACATGCATTGAAGTGATTTCATTAATCTGACGATCGACTTCCTGAAACTCCATGAGCTTCGCTTCATATTCTGGCAATGTAGGTTTGGTTGCCATGAATTTGGAGTATGCACGGTCCTTGTCGTCACTCCAGAGCCACTGGTACTCGTAAAATCGCTCAAGGTACTTTGTAACATTCTGCTTAAGCCCCTGCACGGATCCCGTCAGGAGCAAGCAGACCACAGCGATCTGTAAGTCACAAGTGATTTCATCAAAAAAGGTCTTGCGTGATTCTTCAGGAATTTGATCCTGACCCCAGTCATAAAGTGATTTTGAGCACTTTAGGACAGCAAGTGCAGACTTGTTGATTGCATTTTGGACATCCTCCAAGTCTGGAGTAATCTGTACCTTGGGGGTCTGGAGATTGACAAAGAGCTCAAAGAATGGACGTTCTACAAAGAGAAAACCACCTCCATTTGCACTACCACGATTCCCGACGCGCTCTTTGATCAGGTTCAATGAATTCTTCGTGCACTTGAGCAACGCACAGTACATCTTATACCTGTAGTTGCGCTTTACATTTGCAATCTCTTCCTGGGAGACCGGCTCAATATGAGGGTCCAGAGTGTAGCTCTGCACAAGCTCCATGAGATCATTGACAGCATGCTCAATCTCAACATTTTTGCCATGAAGAAATTTGGACTGAGCGCGAATTCTCTTTTCTTGCATTGCTACAAAGTCACTCAGCTGAGTACTTCGATCTGAGGGAATATCAACAAGAATAGTTTTGGAGACTACCTTGAGATTTTTCTCAATACGATTTTCAATGATATCGTTGATGTTTGTAACCAACTCCTCGAGTTTAGCAAGACCAGTGTGAATATGATGCTTGTAGGCGTCAATGTTCATTGACGTCCAGGTTAACGTAATCATACCCGGTCGAAGTTTGTACTCCATGTCACGCATGTGAGGCTTAAGAAGATCGGCTGCGACAGGGATGACACGACGCGTAACCCGCTCATACTCTTTGAGAGCATATTGTAAATCATTGTAGTAAGATTTAAACTTACTCTCTTGTAGAAGAACAATTTTGGCAGATTCAGGAATATCAATGCCCATTCGATCAAGGCACTTTGCCTCACGAATAAGCTGGAGAATTTCCTGATCGAAGTTTACGTACAACCGGTCATCCTCAGGATGGCGAATGATAAGTGTAGCCTGCAAGCCTGCCTTTGCAGTTTCAATGCTTTGTTGCCAAGCCTGAAACCAAAGGTATTCAAAGGCAACCAGGGTGCGAGCTACCTTGTTATAAGTCTTAATGATACGTTTGGCATCCTTGGTAGAAAGTACATTCTGGTTCGACTCAAATTTCTTCATCGGTTCTTCGATGCGCTTTAACAAATGGCGTGACCACATAATGTTACCGCTTACAGGGGGCAAATTGCGCGGGATTGGTGGTGCGTGCTTGTGGCGCTCGTAGAGCTGTTGTACAACCTCGAGTTCAAGACCATAATTCTGGAAAATAATATTGAACTTGGAGTCAAGGTCTGATTTGAGGTTCTCGCGTTGCAAAATAGCCTGGAACTTCTTTAAGAGGTTGAGAGAGTTCTCGATGGATGTGATGCGTTCGAAACTGTCATTAATGAACTGCTGAAGAGACGACTCAAGATCTGAAATAGCCACATTGAATTCGACATAGTCACGATCGAATTTGTTATTGTGATAATCAAGCAAGTCGTGGTTTTTCTTGCGGAACTCTGAGATAATGTGTTGGAACTGATCGGTGAGTGCCTCCATGCCTTCGAGCTTGTGGTTTGCGAGTGCTCGGAATTGATGAATTGTACTGAACATGTCGATAAGCTTAATAACGCGGCGACAGAAGAGGTCAAACTTGCCAAAGATTTGTTGTTCACTAAAGTCAAATTGCTTTCCCTTGGGCATTGTAAGCAATTTGTCTTTGGTAAGACGATAGTTTTCTTGGTAGGAATCATTGAGCTTCAAACATGCCTCAAGACGCTGTACTAATACCTCGGGATTTTGTGACCAAAGATCTACGTTTTCCAAGAGGATGTATTTTTTACAGCAAGTGATCATTTGGTTCGTGATCTTGCTAAAAAGATTGGTCATGCGTTCCATAGTATTGTAGTATCGTGCAATTGTATGAATCATCTTGATTGAGTTCATCAATGCTGGTAGTGTGTCCACCACAGTCTCCGGCGTGCCCGAATACAAGGGCTCAATGAACTTTTCGAGCGTAAAGAGGTATTTCACATTGTCCTTGGCCTCGTTTGCGGCTTCAGTAATGTTGATATCGATTTGTTTCCAGCGACGGAGAAGGGAGAACACTTTTTGTCGGTTGCTGTCCTGAGGGTTTTTGGTGAGACTAGAAAGTACAGCGATAACAGTTTTGCAGTCCTTGGTTTTCAGTTGCTCAGTAATGCTCGTGAGGCGCTGCATTCTGCGCTTCCATGACTCCAGTTCGGTCATAGGACCAGCATCTGGAGCTGAGCTCTCATAAGAGTCAGCACTGGTACTCTCCAGGTAGGCTTCGATTTGGTTACACCATTCTTCAAGGAGGGTTTCGAAGTGGTCTACGAGTTCTTGATCATCTTTTGACCGCTGTGAAAGGTTACGACCTGCGCCGTCAAGCTCAAAGCGCTTGTCAGGTTTGCGAAGCTCGAGACCGCCATAAAGGCTTTTGATGGATTCCTTCAACTCTGATGATACTTTGGAACATGCGTCTAAAAACTCTCTGGTTTGTTCTTCGTCAGCTTTACCCCAGTTTGCACGGTTTTCGCAGAGAGGCTGATACAATCGTGAAAGGGAGAGTTCAAGGCTCTTAAGGGGGTCATCACCAAGTTCTCCGTGCACGAGGTTCGGACACGACGCTTGTTCTTTATCAAGTGGTCCAAGTCGGAGAAAGTAGCAAGCCTTTTTTCCACGTGCGCGGAGACGGTCAGGTTCCCATCCGCGTGTAAAAACAAGTTGAGGCTCCGGATTGCGGAGAATCCAGTCTCCATTTCCTGTCTGCTCATACACAGGTTGATAGAAAACAAAACAGCTATTCGGGCCATTTTCTGAGAGAACGCTATCCAAAAGCTCAAAGCTGCCCTCCGCCTTGATTGCTTCATCCACCTCAGCTCCCTCGATGTTGAAAGTCTCCTGGATCCGTCCAATACACCACCGCATGCGCGGGGTGACAATTCGTGATGTCATGATCTCGTTTGATATGGGTGCTCACCAGAAAAGGTAAATGATCTTAGCTCTTCAAGTGACGAATGGCGCTTGCTTTCTAGCACGCAGCAAGGCCGGTAAATGAATGACGTTGTATTCTTGAAGTAAGGCGCTTTACGACGGCAAGGTATAATTTCTCCTTTAGACGTACCTGCGCGTGGGGGAGAAATAAACCACTGCGCACTTGTCTCTTCGACTACTATTCCCTGTCTAAACAACGAGTTGGCACGCTTTGCGTGGATTCGGACTTCGCTGTAACAACTTGCTTGCTTGCCAGCTTCTCCGGCAGCTAGCTGGCAAACCCTGCTCCGGCCTCGCTAATTCGCGATCGGAGAAGGCGCTTTGCTGTCTCAATATTTTCTATTACCGCGCTATTGTGATTTGATGTCCCAACAATAACAAGAGTAGCACCTGCTTTCGAGCAGAATGAATGTAAGTATGCAAACGAGCAAAGTGGTTGCCACCACGCAGAGCAGGTAAAGCAACGTGAAAAGCCTGTCGTGGGGGGAGACGTTTCAAGGCAAATGATCCAGGTCACAACAGAACAATGCCTCGCGTGACGCCAATTCTGGCGTCTCGCGGCGCAAAACTCCGCCTCTTTTGCGAATGCCGCCAATGCAGCCGTTCTGATCAAGCCGTCTGAGGAGCGTTGAGACGACACGTTAAGGCGGGACAGATCATATCTATCTTCATGTTAAACCGCCTGAATTTGCTCTGGAAGACCGTTAAGCTTCTCATTGAGACCCTAATACCTCTTCCCTATTTTAAGGTGGTTTCTAGAGTACACACCCTTTCAAGTTAAAATGATGTTTCAGATGTTCTGAAATGGAAGGTTCTGCAAACGATCTGGGATGGTTCCACGGAAGAACTGATTGGATAAACTCAAGGTTAGAATAGCAAAAGCGCTTTCGGAGGCTCGGAAGCCACCTGCAAGTGGCGCTCAAGGCCTTGGGAAGTCACACATTGGTCACGTGAGCACAGGAAGTTGAGACCTTATTTTGGATACTGCAAGTACAAGTTTTGGCGGATGGGTGAGCCAGTCTTTGAGATCTGTACGGTAACTTGCGGTGGATATTGGTTTGCGGGCTCTCTCAGGCGCTAGTCTTTGCACATTCTTGATCGCGTTGAGGGTCTGCTTTGCATTCTATGGCAACGATCTGGTCGACGTGGGCAAGCACTGTCATATACACGCCTTGTAAGAGAAACCTACTTGCTGGTGCGTCCGGAATTCAATCTAGGTTGTGGACTTCTATCGCAATGCCAAGGCGAGGTCGTGGACATTTTGCCGGAGCTGTTGGTGATGGGCAGGGCTTTGTAGCATCGGGTTCCTCCTCATCGTCGTATGATGGTGATAGTAGACAAGGTCCCCGAGGCGGTTCTCAGTATCAGCAACAAAGAAATCAGCATTCTTCCTCAGGTCGAGGAAGAGGTCGTGGAGGAGGTCGAGGTGGCAGTCGTGGAGGAGGTCGAGGTGGCAGTCGTGGAGGAGGTCGAGGTGGCGGTCGTGGAGGAGGGCGAGGTGGCGGTCGTGGAGGAGGCTATGATTGGCGTCGTCACCTTCCAAATGGACACCCAATGAAGAACGGTGATGGCGTGTACCGGAACTCGCGAGGTCAAGAGGTAAGCAAGGATGAGTGGCATCGTGAAAAGCATGAGCGCAACCGTATGAATGCGCTTAATGACTTGGCCAACCTAGGTATTAGTGTGGACCCTATTCCTTTGACGTCACAAGGAGCCCAAGGCGAGTCTACAGTCCCTCAAGAGTTTCATGTTGTGCCAAGGTCACGTGGTGGTAGGTTAGATCAACGACATGATGACGTCGGGCATGACCGCAAGCAGGGAGGTGACCGCATGATGGATCCGGAGCCTGAAAGTGTTGCACTGTCGAGGTCTGCACAGAAGGCTTTACAAACTAGTATTCGCAAGCTCAAGGAAAGCGGTGCTTTGGTTCTAAGGGACACAGGAGCTGGTGGTGATGCATTCTCACAGATGCCTACGAACCGATTCTCTGGTGAGGATGATTTCACTGCAGATATTTCCGTAGAAGATCTCATCAATGAAGCAGCCACACCATCAGAGCGTCTCGCTGCATTTCGGGAGGCCCTGCCTGCGTATACTTTGCGGCAAAGCATCGTTGATACTGTTCGGGACAACCAGGTAGTAGTTATTAGTGGCGCTACCGGCTGTGGTAAGACAACACAGGTTCCACAATACATTTTGGATGACTTTTGGAGTCGTGGGGAACACTGTAATATTATTTGTACACAGCCACGACGAATTAGTGCAATTGGTGTTGCTGAACGCGTTGCAGCTGAGCGTGGGGAAAAACTTGGTTCTGGCACGGTGGGATATCAAATTCGCCTTGAACGACAGGCATGCGATCGGACACGTACTCTTTTCTGTACGAACGGCATTCTTTTGCGCCGTCTCCAGGTTGATCCAACGCTAAAGGATATTACGCATGTGATCCTCGACGAGGTACACGAGCGTTCTATTGACTCTGATTTTCTCATGGTTATTCTTCGTGAGCTTCTCGAAAAGCGAACAGATTTGCGAGTGATTATGATGAGTGCTACATTAGACGCAGGCATGTTCGCCAGGTATTTTGCGCTTCGGCCAACTTCAGCAGGCGCCACTATGGCTAGTGTTAATGTTCCTGTAATCGAAATTCCAGGTCGCACTTTTCCGGTTGAAGCATTTTTCTTAGAGGATGCCATCGAGATGACAGGGTGCACTGACCTTTCTGCGGAGGGCCACCATGGCAGGAAAGGGTTTCGTGACCGACGTGGAGGAGATTCCTTTCGAAACAAACGCCGACGCAAGGGGTCTTCTTCTGGAGGAGCAGAGAATGGCCAACAATTGAGGTCCGAACAGGAGGATCGCAAGCTCCTGGAGTCTTCCTTGGAAAAAGGTGGTAAATACTCTGCAGGCACCATTCGTGCTGTAATGGACTCCTTTCAAGATGACGAGATTCCTATGCAGCTTATTTCTTCTCTGCTGTCGTACATTGATGATAAATATCCCATTGATGATGACGAGAGCAACGGACATGCAGTACTCGTTTTTCTGCCGGGCTGGGAGGATATCCGCAAGCTTCATGATCAGTTAGATTTGTTGAACAGATCACACCGTCGCTGGGCGCTCTTCCCTCTGCATGGCGCCATGGGTACATCTCAGCAACGCGCAATATTCCAGAAACCCCCACCAGGGAAGCGCAAGGTGATTTTAGCGACAAACATTGCCGAGTCATCAATCACTATCGACGACGTAAGCTTTGTTATCGATTCATGCAAGCACAAGGAAAAAACCTATGATGCTGAGGCTAACATTAGCTGTTTGTTGCCAACGTGGGTAAGTCGAGCGTCTGCGCAACAACGGCGTGGCCGTGCAGGTCGTGTGCGGGCTGGGAAATGTTGGCATCTGGTCCCTCTGCATCAATATGAAGAATCATTCGATGAGCATGCGCTGCCAGAGATGCTCCGGACACCTCTAGAGCAGCTATGTTTGCAAGTTCGTGCTTTGAACGTGGCGGACCCTGGAGTCGGAGGCATTAGCGGGTTTTTGGGTAAGGCTTTGACTCCGCCACTGGCATTGTCGTTGGAGAATGCGATTGATCTATTAGAACGAATTGGCGCATTGAATCCGGAAAATGAAGACTTGACAGCGCTTGGGCGACGCCTTGCAACACTGCCTGTAGGTCCACAAATTGGCAAAGCATTAGTAATGGCGTGCATTTTTGGATGCCTAGATCCGGTGTTAACTTTGACATCGATTTTGTCGCAGCGAACAATTTTCGTCCAACCTCTAAACGCCAAAGAAGATGCTGATCGAGCAAAGGCTGAGTTTGCAGATGGTTGTCCAAGTGATCACATGGCAATGCTGAATGCGTACAATGGGTGGGAGGAAGCTGAAGAACAACGCAAGGGTAAGGCGTTTGCTTTTGAAAACTTCCTCAACCACAACCAACTTCAAATGGCTCGGGATATCCGTGATCAATACATGTCATTGTTACGTGACGCAAATTTGGTGTCTGCGCATCGGGATGCGGACTCAGGAGACCAGTCAATGAATCGCAATTCTAAAGATTGGCCTGTAGTGAAGGCGTGCCTGTTGGCAGGACTCTATCCGCATGTGGCACGCATAGATATGGGGAAACGAAGATTTACATTTTATATCAAAGGACTGCCCCCCGTGAAGGCGCATCCTGGGTCTGTGAATGGCCGCACACAAAGTGCTGAGTGGGAACACCGGTGGGTGGCATATCACGACAAAGTTCGTACTGCTGGTGGTTACTTTTTGTTTGACACCTCAGAGGTTACACCGATGTCGATCCTGATGTTTGGCGAGGCATCTTTGCAAAACAGTGGTATCTCTGTGGGTTCAATGAAGGAGATTTCCGATGCTTCTCAGACTGCTTCTTCGCCTTTGCAGCTCAAGGCTCGTGAGATCATCCATGAAGCTATTGAAGCTAATGGTGGCTCAGTAGGCCTAGCATGGATGAGTCGTACTTTGAAATCGACGCGGCCTGATCTTCGTTTAGCAATTGGCAAAGTACATCCCTTTCTCAAAAGCAATGGTTTCGTTACACGTAAAGTCAATGGCGTAGTGGAAATTTTTTCTGCAGATGTAGATGAGGAGAAATCCATTTTGAAGCTACAGGATTGGGTTTACTTTGGGTGCGACGACTCTGAGCTCCCAGGTCTTATTATGGATAGCCGTGTGGCTCTCGACAGGGTGATTCATCAAACCATGCGCAACAAGCCACTAACACAAGACCAAGTAGGGTTCATTAATGCTCTCTGTAAAGCATTCAACTCCAATGAATCCATTCCTTATGACCAAATTTAAAATAAACTAAAGGACTTTTCTCGTCTGTTCTCCTTCATGGTCCCATTGATCCTATCTGCCTCAACAAATGCGGCGTCTTCCAGGAAAACAAAACAAAAGAAATGCTTTCAAAGTAAAGAAGCTATACTTGACAGATGGATAGTATCAATAGGACATTTTACATGAATGCAATATTTGAAAGGCGATTACAATATCTTCACCTGGAGGGCTGCATTGCTATTCCTTTTTATTCTATGTAAGATGCTGGACACGTTTTAGCTTTATAGATTGAAACAGAACCTTTTTATTTTAATTTTTTAAAATAAAAGCAACAAAAAAGATTCAATAAAGGTGCCTTGAGAGAGTAAAATCACTCAGGTTGACTGTGAATATAGATGAATCGGTAGAGAAGTAGACGTTTGCAAAGTTTGTTCAATGAATTAAAGAGTCCGTACTTTTAAAATTGTATATGTGTGGTAGGTTAAAAATGAGTATCCTTGAGCTTGTTCGTTTGTTTAAAGAGTAACGCCAAGCTGAGTAGCCATGACTGCCATGACGGTGTACATGCGAGCCTCAGCCTCATCAAAGACAACGGAGCGCTTGGAGTAGAAGACCTCATCGCTGACCTCCTCGGGGTGGCGGGGAAGGCAGTGCATGAAGATCCAGTCATCAGCGGCCTTGCCCTTGGCCATGAGCTCGCTGGTGATCTCGTATCCCTCGAAGGCCTTGATACGCTTGGCGGCTTCCTCTTCCTGGCCCATGGAGACCCAAGTATCAGTAACAACAACGTTGCAGCCATTGACACCCTCAATCGGGTTGGATCCAACCCAAATATCGGTGTTGTGCTTCTTGGCAAGGGCCTCCGTGTCCTTCATAATACCCTCGTCCGGGCGGTAGCCTTCCGGGGTGCAGATGCGAAGGTTCACACCCATGGGTGGTGCGGCGAGCATGAGGTCGTGAAGAACATTGTTGCCATCACCGACCCATGCGAGGGTCTTGCCAGCAACGTTTTCGGGGCCAAAGTGCTCCTGGATGGTCATGTAATCAGCAAGTGTCTGGAGAGGGTGGTGCATGTCGCTGAGGGCGTTAATTACCGGCACGGTGGAGTGCTCTGCGAGCTCGGTCACAATTTCGTGGCCAAAAACACGGGCCAGGATCAAAGAGTTAAAGCGGGACAGCACAAGGGCAGAGTCCTTGATAGTCTCGTTGACGCCAAGCTGGACATCCTGCGAGGACAAGAACAGAGGGTATCCTCCGAGGAGGTTCATGCCAGTCTCAGTAGACACACGGGTGCGAGTGGATCGCTTCTGAAAGATGCAGGCCATAGATTTGCCCTTGAGTGCCTCAGGGACCTTTTCGGCCTTGCAGAGGACTTTGATGTGCCGGGAAAACGCCAACATTGCCTCCAGTTCTTCCTTGGAGTAGTCGTCAATCCGCATCAAATGCTTGCCCTTGAGGCCCTTGAGAACCTCACGGTGCTCCTCAGTGTACCCTGCGGACGTCGCTGAGGTGCTCAAGTTATGGCCTGCCACGGCACGCAGTCCGCTGCGCGAGGCCACGCCGGCTCCGCGGCCCAGGGGGGTCTTCAGCATCATCATCATGGTCTCCAAAAACTACTCTGCACCTTATGCAACTCCCTCGCTACGTGCACAGCTTTTGATTCGGGTCTGCTCTTGACCTCCATTGCACGCTTATGCTCTCTTTGGTGTGCTAATTACCCACTCCCGACTCGCTTAAGACTTTCCTACCATTTACTAGCACTCGCTGCATTACATTCCATTCCATTATTGTAGTACAGTGCCTTATTAGAACTTTGTTGGCTTCAAGTAAAGCTCGCCTTCCACAAAACGAGCGTGGCCAGGCGAGCTCGTCACTTCTCCATGAACACCCGCTCTCGAGCTCCATAAACGCGCTCTGTGCTGGAGACTTCCCGCCGTTTCCTGCACGC
The DNA here is from genome assembly GCA_004764695.1 of Schizochytrium sp. TIO01. NCBI lineage: Eukaryota > Bigyra > Thraustochytrida > Thraustochytriidae > Schizochytrium > Schizochytrium sp. TIO01. The sequence continues at coordinate 5,513,886 of SMSO01000014.1, read as the reverse complement.
CGCCCTCTGCGCGTTCCCGCGCCCTTTCCAAGTCCACAGCACAGTCTCTCGATTTCTCGCTCTGTCCTTCTTTACGGTACCTTGCCTTATTGTAGTACCTTATCCACGGTACCGGTACTTCCCCACGGCCCGCTTTGTCTCAGCCGACGGTTCCGGGAACGGTCCTAGTAGAGGCCCCTATCCGACTCTTACAGTTTGTAGCACGGAGAGCCTTTCCAGCGAGGTGCTAGGGGTAAGATGTAGGTAGGTGCTACGTATTAAATTGCCGTGGGGGCCTGGTTATCAATGGAGGCTGGGCAGAATAAAATACGGCGTCTGAAAAGGCGAGGAAAGATAGATTTACTACTTAGGTGATAGTGTATAGATTGTGTGAGAGAAGAAATGAGTGAAGGAAATCAAATTGAGGTTTGCGCAGAGGCAGGTGACCCAACTAGGTAGTTGCAGACTTTGAAAGCAAGAGCACTGCGGCGACTCAGGACCATGTCTTCGGCAGACCTGGACGCTTTGCTAGACTATGAGGAGGACGATGAAGATCAAGGCGCATCTGCTGCTGCCGTAGCGGCACCTGCGACGACTTCGAGCTCCCGGCAGGCACTGGAGCCCAAGAGCGATGCCAAATCCGATGCCGATGCTTCGAAGGCCAGCCTGGCGGCGGCGAAGGACAGTGCAGTAAACGTGGAGTCTACGCCTAAGGAGGTTTCATCTTCTGGGGCAGTTGTGTCGGTCTCAGCTTCTGGATCTCGGCTTGGTAACGGTGAAACTCAGGTTTCAGGGGATGACCAGAGCAAGGTGAACTCTGCACCAAAACTGGTGCTCTCAGGTCTCGCGAGCGCACTTGCACAGGCAAAGAAACGTGCTGAAGGCCAGCATGTTGCTCAGGGCGGAGATCACCAGGCTCAATCTCAGCCTCAAGATCCTTTGTCGGAGCAAACGTCTTCCGGCGGAGGCACTGGGTTTTCTGTACAGGCATCTTCGCACAAAGATGTCGGGCAAAAAGGGTCTCGCACGCTACTCGTGAGGGGTATCCCATCAGAACAATGTGATGAAGATAAAGTGGCATCGCATTTTCAACGGTATGGTCCAGTGGCGCGTGTGGAGAAGCTCACGGAGGAGCCCAACACATGCATCGTTGAGTTTGAGACAATCCCTGCCACTACCAAAGCTTTCGTTAACCGTGCTCCTGTTTTTAAGAATACGGGTATTATGGTCTATAGGATAGCAGACCATGATGCGCAGGCCAAAGATCGCAAGGCAATCTTGGCTAAGGCCGTATTGTGCCCGAATCGCAAAGTCTCAAAGCCCGCCACGGCACCGGCATCTGGGGCTCAGGAAGCAGCTACTACATCTGTGGAAACAAACGTAGAGGTGAAGCAGGAGGGCTCTGCGGCACCTACAAATGTTGAACTTGAAGCTTTAAATGTGAAAGATGGCGATAAGGGCAGCTCGAATGCTAAAACAGATCAAGGGGGTCCACACGAAGATGACTTTGATCTCTATGGAAACATTAGCATGGAGGCAAGTGTTTCAAATGGCGGAGATGCCAAGGCCGACCCCAACGGTAAGCGATCTGTGGAGAAGCGTACATGGAGCCGGGCAGGTCTTCCCAATATGAATGACCCACGGGTCATTCGTGCGAAAAGCAAAGAACGTCAAGCAGCCAATCAGTTCGCCGAAGCTAAAGAACAAGTCAAGGAGCTTATGCAGGAGTTAGAAAAACAAAAACAGCAGTTCAAGTTGGTGGGAACAGACGCGAAAACGATCGGCCAAAATTTGCGCTCAGAACTTATGTCTAATAATAAGTTGCTTATGGCACAGCTACGCCACGCGCAAACCGCTATCGCGCGTGCTAAACTAAGTATTGCGAAGTCAAAGAAAGATTTGGAGATTGCATTGGAGGCTTCAAAGACAGGAGAAGACTCAACTGAGGGCAATGCATAGTCTCTTATCCTGCATCTCTTTTGCTACGTAACGTATGTATTTGTTTGTTATATACATGAAATGATTTATTGAGCGTGAATATTCACGTTAAATTTAATGAACTCTGATAGCTGCACAAAGTTTCCAGTTCACTCTGGAGAGCGGAGGCTTGTAGGTCTCTATACTGGAATATCATATATCTCTGGATTGTAGCCTGCGAAGTAAAGCCATTTGATACAATCTTGAGCTGATTTGTCCTGGTAGCGTGAGTCTATGCAATATTGTAGTACATGATTTATTTCTGCGTTCCGTTGATGCCATGATTTGTCCTTTCTGGCCAGTTTCTTGTTGAGATGTTCCAGTAGCTACCTTACTTTGACATCATCGTTTTAATTAGCTATCCAAAATATTTTCTTCATAGGAATCTTGTATGTGTAAATGTTTGTAGATGACGTTCTTGTACTTAGTATTATTACTGTTACATCTTGATTGACTACAAATAATTATTAAATATCCTTTGTCTTGATCATATTCATATATGAAATTAAGGGAAGCGGTATTTTCCAATTCAAGGACCGCTTTTTTTTTGTTGTTATTTTTGTTTTTTACAAGGTTAGAACTTCATCATTAGTTAATTGTTATATCTTATATGAAATTCTTATAATCTTCGCAATCCTTTTGTGTTTACCTTTGAAAGACAACAAAGAGGCATGTTTTACCTAAAGGAAACTGATTTCGTTTTATCAGATTTCAGCTAAGTAAAACTGCTGAAGTCTCTGAAATACATCCCAGTTTGGTATTGGATTCTTGCGCATGCATACACGAATCTCACGACGAAACTCAGTATTTTTTTGAATCCCTATTCGCTTTTTCTTCTTTCGATGTGTCGGGCGACAAGTACTTTACAATCTAAACAACAAGACATTTAAATCCCAAAGGTATATGCTGTGGTGAGAAATTTGCTTCATTAAAAACCAATGGAATAGAAAAGACTGCAAGAAGTAGCATGTTGATTTTCAGCAAAAGAAAATTGACGTCAAGCAATCAATTTAAAAAGGATAACTGGGACTTTTCTAGAGATTGATTTGGGTGACTTTCTTAAAAAAGAATCAGTTAATCATCGAACTGTGAGTGATGTTTAAGTTATAGAGGTTGTGGCGATAATATTGGTAGTTTATTAGAACACGCACCCGAATCAAGAACCAGAAGGGAGTTGAGAGTCTAAAGAAAGAGAAAAGTAATCAGTTTCAAAATTGTGCGTGTAATTAGGACTTGCCACCACGCTTACGAATACGTCCACCGTCACCAGCTGAGTCATGGTGCCGCTTCTCGCTCTGGCCTCCAGGAGGCAGCTGTTGCTGAGTTACAGCAGTGGGCGTGGGGAAAGAGCCTTGTCCCCAAGGCTTGAAATCTACGTTTTGGCCTTGGAGCATCATAGGTCCTGACATCATAGAGTTCTGGTTCTGATGTTGCTGCTGCTGCTGCTGCTGCTGCGATTGTTGTTGGTGGGGAGGGTGGTATTGCATCTGCATTCCTACAAATTGGTTTTGAGGCATTGTTATGGCTTGCGAACCTTGGTTAACATTTTGGCCTTGCATGGATATCTCCATGGCATTGTTGGGCACTCCAGAATGGACCATTTGCATGGGCCCGCCAAAAGGATAGGGTTGCTGCTGTTGCTGATGACCAGGAGCGTTCATGGGGGCAAATGTAGGCCCCATCATGTTCTGTTGGCTTTGGTGCATCATCATACCAGGTGCAAACGGCTGTTGTTCTGTTTTCATATGGTCAGAAGTATTGGCCTGTTGTTGTTGTTGTTGTTGTTGTTGTTGTTGCTGCTGCTGCTTGCTGCTGTTGCATGGTATTGGGGACAAAGGGCGGAGATCCGGAAGCTTGGACACCTTGCTGTTGCTGTTGCATAAAAGACGGATTAAAGAAAGTTTGCTGAGGCACCATGGGTTGGTTTGTTTGCTGGTGCATGTTAGAAAAATACACGGTCTGATACCCGCTCGCTGTTGGCACTTGTACAGGAACGAGTTGTTGCTGTTGTTGATTGGGTCCCGTCGGGATCTGAGACATCGGCGCCCACTGCCATTGTTCAGGTCCGACTTGAACTGGGAAAAAGCCTTGATGGTTTTGAGGCGTAAAGACTGGGATCGAGCTCCCCGCTGAGGATCCTCCGGTCCATGCCGTGGGTGTTTGATGGGACGATGACGATGATGGCGGTGATGAAGAGGGAGCGGCGGTTGCTCCAATACCTTCTCGGGCTGCACCTTGATCCCCTTGCTGTTGCTGTTGCATAGGAGTGTTGCCCATGAAGTGATTGTGGTTGTGGTTATTATTATTGTTGTTGTTACCGCCGCTGTTGCTGCCAGTATTCGTTGTATTTTCTCCGCTACCGCCACTGCCACCTCCCTCCCCGCCGCTACTGCTACTGCTATGGTTGTGATCATTACTGCTCGTACTCCCGCTGCTGCCGCTCCCGCTTCCACTGGTCCTATTATGGTGCTGATGGTAGAGCTGTCGTCGATTTGCACCAGTGGCCGAGCTAGAGTTAAGATTGCCTCCAGCGGAATGCACCATATGTCCTCCCCCAGTTGCGTTGTAAGAATTATTGTTTTTGTGAAAATTATTCCCGCCACTTCCGCGACTAGTACTGCTACCACTCCCGCTCCCACTGTTGTTGTTATTGTTATTCTTGGATGCAGAGGTGTTTCCAGCAGTAGCTGTGGAGGGCGAAGAATGGTGCTGTGAGGACGATGATGAGGATCCCGTATGGAAGCCAGTATTATTTTGCTGCTGTTGCTGTTGCTTGGACGCTCCCAAGGACACGGGCGAGCTGGCATTAGGAGCCTTTGGTGCAGAGGAAGAACCCGTGGTAGCGGAGTTGCCACTATCACGTGAATTTCTGCTGTGCGGGCCAGACTGCGCACTGCTCGCGTCATCAGACTCTGCGTCGTTGGCGCCATTGGCACCCTCTACATCGAGATCCTCGTCATCGGACTTGCCGTTCGAGTTTGAATTGGAGTTGCTGCTGTTGGATTCTCTGCGATTGTGGTGGGTTGATTTTTTCACGCGCTGGGTGATACGGTCTCTAGAACTGCTGGAGGATCCACTACCAGAACTGCTCACGCTGCTCTCGTTGTCGGAGGACCCAGCGTTATGGGCATTAGATCTCATGGCCCCTTCAAAGGGTCTGTGTCTCGCCGTGTTGGACTCTGCGTTGGTGCCCCAATAGTGCAGGAATCTTGGCGAGTCCTGCACAACCATGTCCCGAAGAGTTGATTTTGTGGGACTAATGGTCATGTCAGTGCGTGCTACGAGAGCGAAGATGTAGCCTTCAAGGCGGTAGGTGAGTCGGGTTGCCTCATCGAGGCTCCTTGATTTGGTTTTTCGAGGTAAGGCTTGCATTTTTCGCGCTACGAATCCTCGGAGTGGGTCTCTGGAAGACCACCATACGACACCTTGGCCAAAGTCCTTGTATTTGACGCTGAGCTCGCGACCCTCTCCCTTGGAGGCTGCATTTCGGTCTCGGGTTCGAAGGCCGAGGATATAAAAGGATTTAGGGGCGAACCCGTCAAAGGCATCTTGGGGTACGAGGATGGGTGAAGCGGTGGTTCTGATTGGGATGTCACACCTGAAGATACCGTTGTGCGCTTCCACCAGGAGCTGCACAATGTCGTCGTTGCTGAGTTGTGAGGTCATATTGGCACTGTCTTGGTTGCCTTGCATGACTCCTACGGGCATGGCTCCCATGGGCATGGGCATCGGGGGCCCTGGGCCAAGTCCTGCTGCAGACGACAGAGCGTAGATGTCTTGAGGTGAAAGAGCATGAGCCGTTGAGAAGTGATGCGCCTGTGCTGGGTGTGGTTGTTGTTGTTGTTGTTGTTGTTGTTGCTGCTGCTGTTGCTGTGGCGCAGTATAGATCTGAAAGGGGAATTTTGCGGCCTCTGGCTGTTGTTGATGCGAGGATGCTGTAGTTACAGTTTGTTGTCCCTGGAGGTTTGCAATGTTCATGCCTGCAGGGAGCATGGTGTGGTGCGTCGCGGTGGTTGTCGGATTTGATGTTGGTTGGTGTGCCTGCTGCGATTGTTGTGGGTTTCCGTGTGCTAATAGTGGTGGGTGATGCTGCGGCTGTTGTGGAGGTGGTGGTTGTCGCGGGTCGTTTGGATTCGGGTGATTCATCATGGTCCGCCGTTTTGAGCGCTCTTTGGTACTGCGCGACCTTGGATCGCGCGCTGCTGCTTTGCGGAGCCGAAGGCGGCTTTATCCGGGTCCCTGGGAAAGGATAAATAACAATAATAAGGGCGGCAAGAGAGAAGAGACTCTCCCACTTAAGCTCAACAGCACAAACTCAATTGAGGTGAAACGAAATGCAATACAACGAATTTAATAGAAATTCGCAACACACGCTCGCGTGCAAACGAAGGAAACGCGGCGGCGGCGGCAGCAGCAGCAGCACTAAGCAAGCAAGCAAGCAAGCAAGCAAGCAAGCAAGCAAGCAAGCAAGCAAGCAGAAGGAGGGGGAGGGGGAGGAGGAGCGCAAGAGTGAAAGAACCCTCGTACGCGAGGGACGGCGCCTCTTTCTCTCCTGTAGAGCGTGCAGTCCTGCGGCCTGCCCAGCTGCCGCCCCAGGCCTCGTCCGCCTCGCCGCCGCCTTCCTCGCGGCGTCCGCCAACTAGCTAGCTACAGCTAGCCTAGCCGCTAACCAGCCAGCCACCTGGATGACGACTTGGACAGATAGCTGCTGAGATGGATGGGTGAATGCTTCACGTGTCTCGTTTCCTTGGTCGCTGCGGAGGAGCCCTGGACTTCCTTGCCGGTCTCCTACGTCTCCCTCTACCGCGCGGCCTCCTGCGCCAGCGCCGGCGCGAGCACCAACAGCGGCGAGAGACCGCCTGCGAGCGGCTTCGCTTTCTCGCTCTGTCTGTTTCTCTCTTTACTTTAGTAGTCTGTTTCTCTCTTTACTTTAGTAGTTTGTTTGTTTGTTTGTTTGTTTGTTTGTTTGTTTGTTTGTTTGTTTGTTTGTTTGTTTGTTTGTTTGTTTGTTTGTTTGACAGACAATCTTTCGATCACAATTCTTTATTTATTTGCTCTTTGCATGTTTATTTGCTGCTTCTCCTCCATTCTCCTCTTCGTCTTTTCTCTTCCTTTTTTCTTTTAAGCCTTTGTTTAAGTCCTCTTTCTCTCTGTTTCCAATTGCTTTCCTTATTATTCATGTTTCTGTTTAATTTCTTTCTCATTCACTTGCAGATTCTAAAAATATTCATTTTGAAAAGAAAAAGAGAAAGCTTTCAAAATAAAATGACGTTTTTCCGTTTCATTTTAAAAAAAATGATTAATAAAAACTTTATTTTAAAAAACTTTTGGAATTTTTATATTAAAATATTTTCACGTTTATGAATCATTTCGGATTATTCTATTTCAATTGAGCTCCTCTTTTTACTTTTTCTTCTTCCTGCCCCTCTTTGTTTTCGGTTTTCTCTCTCTTTTCCCTCTGCTTGTTGGGCTTTCCCAGACGGTCGATTTGCCTCTCATAGGCTGTCTCGATTTAGACCGTGAGGGTGAGCGGTGTCTGATCCGCGATGCACGCACCTCTCACTCCACTGCAAAGTTTTCGATCTTATTCTGTCATGCCCTCACAAATCTTCTCAGAGGAGGTAGCTTCTTCTCGTATCGACTGTGTCCTCTAATTGACGTAAAATTTCTTCCGCGTATCGGTGAATTTCCTCCACAACTGCCTCTCTTGACGTGAGAAAATAAAATCTCTAAGAGATACAATAAAAATCCTTTCTGTGCCTCCCCTCGAGTTTTTTTTTCTTTCCTTTTTCCCCCTCTCTCTGTCCCCCCTCTTCTGACTCCTTCCTCCTTTCCTCTTCTTTTTTTTTTTTTTCTTCTTCTTCTTCTTCTTCTTCTTCTTCTTCTTCTTCTTCTTCTTCTTCTTCTTCTTCTTCTTCTTCTTCTTCTTCTTCTTCTTCTTCTTCTTCTTCTTCTTCTTCTTCTTCTAAAATTTTATTATTTTCGACTTTTGATCAAAGCTCTTCAATTTCCATATATATAATGTTGAAAAGAAAAGAAAAGAAAAGAACGAACGAAAAAGGAATATCCTTTCAATCGCCTTCCTTCTCTCCATTTGAGCTATTTATTTGTCAATCCTACTGTTTCAATTCAAAATATAAAAGATTTATTTAATAAACAAATAAATAAACATTTCACAAACCCTTTTTTCTTCTTCAGCACCCAACAACAACACACACATCAGCGGGAAGACCCGCTCGACAACTAACTCCATCAAACCTTGCCTCAAAGCCAAGCCAAAGCCAAGCCAAAGCAAGTGTTCACTACGGCGGTGCCCAGGAGAGCCCCGGAGCACAAACCTCGGAGCCCGGGGCCAACTTCTTCTTCTTCTTCTTCTTCTTCTCCAGACTTATCAACTAAAAGCACTTGCTTTTTGTCTTTCTCGCAGGTCCCGGTTTTCCGCCTTCTTTTCTGCGGGCGTCGCTGTGACTCCGCTCGAGCGTTGCAGACACGCCTCTGCGCAGCCGCCCACAGACGCTTCCTCTCGCGCTGCTCTGTGTCTGGCGCCTTCTCGTGCTCTCCGGTTTGATTGATTGGTCGATTGTCTGACTGACTGACTGACTGACTGATTGACTGACTGATTAATTGATTGACTGATTGATTGACTAAATGATAATCGACCATTGCAAACATTGTCAGCAATAGAAAACAACGGAACATGAGGGCTCTCGAGCTATCCCGCTAGCCGGATCATCGCTCCACGCCAGCGCGTGCTTCTAGGAGATGCAAAGCCAGGCAAGGACAGGCAAGGACAGGCAAGGACAGGCAAGGACAGGCAAGGACAGGCAAGGCCTGCTGCTTGCCTCCTCGGCGCGGCGCGGGCCCCAGCCGAGGGTTCTGGCGGCGGGCTTGAGCCAGAGTTCTGCTCGCGAGTCCTTGGTTTGCTTTTTTCCCTTTGCTCGCGATATTTCTTTCTTTCTTTCTTTCTTTCTTTCTTTCTTTCTTTCTTTCTTTCTTTCTTTCTTTCTTTCTTTCTTTCTTTCTTTCTTTCTTTCTATAAGGGCAGAGAAGTAAAAGGGAGTAAAAGAAAGGCAAAAGGAAGGTAAAAGAAAGGCGCCTGGGGAGACCGCGCTTGGTCCCCCCCCTACTGGGTGCTAGGTACTTCTACCTTCAGAGGTGATGACTTTGATCGAGGCAGCGCAGCGACCAAATCAAACACCGTTTCAGGTCTTGCCAGTGCCAGCTCACTGTAAACCTGCACGAGAGCTCGGTCCTGGCTCAGCAGAGAAGCCCAGTAAATGATCGCTTTGGCAGCTTTGAGTCAAGTGCAATCGGGGACGATCAGATCGTGCATGGGCGAATGAAGGAATGAATGAATGAATGAATCTCCGAAAGACTCTGGCGCACTGATCTCTATCGCTTCGAATAGGACACCGCTAGGTCGTTCCTTTCATTTTCAAATTATTTTGTTTTGCTTTGTTTCCTTTCTTGATTGCACTGTTTGTTTGACTTTTTTGCTTACCTTTCTTTAAAAAAGAAAAAGAAAAGAAAAAAAGAATGAATCCTAAAAGTTGACTTACTTTTTCTGACCCTTTAGCACCTACAAGAGAAAATATGTAATGGGCCGTTCTCTTTCCTTCTGGTCTTCGATTTATCCTGGTTTCTTAATTAAAAGTCTCTGTTCTTTTCTGCTTTCTTCGTGTTTCTGGTTTCTGAGAAGCAACAAGAAGATGAGCAGAGGAAATGGCAAGTACTTCTGGTGATTGACTGATCAGATTGCCCAATTGCAACAGCTGGTTGGTTTGATGAAGGTGCGGGCTATCTTGCTTGGCACTGCTCCTATTGTTCTCCTTTGAGGCCTTCTCTCCAAAAATCACACTTAAGCATTGGTATTCTCCGCAACGTATATGATCTTCTTGGGCAGTTGAACTTGGGCAACAGTCTCTTGCACAAAACAAAGGCTTACCTAATCTCGATAAACCCACGTCTTCAACATTGGAGACGACAATGTCTTGTGTTTTGCGAAGTAGATTGCATATTCGGATTGTCTACAGCAGCTATGCTACGTTTGATGTTTTGCATTATAGAAGTTGCCACACTGGGTCTACAGTTTGGCAAGTAAACCTCTACAGTGAAAGCGCGTCTTCTCTTCAACAATTCTGAAGCTTCATCGAAGAGACAAGCAAGAAAGCAAGAAAGCAAGTTGCAGCAAAGAGAGCAAAACGGTGCGCAGGTCTTGCCTCGCCGATTAAACAAAGCTCCATTCACGTGCATGGCGATTCATGATAAGGAGAAGGTGAGTGGGTGGTTTCTGTTCTTGGACCAGACTTGCAGCAATGCTGCTTCTGCTTTCGAAGGCTTCTACGATAGACTAGCAAGCGCAGTGCCTTTGCTATCTGTATTCATGAAAGAATAAGAACAAAAGAATCCCTCTCGAGCTGCTCATCATTTAACCACTCGAACGTGTAACGTCAGAAACGTATGTGTAGGTATGATCCTCTAATGACCTGCAGCATTTCAATTCAACTCTGTCTGTGATCGTACATCACCAACGAAATGCGGCTATTCTCGCTCGCTTCGGCGCTCGAGAGCTTGGAGATACCAGCAGCCGTATACGCAACAGAGAATGAAGATGACTGCACGAATGAAATGACTCCCTCCAAGGCAGGTGATCAAGAGCCCCAGGTTTGATCAAGAGTTTTGTTCTGACGTCGGTTATTCCCTTTCTTCTGCTATGGATCGAATATACTTTTCTGGCGGCCAACATATGGAGAAAACGTCGAAAAGACGAGCGATGCGCTATAAGCTCTGCACGCACAACCGCTTAAACACCGTCACTGTCCTTTTGCCAGTGCGCCCGAGTCTTGCTTCTTCACAACCCACCACCATTTTAGCCTACTTTACACCAGCGATGAGAGCCTCAATGAAAAGGCCAAAGCCAAAGCAGGTAAGCTTGTCAGGATTGATTTCGGAGAAACCCAGACGAGAGGCAAACTAGCATGGTGATCTCAGAATATGTACTACACTCAAAAGATCCAAGGGATCAGCTTTAGTCACAATCCATAGGTCCTCTGTCAACCATGAGTGCAATGCCAAGTTAATCTTCGCGGCGCTCTACAAAGCTATTAAACCCGCACCAAGAGATGTCTCCTCCTCGCAGGTGTTTAATTATTCTTTCTCTCAGTTTTTCTTTCTTTTTCTTTTTCTTTTTTCTTTTTTCTTTTTCTTCTCGTTCGTAATTTCTATGCTCTTTGCGAATCCATCTTCCCTTGCTCTCAGGTTCGAGTAAAAGAAAAGGAGCAAGCGGCAGAGATACGCCCTCGGGCATCTTCCGGCCCGGCCTTGATCACTCTTACCTCAGCTTGCTTATCATCAGTTCAAGAGTCTGATTAATTCTTTTAGTTGAGTTTGTTTCTTTTTTATTTGTCCATCTGTTTGTTTGTGTATTATTCTTGCGATGATGGTTTCTTCCTTACATAAAGAAAACTTTTTCAGCAAACTTAACTTCAGGTACTTAGCGCCCTAGCTAGCCAATAGTAGCCCTCCCCCGCCCCCTAGCGCTCCCCTAGGCGCCCCCTCTAGCGAGGATAAAGTAAGTAAACTCTAGTAACGTAAAGCAAAGGAAAGCAAAGGAAAGCAAAGCAATTGATGCGAAGTGAAGCGGTGCGAAGTAAAGCAAAGCAAAGGAAAGCAACAATAGGCCAGGCCCACTCAGCGTCGGGTTTCCTTTGCTTATTTGGTCTTCCCACTGTGTCTTGTTATAACCGCCCTTCTCATGCTATCTATCTTCATTATCTTGAGGTGGGTAGAAGCAGTGCTAAGGACTTAATAGAGGCTAATATGGAACACGAATGAGTCATCGATCGAGGACCTTCGTTTCCTGGTTTTGGCTGCCGAGCGTGGCTCTGCGCCGGAGAAGCTCTTGCCTCACTTGCCCAAATCCTGCAGGCCAGGGTGTTGTCTCGGAGGTCGCCGCTATCGAACTGCTATCCTGCGAGGGCTTGCGCAAGGTTCACTGTCAGCTTTCACTAAGGCGCGCGGAGGCAGGCTGATCCATGCTCTTGCTGCCTTCCTTATCTACCAAGCCGCCTTCTGCCAGAGCTGCCATTCTTTCTTCTCAAGCTCAGGTATTGCTTGCTCTGTTGCCTCCACTGCCTGTGTGGCGCGAGTTCATGAGCTAGGCAAAAGTGCTTCTCCAAGTCTGCGAGCTCGCGCGCTCTTGATCTTCGTCTTGCATGCGTGCCTGCTTTTGCTTGCTTCATGCCAGTCAATCAATAGCAATGCCAACTAAATGTCAAATGCAGTTGTAACCTGCTGCCTCTTCTTTGCTGTTCAGGCTGCGGTATGCCTCGCTTGGCACCTACAGCCGCTGAGGTTGGTGCCATTCCGGCAAGGAACCTGGCCATCGGCCGTGACGGCATCGGTATGAATTGAGTCCATCTTGTCGCGCGAGGGTTTCTGCTTTTCTAAATTCTAATAATACATCAATCTTGAAGAAACCAGCACCAATATTTTTATCTCTATTCCTCGTTTCACAGGTATTTCGCATCTCTTAGCGGTCCATAGAGGAAATAGGTACTTTTATGCAGCAGCAGCAGTTCGTTCTGCTCAGAGAAAGATCGTCTTTTGACGACTAGAAACATTCATTTCCTTTTCCGTACCTCTGTGTAGATATTAAACTTATGAAACTTATTATTACTATCATTTTTTAAAATAAAATAAAATAATAAGGAACTTAAAATAAAGTAAAATACAAAGGTGAAATTAAAATGTAGAATAAAGATGCCATGAGCTTAAAGTCGCGCCTAGCCCCTGTTAGAAATCGAGGAGCTTCTCTACGGCTGGCCGCTCGGGTGGGCCTGGATCTGGCTGCCTCACTGGCTGCCTCACTGGCTGCTCGTCTGCTTGGACTCCTTAGGACCTATTCTGCTACGGCTGCCTAATTGAAGGCGGGCGCGGCATCACAGCTGCCGCCGCTACTCCGTTGTGTGTTTTTCCCCTCTCTCTCTTTCGTGGCATTTGCTCACTTCGGGGAATATTTTCTTTTACTATTAGAGACACATTTTATCCTGTGCCGGAGACACAAGAATTTATTTTTAAATTTAAGAAAAGAAAAAGGAAAAAGAAAGAGAGGGACTTTGGAGGGGTGCTTTCCCCGAATTATTTAGGGGAAATGAGAGCACAGAAAGACTTCGGTAAAAATAATTGTTACCTCACAGATTCTTAATAGGGGAAACTTGAGACTGTTCTGTGTGCGGCCTCTTTTTTTTTACTTATTACTTCTGCAAAGGAGAGAGGGATGGGTCATACAAAATAACCGCTCCCCAAGCAATCGGCATAAAGGATAAGCTCTGGTAGAACTATGTACGGCCGGCGCGATGTTTTGTTTGTTTGTATGTATGTTTGTTTGTTTGTTTGTTGGTTGGTTCGTTGGTTGGTTGGTTGATTGTGTATTGGTAGTGGTGAGCACTATCTCTGAGGTTTGCGGTTTCTTACGTTCGCCTGTTATTCGTTAGCTAGTCGTTTGTACTGGGTGATATATATATTTAAAATATTGTTATTAATTAAAAAACAACAAGAGATAGAAAGAAGCTTAGAAAGAATGAATAAATTGGCATGTTTGAGCTCTTCTTCGCTCGTTGATTGACTAATCATTGACGAACTGATGCGGTCTCATGACTATATGGGGGTCTGTGCAAGCTCCGTTGCGCTGTTCGACGTCTGCATTGAAAGGCCGTCGCAAAGTGCGTGTAATGTTCGAATGCTAAATTATGGGATCTGAGCAACTAGAACACGATAATCAAATAGGTAGGCAATACTTTTACTGTAGAAAATCATTTACAAAAACAGCACATTCACGGATTTGACCAGCAGCTTCTATCAAACTTATTTTAAAAAGTCAAAAGAGAAAAAGAGAAAACTGACGGTGTTGTTCTCAACTCACTTGACCTGCTCAACACATCTTTAAAACATAGTGGGTAGCATGCAGATATTTTTTGCTATAAGCTTCTTTAGCTTTCTAGCTTTTGTGTGAGTATTGTGCCAGGCAGATCCAAAGGGAAAGCTCTCCTACCATCTGATTTGATGCTTTCCTCCCTCATTCATCGATCCTTTTGCAACATGAATATTTGTATCTTCATGAAAATGTATTTCTGGTGCATAAAACAACGGGGAACAGAAAAGAATACGAAAGAGACCTGCAAGCCTCAACGAATTGTGTATAAAAAAAGATAATATAATGAAAAAAGCATTGACGAAAGCAGTCCACCAGTCAAACAATGCCTAGTAGTACCTAGGCTTTAGCAAACAAACAAACAAACAAACGAACAAACAAATGAATGAATGAATAACACTGACTTTGTAGCTTCATTTGATTTGCTTTTAACTATTAGAAGCAAAACGGCGGATCAAAATAAGTCTGCCTTTCAGCACATTGATCTTGTTCTTTCAAGGTAATCAATCTACTGGGGCTTCATCGACCAATCACACAGCAGGGCTTACCAAACGATACCAATTCTTTAGCAAGTCTCATTTTCTTTCCTCCACCAATAAAGAAGAAAAGAAAAAAGAAAAGAAAGAGAAGTAAAGAAAAGCAAGTGCAGTGCCAACCATAGGTATCCTAGAAGCCCTACCCTACTAGTACCTCCTTACGTTATTTACTTTCTTCTTGAAATTGTCATGAAATCATGATTATGAAAAATAAGTATGTCATTCATTCATGCGTGAAGCAGCGCGGAATAGAGATTCAGGAGGAATGGCTTTAGAGTAGTGCTTCAAAGCTGCCTCCTCTCCTGGCCGACCATTGAGTGCTCGGGAACAACAGTAACAGCAACCAAGCGAAACCAACTTCTTGAAGAAATCTTTCCATTACGCCTCCCAGTAGTATTTGCTACATCCGTCCATGTATCTGTGCAATCATTTATAAAATACATTTTTACTGCTTGCTTGCATTACCTAGGTACTCGTAGATGGCAATAGAACTAAGTACTTGCTAAAGCAGATAAAATGAAGGCCTTCCTTTACTTCTATAGCTGCTAGGACCCGGTACGTACGGATATCTGCTGCTGCTGCTGCTGCTGTAAAATTTGGAGAATGCAAGTTCTTCCGTTCAACTCTGCTTGTATTCTTCAGATGCCGCTTACATATACTTGCGCTCGCTCGCTCGAGTATAAAGAGTTTCGGATGGAAGGCTGGTTAATGCTGTTCTTTGCATGGTTCTTGATGATGAATGACAGCTCATTTTTGCAGAATGCGGAAAGATAGCTTATCGTGATACCGGTTTGGGCTTCAATGATAAATGCGTGGGTTTCTTTCAATCAATAAAGAGAAAAGGCAAGGAAACAAGCTGCAAGCAGTCAGATAATTCGACTTTCTGAAATGATTGCACTTTATCCGCTTTTCGCTGGCGATTTAGAAAGGGTTCCGAGCTTTCGCTTGGAGGATATTCAGCTAAATAATGTCCATGTTTACTCAACTGTGCAAGGATCCGCTTTCTTCCACCATAGCTTCGATTTCAAGCTTTGCTTTAGCTCGCTCGAGATTAGCATAGCTCTCTTTCAATGTTCAAAGATCCTCGCAGCGTGAACACCATACACCATAATATCTTCTGGAGTGGTTTCCTTTATTTATTTATTTTTGTAAGAAATAAATATATAAACAAACAAGCAAATTGATGTTAAGTTTATGCATGAAAATCAAAATTTCCAAAAGGAAGAGAAGGGAAGGGGATAAGAAACTAATTAGCTCTATTCACTAATATTCTATCGAGCCCAATTGAAGGGCAGCAAACAAGGAAGGACGGAGGGAAGAAAGGAAGGAAGTAAGGAAGAAAAAAATATATATTAAAAAAAAAAAAGCAAGAAAGGAAAGAAGGAAAGAGATCAATTCGAGAGATTCAGAATATCTTAATTTAAAAAGTAGGCAGGAGAAAAGAAAGAGATGAACGGCCTTTTCGCTCATCGTGACCCATTATTTATTACCTTTTAAAACCAGTTTTTCATGAAAATTTCCACCTAAAAGTCAACAGTTTGAAGGAAAGTTTTCTAGTCTTCGACTGCTAGTGATAAGTACAGTAGGTCTTACTCACACACACTCACGACTACTGCTAATAATAAGAGTGAAAACCAGTCAATCAATCAATCAATATTAATCAATCAACACAACGATGGATAAATAAGATGGGTAGACAAAACAGAGAGATACCAAAGAGGTACAACAGCAGTGATTCGTAGCGACGCGAGTGCAAACACCGAAGTTGCTCCTAGGGTAACTTGTACTGGGCGTCATCTGCCCCTCTCCGATATTTGCTCGTAGGCAGGGGTCGCAACTGCTTCTCCTTCTCCATCCCAGAGCGATGACAATGCAGATAGGTCGATAGATCGATGGATCGATAAATAGAGAAGACATGCATACGTACATACATACATACACACGTTCTTGAGCAGAGTTATTCTTCAATATCTCAATAACAACAACAACAACAACAACAACAAAAAGAACTACAGAAACAACCACAAAAAGAAGCTGTTTATTAGTACTGCCGTATTCCATTAGAACACTGTTTCCAATCGACGGATCTTTCGATGAACCTATGAATGAATCCAATTTCTGCAAACTTGGCAGGCTCTCGCGCCCGAAAAAAGAGGCCGCCTGCAGCACCGCTCGGCAGAGGCTGCGCAGGACATGCTCCGGCGCGGCGGGCGCTCGCTCGCGCGGGGCGTGGCCCGGAAGAAGGCGGCGGCTACCTTCGCGGCTACCGTCGGCTACGTTTTGCTACCTAGTTTCTGGAGCTTGATCTCTTGATCCTGCTATGGCTGTCTTCCCGCTCTAGCTCCGTACAAGCTGCCAGGCAGGCGGGGCAGGCGCGATGCAAGTGCGAGATAAGAACCACGTGCGGGGCGGAGCCATGCCAGAGGCTAGCTAGCAATAGCTGTCAAGCCAAGCAGCAAGCAACGCTCCATGAGCGAGGTTCCTCCGGAGAAGTAAGCACCCAGGAGTTCGTGATGGAAAAGCAAGTTCTGGCGATCCTGCTGCTGTTTCTTGAGAATCCTATGGAAACAGATACAGGCGTGCAGGGATCATGGTCCTGTCAAGCTCAACCTCCATGCACGCCCTCGAGGCTGCCTGAACCCGGAGCGACCGTGGCTGTTAGGCTCAGGCCATGGTCGTCAGCATCCTGAAACCTGAAAGCCTCGCTAGACCTCGAAGACCTTACCCTACACTACCTGATAACCGCTCGCTCCCATAGTTATGAATGGAGTAGAGGCACCATCGTAAAGATCATTCATTCGTTCCTCATACATCATGCCATCCAAAAGATGCCATCAGCTCAGCGTCCGGGCTAAGGCTGGAGACCTCGGCTGCTCAAGCGAAGACGAGCTCTTCGAAGCGCACGCATCAGAATCATCATATTCATCTCCGCTCCTTTCCTGCCTAGCTAGAAAGCCGCGCTCTTTCACCCACGTACCTTACTTATGTCTTCCTTATCTCCTAACTTGGTTATTTTCTTGCGTCTGTACTCGCATTCTTACTTACCTACGTACCCCGCCTGCTACTTTACTCAGACCCAGAGATACGCAGGAAGGAATTCATGACCCTCCGCCGATAAAGGCAGAAACCAACCCGCACATCCACGATAACTGCTCCTCGCCTGCTTAATATGCGGGACATACAAACAAATACAGACACAGTCAGAGGGAAAGAAAGGATTCTCAAGCAAAGCAAGCAATATGGAGAAAGAAGGAAAGAAGGAAAGAAAGGATTCTCAAGAAAGTAAGAAAGAAACAAAGAAAGAAAGAAAGAAAGAGAGAAAGAATTCTCAAGAAGGAAAGAAGGAAAGAAAGAAAGAAAGAAAGAAAGAAAGGAAAGAAAGAGGGAAAGATCGATGGACCAGCGGACCAAAGGACCACTCAGCCGTCTCTCTCTGTCTCTTCCTCCCTCCCTCCCTCCCTCCCTCTCTCTCAAAAGAAGGAGAAAGAAGCCGACCGCCAGCCTGCCCTGCAGCTCCTGCTTGTGCCGCAGAAGCAGGCTCACCGGCGCTTCCTCTCACTGTTTGTGGCAGTAGTATTATCTTCTGCCGCGCGGCGGAAGCGGCTGACTGGTAGGCGGTCTTAGCGGCAGCTAGGCTTTTGGCCGCTGAGCCTAGCTGCGCGTAGGACAGCCTAGGCTCGCGGCTCCCGCACGAATGCAAAGAAAGTTGGAATAAACGAAAGAAAATATGATTTCTTTGTTTTTATTGCTGTTGTTGCTGCTGTTGTTGCTGTTGTTGCTGTAGTTTGCTGTTGCTGCTGCTGCTGCTGCCTGCCTGCCTGCCCGCTGTCTCCTAGGGGTGGGGGGGAGGGGGTGCTGGCAGGGCGGGGCAGGAGGCGGCCCTGGTCGCAGCTTCTGCTTGCTTGCTTGCTTGCTTGCTTGTGCGCGGCTTGGGCTGCTTTGGCGGCGCTCCTTTCTCTGCCTTCTTGTGGAGACAAAGCTTTGGGCTTTGGTGTTTTCATATCGTTTCTTTTAAATATTTTTAATTGAATTAAAAGGATTACCTTTTAATCTTAGAATATTTTATTTTTATTTTTTACATCTTAAAAGAATTGCATAAAAATGATCAAAATCTTTTAGTAGTATTATTAATTAATTATTTATTTTAAATAAAAAGGCGACTTTGAAAATGAAAGCGTCGCTTTTTTTTAAATACTCTTGGAGATTGTGTGTGAATCTCAACTTTATTTTCAAATAATGAAATAAAAGAAGATATATATATAAAGACAAAAAACAAATCAATGTCCCGCAACAGAGAAGAGGTGGGCAATTCTACCGATACTGCTAATGCACCTGGTAAGAGTGGGGCACTCACTCTGCGCCTATTTAGCATTCCATCGTTTTCACGAATGGATGGATTTCTTCTCTCTCTGTTTCTTCGGTTGAAACATTGATCTCAAAGTTTGATGTTCTTGCGGTTGCTTCGACCATCGCAATGCGTTTGTAATCTACGCTGGCCGAGCAAGGCAAGCACGCTTTAACGCAGGCGAGAATGTATTGGAAAACCTGATGGATTGATGAATTGGTATCATGAGCTGATGGGCTCAAGAGCAACGGCATAAGAGCAGTAACAGCCAAGAGCAGTATCAATATCAACCTTTTTACTGCTCCCGAGATAAACAAAAGAGAGCAGCTCAAAGCACTCTCACTTCTCAGAGGCAATGGGATGGGTGAAAACAAACTCACGCCAAAGCAATCGCTCGCACATTACGAACCCAAAGCGAAGAAACCGAAGTCATGAAACGAACGAAGCTTCAGTCGGAGCTGGAAGCTTTTTACGTCTGTAGACTACCTACCTGCCTGCCTGAAGATCATTGACACATGCCTCGATCGATGCTTTGATGGCTTTCTTTCTGACTTTTTCCTAGGTTAACCTCGATTTCTTTGAGGCGCTACTACATTTCTACTAGGTACCTACTGACTAAGCTTCTCCGTCGAGACTCTACTTTTTCTAGTTCTCTATTCTTCTTGTCGCTTCTGTTCTATTGTTTCGAGAGGTTTGTGCCAACCGGAAATGCCGCCAACCGGAAATGCCAAACCTCTGCAGTGGCAGAGCACACAAGTTGAGCTCCTGCGCTCAACCTGCCTCGTTCATGTCGCCCGACCTGCTTCTTCGCTTTCGTGTTATAATCGCCGACAGTGAAGCAAGTTCGTGGAGAATCGTGGCGATGTTCCTCATATTCATATCTCTCTAGCTAGAGAATCCTTCTTCAACCTCTTCTTCTTCCTGCTCCTCATATTTAACCACTCTGGATTGAAAACTTTTTAAGTAAGCATATAAGCCCCAATGCACTTTCTCACATACATCAGCAATAGGGACAGTGATGATGAAATGTTTTTCACAAGTTGGGAAGGCTCTCTTGAAGAAGGCGTGCGTGCGTCCAAGCAAAACTCTCGACCCTCGCGCCAGGGCTCTCCTTCTCGGTGGCCAGGCCGACCTGCCATAGGGCCGATCGCGAGCCCCTTGGCGGAGTTGCCTCGGCCGTTCACTTATCTTTTGCGCGTCGCACGAGATAAGATTCTCCCTCGCGGCAATAATAAAAACGCTCTCTCCTCCTTGCCTATGTACCGAAATTATCTTTGCTTTCTTTTATTACTGCACAAGTCTATAAATTATCATTCATTTCTTCACTTCTTCACTTCTTCATTTCTTCATTTCTTCATTTCTTCATTTCTTCATTTCTTCATTTATTCATTTCTTCATTTATTCACTTTTTCATTTCTTCATTTCTTCACTTATTCATTTCTTCAATTTTGTTCCCGCTCGTTCGCAGCGACTTTGCATTCTGTGATTCCTTTCGCTTCTGCCATTTCCGGGCCTCGAGTGAACAGAAGGTACGTACGTGCACAGAGCTTCGAGAGGCCGGCACTCCTGATGCATTCTGAAGGGCAACAACGAGCCAGCAAAGCAAAGTAGGCTTCAAGCACAGCAAACGCAAGAGCTTTGACGGCGATGGTGGCCTCCTTCTTCTTACAGTGCTGAAAGTTAGGAGAAAGAGCGAGAAGAAAGAAAAAACAAGACAAAAAGAAGAATAAGAAGAAGACGGCCAGCCTGTCATAATACTTTTTAAAGTGGCAGAGGCTGATGACATGCAGTTAGTAATTCTCCGGCCTCAAGGCGGAGAGGACCTCGAATGCGCTGCCACTGGGGTTAGTAGCGAAGGTTACTATTGTCACAGCTTTGGAGCGGGCTCCTTGGCCGCCCTTGGAGCGACTTGGCCCTCACTTCCTGTGGTTCTCGCCATTTGCGCCTTTACTAAGAGCTCCTTCCGTTACTCGAGATTATGCCCTTTCTATACAAGGAGCTAAAAAGACAAGAATGCAGCAAACGTAATATATATTGTGTCTCCATAAAAAAGTAAAGTTAAAGAAGCTTTCGCTCGAGAACATCGAGAAAAGAAAAGAAAAGAGAAGAAAGGAAAAGGGATACTGCGCCTCTAAGCCAGTCAACATATGCTTCCCTTTGGCTTTGTACACTGCTTGTAAGCAGCATCGCTGCTTCTAAAGGCACCTTTCTGCGTTGATTCACCCCAATGCGGGCGTACTCGTGAGATGTATTGTGCCACTCGAGTTGCATTTCACCTGCAAAGGTAAGGTTTAGTCTCGGCTTTTAAAATGCTCTCTTCTGCTGATTATAATGGCTGAGCATGAACGAAAATAAGAAAACACCATTGCATAACGTGCGAACTAAAAGAACTCACTTTGAAGGTGAATGGTTACAGAGAGAGTAAGTCCATCCTTTTATTTTTTTATTATTTTTTATTATTTTTTCAATAAATACATACATGGAAATCTTGGCGCCAATAGCAGTAAGTAGTTCTAGTATTGAGAAGGGGATCCCGCTTGGAGATGAAAAGACAAATTTTGCTTTGACATCTGACACGAGCAAGTACTGTAACGGAGTCGTTGTCAGTATCGCAATGCTACCCTCTCATCCGACTCATGACAACCCCATTTAGATCTTATTTGTCAGCTTGATTCGTTTCGTGGTTACTTAGACCTGGCTTGAGTTCTTGGATCTCACAGGCATGCCACTATACTCTGGAGTTGGCTTCACTTAAAGAATCAAATCAAACCAGAAAAAAAGAAAAAAGAAAAAGAAAAGAAAAGAAAAAAGCAATGGTGGCAGAAAGTCACAAGAATGCAAACTACAAAAGGACACTGGACTGCCTACCCTTGGTGAAAGCGCCATCAGCCATTTTTACTTACTTCAAGAGTCAGTCTACGCACCGATCTTTGAGGATTTGATATCACCGAAGAACCAATGGTACCCTTCTTTACTCACAGCCACATGGGTGTGAATGTACACGCCCTGAGCTCCAAATCTAAAGAAATCACCTCCACCTTTGATTTTGATATGCCGGGATTTTATCTATGCTAGAATTTCTTGTTCTTTCTGTTCTTCTTGTTCCTCTAGGGTTTTCAAGATTAAACAGAATGATGCAAATAAATTCAAAGCTTAGTCCTGACAGGGTGCAATGCGCTCAAAGATGCCTGGAGAAATTCTGAAATACACAACGGGTCCCGTGTGCCATAAAGCGCTTTCACTGCATTCATGCATTATCCTTTGACAATCAGGTTTGATTCAAGAGCAGGGCTGTCTGTTCGCAAACTCGCACAAAACATTACGCAGAGCATCTTCTCTTTTTCCTATATAAAAAATAAAGGAAGAACAGACAGGGAAAGAAAGGGAAAGAAATGGAAAAAGGAAAAGAAAATCATCCCCGTTTTCCCTTTCTTTCACCCTACCGCAGAGCCCTTCGCGCTCTTTCTCGCAGCTTTAGGGACTAGAGTAAGAAGAAACTCCTGCACGCCACCTCCGGACACCGCTTCTTTCAGGCTCCACTCCGTGTATGCGAGTGGAGTCCCGCTGTTTGGCGAGTCGGTATGTCAGAGTATGCGTGGGCAATAATAAGCCCGGCACCGAAGCAGAGAGAGAGGAGGCTGGAAGTCGCGAAACATCTTAGCATGGGCAAGTCCGCAGAATACCAATAAGGGGTTGGGGACTGTGGGAAACTCAAAGCAGTAACCAGCAAAGACAAAAACCGGTTTTGGAAGTTGCCAAGTACGCGCGACTATTGTTGAGAGGGAGGGCGATTTTGTTAGTCGGTTGAAGGGTTGAGATAAGATTTTTGTAGTGTGACTATTTTTTTCTGTTTTCTCTTCTACATTATATTTTGAGTGAGATATGTCTGCCCCCCTGTTCTGTTTTGCGGCAAGTGGACGGAGAAGGCAACGCGCGGAGAAAAAAGACATCGAGCAGACCGCGACAGACTATGAATGAAAAATCTTTCTTTTGCGTGTTGTTCTGCACGCCTCCCTTCTGCAGGCTGTGTTTAATTAGTAATTATTTGGACACGGACAAAACGAAGCCCTTTCTTTCTCCTCTCTTAAAAAGAAAAAGAAAAGAAATATCGCGAATGAAAACCAGAAAACTTAACTTCCAAATAAGAGCTTTAATTTGATTTAAATCCGATTTTGAAATACTTATTTTCC
The DNA here is from genome assembly GCA_004764695.1 of Schizochytrium sp. TIO01. Classification (NCBI taxonomy): domain Eukaryota; class Bigyra; order Thraustochytrida; family Thraustochytriidae; genus Schizochytrium; species Schizochytrium sp. TIO01. Next base: position 5,490,927 of record SMSO01000014.1, on the reverse strand, counting down.
AACGAAACACAATTTACAATTTTTAAATTCAATAATCACAATAACAGAAATAATAATAATAACAGTATTATTCTCTTATTATTAATATTTTAGAAAAAAAAAAAAAGAAAAAAAAAAAAAACATCTGGGTTAATACTGTTTTAACTTCTATAATCTCTTTTTAATATTAAAAAATAGAAATCAAGGCAAGGAGGGCGGAGAAGAAGACAAAAGGAGCAATCAAAATATACTTAAAAGAAGCAGGAGAAGTCGCTCGGAAGGGCATGTAGAGTCTCCGGGTCAAGAGACGGGAAAGGCTCAGATAGACTCATGACTAGCTTGCGTAGAGCTTCGTGGAACCCTCAAAATACTGGCTTCTGGTAGCCTACCGGAGCATTAGATAAGTGGAGGCGACCCAACTAGATGCGCTTGTAAGGCTCCTTAGGATCAGGGCGTCTTTTTCGCCCAATGCAGCAGTTGATCTTATTTCTCTGTCTGCACCTTTCCAGTCGCTGTGGGGCATGTCCAGCTTCCAAACTGAATAAAATGCTTCTGAAGCTGTGGGATAAATGACAGGCGAAGACACGAGGCCTGAGGTACCTACGGATTATTCTCGATCTCCGTAAAAAATAAATAAAAAATATTTTCAAATTAACACAGAATTGTTTTTTTTTTTCTCCTCTGACATATTTCAAAAGCAGTCTCTGCGGGGTACGAATTTCCCACATCTGATCCCCCCCTCAGACTCCAAAGAACTAGCGTTTTCCCCTCCTCCTTTTCCAGGTTTTACTTAAGCTTTGCTCTTTTAGTTAGTTTCTTATTTCGACGAATTATAATCGTGAGAGCAATAACACGACCACGGCCAAAAGCGCGAACGAATAGTATTATCTCTCTCTATGATCGATCTCTGTCTGCTCTGATTCATTTGCCTCTTGATTTGCCGCCTCTATCTGAAGACAAAGAGCCAAGACACGGAGTCTCATCTCAGCGAAGATTCCTCTTCTTCTTCTTCTCTTCTTCTTTTGGAGATCGATCTACGTATACCGTCGTCGCGGGATTGAGAAGAGAGGAGTGCGTCCTCTCGCTCAGGTCATGTGCAGCAATGTGAGATCTGAGAGCTAAGTTTCGTGAAAGTTCGGGGTTACTGTCCCTCCCCCTTTGAAGGTGCAAGGAGCACAAAGCAGGTGCGGCCTCTTTTTCGCTTGTTCCACATTGCGACGCCCGTGAAGCAAAAGCAATGCGTGACGAAAGAGCCTTCGTTGAACGAGCAAAGCACTCGAAGGATCGACTAACACTGGCCACGAGAAAACACGCGAATTCTAATTTCTCGTTAGTCATATTGTGCCGGGGAAAAGAAGAGCCAATCAACTTGAATATAATAATTTGAACGCTCCTGTGAAAAGCTTGTACGAACAATTTTTTTTAATGGTCATAGTTTTCTTGTTTGTTTTTTTAAATGTCCTAGTAGTGTTACAGAAGAGAGGACAAATTAGGAACCCAACGCATTCTGGTTGGCTTTGTGGAGTTGACTTTTGCTGTTGTTGTTGCTGTTGGTGGTGGTGGTTTTTCGAAGCTGGATCGTTGAGCTTTGTTTCGAGTATGTTTAAGCACTGCACCGTGAAAGTATTGAGCATAAGTCGCGAGCTGTAGCGATACCTACTGACGATTGTCCTCATTAAAAGTCAGCCAAACGACTATTATTTCATTTATGTTTATATCTTCCACTTTTGAAAGAATATGATTGAAAGAAAAGGCATCCAAGCAGCTCTTCGTTGCAAAACACCATTCATGAGCCGGAGTATATGAAAACTACTAGAGAAAACAGAATGGTACTACCTTTCAAGTTTGCAAATAAAACGTCCGGCCAGCTAATATTTTTACAGGAGACACCTATGATTGCCAACTATGCTTGTTTTATAAGCAAAATATTATTCGGTTAAAGAATATAACTGTTTTCCATTGTTGTACCCTCTGTTAACTTTTTGTGTCGAATATGATTAGAGAGGGAGGTTGCAAATAATAACTTTTAATTTCACGCACGTTTTAAAGATAATCGCCTTGTCGTTATCTCTTGCTAAATTGAGTTTGCTCCACCCAGACCTCAAACCTTTTCGGGATTGACGATTGATCCATCGATCGATCGATTCATTCATTGATTCATTGATTGCAAACCTATAAGAAAACACCATATCCTGTCATCATATTACCTAACACTATGCTGCTACCCTCGAAAATTTGTTGACCTATTTTCTTTTAAGCAAAAAACTTTGCTCCTTTTGGAGACAGTTTTAATAATGCAATCGTCGAAAGGATCCAATTCTTACTGGGAGTCGGTTATTTACCTGTATTGAATGGTCAAGAGGAGTGGAATCTGCTTCGGGTGTCTCATGTAGTAGTCCTTCACTTAACGTTTGCCTTCATAAATTGCATGGAACTGAGTCACATTTCATCACATGACAAGTTTTGCATGCGAACAAAAATAATAGAAGCAAGTTTATCTGCTGGAGCCAATCGAAAGAAAAAAGAACAAAAAAAATATTCGCATAATCTTAGGTACGTAAACATAGAAAAAGGAACTGCTGCATGGTCTAACCTGATTTAAGATCACCCAATGACGAGCACATAGGAGTACACTTAAACCACCGTGCGTGGCCTCAAAACAACATCCATGCGCCTACGCAATCGAACCTCTTGCTGTATAGTATAGTTTAGAAATGACACATGTAACAAATTATACCTGTTATGCCTCATTAATCTTCGTCAGTTTTCAAGCCAACTGGCAAAGATTTCGATGATCGACTTTCAAGACAGACTTGGCTCAATTTATTTAAATTAAACAAGGCCCAAATTCTATGTATAAAGAGTAAAATCGGCATTTGCCTTCGCCGTCTGCGACGTGATCATGAGACGGATGGGAGAAGGAGGAGATCATATTCTGTGCACTTTAATTACTCAGACCTCGAAAAATCGTATTCCCGTTTATTAAACGCTCCGAGAAATGCCGCGTGCTACATAATCCGGGGCTATATAGCTTATTTCACCTCATCTCTCGCAAGTAGCTCTCATTCGCTCTCATTCGCTCTCATCTAAATGCGGCTGCTAGCTGGAATTATACAAAGAGAGCAGTGGACCCCTTGCCTTTGGTACGGAGTGGCATGATGCTTTACTCATTAGATTGTTAATCAGCCATCGACCACCATGAGTCTTGAAACTTCGAGTAGAGAAGAATACGCACTTCTTGCATTGCGAAAGGTTTCGTTTCTATTATTTATTAGATTTGGGATTCGATATGAAATATAGCACCGATTTCAATTTCGTTGCTTTGTTCTTTCTTCAGAGTTAGCTAGCAAAGTCTCTTTCAAGCATTTTGCTTTTGCCATATATTGGTTTTCTTACTCGAGTAGGTAGCATTCAAATGATTGGAGTGTGAGTTATGTCTAGGTTGTTGCGGATACCTACCTACAATTCGCTGGTTGCAGGACTTTTTCAAGAACAAATAGGTAGTCCAAGGATTTACAAAGTACAGTTTTTCAGTCTACGTTGTCGTTAATTGCTCCTAACCTCTCAACAGCCGACGTGTGATTTTCTTTTGATAGAGAATGATCATTGATACCTGAACAAGAACAAGAACAAGAACAACAATAACAATTCTACTTTTTAAAAGAATAAATTAAAAAATGTAACAAGGTGGCTGCAGGCCCTTTGTACAAAAAGTTTGTAAACGATGACAACCTGTCAAGAAGACGAAACTCATATTTTTTTTCATGTCTTTTTCGTTTGTTTATTTGTTTGTTTGTTTTAAATTCGAAAGATAAATTAAGCACTAGTACTTGAAAAATAATGCTACTTACCTTTTTTTCATTTTCTTTTCATGATTTACTCATTAATTTCATAAGCTTTGAATGACGAAAGCAATTGTGCGATCTTATTATAAATAACTTATTACCGAGGTACTCACTGGTAGGGTGCGCGGGAAAAGCCTGCTGCCAAACTCCCCTCGCGAACATACATATCTGTAAACGCCTCCACCTAAGGCTTTCTATATCACCTGTTATCGCAACAAACGCGAAAGCCTTGAGGCTTTTCCCTTTTCACCGACACATCCCAGAAACAAAGAAACAAATTTGGACTTGTGCCTTCCTTCATTTCATTGATAGCCAACCCGTCATACTAATCATCTATGCGAAAAGTAAAAGTAAAAGGAAAGGTAAAAGAAATACTAGTAAAACCACACGGATGCATGAAAGCAAGCCATTCCAGGTCGACTCGAAGCTTGCTCGCGTCCCCGATTAATGCCTCCTCCGTGGCACTAGGAGCCCGACAGGCCGCTCTCATGTGGTGAACAGACCTTTGTTGCGGTTGCAATCGCCCCAAAACTTGAGCCGGGAGGCCTAATTTGCGGCCTTCTGACCTTCTGCCTAGTACTGCTAGGCGCGCTACGGCAGCCCACGGCAGGTAGCATCCCAGTAGCGAAGTCCTATGCAGGCGAGCGCTAGTTACATATAGTACTTCTTACCGGACGGGGCGGCGAGAGGAGGATGCCAGGGTACCCCCTCAAGTCACCTCATTGAAGGGTGCCGGCGCGGCTGAGGGGTGTGTCTGGAGAGTTCTGTGCGGTTTGTAGGCCTGGTCCCCACAGCTCCTCTCCTCAGAAGGAAATCAGTGGGTGTGGTGAGGAGCGCCGGACGTTTCTTGCCAAGATAAAACTCTCCCGCTGTGGTGGATAGTGCGTCCTATGGGCGTCCAGAGGCGGCCTCCTTCCCTCACAAAGAAGGGCGAAGCGCGACAGATCAATGGGTTCCTCGCCTCTGTCTCCTATGAACGAAGGCTCCGCAGCTAAGAGGCCAAGGCGCCGCGGCTTTGGCGCCGGGAAGAGGGCTTAATCAAGCAAGGAATCAAGCGCCAGCTGTGAGGGCCCGAAGCCGAGCCCTCTTGGGAGAGAAAGAAAGAAAGGATTGTTTTAAAGAAAAGAAAGAATGAAAGAAAGAAAGGATTGTTTTAAAAGAAAGAAAGAAAGAAAGAAAGAAAGAAAGAAAGAAAGAAAGAAAGAAAGAAAGAAAGAAAGAAAGAAAGAAAGAAAGAAAGAAAGAAAGAAAGAAAGAAAGGATTGTTTTAAAGGAAAGAAAGAATGAAAGGATTGTTTTAAAAGAAATTTAGAAAGAAAGAAAGAGAAATAGAAATTGTGGGAGCTCTCTACTTTTCCCCCTTTCACTGCTCCTGTGGCTTCGAAGGCAGGTCCGAGAGGCGCGCGAAGAGGCAAACGGCGTCGCGGCGACTGTGTTGGCGGCGCCTCAGGCCCTGCAGCTGCGGCGTGTGAGTCAGGAGCAGCGCTGCGTGGACGGGTACACAGGCGCCACAGATACACCGACGCGAGCAGGCCCCGACGGCCTCGAGGCAGCGGCAGCGGCGCCAGCTTGAGAAAAAAGAAAAAGGAACGCTTTGCCTTCTCTCTCTTTCTCTCTCTTCTCCTTCTTTTGTTGTTGCTGCTGTTTTATTCTCTCTCTTCGACCCTTTCTCTCTCTCCTCTCCGTGGATTATGGGAATACTAGGGAGACTGAGGTTGTAATAGGAGTGGCAGTATATAGTAGTATGAAGAGTGGTGCCTATTCTATAATCAGTTTCTTTGATTGATTGATTGATTGATTGATTCATTCATTGATTGATTCATTGCACTCGAAGTCGAGGCTTTTGGCGATAGATTGAAGAACGCGGCTGAAGACTTGGCACCGATTGAGGCTCAATCGGCCCGGAAGAGGCTCTCTTGCGGAAGTGAGAGGAGTCGTTAAGTTGGCTGGAGTCTAGCCTCGAGAAGGCCTTAGCACGAGGACCGCCAAGAGACACACCGGTTTTCAAAGAAGAAGCGCAAGAAACGAGGCTTTGGTGTGGTTTTACCCGAGGCTGCGTTTGGATTAAACAAGCGATAGGATTCAATGAATGAATGATAAAGGCTTCTTTCTCTCTACATAGTGGAGGACAGCGGCACTATTCTTGTTCTTTCAAAGATGTCGTTTTTAACTATGGGTGCTGAAGATGGGTTGGTTTTCGTTTTTTTGTTTTAAAGTGATTTTCCGACTAAAATTGTTCTTTTGTAACCCCTTGTAAGAAACCAGGTATGGAAATATCCGAAGGAAAACGCTTTAAAATCAGATCATGCCTGGAAAAGGCCATGGTAGGTACCTACGTCCCTCTCTCTGTGATGTACGACGTGGTGAAGCATCTTAGGCAGAGAGCAACGCGGCCCCTTCTCGAGATTCGCTTCTAGAAAAGCAAAGGAAAGACGAAGAGCAACACATATTAAGCTTTCGAAGTGTAAACGTTGTTTTGTCTTGAACGAGGGTGGACTCAAAGGTTTCTGTAACTACAACGTGGCGGTGCTACTTTCTAATTAGACTTTTTCTTTTCTTTTTCGCTCTATTATCATTTAGTTTTGATAATCTTAAAAGAGAGATGCGACTTTGACTTGAACCATGAAAGTCTTTAGTTTATCCGTCTAAAACTCATGTGCTCTTTAGTCAAAGCGCTCAGCTTATATTCATATGAGCTCAAGTTCTATGATATCAGCTTATGAAAACACTCGAACATAGCATGTTGCTCTTAGAGCGCAAAACTAATTTTGGCGTTTCGAAAGTGCTCAGAGTGTTTTTTGTAAGCACATCGGCATTTTCATTTTTCATTTAAAGTTTCCGGACACAATTTTCATGAAAAGAAAAAAAAAAAAAAAAAGGTTAGGGAGCATTCACAGTAGGTAAGTTAAGTCCCTCACGTAATGACAATAATCGCCTCCCGTGGACTAATTAGGCGTCATGCAGATTACAATAGAAAATAAGAACAAGCGATCTGAAAAAGAAAGCAAAGCCGCTCTCCAAGATTTCTTCCGCGCCACGGACCAGGGAGTCGTTAGTAAGTAGGTAGGTATTTTCTATTTTCTTTGTAATCGACTGTAGGCTGATACCCTCATCGCGAATGCTCAGTTTGCAAAAGCTCTGCTTGCAACCACTTCTTCACAACATTCCCTCTTTTCATCCGAGTAAGCTTCTCCATTAATGAACTTCATTTATTTATTTATCCAAACAAATGAACAAGCACACGGAAAACGTTTATTACCAAAGCTAGTCATATTGCAGCCATGTGAACCTACCTACCACTACGATGTGTAGTATTTCTGCCCATCAATTGCTCACCAACAAATGTCACAAAGCTCACTCTTGCTACGTAAACATCGCGCTTCGTGTGTTGCCCAACAAACAAGAGACGACATCGTACTGCAGCAGGTACCCACAAAAGAGAACGGATACCCACTGAGTGTTTGTTGATGGTGGCCCGCTTCAGTATTTATTTTTTCATTCATTTTTAATTAATCATTTATTTGCCCATTACATTACTACGCCTTCTTTTATATTTCTGTTCTTTGAAGCAGTGCTACAGTCCTAAAGACATCCTAGCTAGGAGGGACTGGCGGTACCACTTGAGATGGGAAACTCGTTTCTCAACAGAAGTTTGATCATAAAAGACATTATTTCGGTTTTATTCGATTTTATTCGCGGCTAGGTTCTCCGTTGTTTTATCTGGTTTGATGCGCCTCCGAAACACCAAAATGATTGCCGTGACGACGACGAAGGGACTGCTCGATTAAAGGGGAGGCATCGCCACTAGGACGTCTTCTCTGAGCCTTTGTGCACCTTCGGTCGCACTCTCATCAGGCAAATAAACTTGACAAAGGCTCGATCGACGCCACACGTTAAAGACTTCTCTAACACTCCGCAGTGGCTTGGCCTTCGTCCAATCCACAAAGCCTATTCTATAATTGGCTCCAGGATGGAATGAATAGGTAAGAATGACAACTTCGAAGTAAGGAACTGGCACGGATCCAGGGCGACACCAGCGTCTCTGAGGGGCCCTGCAATCACGCAAGGCTGGCTGTTTCGTTCCAAGTTGGTCGGAGATCGTAGGTATTCCCAGCACTCTCGAGCAGCATAAGCGCGTTCAGAACTTGAAGCAAAAGGTCAGAAGAGCAAGATAAAAACACCCAGTTTTATTTTGCAACATATTTCTGTGTAAGCCCCGCGCTGATATGAAAAGGCTTCCGAGTTTTCTTCGTGTTTCCTCAATCGTTTTGGCATTAGAGGTACTACCTAATACTCCTCCGAGCTCCAAAACAAAACCAAAATAAAACTCTCAAGCACAGCAAAGCAAAGGGTGGTATTCACGACGCCTCTGATCAGAAACAAGCGTAGCAGAAATCTCGTAAGGTCTCCCCGCGTCTTCAAAGCATAACGTCACAAGCAAAGGGCTTGCTTGTTAAAGACCACAAGCACGCACGTTGCAGACAGGTTACAACTTAAGCGGTTATGCCTCGGTGGTAGCCAGCGTTTCGCACCTCCGACTCACAGTGCACTTCTGTAGTAATAGCCCCTCTTGAAGCCTCGCGAGGGCCAGCACGGAGGGTCTTGACGCAAGAACCAAGAACCACAAGGCCTATTGTGGCAGCTGGCAGTGCTGCACAGTTGAAGTGCCCCCCCCCCCCAAAGAACCCAACAGCTGAGTTCGTGGTGAAGATTACTCGCGGCTTTAGCGAAGAGAACTTTAAGTCGAGCGCCAGGAAATATTAGGGGGGTCGGAAGTGACCTCTCAATGCATATTGGGATTTCTTGTTTATTTTGAAAACTGAAGATGAAAGCGGTTATTGGCGCTAAAGAGGAGCAAGAGTAGAGCGACAGGCGGTGGAAATAGCACCATTTGAGAGAAGAAAATCCATGTTGAAAGTGCTTTATGCGTGTCTTTCTGAGAGGAGGCCTGTCTTTTCGCTATAAAGCAGTAGGGGTAGGGCCTAATGGTCTCTTTCACCACGGTGATGGCTGCTACTTAAAGATAATACTAAAGGAGTAATAGGACTACTTGCGGAAGTTAAAGAACTTGAGGGTACCTTAGACAGCTAAGTAGCAATTACTGGGTTTCGCTTCTACCAGCACTGCAAGTATTCTTAGGCGAAGTTTCGTGAGACTAGTTGTACAAAGGCCAAAGGTATCACTCGTAGAAAATAGCAAAACTATGACCTTGGTAGCTGACTCCGAATCAAGCTTGAAGCGGAGCACTTATTAGAAAGATAGAGAAAGTGACCCGAGGGCGTAGTAATATTCTTATTTTCTAAAGTTCTGCTTTTTATTTTTTTATTTTCTTCACAACGTTGGAGCGGAGCTCGGAGGTCACCGAAAAAGGTTTCTTTAAAATACCGCCACTATGTAGTACTCTGATAATCAAAACCCTGGAAGTAGCTCTGTTTGGAATATCACTTCTCTCACAAATCTGGAAGGAAAGCTCGTGGGAACATGCTTTTACACAACAGGAGGAATTTGTTTCTGGTTGCTTGAGCTCCGAAGGTCACCAAAGACCCTCCGATCTTATTTCATACCTCAACTCTACACAGATTGTGGACGCTTCGGTGGGAACGCCGCAGCTACCCTAATTGTGCACAACAACAAAGCTCAATAATATTTTATTATACTTGCAAGAATCTTCGTCGCCTTCATGCATGATGGTATTTATGAAAAGGCAAACGTTGGAAACTCTTTGCCCTTCAAACCTGGGTTTTCATTTTGTGCCTCTGACCACATCCTTGCAACTCCTGCCCTGCTCACGCTTTCATATCTTTCTTCTGCAAAACTTAGCTGGCTATTAATCAGGCTGAATGTTTTGCGGTGGCCATTTCTTCAACTAAACACTTTACACTCTACTTTGATTGCCATAATCGAGAATTTAATGAATAGAGTTACCGCAAGAATGATGAAAGAGATTGATGATGATATATGAGATGAATCACGACGCAGAATTGAAAAAGAAGCATCGAAAAATATGAATGGTTCGGATGGCTCTCTAAGGTTTAAAAGCGAGTCTGCTAGAGGCTATCGTATGAGCACTTTTTAAACCTGCAGACCTGAATTTGTCAACCGCTCCCTGCCTTAGTATCAGAAAACTCCCTCTCAACGAATTGTTGGCAAAACCATCCTACAGTGAATTGAGCCGAACACTCCGACTCTCTGAGGATAGTGCATACTGCAAGAAGAGCTCGTTTAATGACACTGCGGTCAAACAGTTTTTACCACAAAACAATCTCCATGAGGCAAGGGACCCACTGCTACAACACGCCACCTCAACATGTCGGTGCTTTGTGTGCCACAAATGAAACAATAATTGAAATTCAAAGCATTCGGACGTCGCATAGCTTCGCTGATTATCTCACTCCCTGTCCATTCATTTAGGTCTAGCCAATAAGTTCCATCGGGAACATGCTTCCTGTGCGCTTTTGTTTTTGGTATTCCCGTATTTGAATGCTATTTCAATTTGACAAGGACATTTTCCTATGCTGACACCAGGAATTTTCAGGTGGACACATTTCCAATCGTAAATCATAAGCAGTTGAATCTCAAAGGCGTTTTTCCTCTCTCTAGGTTTGAAAGAAAAACCAAGGTTCTTTTCACAAGCGAAATAAAACGATTGGAGTTTCCAGAAACTTCGTAAAATTTTAATGTAAATCCATCATTTCTCTTTGGAGTGATGACGGGTTTCAAAAAACAGAACTCGAAGGCTTTATTCCCAACGATGTTATTGAATTTTTTGTTCCAATATTTAACCATCAGTCACATAAAATCGAAGAAGGGCGCTTCTCCTTGAAATCTTTGCAAGTACGACTTGGCAAAGAATAAAAAAACTCTCCCTGATTCATGTTTCATGAAAATAATAATGGAAACATGACAGCAAGGCTTTACAAATTTCATGTCCTTTAAAATGTAAAGTGAAATGATGATGACATTTTCTGTTACAGAGCGATAGATAAGACTCGGAGGCTGCTTTTGAAGATGATTCTCCGAATTGCTTCTTGCTCGGTGATGGTTTTTATTTGCATCAAATTCTCTCAGGAAATGCAAAATAAAAAAGGAAGGGAGAAGAAGGCCGCTTCTCTTTGAAATCTTTGCAAGTACGACTTGGCTAAGAATAAAAACACTCTCCCTGATTCATATTTCATGAAAATAATAAAGGAAACATGACAGCAAGGCTTTACAAATTTCACGTCCTTTAAAATGTAAAGTGAAATGATAATGACATTTTTTGTTACAGAGCGATAGATAAGACTCGGAGGCTGCTTTTGAAGATGGTTCTCCGAATTACTTCTTGCTCGGTGATGGTTTTTATTTGCATCAAATTCTCTCAGGAAATGCAAAAAAAAAAAGGAAGGGAAAAGACATTAGTGCAAGGCTTTACATATTTCACATTTCTGTGGATGACGATGAAATGCTATAAGCCTGAGTTCTTTAAACTCAAACTAAAACTCGGTAGTTAGGAGAAATTATTCATCAGAATACTCCGAAAAAAACTCTCAGAATGTTCTCATTCATTCTCGAGGCTCTTTTGGACTTTACACCGAGTGCCACTCCTTTACTCAACTGAAAAAGGAAAAAGGAAAAAGTATGAAAGTAGTCAGGGGTGTCGGCAAGGCCTTACATTCTTCACGCATTCTTAAATGCAAATGACATTATCATCATGAAATAATTACAACTGTCAGGAGGGGCCAAAATGCTTCATTCAAATACCCAGAAATATCTCTCAGCATTTAAAAAAAAATTGTCTGCCAATTTTAACTTTTGGTAGCTCTCAAATGATTATCTAACAGTAAAGGATAAAATATGATCGCACCTCTCTACGTTTTTCAGATCATGCAATATGAAGAAGAGATGTCGAATTTGATTTAACAAATATAGATAAAACCTGAAGGCTTTCAATTTGAATATTCAGAAATGGCTCTCAATGCTTGTTAATGGTAAAAATAATTGACAATTCTCAGATTTTTATCGAACAGTAAATTTAAAATTAAAAAAAAAAACGGTCGTAACTCTCTATACGGGTTTCAAATCATGCAACATGAAGAAGGGACGTCAAATTCGATTTTATAAATATAGATAAAACCTGAAGGCTTTCAATCTGAATTCTCAGAAATGGCTCTCAATGTTTTTGTGAATGATAAAAATAATTGGCAATTCTCAGATTTTTTAACCAACAGTTATAGAAAAATGACGGTTGCAACTCATGAAGAGGGAACAAATTTGATTTTATAAATATAGATAAAACTTGAAGGCTTTCAATTTGAATCCTTAGGAATAATTTCAAACACTTTCAATGATCTGCCAATCATTGGATTTTCACAACAAGTAATGCTTTTCACTATCATCGAAAAAAGAGAAACACGATTGCGAGGGTTTACAGATTTCACACCATGAAATAAGGAAAGGAAAAGTTGAAACTAATTCTGCACAGATAAAACTCGGAGGATATAAGATACCCCGCTCATCCGAATACTCCGAAAGGGCTCTATAATATATATGTATATAAGTAACTTAGTTTTTGCATCAAGTGCCACATCCTGATTGAATTAAATTTTTAAAGAGCATGACTGCAAGGCTTCCCATACTCCACGTCTTCAAACAAAAGCAGTCATGCATTTCGAAATAGATAAGGTACTATCATCCAAATTTTCATCGTTTTCAGGACTCGCCTATGCTTAATCTCTTCCATTTCCTTTCTTGTTGTCATTCTTTCGGGTGGGAAACGGGCAGACGTGGAGTGTTATCAAGTGTCAATTAGATTACCATTTGCTGCATACATATATACATATCAAATCTACACAAATCCAGACATCTGATATCGATACAAGTTAACGCCTCGCATCACTGTAGCGACCTCAAATATTTTTTTGACAATAGTAATAATGGAAATCCCTGACTGACAAGATTATGGCAGGAACTTAATTCAAAAAGCTGTGGCTACTTTTTTTTTTTGTTTTTTTGTTGTTTTTGTTTCTGTGGTTGTTTTTTTGCAGAAACAAGCACGCCAATAATACTTTACACATCGAAGTAATTTCTTTGTTTAAATTCAATTACAAGGCTTATTTTATTTTCCTTCATTAACTTTGGCAGGTAGATGTTTTTTGAAATGCTATGTGAGGGTACACGATTTAAAAAAACAAAGAAAAATAAGTATGGACGCGAAATTGATCCTTATCATGATTTGTCAGGAATCAATCATAATTTCTTTTCATTGTTAACTGTTAGTGCAGCTAATTTCTGTAAGCATGCATGCCTGGTGAGAGAACGATTTGAGCTTAAGAAATAAAATTTAAATAAATATTATTATTTATTTATTTATTTTTGCAAGTTCTCAAAGAGCACTGACATTTGTCCACCATTCACAAGTTTCACAAACCAAGCCTTGCCAGTTACTTAGAGACTTTGATCGACTGCAAATATTGAGTGGACCCCAACAAGCTACACTTCCCAGTAATCACGACTTACATGTTCTCATTACCCCTACTCAAAAGACAATCCCCTGGCAGCCCTCCACCAAGCCTTGCCAAGCCTTTCGACGCGTGTCTCAGAGGGAGTTCAAAGTCAAGTGGAACAAAAGTTTGTAAAAGTAGCAAAGAGCAAGTTTCAAGCTCACACCATCAATAGATGAGAATAAGTTTCAAGCTTACACAATTAAACAAGGCTTTACAACTACCAGAAATATGACGTGAAGGCTCGGCTCGGCACTGCAGCTTACTTCTTAATTTCATCCAGCCACTTAGAACAAACCACTCAAGGCATCACCAAAATATCCTGAAGTGGGTTCACTATTTTTGACGCCCGCCAGATTTTGCATTCCTTCGCGCCAAGAATACATAATGCAGGAAGTAATACGAATGAAACGATGTTTGTCAAATCTTGCTGTAGTCCTAGATTATGCTATAATATGGTATCTTGTGAGAGAACAAAAGGGCGAGTTTACGGTAGGAAGCCGATGTGAGACATACCAATTTAATTCTGACATGAGAATAATGAATACTTTAAACAATGCCCACGTTCGAACTTTCACCTGTGCTGTAGGTAATGTTGAAATTTCATTTAGAAAAGCAATTGGAGTCTAAACCAGAGTGGTCTGCGAATCCACTAGCTCGTTTATCTTAATAGACGTCAGTAATTTGTGAGAAGCCTAGAACCCTCCGTTTTAAATTAGCTCTTGTTAAACTTCAAATCGTTAAATGTACTCAAGTACACTTTGTGAGCCAGGAGGTTTACTGAAGAGAGAATATAGAAACTGTCCAATTTCTGTCTCAATGAAAATACATGTTAGTAATCGCAGAATAATCAAAAAGAAGGAAAGAGGAGGCAAATAGTAAGAAGAAGATAAAATAGAATTTGGTGAAGGAGAACAACTGTGTTTTCGATCTGACAAAACAGCGACGCACAAATTGCAATCAATAGCGAAATGCAAGAGCATGCATTTCAAGAAAGCCTGAATGTGTTTTATGTGAATATGTTTTTGCCGTTTTGTTTCAGATTGAGGAATTACTAATGCCGCGCCTGCTCTTGTTCTTGTTTAAGCTTCTGTTCCATAGCTTGGCGGTGGAGTAGCATAAGATCTTCGTCGGGCTGACCAGAATCGTCTTCGTCCATGATCTTCCAAAGATCCAGAATGCTGCCCTTTTTGTTCAAAAAATCCACGTAGACATCATTGTGCGCCATAAGTGTGTCCTTGTCATCACCCAAGTCATCAAGTAGCGGAAACTTTTGATCAGTACTAGGTCTGCGCGACACTTTAGACGAGGTGGAATCACTTCGCAATGACAGATTGCTTAATCCATTGGCTTGCAAGCCATTCACGGCAGGCCCCATGCCTCCGAGAGTAAACGACGAGGCGGCCTCACCAGACCCAGGGTTAGTCCGCACATCCTCTGTATTTTTATAAACAGTTGAGGAATCGATCGCTGCAAGCGGGGAAGGTGCAACACCCACAGTTCTTTGAGAATCACGTTGCTCGCCATCTCCATGACCATTACCAATAGTCGTGGTTGAGGTTTTGGGATCATCATCGACCTTAGCATCAGCGTTGTTGACATTATTGTTGTTTCCATTGCTACTGTCGCTACTGTTACTTTTACTATTACTGTTTCGATCACACTGTACGGGAGAGCCATTTGAGGTCTCCGTGCCAGGTGTTGCAGATGTTACGGTAGCAGCTGACGCAGAAGATGGGGGAGGAGGCGCGGAAGAGTTTGGTGGGTTCACGGGTGCTGACGCCGCATCACCCGATGTCTGATTCCCATTCAACGCTGAGCTATGATCTCGCTCTGATGTATTATTATCTTTGTTTGCAGCCTTGGACTGGTTGTCCTTTTTCTTTTTGTCTTTAACCTTTTTCTTTTTATTCTTGGACTTTTTGGACTGTCCTTTGCTGTGGTTTTGCATTCCCTTGGCCTCGTCCTCGGCAATCTCTTTCCACAAATTCTCCTGATAGGAAAGATGGAACCGCGAGCAGTCGCAGCGCACACAGACATTACACTTGCATTCAGTGCAAAACTTTGTAGCCGGTGATTGCTTCGAGTACGGATGCTGGCAGATCGCACAAATTACAAAGTATTGCTTCCACATGCGCGTAGCTCGCTTTGCAATCTGTGCGTTGCGATTTTTCTGTAAATCTTGTATTTTATCTGCCGTTAACAAGATTGAGTGAGCGTCATCTTGCCTAGCCGCTGCAACTGCCGCGTCATCCTTGGACGCATTAAGTGGAGGTCCAGCTGTACCTGTCGACGGGAGCGTTGTCGTTTCCTCACCAACCTGGAGAATCTTTTCCAAACCCTCCAAAGCCATCATCACCATTGAATTATCTTGCAAAAGATTGCAGAGCACAGCAACGCAACCCTCACGCACCAGGTGCTCTATCTGCGAGTCGCTACCACATGAGGTAGCGTTTAAAAGAACCCAACAGGCTTCGATCTTCACGTCCGGGTCTGTGTCAGCATCCTTGCTCGCTAGTTTCACTAATGTTGGAATACTACCTGACTCCAGCACCTGCTGGATCTGGTCAATAGTTCCAGCAGCAATATTACTCAGTGTCCAGCACGCCTCCTTCTGAATGTCGCGGTTGTTGTGGCTGATCAGTTCCTTAAGGCACGGTACGGCGCCGCATTCAATGATCTGCTGTGTATAATCTTGCTCGTCTTCAGCGCAGACAATATTACCCACCGTGCGCAGCGCGGGTTTAACCACACGCCACGACTTATTGGGCAAGAGCTGCACAAGGCGTGGGCACACCTCTGCCTCCACTACTGCCTCAATATGAGGACTTGGTCCGTCACACAAATGGCTTAGTGCCCAACAAGCATGCGAAAGTACCTCCGTGTCTTCAGACTGCAGCACGGATCGCAGAGTCGCAAGCACTGCATGGACATTCAAGTCTGGCCTTGGTTGACCATCACACAGGTTGCTCAGGGTCCAGGTCGCAATGCGCAGCAAGCTTGTTTTTTTCACATCCTGCATGCATTGCAACAAAGGTGTCAAGACCTGCGCCTCCAAAACCTTGTCTCGCGCCGGAGTTCCATCACCGGCAATGTTTCCTAACACCCAGACTGCCTGCTCTAGAACCTCTTGGTGAGTCGAGCTCAGCAATGACACAAGCGTTGGGACAGCGTCGTTCTTCAGCAGCATGTGCGTGTGCTCTGTGGCACCTGCGGCAATATTAGTCAAGGCCCACAAGGCCTCCACCTGTAGTGCGGCGTGCCCGTTTTGTTTAAGAAAGTGCAGCAGTTGCGGCACGATGTCGCGGTCCAGGACGTCTTGTACCAGTGCATCCCGTTCTACCGAGAGGAGCTGTCGGAACTTCTTGGTTGCCTCCAACTGCACATCGGCCTGGTCGCTGCGCAGCATCTGTTCCAAGTCTGCAATAGCGGACTTGAGTGTTTCGAGATTGTTTTGAGACCATGGTTGAGCTGTGCTCGACACTGGTGCGGGTACGCGTCCTGGTGCGTCTCGTCGTGGTGGTGAGGCGTCGCGGTTTCCTGAAGGCCCTGAAGAACCCATCAGCATGCGTTCGAGAGACTGTCTGTCCATTTTTGATGAAGATTGCACCGTTGTCGGAACCGACCCTGATGATGGTGATGATGAAGATGATGACCTCGGTCCAGGCGACACCGCACCTCCCCTCGCGGTGCCGCTCTTGGGCCGTGCCAGGCCCTTGTTGCCGTTCGTGTTGCTAAAAGTTGTCTCCTCTGTTACACCGTTTGTACCACCACTTGGTAAACTTAAGCTGTGTTGCTGATGACCCTGTGTTGTCCTTGCCTTCCCTTGGGCCATGCAATAAGTGCGACACACTGCTGTTTTTGCCTTTGCCGCTGCTATTTCGATTGTATCAGGATGTTTCTCTCTTGGTTCAGACCACCGGCAAAACTTAATTTTACTGGATCCTATGCAGGGAGTGAGTTTATAAGAGGTTGTTTATAAAAGACCACCTTTATCTTTGAAATCTATGCTCACTCAAGAACCCACCAGATCTGGTCCTGATCTTCACAGCTTTTACACAAAAATCAATAGTCAAAGATCCTCCCTTCTTTACAATTATCCAGTCACAATCCTTCAGAACAAGCCAGTTGCAGCAGAATCCCAACCAAAATGTGAACCAATCTCCACAACCTTTTGACCAAACTGTGCAGGAAAATTTCCTTGAAGCCAAGCAAGAAAAACAAGTTGACAAAGCCTTCGACAGAAATTTGAGCTACTGCGACACAAAACCCGTTTGTAAATTGAGCAAGCAAGTGTAGCACAGCGACGCCCTCGATCCTAGAAATCTATCGTTTAAATCCAGCTCTGACGAGATCCCCAAGGCCGTAGAAAAATATAATTCTTCAAGGGTTGAAGTTCTTCACGAATATCAGCAAAAAAAAAAAAACGCCAACAAACCGAAAAGACTTCGTTGTTTTCAACTCAAAACAGGTTTTGTAAACCCAACGTGCGACTCCGACCGATGTTCGCTTAACGAATGTACCAAATGAGACCTCCAAGATTAGTAGGGCGCCAAGGTCGTGCGTATTACAATTGACCCAAAATGCAACAAGACGCAGAAGAAGACGCCTCGGCGGCGCTCGCCAGATGGCCAGATGGCCAGATGTTTTTTCGACGCACGGGCGCACGCGCGGCCGCCACCGCAGGTACGTGACTCGGGCCGAGCCTGGAGCGGCGCCGAGCCGGTGCCGATCGGACTTCCGGGCCTCGCCGCCGCGCAGAGCAACCTCTGCTGCGCGCGGACTCGGGCTTGCTTGCTGCCGCTGCTTCGCTTGCCTCTTTCTCGCTCTTGCTCTCTTTCCGGCAAACTACCCCCCTCCTCGCCCCTGCTTGCGCTAGCTTTTACGCTCACCACTCTAACTTCGGCTCAACTGAGCATAGGGGGGTTCTTCCGATACCCAAAAGTGGGGGCCAGTAACACCGCCTCAAGCAACGTCGGCGATTCGGGGAAACCATCCCAATGCTCATAAAGGCCGACCTGTAACCTCAGCTAACGAAAACAGTAGAAGAGCTTGTGCCATGCTGTCTATAGGAGGAGATAAAGGGGAAAAGGCTGATCTGGAAATAAGAAAATTCAGGACAGGTAATGTTTATAGTAGCTAAGATTATTGAAAAGGAGGATTGCGTAATAAAGAACTTCGTGTCGGAGCATTTTCATTTCTTGATGTGCTTTGATTTTTGTTGTTTTGTTTGTTCTGGTTAGTGATGTTGTTGTTTGAGTGTCATCGATTGCTTGCGCGAGGAGATACATCACCAAAAACCAGACGAGCACGAGCTCGAGCGGCGAAGGTAGAATCCTGAGAGGCGAAGGGATACGCACCGCCACGTGAGGAAAGCGTGTCGAGGCCCTTTATCGAGTGGCGGTTGACAAAGCGCTGTTTGTGGCTTTGTAGAGCTCGAGATCTGGGTCAATATTTTAGGGAGAGCTACAAGAGCGGAAACTGAAGTATAGATTGCTTGGGCTCACTACATAATTCAATTAGACAGGACCGATTGTCTCTGGAGGACTTCGACAAAGGACCGGCAGGATGATTGGTGGCTTTGGCACGAGCATTATCTTGAATTCTGTGGTAATCTACCCGGTAATGCGCAAGATACTCTCGGCAGATAAACGGTTTCCCAGTGTGAAGCAACGCAAGCTTGTCGCGGTGCTCTTCCTCGCGCTTGTTGGTCTCCTCAGTGTTGGCATGGACCTCGTTGATATTCTCCAGGACCGTAACCTTTTTAACACGCTTCAGGTCTCACGCACTGCGACCGACAAAGACATTCGTGTATCTTATCAGCGCCTGGCAAGAGAACTGCATCCGGATATGAACCGTGAAAATCCCAACGCAGAAGAAGATTTTATTGAGATGAAGAAGGCCTACGATGTTCTTGCAAACCCTGTGGTGCGTGAAGCCTATGATCGTTGGGGCTATGATGGTGTGCAGTGGTCCTTGAAGGGCGAAGACATTCTCTCCAGTGGACTCCTCCAAATTAGCATCACTTATGCTTTGTGGTTTGCTCTTACCATCTTGCTTACCGTAAATTCGGGTCAGAACGATGCACGTACCATCTCTCTAGCCGGACTCGCCCTGATTCTTGCACTTGATCTGCAAATGCGTACAGGTACACTTAGTGTTGTTATTCCCTTTTTCCCTCACTTGGCTGTTTACCAACTCAGCAAGTTACTATTCACTATTTATCCTACGTTCATTGGTGGTACCATTGTCTTTCAGAGCTTCACCTACATGGACCCTACGGACCGAAACTGGAAGCTGCTCAGTATGGTTTGGCGGACGCAAGAATCGATCCTTCAAAACCTATCCAACTTAGAACAAGAGCTGCGTCTCACCAGCAGAACCGGGGCTCTCCCCACCGCTGCTGCTGTGGCTGGTGGAGCCTCAGGTCCTGGTGTTATGCCAGGTGCTCCAAATTCTGCCCTACCACGTAATCTCCGTGCACGCAATGCCCAGGGGGGAGCTGGTGGAGGTGAAAATGCGCAAGGCAAGAAAGGAATTCCTTCTTGGCTTTTCATGCTTGGTTTCTACGTTCTTTTTAATTATGTGCTCAAGTAATCTCCATAGTACTTGATTCTTTTCTTTATGTTGTTCAACGCATCAACCGTATGATTTCTCAAGATGGCGAACGATTTCAACTACAGAATTATTACTATATCGACTTTCATCAGTTCCTGACCTAGTGCTTTCTCTTTGATTACAAAGATAGCAAAACACATGTAACGTTCTAGCCACCCTCGCAACGTATTAATACTTACTTTTTAAATTATACAATGCAGCGGCCTTTTGTTCTGATCCCGAGGTTTTTAATGATTCGCTGAATTAATCCAACGAATGAATCAGTGAATCATTAACTTAAGAAATTAATTGCCTCATCCACTAGTTTGGGGATTCATGTACACTATCACCAAGTTTACATGAAGCGATCTTTGCTTGCGAACCAGCTGTAGGCAAACAACTTGGGTTTGCTTGTTCTCCTGTGTAGAAATGACGAAGTGAGGTGAAACATTTGACGTCTCCCCTTGATTGGAAACCTGATTTCGCGTGGATTATGAAAACATAGATATTTTCACCAGCTTGTCTCGTCTAGTTTCTTGCTATCATGCAACCACACACGTTGTCGATCTTTTTAGAAAGAACAGACGTCGCAACAAAAATTAATTATCATTTTCTAGCACAGAATCAAAAATCGAACTATTCCGGAATGAAAACAAAGCAGAAGATCTTGAAAATGACAGGGGAAAAAAATGATAACGTGAAGTGAGTTGATTGCAGGTCCACGATCATAAAAAACCAAGGATGCAACCAAGAGTTTTCATACGTAGCAAAGCAAGGTATAGCTGTAATCTTTTGCAAGGAAATATGAGATTGACCAGTTTGCGAGCGCCATACTAAGAGTTCACTGGATTTCTTCTCGTATGAATGTATATTCCATTTTGGAACTAGTGAACAAAATCAACAAAACACAATCAAAAGAATGGCTACCCCGCAGTTTGTGAAGTTTATCCTCAGCAGCATATTCCATCTCGCCCGAAATAAGTCGATCAGACCAAACAAACAGTAAAGATCTGAGGTCAAGGTATCATATGAACTATTCTGAGTATATTTGTGACAGCAAGAGCTTCTAATATCAACAGAGGTTTACTTCCTTCTATTGAGAGGCAATTCCGACAGTGTTTTATGTGGCCTTTGACGTCGCACGCAACACAAAAACATATGTGTACGCCTCCTCTGTACCAGGCGATGCACGTGCAGCAGGGTTTGTGCGTGCCTCCTGATAACCAGGGTACAAGGACTTGTCAAAGGGAATTTTTTCCGCAAGCTTGTAGCCTTCGTCAGCAGCAAGTCCCTCGAGTCCCCAACTCTCATAAAAAGATGTGGCCCGCAAGGTGACAGCAACACGACTAGCGCGTGAGCGCGAGCCTTCCTTACTCTTCGCAAGCACAGACTTGCACGCCTTGAAGAAACCTCTCAACATTTCGCGGTTTGCCTCGACAGCCTCAGGCGTCGCACCTCCAAGGTGTGGAAAGTTAAATCCAACCACATCAAAGGCTGTCATCTGGCCAAGACACGAGCGAAGGTCCTCTTCCTTTGTACCATCAATTCCATGATGAATCTTAGCTCCGGCAAGTCTCAAGGCTTGCAAAGACCCCATTGCCTCAGAGTCATACTTTTCAATCACTTCCTGGCGAGTGTCGAGACTTGAAGCCACGATTTTAGAGCCTCCAATTCTCGTACATAGACCCACTGCAAAACTGAAGTTACCTTCACCGACAAGAAGCACACGGTCAACGTTTCTAAAAGCTCCAGCGCTTTTGGGATTGACACTACCAGCGTCAAGATCATGGCCGATATCGCCTACACCAGGAGCTCCAGCGACTACGAGAGGCTGTCTGAAGGCGGGACCACGAGCGACACCAGACTTTGCGCCAGATTTGGGTCCTGACTTCGAAGCTGCCAGAGGCAGAAGTGAAGACGACATGGATGTTGGTCTTGATGCATTGTCGCGAGCTTTGGCACCTGTTTTTGACTTAACTTTGACCTTGTCATTGCCCGTCTTGGGACCTTTTCCACCACTTGGATCCCGGATCTTCGCTTGCAGACCTGCAAAGAACCCGCTGCGGCGTTCGGGGGCCGCAGCAGCCCTCTTTTGGGACGCTGGTGTCTTTCCTCGTCGTGGCATCCTCAGAAAATCCCCTTCGCAAAGTCGACGTCGACACCAATTTTGAAGAACTGGTTGCTATCGCTCGCCAATTCTATTAGCTCATCCTGTCTTTCCCAAAGAAGCTTAATTTCCCACTCATTGTCACTTTAGGGACCCTCAGTTCGGCATCACGCAGGGGCCCCTTAATTCTCCGAAGGACTGGATGGAGTGAGAGAGAAAGAGGGGCGGGAGGTTCTAGTCAATGGATAAGTAGTGCTAGAGATGGAAAAGGATGCATTGCAAGGCAAGAAAAGACTTCTTCAAACCCATTCGCGAATTGACGCTGCCTGCTCCCGCACGACACCGCTGCCGCTCGCATAACCAAGATGGCCGCCAACGACGCCGCCTCGGCCCTTGTGGCTGCCTACCCTAAGGTTGAGTCCGCCTGCACCTCTGGCCTCAACCTCTTCAAGCAGATCGTAAGTTGGTCATGAAGTCGTACTTAGCCTTGGTTGTCTTGTTTCTGTTCCTCTCTTCTCTCTGTGGCTCTTGGTTTTCTTTTTTCTCAGCGTCAACCTCGGCGTCAACTTTGGCATCATCTCAATGATGACGAAACCAATGGGAACCTGATAAAGCTTTGCTTAAACTAGAGGAGGAGAATTGCCCAGGAATGGTCATGATTGAGATAGGATTGTGGAAAAGTGCTGCGTTACAGGAGGGTTCTTTGGAGACTGACAAATTGTTTATGGTTCTCGGTTGCTTTGGCATGTGCTTGCTTTCCATCATCAATATTGAAATTCGACTTCTGTGGTTTGATTTATACTCTGGATCTCCATGTGGCTCGACTGGCGTTAAATAAATGCCATCAATGATGGATTATTTTATTGATTTTTGTAAATTTACAGACCTTCTGGGCCTTCGTCCCGGCTGTGATCCTCCTCGGCATCCGCGTGTCTGAGCCCAAGCCCACTCTTGTGGACATCCTCTCGCCGTTCTGATCAGCTTGAAGGGCCTCGGCAGATCATTTGCAACTCTAGTGTAGACCTTCGCCATGTCTGCTTAAACACCTTAACAAACACCACGCACTTGTCACATCATCAGGTACTGCCATGCTTAAGGTTAGCAGATTATTGTTGCGACGACCTCGAAAAATATAAAAGATGACCTACCCAAATTATTATCGCTTCTTTTCTACTTATCCCTAGCTCTGCTTTCCCAGTTTTCTCCCATTCGTGATCGGTATAGCAACAAAGTACGACGACCAATACTGTAGGACCTATAGCATTCGCCCATTTCTAGGCTATGTAGAAAGGAGAATCATCCAAAGCTTAGCTGGGCTTTTTTCTTTCTTGTATCTGTAACTGCAAACGATCCTTGCTATCCGCCACTCCAGCACGATTGCACTCTGTCCATAGAGATGTTAAAGTTCTTGAATCAGCAGAGATTGACGCCATGCATGCAAGCTAAGTCAACTATTACCTTTGTGCAGTAAGTATATTACATATATTCATGCCTCGGATGATGTAATCAATGCCATCACTTCTTTGAAGATAAACATTGATGCTCGTATAGCGGTAGATAATACGGACAGCTTAGTTCTATTTTTGTCTTATAATTAAGAAAAAAAATACTAAAAACCTAGCCAAATGTACCTGGAAATGGGTGAGCTAATTCGTCAATTGGCAGAGCTGGAATTACTGTTATCTAAATCTCAACTTCAGACAAGAGTCCTCATTTTACCACAAGAGCAGTACAGATTATTTGCAAGCGATACATACCATTTATCTTCGCTTATAATGTTTGAAAAAATTAAAAAATTGGGCGAATTAAACTATAGAAGGAGGTAAAACGCCATCTTGACGAAGAAAACACCACAAAAGGAGCAAGAGAATGAAAGTCGGGCTTGAAGTTCTATCTAGACATTGGCTACCTTGAGAAATGAGCATACAAAAACACAACTATAAATGAAAGGCACTAAGTCTCAATGCAACGGTACTTCAACCTCAATAAGTCAGGTCGTTAAAAAAGTCAAGCGCTCGTTTTTGAACGAAGAATACCATACCAGCACCAGGAATTCCACGTACAAGCGCAACACCTAATCCTGTGTAGAGTCCCCGAATGCCAAGTCGGCTCACGACGGATCTAATAGAAACACTCTCTGTTGCATGTGAGGTCTGAATGTTAGACTTGATAGTATCAAATGGCAACGCCACAAGCCAGAAACCAACACCGCCCATAGCTCCACTGGCCAGGAGAGTCGCGTTAGACGCCGGCGCCCAGCCTGCGCCTTGAACAAGAGCAATCTTCGTGGCTTCAAAGCTGCAGAACCACATACCCACGCCAGGTCCGTCCCTCATAATGGTACTTGACAACCCACGCCAAAGAGCAAAAATTCCACCCGGCTCTGAGGCCACAGTCTTTCGCACACAATCAAGGGCTCCATTGTACAAAGGTCTGCGGTTATGTACGGTGGTTTTAGGTGGATCGTTACCTAAATCACGATTCTGTGGAGTATGCACGCCATATTCTTGTTGCACCATAAGCCTGTTACGCACGAGCTCGACAGGGCAGACAACGAAGGCATTGACAGAACCTGCAAAACCTCCGCACAGGAACGCTCGTAAGAGCACCTGGCGGTGGTCGTGGGCCTCACGAAAGGTGTTCAAATTGAGCTCGCGACTGGCTAGCCCGAAGGCGCCGAACATTACTGCCTTGTAAATTGCCTGAGCTGCCAGAGGTCCAGAAAGGCCTTTGTATAAAGCAGAAACTCCCTCGCGACGCACAGTCTGCGAGAAGCAATCCACAGCGCCACGATATTTTCTCGTCGAAAGATTGGCATCGATATTAGTCTTAAGGTCCACCGAGGCATTCGCTTTTGATCGATGTCGGATGAAGTCTTCAGTTTGCAGTCGTGTGCGAATTGTGTCTAGAGGGTGACATACGAGAGTCGACGCCACGCCTGAAACACTCCCAGCAGCAATGACGCTCACCGCTGTCGGGAGGTGCCTTTTGTGAGCTTGTTCTACCCCACCTTGAGAAGACATGACTATCGACGTGGTACTGTCAATCGAAACAAATTTTCGTCAAGTTCAACACAGTAATATAAAGTCGCGCCAGAATCGTGTCGCGATTTCCGGATCAACGATGACGACGCTAAACACAACGCAAAACTAGACTAACGGAGAATTTCAGACGATCCTTAGACTCAACTCTAGATCGTCGCAAGAGAGGGGGCCTCCAGGGTTCACCGACTGTCGTTGATTTATTATATATAAAATACGTTTTGAGCTGTCAAGCAGGCGATCAATGGATGTTGAGCACAGCGAGAGCGAGCACGATAGGGAATTTAGCTCTGCGCAGCGCCTTGAGAGGCTCTGTAGGACGAACAGCCAGGTATCCCAGTCCTTTAGCAGGCTCAACACTTCCCTGGACGCGTAGACTGCCGTTGGGACGGGAAATCGCGGACTGCCGTGCTCAAGAACTTGAATTTGTTGAAAGTGAAAAGAGCGAGTGAAAGCGATTGCAATTCCTAGCCCTCTGGTAACTCCACACGAAGAAGCCTTCAAGAGTGAGCAGTTCGTGGTTTAGAAGAAGCCCGAGACAGTCTGGGCGTTTGGTGAAAGGATTATGGGCTCACAAAAAAAAGTTTTAAAAGCTAGGCGGAGCAGGGCTAAGGCAGGAGCAGCGGTGGAATAAAGGCTGATCTGTCTCATTAACTTTTCTTTCTGTTCAATTGATGGACTTCTCGTTTCTCAGATGCGATCGATTTTGTGCGCAGCTATTTTACCGCGTTGTGAGCTGCAGTGACGCAGAAAATGAATACGTCTGGATTGGCATGTTCGATCGTGTATGCAGCCGATTGAAGCGACTTCCTGTTCACGTAGCACGGGAAAAGTGAGACAAGAGTAGATGGCGGCTGTAGAATAGTGGCCGGACTTAGCCATGTCATATGGAAAAAGTAGTGTTTGTGTAATGCTTAAACAAAAATAAAGAACTAGAGAAGCTCATGGTTGCCTTAACTAATGCACTGCTCTCGAAGGACTTCTTGAGATTGCTACCAAGTTGGAGCAGCTGAAGTGAGAATACTGCATTTTTATCATGTGGAACAATATATGAACCTATTGCTGTTGTTTGACAATCCGTACTCACGTAGTAGCAGTAGTAGTACTAGGTTATACTATATGGAGTTTATTGGATCGAGCTTCAGTTTACAAGCGCACTCTTTCCTAAGAAGCTGGAAGATAAAGCAAGTAACCGAGAGATGTCAATTCTATCGTGACCAAATACAATAGAATATTACAATAGAATGATAATAGATAACGGAAGAAGAAAAACATCAAGTCATAGACTTATTTCTTTATATATATGATGGTTCATCAGGAAGAGGGATGTGAATAAAAGATGATGTTCAATAGGAAGAAAGACTTGTATTTGCAATAATTCAGGGTTCCAAAGGAAGCTCGGGACTGAGTTTGAAGAGCGTGGCCTCATCGTCTGGTTGTTGTGCACCAAGTTTCATCTCAACCTCTTGCGAGGCCTCTGAGGATTGTGGTTGGAGTTTACTAACCCTAGGTTGCGCATCTCTCATGTCCCGGTTCCGGTTATCTTGATGGTTTTCGTCATGGGCATATCTTAATGATGGCGAGTTTGCCTCCTTTGCGTTGAAATTCTCGTTATCCCGATGTTGTAGCGAGTGGGAGTGAGCATACTGTTGTTCTTGTTGTTGATGATGATGTGGCTGCTGGTTTGAATTGACGTGGTTTGGTGCTTTAATATAGCTACCTTGTTCATTGAAGCTTCCATAAGAAGATCTATGTTCCTCTTCATAACTTTGACCCATCATGGAGCCTTGTGAGCCTTGTGAACCGTGACGAGCGTGATGTTGCGGGTAGCTTTCCATTGTTTGTAGTGGAGGTGCCATCTGCTGCGGCTGATTCATGTAGCGCATTTGTGCCTGAGCATGAAGTTGTGCCTGTATCTGTGCCTGAGCCTGTGCTTGTGCCTGAGCTTGCACCTGGGCCATTGCAAAGACCGCTTCCGACCCCTGAATACCATGGCTCAAAGCAGGCGGACTTCCCGCCCAGAAACCGTGTTGTGCCACGACCTGTTGATGTGGGGCCGGCATTCCACTGGTGAAAAAGGGGGATGTTGGATACCACCGGTACGAAGAGTGTCTCGGGTCCATCATGCTGTGCGAGCGGTGGCGGTTCCCTGATCCATTTGGGTTGCTACCTCCAAGGCTGAAAGGCGGAGCTGCACGAGCAGGAATAAATTGGCTCTGCGAGAGGCTGTGGGCGTACGAGGGTGAGTTGGGTGCCCGACTAGACACGTGCGAACCGATGGAAGCGTTTGGCGGTAAGATGGGCATCGCAGCTCCATGGGAATTACCGTTGTGATGGTTGGCGAGACGCATATCGACACCCAGATATCCAGACGCCATAGCATCCCAAGAGGCTTGGTGACCGAGAGGGTATGGGTGGCTCGGTCGGCTCAATGGGGACAGCATGGAGTACGGAGAGCGCGGTGTCGAACTGGCGTCAGAATCAAGGCGGCCGCGATTACCCACGTAGTGATTCGACATACTGGACGGCGTAGTAAAGCTCGAAGAAGCTGTAGATGATGGAGAGTAAGAGTGCATACCGCTTGTCGAAGAGTAAGAGTGAGCAGCACCGGCTGGGGACGTTTGTCTGGATGATGTCATGTAAGGAGAGGCATGTGCACTCGAATAACTACTTGCTGCATGACGAGGTGTAGCCATAGCCATCGAACGGCTACTTCTAGTGCTATTGCTTGCACTGCTGTTTCCGCTAATTATACCCGACAAATGCACAGAATGTGGCGTATTTGCATTGGTGCTGCCATTGTTCGTATTGTTGGTGTGAAAAGATACGTCGGAAAGATCCAAGGGCGCAGGTCCACGCCCTCCAACGGAAGGTGGAATGACGTTGTCAGGCGCCACCATAGCCTGTGTTCCTGAAGTTGAAGCAGCAGCTGCTACAGTAGCAGTAGTAGTAGGGTTGATAGTGTGATCTTCGGGACCGTTCAAGGGTAAGACCTTCATTGACACAGAGTCAACCGAGGCCAGGGTTGGGCTTGATGAAGAGGAGCCTCCCTGCGGGTGCGACTGTTGAGAGTTCGGGCTTGCCAAAGAACGATCAGCATCGTCCTCATTACCGGAGTGAGGTGAGCGCATGGCTTCATGATCAAGAATCGCCTGCTCACTTTGCTCAAGGCTATCCAAAATTTTGCCCTTCGTTTGTTCTGTCAAGGAGCTGCTACCAGATGCCCTCGAATTCATGATCATGCCACTCTTGGAAGCATGATACATTTGTTGTTGTTGTTGTTGTTCCTGCTGCTGATGCTGCTGCTGCTGTTGATTGACTGTTGTATTATCAGTAGCAGAGACAGGCACTACAGTACTGGCAGCTGAAACAACAACGGGAACAGGGGGAGGGGCCATTTGGGGAGCTGTTACAGCTGCCGGTGTGAGCATGCGCACGCCATCTTGCATAGGTGTGGAAAGGCCAGTTGCGGAAGATGCGGGATTCGATACCATGGAAGGTGCAGGTATAGGCGTGAGTGGCTTGGAGGAAGGAGGGGGGGCAGATGGGATCCTGTCAGGGCGAAATGGCTCGCGGAGATTCTCGTTGAGTATAAAGGGGTGTTCGCTTGCTTGTGCTGCAGTCCAACGCTTACGCGGGTCAAGTTGCAAGAGGCCCGCCAGAAGGTCGAGGAAAGATTCACGGGTTTTCATGCGCTTGGTCTCGTCCGTGGTAGGAAGTGGAGCTTCCTTGTCCCAGGGCACAAGGACGCGGGACAGTCGCTCGCCACGGTTTGGACGTTGAGGATCATCGGCATCCGCACGAGAAGAGCATTTATAAACAATGTCCTTGAGAAGGATCTGTCGCACGTAGCGTTTTGTTTTCTCAGGACGATCCAGACGTTGCTCGAGGGCCCAAACCTTGGGGGACTTGAGACGCCAGGCTTTTCCTGAAGCCGGGTCTGAGGAGCGAAGATAAAACTTACGAGTTTCCTTGGATTTGTCCAGGAGACTGTCAGGAATGTCCCCGACAGTCTCCTGGATTCGGCTAAGCTGGTTGTGTTCAGACACACCGGGGAAGATTGGAAGACCAATGTATAGCTCGGCGGCCACGCATCCCAGTGACCACAGATCAATGGCCGGTCCATAGGACATGCCTACGAGAACCTCAGGTGCGCGGTAGAAACGGGATTGAATATAGGTATACACAGTTTGATCAGAAAAGCACGAGGAGCCGAAGTCAATGAGCTTCACATGAGGCCTGCCCACGCTTTCCAAGAGAATATTTTCTGGTTTAAGGTCACAGTGGACAACATCGGCTCGTGCCAGTACAAGGAGGGCATCGAGGATCTGTTGAGTGCACGAGCGAATAAAACCCATGGGAAGTCCGCGAAATTTGTTCAGCTTGATGAGTTCATAAAGATTCATGGAGAGCATCTCGAAGACAAGGCACAGGTGGTTTTTGTGCTCAAAGGACTCAAGCAGCTCCACAATGCGACGACGGCCATTGCCACGAATTGCAGTCTCCTCGGCGTTAAGCATACGGAGAATACGTGTCTCTACAAGAGCCTGGTTATGGTACGCTGGTTTATTCTTGATCACCTTAACAGCAACGTAGTCGCCCTCATTTAGCTCGAGCTCGCGATGATGATGGCTGTGCTTATGGTGGTGTTTATGCTTGTGCTTGTCTCCCTCTGCAAATTCCCCTTCCTTCTGGTCGTGATGATGATGATGGTGGTGGTGGTGATGGTGTCCATGATGTTTACGGTCGTCCTCGCCTCCAGTCTTGGCATCTCCACAAGCCTCTTCGCGACAACTTTCTTGTGCCGGGTCATTGTTAGCTGTTGTGGACGCCGATGCAGGCGATGCTGACGATGAATCATCCTCAGGCCCCTTGACTTGGTTGCTGTTATTATTGCTATTGTTTTCCTCCTCGTCCTCGTAGTCGTCGCCTTCCAGGTCGTCTTGAGCAAGGTTCTGAGCCCGAGCAGCAGCAACCTTAGCCCTCGACCAACGCACGCGGCATTTTGCAACCTGCCCAAATGATCCTTGGCCGAGCATATCTACAATAGAGTACCTCATCTCAGACCTCCCTGCAATAACATCATTGACAATCAAGATGAGGTCATTCGCCTCATTATCGAAGCCGCCATTTTTACGGCCTTTACAGTCTTTTGTGAGAGCTCTCCGTGGATTGAGGCTTTTCAGGTATTTAAATTCTGGTGAGCACTGCTTATATGTCTGAGGAAGTCCCACTGTGACCTTACGCACGACAGCATCCCTACGATGCTTGCTCCCGACAGCCTCTGCGTTGAGTTGAAGATGGTCCTGGTGCTCCTGCTGGAGCTGTTGAAGCTGGCCACCGCCGCTTTCAAGCTGCTGCCTGATCTGAAGCGACCTGGCTACCTCAAGCGCCGTAGAACCTCGCTGAGATGCCTGGAAAATTTGCTTGGGAGGCCGAAACCCCGCGAGGCCATCGTCGTGCGCGAGCCTCGCCGTCATGGCGCTGTGCTGCATCAAGTGGGGTTTTTCCAAAATACCTTTCCTTTGCTGGAGAACCTCCACGTCGCCTAAACCGCGTTCGGCCCTGCCAAGGGAACTTGTTTCCCACTTCTTCCTCTTCACCTGTGCCTTCGCAGCGAAGTCTGTCTGCGGAGCGGAGTGGGCTTTGAGTCCGCGTTGGCAAACCTTGATCTGCTTTGTTCAAAAATCAGGCGAAAATATAATTTAGACAATATCACGAAATCAAGGCTAGATCGCGTGAAGCGGCGATCCGGCCGGAGCAGTGTAAGGGCCTGCCCAGAGGGGTTCCCTCAAGGCTCTAGTATCCCGCCGGCTCTCCTCGCTGAGCCGCACTGCAGCGCTTTCTCGCGCCGGGCCCGTGCTCGCCTTGCCTTCCCTCGCCTGTTCGGGCTCTGCGGGACGTGAACTGGAGCCTCCTGGATTCCCCGCGTTCCCGAGATTGGTATCTAGGCCGGTTCTCTGGTAAAACTCGTATCTCCTTCTGAGCAGCGAATTCTTTCTCCTTGAAGCATTCCCAAGGAGCAGCACGAGACCAGCGCACTGTATGGTCAGCCGCAAAAACCGTTCTGGGAGGAGCCGCAGCGGTAATGCGGTTATAGTGTCGCGTTCTGTTTACGAGAGAGAACGACAGCAAGCTCAAGTCCAACTTTGATTCGGATTCGAAACTTCTTCTCCTTCTTCTCCTTTTGGCTTTTTCTTCCTTTGTTCATCAATATTCAAGTATTCAAATATTCAAGAATTCAAATTCAAATTCAAATTCAAATTCAAATTCAAATTTCAAATCCAAATCCAAATTTAAATTCGAATTCGAATCCAAATATCATTCATGCGCTCAGAGTCGTTTCTATTTCAACAGAACTTGAACACGATGATGATATTGCAGGTTTCCAAACTTTCGGGAGAGGCGCCGCAGAGAGACAGCGCGAAGCCAGAGATGCTGACGAGGAGGAGAGGGCAGCCAGCCGCTGCGAGGAGGGGCTTCGTCTCAGCGATGAACACGAGTCGCGGCTTCCTTCGTTTGCTTTCGTTGCTTTTGTTTGCTCAGGAAAGAGAGAGTTTCCTGCACCTTCTTCTGCTTCTTTCGCATATCATGAGAATCAGGAACAAACAAATAAAAATTGAAGTTTTGAATCCTTTTCAGTTCTTCGACGATCTTCAATCACCTTTGCAGTGGCTAACAGTACTAGCCAAGCATTATGTGCCTTGATGACAAGTTCAAAAAAAGAAAACAATTAACTTAGAAACGAAATGAAAGAAGAAGAAAGAAAAGAAGAATAGCTCGAGGAAGAAAAACTTTGATTTCCAATTGATCTTTTTCTTCTCTCGTTCCAGATCTGGCAATTGGGCACTGCTATGGTATCGGATATGTAACCTCTATTACTGAAGAATACACATCATACTCATAACAGCAATGAAGTGAAGAGCAGTAGGTACGTAGGTAGGTAGGCCTATCTACTATTGAATGAATCTCTTCTCACTTTCGACTACTATTCTCTTCGCCAACCCGATATCGATTGGACCTGGGCCTCTCCGCAGGCCGCGCCGGAGACCCTCCAGTGTCGCCGGTGCCTCTTCTCGCTCTGCAGTGGCGGGCCTGAGCTCGAAGTACCCAGCGGAAGCGAGCTTCATTGCTCACAGAGATCGACGAAATAGCAAAATTGTAAATTCTTGCATTCCAATAACACCCCTTTTTCTTCTATTTCCGCACTATTATACGTGCTTTCTTTAAGGACAGCGTGTGGGAATGAATTTTCACCCTATAGTTAGACGTAGGTACCCCATTAGGCATATCCGACAGTTCCATTTCGGACACTATCGTTACCTATTGATATACAGTAGCCGCGTATTTTATTTCTGCTGCATATTTTATTCAATCTGGCGATTCTTAGTTTGGCTTTTTCATGAAGCGAACTCATCGATGTGAAGGGGATCTTCTGCAAGCTCTGACTGCTCAGTGCGAAAGCTGCAACTGATGTCCTGGCCACGCTCCGGTCCCTTCTGGCCAGCCCTCTGCTCTGCACTGCACGCGACGCCCAGAGCTTCCTGCGCCGGCGACGCAGCGTGCGGCTCCCAAGAGTGCTAGCTAGGTAGAGCAAGCGGTCGAAGTGAGCCTGAGTGAGCGCCTCCCAAGTAAGAGTTCCTTTTTATAGTAAACACGAACGGAACGTGTCAGTACCAATTTGATACTAATGTCTGGTTGTATATACGGAATTGTATGAGCTTTTTCCGTTTGTGGTCTTGCGAGCAACAAATTGAACAGTAACAAGTGCAATTTTTATGAAAAAGGATGAGTTCTTATATGGTAGGTATGATCGAGTTAGTACTCACATCGGTTATGGTAAAAAATACCTAAGGAAAAGCTTAATAGTTTGATTGATGCAATGCACAATTTAGGCAAGAGTCCATGGGATCAGAACGATGTTGCTACTCAGTGCTTTGCGAAGGGCGCTGGGCCGGATAGATTCCTGCGCTTGGCCTTGATACGTGCTAGGGCCTCCCTATCATGCACTCGCGCTGGGTTTGATTTTGATGAATAAATTGAAGTCACACTTCAAGAACTTAAAATTGAAAGCGTAGTAACTTCAAGTAGAAGCGAAACTCATAATTCTGTGCTGTGCTAATTAATGTAGCAACTTGGAGACAAGCTCTGAGGCCTACTCCTTCTTTGCCGTTGAGTTCATGGCTCTCGCAAGCGTTGCTATGCCTCTGGGATAGTATTCTTGATGCAAAAGATAATGTTAGTTAGTGGAAGCGGGTGAATCAGGAAATGATGAGAAACGCCTAATTTTCTTTTTGCGTCTATCTCTTCTCTTTGAAGAGAAAAGAGAAAAACCCACTCCATTTTATGAGTTTCACTTTCTCGAGGTTGGTCAAAACTTGTCACAGCCGGTAAGATATTCCCTTTCTGAAAAGAGAAAAGCTTGCTTATTTGGCGCTGGTTGCAAGAGATGTGCAGCTCTCTTACAACTATAGAAAGTTAAAAACTGAGCTGAATAATTTTGTCGATCTTCATAAAAATGAGATTCAATAGATGGTCAGTTTTTCTTCATTTAGATGTACGATCGCTACATGTTAAGTAGAGGATAGCCATAATGAGTTGTAATTGAAATTATGAAGAGAATTTACGTATCTGCAACGCAGTCAGAATCGTTTTCAGATAAGTGATTGCAATCTTGCATATTTTTAGTTTTTGCTGCCATTCAATCGAGGTCAGGAGAAATGGACTGTCATGTTTATGCATTGACGATATGAGTTTATCGCAATTGGTCTCAGCTAGTAGCAAATACACATGCCTCCATAACTAACAGTTTGGGATTATCTTTTGAAAAACTAAACCTGGGATCATGGCGTTTCAAGATGCGTATGGATGCTCACCCATTGTTATTTGCAATATCAGCTTTAAAACTAACTATGCATGCAATAGTCTCTTCAGTACATGTAGCCGCAAACCCATTCAACATTAAAACAGTGGCAAAGTAAATTATCTCTTGTTCACATTGGTTTAAATATATGTAATTACATATATTATTGCAGTACCTCTCTTCGGATTAGCTTGTGTTTGATATCATGATTTTATCGAATCTTCATTCGACTACGTGATGCGATGCCACAAAGACGGTGATGATTCCGAGGAGGTCTTTGGTGAAGGTGTCTGAGTCTCCGGCATGTGCATCTTGGCCGTGTACCACGAGTTTGACATTTTATCTTTCGAAAAGGTGTTCCAAGAGGTCGACTGCGATTCGCGCAAGTCGGTCGCGGTGCATGACCACAACTTGGCCGATTCCGCCGCGGTCACAGGCGTCCAGTAGGGAGCACAGACCTTGGCGTTTGAAATTGACCCCGCTACCGATGTCTTTGTAGACGGCGGAAGCATCTGGGTAGGCGCGCTGGAGATCGCCAACCTGGCGTTCGAGGTCCTCCTTTTGCTTGACCGAGGACACTCTGGCGTAGATAACGGTACATCCAGAGCTGCGTTGCTCGCGGCCGGTGGAACCGCAATCAAAGATGCGCTCAACATCGTCGCTGGCATAGATGCGCTTGCCTCCGGGGAAGCGCGCGAAGCGCACGCGTCCGCCGTCGGCCCAGCCCCGAAGGGCGCTTGCTGAGACCCCAAACTTCCTATTGCAGAGTAGCCTGAGCTGTGAAGCGTGGAGAGGTAGTCTGACAAGGATGACGAACTCAGGAGAAAGAGAAAGAGGATGATATATGAGTTATTGGGGTTTCAGGTCTGGATACAGGCAGGAATGAATGTATGATGTCAGTCCGATACACAGGATGTGTCGGACATGAGGGCTTGGTTAGGTTAGGTTAGGTAAGGTTAGACAGTAGCTGTATATTACTTCAATACTCCCCCGCAAATCACGCGTCAGCACCTGAAGCATCAAGTAAGCGACTAGCGTGTTTCCAATGAGATGGTGAAAGAACTTTGCTGGTTTGTATTCGAGGTTTGCTCCACTTGCAGTGTTTGGAGCTTGTCGGTTCCTCGGCCTCCCCATTTTCTTATCTAACCTCTACTTCTTATTAATAATCTAACTAAACATAATATATGGTTAATATGAAACAATCACATCGAAATATAAGTTATCGAACTTTTACGTTTTTTGACCCTACTGTCCTTTTTCGCTTCACTGCTTACTTAGTCTTTTTCTTTTTCTTTAAAAAAAAAGTGTTACATGGTACTCAGTCTTCCCTTTTCTTTTTTGACTGAAAAGTTAAAAATTGCCAAGAGAAAAACGAAATTCGATAAATCAATTAAATTGAGGGAACTGGAGCGGCGCCGCCTATACATGAGCTAGAATAATCCAAATTTGTGGTATCTCAGGGCATACAGCTAGAGTTAGGTCGCGTTGGATCCTCTTGAAATAGTATTATTTTCTCTCACGTAGTTGGTGTTATTTTATTATACCCAAGTTGGATCCACTTCGCGTTGTGCTAAGAAAACAACTGTAGGACTTCGAGTTGAACCTGCGAAAATTAATTCTATCTGAAAGGTAGTGTCCTTTTCAGGTTTCACTTCTTGAGATCCTAGTTCTTGGAGGCCCAGGGTTTCATGGGCTT
This sequence comes from Schizochytrium sp. TIO01, assembly GCA_004764695.1. Classification (NCBI taxonomy): domain Eukaryota; class Bigyra; order Thraustochytrida; family Thraustochytriidae; genus Schizochytrium; species Schizochytrium sp. TIO01. Next base: position 5,455,320 of record SMSO01000014.1, on the reverse strand, counting down.
AATTCCAAGTAGGGGGTGCCAGATACTTAATACATGAAAGCATGTTAGGGGATTTTAACACAGTGTCAATCTCGATTTCCTCATAATCCTTTGGGATAAGTTACAAACAGAACTTTCTCTCTTAATTATGCTCTCCGGGCAATATACAATTCAAGGGGGGAAATTTGACAGATTCTTGAAGATCGCAATTAACCCTTTATCGAAATGCTGTTAAATCAGTGAACAGAGCAAATTCGCGTGCGCTGAACGCTCTTTCGAAAGTTTCAGAATTATCTTGAGGGCTCGAAGCCAGGACATTGCATCGAGCAAAATGCATGAGAGAACACCAACTCTTCATATTTGATTCCGAGCCCTTGCAACTCAGCCGCAATAGGCATAGGCGAGGGATGCAATGTAGCTGCTCCAAGTTGTCTATCAGGAGCTTAGCTGCATCGGAAAAGAAAATATGGTCTAGAAGATGTGTGTAAGTCTCTTGAATAGTGAAACTAGCAAATATAAAAGGCTAAATCAGTGCCATTAGAAGCCGAGAAACGCATGACAATGCAAAGAACTTATCCTAAATGAATTATCTGATATCCTCAAAGATTTATAGACACCACCACCTGTATTATTCATTATTTAGTTCGCTGACGCAATTGTATATTTTAGCCCTTGTTGTTTTGAATAGCTTGATACCCTCGTAATATAATTAGCTGTACCGCCATATACAGCAATCTTGCTTTTGACAAAGGAAAACGATCTTTGATAAAATAACCAATCTTGTGGAAGTAGAAACCCCTTACATTACCAAAACTTCGGGACAACAAAATGAAGATGCGGTAAAGATTTAAATTTATAATACAACGAACAAAAAGAGTAGGCGAAGTCTTGGATTAATCCATAGGCACTCTGATTATCTTCATGACTTCGCCTGCAGTTGTGTAGTAACTGACAAAAGGCGGCGTTGAACGAGGCGAAGGCGTTCATTCAAGCGACCAAGACGCGCACGGGTATCCTTGAGTTTCTCTGTGCGCTCCTCCAAGCTTGGCGCAATAGAGGAATCGGCTTCAGCAAATGCATGCAGAAGGCGCTCGACCTCCTGTATCCGGCTCAATAAAGCATTTTGGCTAGCAGCCACTGCGTATGCCTGCTTATCACAAGCTTCCACCATAGGGAGAAATCGTGTCACCATGCCCTGTGCAGCAACAACCAATCGCGTTACATTGAGACAGGAGTCATGACGAATCGAAATGTACAATGCATCATAGTTAGATTGTTAGTCCCCAAGTCTTTTCAATCTCATGAACGAGTTCTATCAGCAGAGCTCTTCTAAACAAAGTGCTTCACTACCCAGGTCACGATATAAGTAAACCTAAACAAACATTTTGGAGCGGTGTTGTGTAATGTTTGCAAGGAGTCGAGCCTGACAAGTAGATTCCTATGAACACATATTACACATCTGTTCCTAATGAAAGGAATTTCATTAATTTAAATTAATCAAGACTTACTGCTACGAACTCCTGCTCAAGCTCAGCATCTGCAATTTTGTTTGCATCCTCTGTGTTCTGCTCTTCCGCACCGCTCTTGGTGGTCTCCTGCAGCTGCTCCTTTGCGCCATCATCGGGGCCTTGATGCTTATCACTAGCAGTCCCTTCGCCAAAAGAGCTCGCCGGTTTTGCTGCATTATCCTCCATTGAGGGCATTTGCTCGTGGCGCTAGGCTACAGGCTTTGCCAAAGCCCGCGCAGATCCGCTTAATATTCTGGTTTTGATCTTGAAGGAATCCCTCATCTCATTTTATTTTCTGACATTTCAACCGCGTCGGGGAATCGGATAAATTAAGGTGCTCCTCGGCCTTATAACATGTGAGGGGGGTGTAATTGAACAAGTTTTTGGAAATTCCGATAATGGATAAGCAGAGGTACCGTGCCCAGTGGGAATACAGTGCAACCGCCACGTGCAATTCTTTTGAGAGAGATTCCATGCATCGAAAGCATCAACAGATCTGCAACTCCATAAAGGAAACCGTCTGCGCAAGCTGCGCAACGGCATCCGATCACCGACTCTTGTCGTAGGCTTGTCTGCGCCTCTTGAGGCGTAACAGTTGTCGCTGGCGTTGTGCCGCGACTGTGGAAACGTTTGTTGTACTGTGCTTTGCTTGGCAAGACCCAATTCTGCAAACCGCCGCGATCCTTTGGTGAAAAGGTGTAACGAAGCAAAAGCAAAACAGTTTTGCCTTTGCGCTTTGGGTCTGAAGACCCATTGAGACAGGCTTGCGTGCAATAGATAAAGACTCTGCGGGAAGAGCAAGTATCACCACAAAGCCGCCATGTTCATCAAGCAGATTATCATCGACGGCTTCAAGTCGTACGCCAACCGTACCGTCGTGCCGGACTTTGACCCTCAATTTAACGCCATCACAGGCCTAAATGGCAGTGGTAAATCCAATATTCTCGATGCCATTTGCTTCGTGCTCGGCATTACACAGCTCAGCCATGTCCGCGTGGCCAACCTCCAAGGTCTTGTCTACAAGCAGGGTCAATCAGGTGTTACCAAGGCCAGCGTTTCCATCGTCTTTGACAACTCTGATCGCGAGCGGGCTCCTGTCGGGTATGAAAACGACGAGGAGATCACTGTAACCCGTCAGATCGTCATCGGAGGTCGCAACAAGTACCTCATCAATGGACGCAGCGTCCAGGCCAAAGAGGTCCAAAACCTTTTCCACTCTGTACAACTCAATGTCAACAACCCGCACTTTCTCATTATGCAGGGTCGTATCACCAAGGTTCTTAACATGAAACCGCCTGAGATTCTTGGTATGATTGAGGAAGCTGTCGGAACTCGCATGTATGAGTCAAAAAAGGCGGACGCACAACGCAAGATGGAACAGAAGCAGAGCAAGGTTGACGAAATCGAAAACCTCCTTGCTGAGGAAATTACACCAAAACTTGATAAGCTCCGCGCTGAGAAGCAAGCCTATCTGAAATGGTCCAGCCAGAACACAGAGATGGAGCGTCTCCAGCGCTTCTGCACTGCCCATCGTTACCACAAATTGTACAAGCTCGTCCTCGACACCGACGCAAAGAAGACTGAGAAGACCGAGCAAATCGAGGCTCTCACCGCCCAACAGGAAACTGCCAAAGGAAGCCTTGCGTCAATGGTCGAAAACGCTGAGCAGCTGAGCAGTGAGCACATTCAAAAGCTTCAGAAACGTGCCAAAGAGCTCGGCGAACGTGAAGACAAAACGGCCAAGGTCCTCGCAAAGAGCACTTCAAAGCTCGACAACCTCAAGTCATCTTTTGACAAACTCAAAGCCAAACAGCAAGCGTTGGTAGAGCAGCGGGCATCATTCGGAGAGCAGCGCAAGGCTGCCGAAGATCGTGTTGCGCAGGCCAAAGAGGCGCTTCAAGCTGAAGATGTCAAGTACTCTGCTGCGAAGAAGGCACTCAGCAATGCTCAAGTCGCACTGCAAGCAGCTAACGCAGGTCTCGCAAACAGCACTGGGGAGGATGGTGAAGGAGATGCGCAGCAGCTTACTATGGCTGAAAAGCTTGTTGGACTCCGCAACGCTGCCGAAGAAGCGGCCACAGATGTCACTCGGCAGCAGATGAAGCTCAAACACGCCGAGAAGGAGCTCAAGACCGTGTCCGCTCAGGTTAAAAAGGCAAAGTCGTCCAACTCCAAGGCGGAGAAAGAACTCGAAAAGTACACAGAAGCCGTAACATCCCTCGAAGCTCAGGTCTCCGAGATTGATTACAATCCTGAAGCAGCGGCGGAGCTCGAGGAGCGGCTTGATGAAATGACCTCTGAGCTCGTGGACGCGAAGGACAATGCAGAGCAACTCGCAGCACAATTGGCAGCAATTGACTTTGCCTATAGTGACCCGAGCCCGAACTTCGATCGCTCGAAAGTCAAGGGCACTGTGGCCAGCCTGGTAGATGTGCTTGAAACCAAGAATGCCTCGGCTCTCGAGGTTGTTGCTGGAGGTAAGCTGTACCAGGTAGTGGTGGATGCGGTGAGTACTGGTAAGGCTCTCTTGGACAAGGGAAAGCTCAAGCACCGTGTGACGATCATCCCTCTTGACAAGGTGAACAGCCGCGTTCTCCCGGATGCCAAGATTAAAGCGGCCTCTCAGATCGCAGCCGATTGCAACGGTACAGCGGTGTCTGCACTATCCCTTGTAGGCTATGAAGATGAAGTTGCACGTGCTATGGAGTATGTTTTTGGTACAACTCTCGTTTGTGACAGCCTTGCGACTGCTCGAACTGTTACTTTCAATAAGAAGGTTATGGTCAAGAGTGTCACTCTCGACGGTGACGCCTTCGACCCCCAGGGAACTCTCTCAGGTGGTTCTCGATCAAACAGAGGGTCTGTGCTCTTGCAACTCTCGAAACTGAGAGAATTGAGGATGAAGGTTGATGAACTTTCGCAATCGATCAGTGAGGGAAAGAAGAAACTTGCGGGATGGGACCAAGCAGCAAAAATGTACAGCAAGGTCTCGGAGAAACTTGACCTCGCAAAACATGAACTAGGGCTCGTGAAAGAACGCATCGGATCCACACCGTTCGCACAGCTGATGCAAAAGGAGGAACAACTTGAGAAGAGCATCGGAGAGCTTACGGAAGGTATCACGATGGCTGAACAACGCCGCGAAAAGGCTTTAGCAGATGCTGCAGCCATGGAAGATGAAATGAAGGATATGGAGGCTGCAAGAAACAACCTTGTAGCAAAAGCTCAGGAGTCTCTCCAAGGTGCCAAAAACTTGTTTGCAGAAGCAGAGGCCCGTTATAAGGAGGTACAAGACCGCGCTGATAGTGCGGAACTTGCCCTTGAGGAACTGGACCAAGAGGAGGCCTCTACTGAGGAAAACCTTCAAGCATCTCAAACTCAGAACAGTACTGCACAGGAAGAGCTAGAGACTTTAGAAGAGGAGGTGCAGCAGCACCGTATGGCACACAGCACAGCTGCAACCTCAGCTGAAGAGTGCAGAGGTGAGCTTGAGGCGTGCCATGCGGAACTTGGAGAGATCCAGAGTGCGCAGAAAAAGCTTAAAACTCAGGTACACGAGATTGAACTCAAACTCAAGGAGCTTAACATGGAGCTCAAGAACATCCACCATGGCAGCAGCGATGCTGCCAAGAAGGCTCAGGCCCTCAAGGAGCAGCATCCATGGATCAAGTCTGAAGAACAGTTTTTTGGCAAGCCGCACACTGACTACGACTTTAGCGCGAAGAACCCTGACCAGGCGAAGAAGCGCTTGAACGAGCTCGAGGCTGCACAATCAAAGATCTCACGTAACGTTAACAAGAAGGTTATGGGTATGATCGACAAGGCCGAACAAGAGTACGAAGACCTTAACCGCAAACGCTCCATCATTGAGAAAGATCGCAAGACTATTGAACGTGTGATTAAGGATTTGGATACCAAGGCAGAGCAAGCACTTCGCAGTTCTTGGGAAAAGGTCAATGCTGACTTTGGCTCCATCTTTTCTACTCTGCTTCCAGGTACCCAGGCCAAGCTCGAGCCCCCAGAAGGTGGCACGATTCGTGACGGTCTCGAGGTCCGTGTGGCATTTGGCCAGACATGGAAGAAATCCCTTTCTGAGCTCAGTGGTGGCCAGCGCTCACTTCTTGCTCTCTCCCTTATTCTTGCACTCCTCCTCTTCAAACCAGCACCAATGTACATTCTCGATGAGGTCGATGCCGCCTTGGATCTCTCTCACACCCAGAACATTGGCCAGATGTTGCGTACTCACTTTGCGCAGTCTCAGTTCATCGTTGTTTCGCTCAAGGAGGGTATGTTCAACAATGCCAATGTTATCTTCCGCACAAAGTTTGTTGAGGGTGTTTCGACGGTTGCACGGACCTCCAACAAAGATCATATCAAACGCCTCAAGAATGAGGAGCGGGCCGCCGCCAGCAAGCTTGCAGAAAAGGCCGAAAAGGGTAAGAAACGCGCTCGCGCTAATCAGAATATTGCGGTCAATCAGTAATTCCGCAAACATTTATTCATACTACTCGCTGTCAGACTTAATAATAATACATCGACGTCCCTTACAAACTCACTATTTGTATGGTTCTTACGAGCATTGCTCTGCTTTCCAATCTAATCCACAAAATTATAAATTGCCATTTGATGATTCTTCTCTTGTGTTACAAGCAGTGGATCCTCTAATCTACACAGTCTCAGATAAAAGTTGAACTTTCTGCCATAGCCGTATTCTTAATACATGTCCTAATTTGTCTGTTTGTAGTTAGACATACACAGGAAAACCAGCGAAATAGGAATTGATCGATAGACTACTAATATGCTAGCTACCATCTTCTAAAGCAAGCTTTGATGAAGGTATAATATCATTAAATTAACACTGTTGGGTGTTAAACGATAGAGACAAAATATTTTGATGAAATAATAAAAAGAGAGGGAATTTAGAGAAGCAGTTGTGTCAATAATCGCTTTTAGTCAGCATTGTTGGGACTCTTAAAGCATGTCACTACGCTGATGGCCGCCGTCATTATTGCCATGATCAGGTGGCATCAGGTTACGCTTGGACCCAAGCCTAAAACTCTTGTTAATCTTGGAAAAGAACCCATGGCCACGCTGAGGAGTTGAATGAGAACCAAGCTCTCGAGCACTCTGGCCCTTCTGAAAAAGACCAAGTCCTGCTGCGTCGGAGCTTCGCGTGTGACTGGGGTTATGATTGGAATGAGGGTTAACGCTGTGCATTTGCGGTTGTGCATGCATAGAATTACTGAAGTTTTGAACATGTGTCATCCCAGGGTTGGGTGTGAATGTTTGTTGCGGCATATATCCTTGACCTTGAGGAGTAAATTGCGTTGGAGTACGCGCAGGAAGCGTCTTTGCTTGAGCGCCCGGAGGTGGTGGCAAGGCCCCAACCATGGGACTCTGACCATACTGGCCTGGAGTTCCAGGCGTGGTGCTTGCTGTCGGGATGCGATTACCTTGCACGGGCGTTGCGTAACCCATTTGATCCTCTTTCTCCTCTTCGACGCCTCCTTGGTGAAAGGCCTCTGACACCGGCGTTCCGGGGGGCTCAGGTTCACGCTCAGAACCAAATCCGTCATCCTCTTCTGTATCTTCATCATCGAACTCGCTACCTTCGGAGGAGTATGGGCTGCCATCAGAAAAGCTGTGCTCCTCTTCCTCTTCTTCTATAGCGCGCTCATGATGCTCGGTTTCAACATGATGTTGTTGGCTCGTGCGCATCCTTTGCTCTTGATGTTGGGGTTGCTCTGCATTCTTGTTTTTGGGAAGTGTTATTGGGGAAGCTACAGGTGCCTGTGATTCAAGATGCGAACCACGCTGAGAGGTAGATGCAATGTTAACGCTGAGGCTTCTTGATGTAGCATTACTCACTAGACTTTGGCTACTAGGTTGTCTCGTGACTGTAGCTTCGTCTTCATCTATTGGTGCTTCTGCGGCAAACCCTCCAGTCTTCATTTTCAAGTCATGCATACGATATGACATAGCTCGGCGCTGCTCCAAGAGTTGATTAGGGTGCCACCATCGCTGTAGTACATGAACACATTGGTCACGCACCTGAGAGTTATCAACACGGAAGGTAACAATCTTAGCATTCTTTCGCGCAATTCCAAAGGTGCGTCCTTTAGTGTCAGTTTGAACGATTGCAATTTGCACGATCTCTTTCCGGTGGATAGACTTAACTTCGCGCCGACCAGGTCGAACCCACTCGATCTCATTTTCTGTTGTTCGAAGTAGCCGGAGGCCAGCACTCGGCCCCATCCCGATCTTGTGCACAGCGATACCTTGCCTGAAGCACGCATCTGTCGCAGCATCAGCTTGTGCTGTCGCGTTAGACTCAACGCTCTCTTTAAAACCTTCGGTTGCGCCTGATAGTGCGTGCAAGAATGTTGTAAGTTGTGATTCCTCACGACGTCCCCAGGACATTTGTTCACCCATCTCGCGTAGCAGAGTTTCAGCATCACTCCTTGAAGACTTTTGTGCCTTAGAAGCATATCCTAGACACTGCTGCATGGAGCGGTAAAAAAGTGTGGTGGCCATATCAGTCCGGCCGCGTTCACAGCTTATTTCTACAAGACCTTGGAGGGCTGCAAGGCTTGTTGGTATACCCTTTACCAGGGTTTCAATCGCCAACTCCACAATTTTCTCAAGTAGTGAACCTTTAGGTGGCGCCACATCAAAGCTGAGACTTGTACTTACAAGCTGGAACGGAATAGTTGAGCTAGAGACAATGTCTTCTGTTGTACTGGTAGGTGCCATGGCATTAAGTACGCTAGAGTTGATAAGTGTTGTCAGATGGTCGAACAAATCATGCATCAATTCCGCACCCAGGCGCTCTGCTAATACCAACAACTTGTAGCATGCCCGAATGTCATCAGGAATGTCATCGCCAGTGAGGTCTCCTCTCCTGTGAAACTTAGCGTGAAGGAGCGGAATAAAATAATTACGGAAAGTATTGCCAAAGACGGCCTCAAAGTTTTCTTGAAAAACCGGCTTAGGAACCTCCAACTCACTCGCTGGCTTTAAGAGCAATCGACCAAGGTCTACAGTCATCATCTCCTGCTCACCTCGACCTTCACCGGCCTTTTCGGCTGCATCGCGCAAGAGACGGACACAGCTCCACGGTACATGAATAGCAGCAAAGTGAAGACGTGCATACTCGCGTGTATGGCAGACAATACGTACATTGGCGCCAACGCTACCAAGTTCTGACCTGGGATCGCGCTCACGTTGTGCACGAATTGCAGAGACTGCCTTGGCCTTTTGTTGCTGCAAAAGAAGTCGTGTCTGTTCCTGCACTCCAGGGCTAATTGGGCCCAACATCGCTGCGTCAGGAAGAGTGCCAAATACAGGACGCTCTTTGATTGCGTGTGAAGGATTCTCTGGCCTTCCTCTTGCAGTCAACGCTCCTGTAGGAGCTCGAGTGGGAGCAGGAGCAAGTGTTGGGACAACCTTTGCTGGAAGTGAGTTGGGATCTGGCGATGGTGCCCGTTCAACGTCCCTAGCGTACAATTCTTCTTCTAGAGCGTAAGTTGCAGCAGGAACGTCGTCAGGTTCTGGAGATGGAGTTCTGGCTTCGAGTCTTCCGTGAGTTGCTGCTAGAGCAGTTGGGATAGCTGGGGGTGTATCCACAGGTATCGGGGAGGGAGTGTAGGCACCCTTCTCTGGTACAGGGCTCGCAGCTGGTATGAATCGAGGCAACAATACAGCGTTAAGGTTTGTAGAAGTTTGGTGCTTCTCTTCGTGATGTACAATCGCTTGTGCTAATGGTTCCGGCGAAGCTGACTCGGTCTGAACAGGTTTCGGACGAGTAGATGCTGATAGGTTCTCAAGCCACCTGTCGGTGGCAGCTGAAGAAGGCTTGGCCGTAAGATTTTGAAGCCACCTTTCTGAAGCAGATGGCTTGTTCTTGCCCCGGAGAGTACCGCTGGCGAGTTTGGTAGTGTCTGCTGCTGAACCTGAGATGACCTTTGGCAACACTGGCCTGCCGAGGCGTTCGCTGCTCTTGGTAACACTAGTAGATGACTTTTCTGCTCCGCTTCTACTTGTAAGCGATGGTGGTGCGGCTTTTAGAGGTGTTACGTGGTCCAGAAACTTGGATTCTCTACCTGCCGAGAACTGAGAAGATCCTGTAGATGGTTTCTGTGCGACTTCTTGCCACGCCTGTGCCAATGGAGTGAGCTGTGGACCTGCCTTTGCTCGAGCCTCTTCTTCGCGTTCAAGCTCGATTTCGTCGTCTTGTGGTACCGCCTGGCTTCTCAGTTCCCTCGCAGAAGCGCTTCGGGAGTTCTGATTATTGGACGTTGCTCCGCTGGACTTTTGTTTCCCCCACGGGAGTCCCTGCGCGGTGTTGCTCGCCGCCGACGTCGTCGACGCCGGCGCCGGCCTATTCACGCGCTCCTGATCTCTAGCTGCTGCCCCTGCTTTGCTAAAGGCAAAGGCCGCCGATACTGCATTCGTTGCTCTGCCAAAGTGCTCTTTGTCTCCTCGTTGCTGCCTCTGCTGCATGAATTGCTGTTGCCTCTGCCGCAAGAGGTTTTGCCCTATCTCCCTCGATGACGAAACGCTCTCTCCCGCTGTTCCCTGGCTCGCCGCAAACGCCGCTGCCAGCGGACCGCCTTCGAGGTTTGATCTCTGCCTCTGCATGCTGCTACTAATCCCTCTCTCCTCCAAAACCGAGTCCTCGTGCTCGTCGAGCTCTCTCGTGAGCTGTTCTTGTTCCTGTTCCCGTTCTTTTCCGGCGAGGTCTTCCCAATCGCACACTTCGCTGTGATCGTTTCGCTCCTGCTGTGGGGTCACTTCTTCCTGGAGCTCCTCAGCGATCTCGGATGAAGTGACTTGGGCGAAGGCTGTCTTCTCGAGGCCGAGGTCCTTTGGAGGATCTGTGCGTAGGTCTGCGTCAAGGAGGGGGGTGGAAGAGGCTTGCGAAGGTGTCGGGAAAGACTCTTGCTGGGTCTGGGGCCCGGGGCTGGAGGAAGAAAAGCTCTGAGGCTCGGGCTGAAAGAAGCGGTCTGAGACCTGTACTGGCTGCTCCTGTGCTCGGTGAGAGGGAAACGCTAGCGCGGAGGGGCCTTGGATGAAACGACCCTTGTCTTCGACTTTGCCTTCTTCTTCCTCTTCCTTCTCCTCGAGCTCTGAGGACTTTAGTTCAGCCTCCTCTTCTCGCTGTTGGCGGAAAGCTTCTTCTAACGGTGATCTATGATTAAGAAGCTGACTCGAAAACTGCTCTTGCCTTTTTTGTTGGAAAGGAAAATCCAATCCTCTTTGCTGTTTTGAAAACTGCTGAGCGTGGCTTTCTTCGGTTTGCAGAAGTGTATGAGCGAACAAGACCTTTTCTTCTACTTCTTCGTACGCAAGATCCTCTTGCTCTTGGTCTTGAGAGAAGTATTTGATTTGTTGCTTCAGACCTTTTCCTTCGGCTTCAGATAAGACGAGCTGCTGATCGTGTTCGTAACTTGCGATTTCTCGTGCTTTGCCCAATTCGGGAACCTCTCTTTCTTCTTGTTTAAGAAAGGTCTGGGGTTGAACTACCTGTGCTAGAAATTCTTGCTCTTCCTTTCTATCAAGGGCTTGATGTGTCTCTTCGGCTAGAAGATTTTCCTCCTTGTGTTCCTGTTCCCAAAGGGAGAGTCCGAGGCTTCTTTGCTGATTTAAGTCCAAATGCTCGTATCCAAGGGTTTGGTCTTCTTCAACCTCTTCTTCACCTTGGTCTTGGTCAGAGGTATCCTCTTCCTCGCCGCTCGAGAAACTATGTCTTTCCTGTTCAGAAAGAAGCTCCTCTTCCTCCTCTGAGTCTTTTTGGTCCTTGTCTGCTTCGACTCTCTTACTGAGGTTTTCTTCTTGTTCGAAAACTAAAGGTTCTTTCGATTGAACTTCTTGCTCTTCTTCGTGCTCAGAGAGATTCTCTTTTTCGCCACGTGAAAGACTCTGTTCTTCTTGCTCAGAAAGAACCTCCTCTTCCTCTTCGTCGCTCGAAAGACTCTGTTCTCCTTGCTCAGAAAGAGCTTCCTCTTCTACTTCGTCACGTGAAAGCCTCGGCTTTTCTTGCTCAGAAAGAACCTCCTCTTCCTCTTCGTCGCTCGAAAGACTCTGCTCTTCTTGCTCAGAAAGAGCTTCCTCTTCTACTTCGTCACTCGAAAGACTTGGCTTTTCTTGCTCAGAAAGAACCTCCTCTTCTTCTTCGTCGCTCGAAAGACTCTGTTCTTCTTGCTCAGAAAGAACCTCCTCTTCTACTACTTCGACACGTGAAAGACTCTGTTCTTCTTGCTCAGAAAGAACTTCTTCTACTACTTCGACACGTGAAAGACTTGGCTTTTCTTGCTCAGAAAGAACCTCCTCTTCCTCTTCGTCGCTCGAAAGACTCTGTTCTTCTTGCTCAGAAAGAACTTCCTCTTCTACTTCGCCACGTGAAAGACTCTGTTCTTCTTGCTCAGAAAGAACCTCCTCTTCTTCTTCGTCGCTCAAAAGACCCTGTTCTTCTTGCTCAGAAAGAACTTCCTCTTCTACTTCGTCACTCGAAAGACTTGGCTTTTCTTGCTCAGAAAGAACCTCCTCTTCTTCTTCGTCGCTCGAAAGACTCTGTTCTTCTTGCTCAGAAAGGGCTTCCTCTTCTACTTCGCCACGTGAAAGACTCTGTTCTTCTTGCTCAGAAAGAACCTCCTCTTCCTCTTCGTCGCTCGAAAGACTCTGTTCTTCTTGCTCAGAAAGAGCTTCCTCTTCTACTTCGTCACTCGAAAGACTTGGCTTTTCTTGCTCAGAAAGAACCTCCTCTTCTTCGTCGTCGCTCGAAAGACTCTGTTCTTCTTGCTCAGAAAGAGCTTCCTCTTCTACTTCGTCACTCGAAAGACTTGGCTTTTCTTGCTCAGAAAGAACCTCCTCTTCTTCTTCGTCGCTCGAAAGACTCTGTTCTTCTTGCTCAGAAAGAACCTCCTCTTCTACTACTTCGACACGTGAAAGACTCTGTTCTTCTTGTTCAGAAAGAACTCCTTCTACTACTTCGACACGTGAAAGACTCTGTTCGTCTTGCTCAGAAAGAACCTCCTCTTCTTCTTCGTCGCTCGAAAGACTCTGTTTTTCTTGCTCAGAAAGAGCTTCTCCTTCTACTTCGTCACTCGAAAGGCTCGGTTTTTCTTGCTCAGAAAGAACCTCCTCTTCTTCTTCGTCGCTCGAAAGACTCTGTTCTTCTTGCTCAGAAAGAACCTCCTCTTCCTCTTCGTCACTCGAAAGACTCTGTCTTTCTTGCTCAGAAAGAACCTCCTCTTCTTCTTCGTCGCTCGAAAGACTCTGCTCTTCTTGCTCAGAAAGAACCTCCTCTTCTTCTTCGTCGCTCGAAAGACTCTGTCTTTCTTGCTCAGAAAGAGCTTCTCCTTCTACTTCGTTACCCGAAAGGCTCGGTTTTTCTTGCTTAGAAAGAACCTCCTCTTCTTCTTCGTTACTCGAAAGACTCTGTTCTTCTTGCTCAGAAAGAGCTTCTCCTTCTACTTCGTTACCCGAAAGGCTCGGTTTTTCTTGCTTAGAAAGAACCTCCTCTTCTTCTTCGTTACTCGAAAGACTCTGTTCTTCTTGCTCAGAAAGAACTTCTTCTTCTACTTCGTCACTCGAAAGGCTCGGTTTTTCTTGCTCAGAAAGAACCTCCTCTTCTTCTTCGTCGCTCGAAAGACCCTGTTCTTCTTGCTCAGAAAGAACTTCTTCTTCTACTTCGCCACGTGAAAGACCCTGTTCTTCTTGCTCAGAAAGAACTTCTTCTTCTACTTCGCCACGTGAAAGACTCTGTTCTTCTTGCTCAGAAAGAACCTCCTCTTCCTCTTCGTCGCTCGAAAGACTCTGTTCTTCTTGCTCAGAAAGAGCTTCTCCTTCTACTTCGTCACTTGAAAGACTCTGCTTTTTTTGCTCAAGAAATGCTCTGTGCTGAAGTACTTGCGCGAGGGGGTCTACTTTTTCCTGTTCTTGATCTGAGAAAGTTTTCTCTTCTTCACCCAGGAAACTTTGTTTTCCCTGATTCCTAAAATACTCTTCTTTTACTGATTCCTCTTGGTCTTGGTCTTGGTCTTGGTCTTGGTCTTGGCCTTCCTCAGGAACTGCGTTCTGACCGAGCGCTTGCACAAGGTTACTTAGTTCTTCTCTTCCCGGCTCAGAAAAAGAATCCTGCTCCTCTTCTAATCCCTCTTGGTCTTGGCTTTGGCTGTCCTCAAATTTTTTGTCGAGCCCTTCTTGATATTGTCCAAGTGCTAGTTGGTGCTGAAGGGTTTGTGCTAGAAAATCTAGCTCGTCTTGTTCTTGTTCAGAAAGGTTGTTTTCTTCACTACTTGAGAAGCTATGTCTTTCTTGTTCAGAAAGAAACTCTTCTTCCTCCTCTGAGTCCTTTTGGTCTTTGTCTCCTTCGACTTTGGTACTGCGGTCTTCCTCTTCCTCAAAAACTAACTGCACTAAAGGCTGTTTTGATTGAAGTTCTTGCTCCTCTTCTTCGTCACTCGAAAGGCTCTGCTTTTCTTGCTCAGAAAGAACTACTGCTTTTTCTGACTCCTCTTGGTATTGGTCTTGGTCTTGCTCAAGAGCTAATTTCCACTGAAGTGCTTGTGTGCAGGGTTCTACTTTCCTTTGTTCTTGGTCAGAGAGATTATCCTCGCGTTCTTCGCCCAAGGTACTTTCTTCTTCTTCTGACTCCTCTTCCTCTGAGTCTACTTGATCTGAGTCTAGGTCTCGGTCTTGATTTGAATCTACCTGGACTTTGTTGTCAAGCGTCTCCTCTTGCCTCTGTCCAAGAATAATTTGGTGCTGGAATGTATGCAATAGAGGGTCTAGCTCTCCTCGTTTCTGTTCAGAAAAAGTTTTATCTTTATCGATTGAGAAAGTTTCCTTCTCTTGCTCAAGGGGGGCCTCTGTTTCTTTCTCTGACTCTAACTGTTCTTGAGTTAGGTCTTGGTCTAGGTTTGTTTGTACTTTGTCGTCTAGGTCTTCCTCTAAATCTAACTCTGAGTCTAGGTTTCGGTCTTGGTCTGCGTGGTCTTTGACGCCGAGGTCTTCCTCTGACTCTGACTCTAACTCTGACTCTGACTGTTCTAGGTCTTGATCTAGGTTCGTTTGGACTTTGTCGTCTAAGCCTTGGTCTTTTTCTAGCTCTGAGTCTAGGTCTTGATCTACTTGGTCGTTTTCGCCGAGATCTTCTTCTGACTCTGACTCTGATTGTTCCTCTTCCTGCTCCTGTTCTAGGTCTGCTTGAACTTTGTCGTCTAGTCCTTCTTCTTCCTCTGAAACTGAGTTAAGGTCTTGCTCAAGGTCTGCTTGGACTTTGTTGTCGAGGTCCTCTTCTTCTTCTTCTTCTTCCTCCTCCTCCTCCTCTGACTGTGGCTGTGGCTGTTCCTGTTCTTGCTCTAACTCTAGGTGTTGATCTGCTAGGTCTTTGTTGCCAAGGTCTTGCTCCTCTTCTGACTTTGACTCTGACTGTGACTGTTCTATGTCTTGATCTAAGTTTGTTTCGACTTTGTTATCTAGGTCTTCCTCTTTCTCAAGCTCTGAGTGTAGGTCTTGATCTGCTGGATCTTTGTCGCCAAGGTTTTCCTCTGACTGTTCTTGCTCCTGCTCAAGATCTTTGTTGTCAAGGTCTTCCTCTTCCTCTGACTCTGACTCTGACTCCAACTCTGACTGCGACTGTTCTTGTCCTAGGTCTTGGACTAGGTCTTGGTCTAGGCCTGCTTGTACCTTGTTGTCTAGTTCTTCCTCTGGCAATGAGCTAAGGTCTTGCTTAAGGTCTGCTCGGACCTTGTTGTCAAGGTCTTCTTCTTCCTCCTCCTCCTCCTCTGACTCTGACTCTGACTGTTCCTGTTCTAGGTCTAGGTCTGCTTGAACTTTGTAATCTAGTCCCTCTCCTTCCTCTGACACTGAGTTAAGGTCTTGGTCTAGTTCTGCGTGGCCTTTGGTGTTGAGGTCTTCCTCCTCTTCCTCCTCTTCAGACTCCGACTCTGACTTTGACTGTGACGGTTCCTGTGACTCTTCTAGGTCTTGGTCTAGGTCTGCTTGAACTTTGTAGTCTTCTCCTTCCTCTGACACCGAGTTAAGGTCTTGCTCAAGGTCTGCTTGGACTTTGTTGTCGAGGTCTTCTTCCTCTTCTTCCTCTTCTTCCTCTTCCTCCTCTGACTGTGACTGTGACTGTCCCTGTGACTCTTCTAGGTCTTGGTCTAGGTCTGCTTGAACTTTGTAGTCTTCTTCCTCCTCTGACACTGAGTTAAGGTCTTGCTCAAGGTCTGATTGGACTTTGTTGTCGAGGTCTTCTTCTTCCTCTGACTGTGACTGTTCCTGTGACTCTTCTAAGTCTTGATCTAGGTCTGCTTGAGCGCTGTAGTTCAGTCCTGTTTCTTCCTCTGACGCTGAGATAAGGTCTTGCTCAAGGTCTGATTGGACTTTGTTTTCGAGGTCTTCTTCCTCTTCTTCTTCTTCCTCCTCTGACTCTGACTCTGACTCTGACTGTGACTTTGACTGTTCCTGTTCTGGGTCTAAGTCTACTTGAACTTTGTTGTCGAGGTCTTCTTCCTCTTCTTCTTCTTCCTCCTCTGACTCTGACTCTGACTGTGACTTTGACTGTTCCTGTTCTAGGTCTAAGTCTGCTTGAACTTTGTAATCTAGTCCTTTTTCTTCCTCTGAGTCTAGGCTTTGCTCAAGGCCTGCTTGGATTTTGATGTCTAGGTCTTCTTCTTCCTCCTCTTCTGACTCTGACGGTGACTGTTCCTGTTCTAGGTCTTGGGTTTGGTCTAGGTCTGATTGGACTTTGTTGTGGAGGTCTTCTTCCTCTTCTTCCTCCTCCAAAGAGTCTGACTGTGACTGTTCCTGTTCTAGGTCTAGGTCTTGGTCTAAGTCTCCTTGAACTTTGTAGTCCAGTCCTTCTTCTCCCTCTGACACTGAGTTAAGGTCTTGGTCTAGGTCTGCTTGGACTTTTCTGTCGAGATCTTCTTCTTCCTCCTCCTCTGACTCCTCCTCTGACTCCTCCTCTGACTCCTCCTCTGACTCCGGCTGTAACTGGTTTAGGTCTTGGTTCAGGTCTTGGTCTAAAACTGCTTGAACTTTGTAGTCTGATCCTTCTTCTGACACTGAGTTAAGGTGTTGCTCAAGATCTTCTTCTTCTTCCTCCTCTGACTCTGAGTGCGACTGTTCCTGTTTCTGTTCTAGTTCTTCCTCTAGGTCTTGGTCTATGCCTTCCTCTGGCTCTGACTCTGACTGTTCCTGCTCTAGGTCTTGGCCTAGGTTTGTTTGGACTTTGTCGTCGAGGCCTTCGTCTTCCTCTAACTTTGAGGCTAAGTCTTGGTCTAGATCTGCTTTAGCTTTAATGTCACAGTCTTTCTCTTCCTCTGACTCAGACTCTTCTTGTTCTAGATCTGAATCTGTGTGTTCTTGCTGGCCTAGAACTGCACTTTCTGTGAGTTGCAGTGGTAGGAGGCTTTCCTGTTCTTGGCCTTGCCTAAAAGTTGTACTGAGCTGAAATGACTGTGCTAGGAACTTCCCTTCCTGTGTTTGCTCGAACAAGTTCAAGATACTTTCCTTTTCCTGCTCCTGAGAAAAATACTGTGTTTTCTTCTCTTGCTCTTGTACCTCTTTGTCTCTAGAAATGAGCTGCTCTTTACTTTGGTTTTGCGAGAAGTTTACAAGTTCTCGCTCTTGGTCGTCGTCCTCAAGATTTTCGTCAAGATTGTCTTTGATAAGGGTTTCCCTGTCTTCGTCTTCAGGAGCTATGCAGTTTTGATATGCCTTTGGTAGTGGTCCTTGTCTCTCTTCTTGTTCTTGGTCAATCTCAGATGAGACCTCTTCTTCGTCGTCAGAGAGACCGTGCTTGAAAAGAAGTCCTTCTTCCTCCTCTGATTCCTCGTCGCCTGAGACAAGGTCTTCTTGAATATGGTGTTGGTTTTGCCCAAAGTTATAGAGTTTGTGCAGTTGACCGAGTTGTTGCTTTTGGCCTTCCTCGAGTTCGTCTATAGAATATTCCTCCTGTCCAGTAGATGTGCCGTGACAAAATGATTGTGCGAAGGGCTCCTTTTCCTCCTTTTGCTCAAGGAGATCCTCGTTTGGTTGCTCTGGAGTGCCTTCCTCTACCTCCTCCTGTGGGTCCTTTTTGCTAGAAGTAAGCTCCTCTTGAAGTTGTGTCTGCTGGAAGAATGAAAGTTCTTGCCGTTGATCAACCTCAAGTATTTCTTTTTGTTGGTATATTTGAGCTGCTTCTTCAGATTCTTCTCCAGAAGAGAGACCTGTGTCTTTCCTGTCCGATAAACTTTCCTCCTCTTGCTCAGAAAACTGGTCTTTCTCGCTTTCTAGCTCTGCTCCTTCTTGCTCTTGCCGTTGGCTGTCAAAAAGCTCTTGTTTGTCTTGGTCTTGTAAGTTTGCAAGGTTTAAGGACTGATCTAGTTCTTGCTCTCGGCCTTGGTTTTCGAGCTTTTCGCCTTCCTCTAGGTTCACCCCCCCAAGTGTCTGAACTAAAAGCTCCTGTTCTTGCTCTTCTTCAGATAGATCCTCTACTCCCTCGTGCACACGGCTTCCTTCTTCTTGCACGGAAAAAAAGTCACTATCACCCTCTGACTCCTCTTCGTTAAGAGCTACGTTTCCCCTATATTCTTGAATTAAGGGTTCGCTTTCTCGCTCGTTTTCAGAGAGATCTTCTTCTTCCTCGAGAGAATAGCTTTCCTCTTCTTGTCCAGAAAAGAACTCCTTTTCGTCTTCTGACTCTTCGCTTTCTCCTTGTTTACCTTCAGAAGTTAAACTCTCTAGCTGGCTACGTGTTTCTTGCAATCGCCAGGCAGCAAGTGCTACTCGTTCGTCTTGCTCCTCTTCAAGTTCTAGCTCTTCTTCGCCTTCTGATTCCTCTTCAAGCCTTAGTTCTTCCTCTTCCTCAAGCTCTTCTTCAAGCTCAATGTCCTCTCCTCCTTCTTCAAGTTCAAGTTCAAGTTCCAGTTCTTCCTCTTGCTCCTCTCCTATTTGCTTCGAAGCTTCACTTCCAAGCGCCCCGATATTCAATACTCCTTGGCCAAGTGTTTCTTGAGCTAATACCTCTGGACTCTCTTCCTTTCGTCGAAATGCCCCAAATAACCCCCTACTTAAGAAAGTCTGACCTAGAATCCCCTGGCCCAGAACTCGCTGGCCAAATACCCCTTGGCCAGGTTCTGGAGCCTCTTGATCAATTCCCTTTTGATCCAAGCTCTGAGAGCTTGCGATTCCTCTGCTCAGGCCTTCGACGTTTTCGTTCCCGCTCCCACTCCCTTGTTGCTTCAAGTCTTCGTCCTCACTCAAATCCAAGTCCTCCTCTTCTTCGCTGCTGACGTCCTCCGAATCCTCTTCGATAGACCTTTCGCCCAGCGCACGGTGAGCCGCTGACCAGAGTGAGGACAGCGATGGCACTCTTGACATGGGTTTGTTGCCGTCTCAACCGAGCGGCAGAGACTCTGCTGGAGTCGGCAAAGGCCGACTGCAGCAAAGTTATTCGCGCCGCTAGCAGCAGCGGCGCGAGGCGGCCGTGGTCGGTCTTAAGAGCAGCAAGGTCGTGTACACCGAAGTGGGTCTCGTTCCTGATTACTGGGACTCGCTTGCAAAGATCGAGTTCAAGACTAGGCTTGCTTGAACTCAAGCTTCGTCTTGGGTTTGGGCCTTAAGGCGAGGGGGGTCTCACGTTCTTCCACTCGTGAGGACCCGGCCGCTTGGTTGCCGCTGTGGAGATGGTGACTGGCGCCGATCGATCGGAAATATCGAGGCAACGACTCGCTGCGGCTCGTTTCCGCAGTATCGCAATACAAGAATGGTTGTCGCCTTGCTCTTGCTCAAGAGGCGTTGCGCCAGCAATAGATTTAGGAACTAAAGCGAAGGAGCCCAGCAGCCCTTTTCTTGGTGGGCTCGCAGCCAGAATAAAGCCTGAGAAGGAATTACAAGCGGTGAAAGCGAGCAAGACACCTTCTAAGAGCAACAGAACCAAGGCAGTCGGACGCGACCGGGTCTTTCACCAAGCCAAGCAAGTCCTTTCTCGCCCAGGTCGCGGTGCAAACCGGCAGCGGCGGTGCTTCTGAAGATCTCTGCTGGCCGGAGTACCGTTCGACGGCCTCCGCCAGCTCACCTCTTGCTGGCTGTCCCTCCCTCCCCAAACTCGAGCCCAGGCGTGCTTGGGGAAGGAGGCCTTTCAGGTTTCGGTTTCTCTCCCCAACCCGATGGTGCGCACCCTCTGTGCACACCCCTCTGGGAACAGCCCAAAAGTACACATATGGGGTACCCGGGGACTTGTCGCGTACACCCCATGTGATGATCTCCCATTGTTAGTTAGCTTCGTTATCGTCGTCTTCCGAGTGAAACCAAATTCTTTCTTTGTAGTTCATTCTTTTGTAAACTTCAAAACGTTTTCAAGTTTTTTTTAATTTCAATCAACCACAAATAAGAAAGTAAAAACAGAAACCCCCCTTTTGGTTTCTTTTATTATTATAGTCCTAAATGCAGGCTACCAAGGTACTTCAAGTTGTCGCGATTCTTTCTGTTTTACAGTATCAATGGTTTGGACTACCACAGTTGATAGTAGGAGCCTATAGGGTAGCATTATTACACTTCCTTGGTTTTGCTCTTGTTGTAGGTCTCAATTATCTCCTTGTTTGGTGGAAAGCTCCCACTGTCTTGACAGAATTGCCAGTCAGCATTTGTGTTTACCCAACTCCGTGCTTCTCCCTTTGGTAAATGAACGAAAAGATAAAGAAAGAAGAATAAAATTATCTGAGTTTTTTCTCCTCCTGGTCTCAAGTCAGAAATCGGGAACTCTTTGCCATTTTTTCTTCTTTTAAAGCATCTTCAAAAGGTTGGTTTTTGCCTTTTGAGAAAACTAAAGGATAGTCAGAGTAAGAAGGGAAAAAGTAGTAGGTACTTAGCTAAGAACAATGAGCGGAGATCAAGACATTGAGCAAGTGCAGCAGGTTTACTCCAAGTATGGAAACCCCTCTCTTGCCATGCGCGCTGCGGCGCTCAACGATCCCGCGGTGAAGAACGCTTCGCCCAGCCTGCTGGACATCTGGCATTATACGAATCGCTTCATCGGAGCGACAGGCTTTGTCTACCACGCAGCCCAAGTAGCACGCATGTGCGGACTTTCTGATGATATGCGTGATTTTAGATAAGGACTGTGCTGAGTTCCTCCTTGCCATGAATGATATTGTGGTGAAGGTTGCTACTGGTCAGTACGTGCAATCCGGGAGAACAGCAGGATCAGCAGGAGGAGCAACAGAACCGAGGTACTAAACGTCCTATGACCTGGCAGGAGGAACTGGAGTATGAGAAGTTTCTACTTTTTCAGAAGGAGCGCATAGAGGAGCTCAAATTAAAGAAAGCTCGTCGAGATGCCGAAGAAGCCCAGTTGAGGCAGATTCAGGCGGAGAATTTCTTCAAAATGATGGCTGCCTATGGAGGTGGCGAGTCTGACCGTGACAAGATCCACCTGGATTACCGGCGCAATATCGTTTTCATTGCTGATTCCTTGCTTCAGGATATCAGGGGAGACCACTCACAAATGCAGAGTGGCCAGCCTGTGCACACCATTATGGACGCTGAGCCTGCACAAAGAGAAATTACCATTTCCGAAGTTGCTTTGCGATTGCTGGGACGCCCTGCACGCGACAAGGAACTTCCCAAGTTTGGAATGGCTGTGAGCAAACTCTATTTTGCTAAGTACGGCACCAAGCCTCCCAAGCGCAACCAGTTCGCGCCTCGCCAAGTCGATTCTTATGCTACTAAGGATCTTGACCTTCTTGAGCAAGGCATTCATCAGTGTATCCAATAAAACTCTACTAGTAGAGAAATCGATGGAAACTTTCTAAACACTCAAATAAAACGAAAATGTAGTACCTCTAGATCTTCCTGCACACAAAATTGAATTGGGGGAGAGTGATGAGTCATCCATGCGTCATCAAAATCCTCTTTCCACCTTTGGTTTTTCGTAGGTACCCTTTTATTTAGTTCCTCATTCCTCCCAAAAGCAGACGGTCACCGCTGACTAAGAAAGCTTAAAATCTCTTTTATAGATACGAAGGTGAGAGTGTGAAAGAAGAGGAGGGAGAGAAAATGGGAAAGGGCAATCGCCGCCAAAGCCGCAAACGCGGTGACGACAGTGCGACGACGAACAAGGGCGCGACAGGAGCCAAAGCGTCAGGCAGTCGCGTGGGTGTGCCGTTCCGGAAGGTCGGTATTGGGCGTTTAGATCCCGTCCCTGAGAATAACGCGATGGAGAATCAAGGCGCTTTGGACGATGCCGAGAGCAGGCGCCGCACAGCCCAACGAGAATATGATGATACAATCGATGAGCTCCAAAAGATAGAGGAGAAGATCGAGCAATTTGAAGAGGCGGCCGATGAGGACAACGAACAGGAGATTTTCGACCAACTGTCCAAATTTAATCAACGCCGTTTTGGAAATGTTGATGGTTACTTAAAGTATTTACTTGAGGAACGAGCGGGTCACAGACATGAAAGAGAAGTTCAAGGCGAAGTATTGAAGGCGGCCACTCAGGAGGTCCAAGACCTTAGGGCAGCACTCAGACTGATCACACACGGTGATAAGCGCTATGTTGAGGTCACTGGTTGGATCGACGGATCAAAGCATAGTACTGGCGTTCGTCAGAGCGTCTACTATGCCGCAGCTGATACAGGTGGAATGTACCTCGCCTCGGTCGATGAAGCGCCTCACGATGCTCATCGAAATGCTATATACTATAATGGAGAAGACCTGAATTTTCAGCTTTTCTTTTGTGACGAAAAAGCGGCCAGAAAATTTACAGTCTTGATTTCCAACGGCCGGAGTCAGCGAGTGAACACGACGATATCTAATTTGGAGGAAAAGATATTCCCCCAAGACCTCCGTAACATTCTTTACGACGATTATGATACTACGGATGAACCAGACTCGCCTGGCACCTCCCACGCATCTTCAATCTCTAGCAAGACTTTGGCCGACTTGTCGAGTAACCTGGCCAAATTTCAATCCATTGAACGTTCTGATTTAGTGGCGCGTGGTAAAGCACAAGTCTGTCACCTTGTGGATAAGAGTCACGTTGGAAGCATCGAAGGTTTCTCTGATGATGACAACAATAAGCTATGCTTAACCCCGACTCTTCACGCGAAGTTCGATGGGGATCGGAACAGGCACGGATATTCATCCCCCCCTGACATACTGATCGAGCCCGTTATAGGGCCGCGAGAGGGCCTCATTGTTACCGCTCCGGGGGTAATTGAAAACCCTGGATTCACCGATGACCAACTACAGGAACGTGCTTTGGTGTGGCTCAAAGTGAGCTTTCCTTTCAAAGAAGACTTCATTCTTTTTGGGAATCTACTCAAATTTGGTAGCATCGTTGATCCCGAGGAGGACCTAGAGTCGCAGTATTGGGTTGTCTACACTTTTGTTCACGTTCTTGATAAAGATCAGTTTATGAAGAGTGTTGATTGGAAAGCAAAACGCACGAGGGAAACATGGGAGGAAAGGGGATTTGATCTGAACTTTAAAAATGAAAATTAATTACCACTAAGGCAGAATGTCTCCGGACCGTCTATATTCTCAACCAGTTTTGCAGACAGTCCGTCTCGCCAAGTCGATTCTTATACTACTAAGGACATTCACCTTCTTGAGCAAGGCATTCATCAGGGTATATAAAGAAGAAAACAAAATTCTATTTCCCTTTGTAAAGTTCTTTTTATGATTTCTCCCGTTTCCGCTATTGAAAACACCGTAATAGGGTCTATTAAGCAAAAACACTCCTAAACGTGCATTTGCGAAAGAAATCGGTGCAGAGCTTTGGTTGGTACATTGATGCTGATAAGCGACTTGGCGCTCTGCCCGAAGACGCCCATGCTACAGAGCGACTTGCGTGCACACCCGAGGCCCGCGCTGAGTTGTGCGACGTCATCTTTGATAATAACGGAGAACACGCCAAGATTCCTCGCAAGCTAGAACAACTCAAAGAGCAGTACAAGAACCATGAAGGTATATCTACTCTGTTAAAATGAGCGAAGTATAAAACACAAAAACAAGCTCATTCAACAAACTTAATTTTAAAAGAAATTGTAAAACTCTAGCCTTGCTTTTTTCCTCCTCCTGGTCTCAAGTCAGAAATCGGGAACTCTTTGATGAAATTGCTTCGAAGCGGAAAGGTGGCTCGAGGGCGTGCTCTCTGCGCTGGACTTAAAGATGCCTGCGCCATTCTACATGGAGTCTGCTCAGGCCTTCCTGGACCAGGCGCCGAGAGTGCTCATGCGCGGAGAGGATGGTGGGCAGCAGCAGCACCAACACCAACAACAACAAAGGCATCCTAAGCAGCCGCAAAAACCTCTTTGGAAGCCTGTCGGGAGTGGAACTCGTGTTGCTGGGACGAGCGAAACTGCTCAGAGAGTATCTCAGGTCGTGACCCGAGGCATGTCGGAGCCTGTTCGTTATGCAGGTGAGAGACTGTCTACTGTGCAAGCGAAGGAGGTTCATCGCGAGGCGTCTAAAGTAGCCAGAGCAACGAGTGCTCTTCATGAGGAAATCAAAGAGTTCAGCGAAGACCTCCGTGTGACCAGAGCTGTGTTTCGAGCTCAAATCGCTATGATTCGGGAGAATTTGGTTGACTGAGAAAAACCGCAACAAGGCTACGACACTTGGTAGGTACAGATTCTGTGGATATCGTGAGGCAGACCGCTTTAAGGTGGAAGTATTCAAGATTATTGTTTACGTATTTTGACTTCGTTAATCCAGGAAGTTACGCCAATTCTTGCGAGCCCGTGCATATTCGTAGACTTGACTCGAATTATGAATTCTACAGATTGCTTACTTCTCCACAGAAAATGAGGGTGGCTTGATCTATATGACGGTGCCGCAGACCTAATCTACAAATGATGCACACATTTCTACATGAAATGATCCAGGGACTTTTAGATAGGGTCTTTAGAAAATTTGTGTGTGTGTGGGGGGGGGGGTTACGCGTTGCCAAAGCTTTGACCCGTGGTACTAAAGGACCTTCAGCTCGTCCCAGTTCTCAAAATATTTTAAATATCTAAGAAACATTCAGACTTTCGGATGAATCCAGAGATGATTCTACGTACCATTTAAAATATGGTAATTTCACGTTCCGACGTTTCTCTCAATGCAGATTGTTCTTCTTAGACTATCTGTAGAGCTGGCGGATTTGCATGTTTGCGTAATTGTAGATCAATCTTCTGCAATGGTCGTTTTGAAATAGTTTCATCTGGTCTATGAAAAAACTTCTTCGTGTTTCAATGATGTATAGTCTTTACACCTACGTACAGGTCCTTGACAATGAGACTTATCACCCTTTTTCAAATTTAAAGATGAACCAAGACACAGTAAAAGTATATGGATGAGCTTCGATGGTCTTTCGAGATCCAATTTCTTTTCAGTCCAGCACCAAAACATGAACCCTCAAGTTTAGATATTCTCTCCCTCTCCATACTTTCTCACACCGTTTAAAATATCGCAAATAATATTAACCTTTATATAAAAAATCACTCCCCCTTATGGGATTTATCAAAAAACAAAAGCAAAAACAAGCAAAAGCAAATAAACAAACAAACAGAGCTACTACTCTTAGTAATTATTTATCTGGGTAGAAACTCAAGCCAAGCTTTTTTTTTTTGTATTTGCCCAGTATGGCAACTTCTGCTACAACATATAGCATGGAAGGGTTCATCGATCGCTACCAATTCCTTCTGCGCAGTTACGAGAGTTGGTTGTACGGGGCGAATCAAAATTGCAATTCTCTGGATTTCTAATTCAGCCACTGGATGTATATATGGCAGGCACACGGTAGATGATGACCGACCGTCATGACAACTAGTTGATATGTATCTATTTACTCTTGAGATTGGAATAAATCAACGAGGACAGCGCTGAGATCCGTGTTCTGACTTGAGGTTTCATCCGAGCTAAATCCTTGTGCCATGATTCCCCCCCCCCCCCGCCCCACACGAGGTGCTACCTTGATTCCACCTTAGACTCTCCAAACTTCTTATCACTTAATCTCGAGGGTGGTCCAGCATGAATTCTGGATCCCTTCTCAGCCAAGAGCATAATTAGTTTTTCTTGCATCGACGCCACTCTAGTCTTCTACCTCGGACACCATGGCCCATGTCGATGTCCATCTTTGTATCGTCGAACGACACATTCACGGCATCCACATCTGCGATGCACAATACCAAATTAGTGCAATTGCAATCTCTTTTTCATTCATTCATTTTATTCCTCACTCTTTCATTTGTTATTCATATGCGCTTCTTCTTAATTAAATAAGTTTTATAAGTATTCACGCCAGCACGCCAGGCCTTGACTATCGACCTCGTCGCTCGCTTGTGCCTCGCCTCTCATTCCCCTGAACAACTAGTCTCCTCCAAGGCTCTATTGCCTCGATGTTCTTCCGCACCAGCTCGAGTTCTTCAAGTTCTGCTTCAAGTTCTCTTCTTGAACTTGCAACATCGAAGTTCTTTTCTCAACTTCGCTGCGATTCCTTTTTCCATTTCCAGTTCTCCCCAGCAAGCCCAGCCCTAGAACTTCCTACGCGTTGACTAGCGCACGGTTCTCGGCACACGCGACCAGGACCTAATTAATTAGCTCACTAGCCTCTCCATCTTCGTCTTCGCCTCCAGCGCTTCCACTCGACGATGTTGGAATGCCAGCTTCCTCTGCCTGTATGGGGCCCTCCCAAGAGTGCTGTACATGTTTTTGTATCGTCTCAGCCTGCAGATTTACTAGGTTACCAAGTAGCTGGCGCAAGAAATCGAAGACAGCGAAGCCCAACGGCGGCGACACGGCGGTCCTGTCACACAAGTGGGTTATAGCGCGTTACAAAGGCGGCCCTAAAGTGAGTTATTCCAAGAATAAATGAAATATAGACATCATAAAGTGGAATATAGCGACGCAAGTGCAGAATCGTCAAACCCAAAAGGGCGCACAGAAGGGCGCTCAAAGCAGCTTTGGCGAGGACGGCAGTGAATACGGCGAAGACGCAGGGTCC
Organism: Schizochytrium sp. TIO01; assembly: GCA_004764695.1. Classification (NCBI taxonomy): domain Eukaryota; class Bigyra; order Thraustochytrida; family Thraustochytriidae; genus Schizochytrium; species Schizochytrium sp. TIO01. Next base: position 5,428,845 of record SMSO01000014.1, on the reverse strand, counting down.
GGCGACGGCGATAAGGACACGGGGAGAATAACTGGGAAGAAGTGGCAGACCGCGAACACATTATAGTCGCTGCCGTTGGCCGCCTTGAGGCCGGCCGCGGAGGATTCGCTGCGATGGCCGAGGAAGGTGGCGCGAAGAGCTCTGCCGCTGACGCCGCTGACGCTGACGCTACCGATGCTGTCGCTCTTGGTGCTGATGGAGATAATCAGATCGGGGCCAGTCAGCATCAGATGGAGGTGCAGCGGACCCAACATCAGGATAGCAAGGAGGAAGGGGTAGAGCCAGATGGATTCCGGCTCGGTCAACAACAAGAACAGCAACTCCATGACCAAATTCAAGAGCAAGAGTCAAGCGACATGGAAGGAGGTCAAAAAGAGGCTAGAGTACTGTCAGAACTTGCTCCTGAGCCTGGCGAAAGAGTAGTGACGGATTTTGTAAAGGTCGACGCTCGAGGTGTCGTGGAAACAAACAGCAGCGGCCAGGAGGAAGAACAGAAGGATAAATTCGAGCAGATTCAACATCGGGACGACGAGTCTGGCCGGATGAATAGCGAGGGGGGAGAGAGCTACTTAGTGGGAGACACCGCTAAGGGGCCTGGAGAGAGCCCAAAAGTGCCGCAGCCACATCAAGGACGTGCATCGTCAACCTCGGTAACAGCAGCCCCCGATTTGCCTCCGTTCACGCCACCGTCCTCGTCCAAGAATGGCAGATCTCATCACCACCGCAAGTCCGTTTCACGCAGTGGACGTAGTCCATCCTTACGTGGAGGTGGGGGTAGTGGAGGTAGTTCTGGTGCTCCTGGCGGCGGCGGCGGTAATGGAGGCAGCGGCGTAGGACCTCCGAGAAAGTGCATCGCGAATTTCATGGTGGGTAAGCTTCTTGGTGAAGGCGCATACGCTCGAGTTCATGTCTGCAAATTGAAGAACTCTGGCGAATTATACGCTGTCAAGGTTATGGAGAAGCGTTTTATTGTTAAGGAGGGTAAGGTCAATTTTGTGAACATGGAAAAGAAGGTTCTCAGTCTTGTTGATCACCCACTGATCGCCAAACTGTACTTCTCATTTCACGACTCTCGTTACCTGTATCTTGTGATGGACCTTTGCAAGGGTGGGGAACTGCAGAAATATATCCGGCATCGAGCTGACGAACAGCTTACTCGTTTCGGTATCACGAATCGAGCTTGCTCACTCGATGAGACAAGGTTTTACGTTTCAGAAACAATTGCTGCTTTGCAGCACCTACACTCTCTAGGTTTTATTCACCGAGATGTAAAGCCAGATAACATTCTCATTACCGAGTCGCGGCACATTAAGTTGACAGACTTTGGAACCGTCAAGGACGAACGCGAACAAAACACGCGGCAGACCCCGGTGCAAGCTTCTTCTGAGTCTGGACGAACTCCTGGTGCTCGTCGTGGCACTTTCTGCGGCACTGCAGAGTACGTTTCCCCTGAAGTTCTACAGGACCAGGACCCTTCTGTTGCCGCAGATCTTTGGGCGATTGGGTGTATGGTATACCAGATGTTAATTGGTCGCCCTCCGTTTCGTGGAGGGTCAGAGTACTTTACTTTCCAACTCATCATGAACCATGGAAACCGTGACGAACTCTTAGCCTTTCCAAATATTGAATACGACATGGAATCTCCCAATACTCTCTCTGCAAGCTCAGGTCCGGCCCCGCTCGCAAAAGCTGAGCTTGAGGATGCTCAAACTCTCGTCAATGCCTTGCTACAACCCAACCCTTTGGTGCGCTTGGGTGCTGGCAACAATTGTACTCCACATAATCCCATGTACGACGCGAACTCAGCGAACGGGCCGCAGGCGCTCCGGTCTCACCCCTTTTTTGAGCAAGTGAACTGGGATGACTTGCCGAACCAGGAGGCCCCTCCGTTACCATACAGTATCGATATTCCGGAACCTACTTTCGATGGTGCGTCTGATGACTGGATGATGGCCGGAGATATTACAGAGTTAGAGATGGCGGCATCGCTTGAGGTTTCCCAGACCCCATCCCCAGTGTTAGATAGCCCGTTGAACATTATCAGTTCTCCTCTTACTCCCCCTCCTCCTGGTGAGATTGGAATTATCAATGATTCACCTGTAGGTAAGGTGTCACCCGAGTCGGGCATGCCCTCCAACCCAAGTGTTCTGAGCAGTCCTTCTAGTGGTGGACGCACAGTTGTCGGTGAGCTGTCACAGTTTCTCAAGGCAAATGAGCATGTTGTGCTGGATGGCCTTGTGGTTAAGCGCAAGAGCCTCTTTCATACCAACACACGACACTTAATTCTCACTGATCTACCTCGGTTCTTATACGTTGATCCAGTTAAGGTCGTTTTGAAAGGCGAAATCCCGATTGATAGTCACGTTTTCATCCATGTCAAGAACAGCAAAACTTTTGATATTGTTACACCCAAACGCACGTACCATATAACGGACCTGATGTCCCAAGCTAAGCGTTGGCAAACTGCATTCCAGCAGTTGCCCAAAAGCTCGAGATAAGCAGACATTTGATGCTAGTTAGCTAGCTGCTTGTTAGCTAGTTAGCCCATGACCTGATGATCAAGACAAATTACAATAGGCGGTTTCTTCTTGCACCTCTTATTTTCGTTTGGACTTCGCACCTGATTTGAGCCAATGATTGAATACAGAAGATATAATAATAGTAAGAGAACAATCCGCTTCGTTCATACAAAGAGAGAGAGAGAGAGAGACGGTGGGGATGTGGTCTAGTATCGTGCGTGTTTATTTATATATATATATATATATGAACAACTTTGATCATTCACTCGCACACAGGTCTGACCTGCAGGGGATAAAAGTGGGATTTTGCACACAGTGCTCACCACATGTTTGTTTGCGCTTTCCACTCCGAGTTTCTATAGCGTCTCTGCTTATCTTGTTCTTGTTCTTGTATTTTTTTTGTTTTCATTCACAACGAGAACTCAATTTCATTTTTTTTTTTAAACGCACTCTTCATTTTAGCCCCAAAGCAAAGAGAGATCCCAGCAACGGACCTGAGCAGAGAAATGAGTATCATGCAACCAGCATAAGGCTTGAGAGAACATCTATGTTATCTATACAAGTTGACACGAACTAGGGCAGAATCTTTGACCTTGGTGAATCAAGAACCGGAACGCACGCTCGATGTATAATAGATGCCTTTCAGTATTGTCGATGGGATCAAAGCCTATGTAGATTATACATATAACCTAAAGTCTGTTTTCTGTGTCATTTACAAAGAGCAAAACCCATCACCATAGTTTAAAAAAAAATAAAAATCTAAAGAGGAGTTTACCGAAGTACACTAAGTCTTAAGGCATTACAGAACAGTGTTCATACGGCGAGCGTCACACCACCGGCCAGCGACGCCTCAATCAATGAGGTCAAATATCATGGCGCTTGCAGAAGGAAGAGCTGTGTCGAATACGAGAGTAGGCAAGAACCATAAGTTAAACACAGAAGGTTATACTCTTTACTCCTTGATGCACTTGTTGCCCTCCCACTTGTAAAAGCCCTGGCCAGACTTGCGTCCGAGCTTGCCGGCAGCCACAAGCTCCTCGAGGCACTTGGGCATGATGAAGGCGGGCTCATCCGGGAACATAGTCTTCCAGCCATCAATGATGGAGTAGATGGTGTCGTGTCCAATGTAGTCAGCAAGGTGGAAGGGGCCCATCGGGTGGCCAGCACCACGCATCATAGCCTCATCAATATCCTTGGTGGAAGCAACACCGCGGTCGTACATGGCAAGGGCCTGGGCAATGTAGGGGACGAGAAGACGGTTGACAACAAAACCGGGGGTATCCTGGCACACAACGGGGTAGCGCTGAACCTTGTTTGCAAAGTCCATGGCAACCTTGAGGGTCTCATCACTGGTGCCCTTGGCATCCACAACCTCACAGAGGTTCATCATTTGCACGGGGTTGAAAAAGTGAAGCTATTCATACAGATGTATCGTTAGGTGCCATATATTCATTGATCCAATCATGAACGGTCGCCGCAAGTTGCATGGGTGCAAGCAAGCGAAGGAAGAGTGGAGATGTCGAAACACATTCGGCACAAGCAATGCAATCAAGTTAGTTTTCATATTTCATGGTCCCTTTCAAACGATTTCCCTCGCCATTACCATCTCCCTTTGAACCTTGAGTCAAGACAGTTCATGACCCCTGTAGTGTTCCATTGCAATCATTGGACATAAGGATATGAAACATGAAACCTATACGAAGTCGCTTGCATCTAAACACAATTGCCTGGATAGATCTTCAGGGCACGAAGCCAGATGCATCTGCTTGAATGCCAATGTCATCATAGTCATAGGTTGCTGCAGCCAGTGTCTTTAGCTAGGGAAAAGGAGAAAGGCATGGTTGTATTGCAAAAAGCAGGGTAACTTACGCCGACGACCTTGTCCGGGCGGCCAGAGGCGTCCGCAAGGTGTCCGATGGGGAAAGAGGAGGTGTTGGAGGCAAGGATGGTGTCTTTGTCGCAGACCTCGCCAAGCTGTTTGTAGAATTTCTTCTTGATCTCAAGGTTTTCGATAATGGCCTCGACGACGATCTCGCAGCCCTTGAGGTCGTTGACGTCAGATGTGCCGTGAATCTGGCTCATCACGCTCTTGACCTTCTTCTCGACCTCGCTGCTGTCAGCATCCTTGAGCTTCTTGGCGTAGACCTTGCCCAGGGAGTTCTCAATTGCCTTGAGTCCCTTCTCCATCGCCTGAGGGTTGGTGTCGAGTGCCACGACCTGGAATCCGGCCTTATCCGCGGCAAGCTGGGCGATACCGTGACCCATGAGGCCAAGGCCCACAACGCCAACCTTGGCGCCAGGGGAGAGCTCAGTCTTGGTGCTCAGGCCGCGCACGGAGAGCTTGGTCTGGAGGCGAGCTGCGCTGCGCAGAGCAGCCATGGTGCTGCCGCCAAAGAGTGCCATGTTGAGGACTTAGAAAGTTGCCGAGTAAAGAAACGTGCTCTCAAGGTCTGTCTGAGAAACAGCGGAAACAAGCGAGACAACGCAAGACAAGACAAGAGAAGAGGCGCTGGGCACAGCCACGACTTCTATTGCGGGTCTGCTGCAAGTTGCGGGACTGCTCTTGCAGCAGCTACCTACCTAGGTATGTACGTACTACGTAGGTGCTGGGGTATCTATCTATCATGCCATCTATCTATCTATTATGTACTACGATTCTCTGATTAGCTTCTTCAGGAATATCGTTTACGACCCATAGTAATCTATCTATCTGTATGCTTACATGAGCAGTATTCACCCTTATCAGAAGGAAGTTATCTGATTTCATCACTACGAATAAACAGATAAATCAATCAATCAATCAATCGATCAATCAATCAATTTATTTATTTATTTATTTATTTATTTATTTATTTATTTATTTATTTATTTATTTATTTATTACATTAAAACAAACCATAACAACAAAACGAACACTAAAACTCGTGATGATAGGTAGGAACTCTTCCTTTTCCAAAAGAAGACGAGCAGAAGAACCCCGCCCTTCTGCGTGGACAGGTGCTGCTCTGCTGCACGCATCCCCACACCCTGTCCACGCCCAGCTTGCGGTCCAACATAGAAAGCTCGACTCGTGTCCGCCCATCTGCTCTGCCCACGGAATTGCATTTCATGACATTCATTGATTCATTGATTGATTGATCATCGCTCATCGTCACTCACTCTTACAATAAGTGAACCAAAGAACAATCATTCATTATGACTGACTCACCTAAAAGAAAGAAAGAAAGAAAGAAAGAAAGAAAGAAAGAAAGAAAGAAAGAACTTGAAACAAATAAGCAAACGACAGAAGGAGAGGTCACTCCACTTCACGGCACTCCGCAAACCCTCTTCTCCCTACGCTCTTGGGTGCGGGCTGGCTGTCCTCTGCTTGGGCCATGCTAAGCCACCCCTCCTCGTTTGCGTCCTCTGCAGTGCCGCTCTCACAGCTTCCTCGCCGACGAATCATACGGAGAGGACGATGGTTTCCTCAATAAGTTCGCTCAACAAAGACAGCGACAGCAGGGACCGCACCTCCTACAGTTACCGATAGTAGAGTCCTACTCGTACGAGTTGACAGGGTCGAAAACCTTGAAACCAGGGAAAGCGAAAGGAAGTAAGACTAAACGAAATTCGTTTCCCATTCCAAGCTGCGAACAAGCAAACACACAAGCAAACACACGAACCAACAGACCAGCATCAGATTCCCCCGCGTTGATTTGTACATTTGTTGATTTGTACATTTGTTGAGATGTCAATTTGTTGAGTTGTCGAGTTGTTGCGTTGTGTACCATGTGTACTATGTGTCCTATGTATTTGCTTTAAAATTTGTTTACTTCTCTGTTTACTTTCATTCCTAAATGAGGAATGGGACCAATCGATGAAAGCGCCCAAACCCTCCCTCTTTTGCAGGCCGCGGCACTGTCTCCCGCGCCCTCTTCGCAGGCCTCCGTGCGTGCTTGCGTGTCTCTGCGGCCTTCTGCTCTCTTGGTCTTCTGCGCGAGTTGTTCTCAAGAGGATCTCCCTCTTCGTAGAACTCCGCATCTCTTTCGAGGCCTTAATATGTATGGTATCATACATATCCATATCATATCCATAGTTTTTGCTTTGAGATTCTGTTTTATAAGTTTACATATGTAAATAACATTTCATAATTAAATAATTAAATTAATAAATTAATAAAGACATCAATCTTCAAAGTAAGTATAAATAAGTAAATAAGTAAGTGGGTGAGTAAGGCGTAGAAATGAATTTCATGAAAAGTCTTCGCTTCTCATCTGTGAGAGGCCGCTCTTTGGAGCTGCGCCTTCTGCTCGCCTCCTGCAGCGGCGTCCCTTCGAAGACGGCAGCTTCTTCTGGCGCCCAACCCCACTCTCCAACCTTCAGCTCATTCACCTTCAAACAGACGAAATCAATCACTCAATCCATCACTCAATCACTTTGAATGAATCAATCAATAAAAGAACGCGCAATGGAACGATACGTAATAAACAAACAAACGAAACGAAATGAAATGAGCACTGCGAAGAATAGAGAGCACTCCTACTGACCATTAGACACTCCTACCAATAAGAGGTGATGGCGCAGAGCAGCGTATTCGGGTCCCATAGGACTCAACTATGTGGCGGTAGGAGTCCCCGAAGATAGGAATTAAAGGGATTCTGAGAACGGAGGATTGAGCAAAGCTCGAAAAGCAATTGAGGGCCGCGGCAGAGCTTGCGATGGAGGCCTCGAGGGCTCGTGGCTGGCGAGGGGGCTAGCTGGCTAGCTGGCAAGCGGAAGCTGCCTTTGGAAGGGGGCTGAGCGGGCCGTTTGCTTCGGCTCCTGGGAAGTAGTAGTAAGCGGGGTCATTTGGTTGACCTGCTGCTGCTGCTGCTGCTGCTGCTGCTGCTGCTGCTTCTGCCGCTGCTCTAGCTAGCGAATGAGCACGACTGGGAAGACGCTGCTGCTGCTGCTGCTGCTCTCTAGAGCTAGAGAATGAGCACGACTGGGAAGAAAGGAGGCTCCTCGCGTGTAGGTGGAGGCACTCCTGAGCTACCGAAGACAGCTGTGCTTAAAGAAACGAACCGAGGGCGAGAGTGGGTCCGAGAGCGCGTTGCAGGCTGTATTGGCTGCGGAGTGGTCCGTGCAACACATCTTGCATGCGGCAGAGGGATCAAGAACTATGTAGAGATGATCGTCAGCAGTGGAAACGTAGTTAGGTAATAAACCCACAGAATGCCACTTTTCATAGGGTCTGACTGGATTATGTGAAGCTGGCGGCTGCATGTGTATTCATTCACCTTTATTAATTCGTTTCATTCACCTTTATTAATTCGTTACACCCGTGAAAGCATCTCCAGCTAGAGCAAAGAGGCCACACGATAGACGTTCCTCGGGTTAAAGCGTATGGATATCAAGCTTGTTCAGAGTATATTGAATTATTGAGGAAAGGCTGGGACGTTTTCATGGAGAAATAAGCATGTGCATGCCTAATGAACAACATAAAACAGTGAGGGGTAAATTGCCATTTAGTATTATTATTATTATTTATTATTTATTATGCTATTCAACACAGATGTCTTTTTATTTATTTTTTTATTTTTTATTAACCACATCTTTAAAACTCAAGGCGCCCAATATCAAAATAAACTGTAATATATTTACACCCTCAGTATAGTATCATTTGTATTGTTGTTGTTGTAGTTTGCATTTTTTGCATTTTCTAAATAATCATAATTATAGTGGTACCTACTTAGTAGTTTTAAATTGTGAGGAACTGTTGTTGACTTGGGCGTTTGCGTTGAGGTTTTGACTTATTTGTACATTCTGTGCAAACTCTTCGCAAATGCACAGGAACGTATGAAGGGTTGGGTTTAAAAAGCAAACAAATAAATAAATGAGAATAAGCTGTATCATCTTAATCGTGGAGGATGATGTTATTTAATACACGCTGTAGCACGAGGCAAGGCAGACATGATAATGTCAAGACAGAAATTAGGATGTATTAGCCCAGCAACTCACAAAGGCACGATGAGCTTGCCTTGCATAAAGTAGCTATGATTGTTTCGAACACTTAACACTTTGATTGCCCTGAAACCTCACTAAGAAAATTGTCTGGAATAGCCTCATTCTGACTGAACTGGCAACAGTGAAGACAGAAGATCTCAATCAACAACGACGCCTCCTGTGCAATGTGTCTACTAGGCTTTTAAAAAACAATTATTAATTTATTTTTTAAAATATATACATTATACTAGGGCAAATGGGGGTGAATAAATTACTGCGCTGACTATCTATATTTGGATGGTGCGGATTCCAATACACACTCCTGGTGGAAACGAAGGAAGAAACTTGTTCATTTACTTCAGTGGCACGATTGACCACTATTGGTAGAATTCTCTCGTTTTGGGGAATTCATGTGGAGTCGTACCTAGCAGGTAGGAAGTACTACAAATGATATCATGACATTGAAACAAACCTTAAAGGAACAGGTTGAGCAACAGCTAGGCAGATAATATTGCGCTAGAAGAAGCCCATTCATACAAAGTATTTACTACATTTAATTACGAGTAACGTGGATGATGGAGATGTGGAAGAAGGAGGGCATTAAGATTTGCAAAAAGCGTGAGCGTATCCTTTTCAGTTAGGCCTTGCAAATGTAAGCGCGTTTTGTGATGCGCCCGCTGGAGAGTCACCTCCACACGGAGGTCTGCAGCATTATTGAGATTAACGGAATCAATATCACCCAAAAGAAGATACCCGACAGTGCGGGGTTCACTTGGCAACGATTTCCACTCAAGCTGAGAGCCTGAGAGGCTCAATTCACAGCGTGCACACAAATCACGTTTATATATGATGACCTGTCGCCGATGAAAGAATGAACGGGCAACCTCAAGTTTTTCCTGGTGGTCAAACTCACCAGCACGTAGTTTTTCTTGAGAGGTACTGGTGGAGCGAGACGCAGCAACCTGCTGTTGGCCATGCTCTTGAATCTGTTTTTTGCGCTGTGCAATGCGAGCGCGGAAACGTTCCTCGTGTTCGCGCATGAGCCTGCGCTCATGCAAGGCAATTTCTTGCTCGAAGAGAGCTGAATCTCCAGTGCTTGAAGATTGAAAATCAATTTGCTGACGATCTGAGAGTTTTTCCCTCGGAGAACTCCTGGGCCTGGGATCACGATTGTTCTTTTCATATGCATCAGCAACGTCGTCCTCTTGAGGCTGCATTTCCTTGTCCCAGCCCATGTCTGCATTTGCGCTAAAGTTTTCATTTTCACCCTGGTAACGACGGTTGTCCGCTATAGGCTGGACTGGGCGTTCTACAGAGCCACTTTGGTCATCTGAAGACGGAGATTCATCAGAATTATCCCAGCCAGCATGAGATTTCATTTGCGGTGACACTCCAAATCCTGGCGATCCCAACGGTGATGAAAACGGCGGCGGAGGTGGCGGAGAGTGTCCTGGAAGAGGAGGGGGTGGTGGCGAGGGCTGAGATGATACATTCGAATGGGGAGAGTAAAAAGAAGAATAAGTCTCACCCAAAGCAGATTCTTGATTACTATAGCTTCGCCACGGAAGGTGTTGCGTAGCAGATTCTGGCCGGTGCTCGTCAGCTTCAGAAGCCTCCAACATAGACCCATGTTCAGCTGTGGATGCTTCTGAGAATGTACGATTACGAAACACCAAACCACCCGTCCCGCCCCCCCGTACAGCACGCTCAGCCCGTAGACGGCTTCGAATGGCAAAGAGAAGCAAAACGAGAAACTCAAGAGAATCGGCGTGGGGTTCTTCAAAGTCGTCAACTACAAGGCCACTAGGTACAGCAAGCATCTTAAGGTGACCCAGCAATTCTTCTGCATTAGATCGTATCTCATCGCTGTCTTTGGGTTCATCAAAAACTGCATCAAGGCGAACTGCATCAGGAAAGTACTGATGCAGAACAGTTAGAAGAGCATCTCCCTTTTGAAAAGTCAACCACAGACTGTGATGGGGCGGGCGCACAACAGTTCGGGGCAACGATCGACCAGCCGTCGTGAGAATTCGGTCGAACCAATTGAGCACAGTTTGTACACGCGAAGAAGTAGAGATACTACCTCCAAAGACAACGCTGGCAATGATTTCGCGCAGGAGGGAGCAAATCGCGCGAGGATCGCCACTATAAACCTGAACGGCGGTTGGCATATTGCGCGCAGTAATGCCGCGCTGCTTCCATACCACAGAGAGACCAGTCTCAATGTTCTTGAGACAAGGTGAGCGAGTGAGTCCTCGGATATTCCAGTGTACTCCACGAAAAAGATCAGACGGCCCGGAAGAGACTTGGCCACGTGAATTCCATTGTGTCATGAGGACGTCTACAAGTTTGCAAAATAACGTTCCGTTTTGGAAGTTCATTTGTAAAACCTCAACGTCTACGTGCTCAGGCCAGATGCGCAGCTCGTTGATCCAAAGAGCATAACGAGCAAGACGGCGATACGCTTCGGCAGACCGTGGAGTTGGGGCTGGCATCTCTGCTCCATTCGGTGGGCAGGGCGAGCTTGAGGCTCGCACTGCGGAGCTGAGAATAGCCAATGGGAAAGGTGTAGATTTTGAGCGGAATGTTGAACGTCTCTTGTGCATTTGCAATGCAAACTCGTCGGCAGCCTGCATGAGAAGCATATACGGTACTTTGTAATCTGCGGGAACACCCCGGTTCATAGCCCTCGCTAGTTTTGATATTTGGGCTTCATCCTCAATAGGGAGCCCCAAACTCTCTACAAGCAGAGGAGCAAGGTCATTTTTAGCGATTTCTCCATCGCCTCGCTCGTCAAACCACATTACTACCTCGTGTACACGTCGACGAGGCACGACTTTGTATCCTCGTGATTCAAAGTCTTCCAAAGACTCTTTGAGAATAGCCAAAATTGCATCAAGCGCTTGATGTTCAGTCAACGCTTGTGGTGGTGGAACAATAAAGCCTCCGAAGCTGCTCTCATCATCGTCATAGCTATCATTATCCAAGGTGGACTGTCGTCGAACATGGGTGGTATTTTCATTTGCTTGTTGATGCAACTTTTGATGTTGCACAACATCTCGTTGATTTTCTCTGTTAAGAGAATCATCTCCTTGTTTATTAACACCAGGACTACCATCTGCAAAGTATACTTCACTATGTTGTTCGCCCTGAACGTGGAAACTATGACTTTCTTGAGACCTATGTTCTGCTGAAAGGTTTGGTTGTGATATCAAATCGCTGTGTTGTATCGGTTTCGAGAACGTCGTTCGCGAAGAGGGAAGGTGAGAAGGTGGTGGCGGCAACGATGTTTTGAAAGGACCACTTGCACTTTGGTGAACCCACTGTTGTAGCGAATGATCTGACTGACGCTCGATTGGATTCTCTTGCATGCTCTCAGGATATTCATACGGGAAGAAGACCTTTGCAGTTGTGCTGCCGTCCTCGCTCGATGGCGGAGGCGGGTAGTCTGGTGCGCGCATGAAGTGTATGAGGTCTGAATCAACTGATTCCTGCCCCAAGTAGCTTTGACTGGCCGTGGATGATGGTTCTGACCCCTCAGATGCCTTCTGGCTTAGCCTTCGGCTCGCGCCACCTGCGGGCGCCGTTGTGACGGCACTTGATGATTGTGTTGCTACAACTTTGAGCGGTGGTAAATGCGTAGCTCTTCCTGCCTCTTCTCTCTGAAAATTCTCTATGTTATGGCCCTCTCGGTCCTCCAGGTGAGACGGTTCTTTATCTTGCTCTTGATGCTTACGCTCAGGATTGTTTTCGTCCAAATCTGCTGGCCTCGCACCGGTCGAGAAAGATCCTCGAGGCGACGACGATACCTTTACATCATTCTCTTTTGATGCCGCCGACTTTGTTGAATTGATGCTCGATCTCCGGCTTGTTCCTACTAAGCTTCGCCTCTCAACGTGTTCATTCTCATACTCAATATCTGCATCAGTTTCCTCCAAAATTGGATCTTCCCTCATCGAATGATCGGAGTCATCCATCCACGCTTCAATTGTCTGCCTTCGAATGGCCTCAAGTCTCTCCCGCAGACTTACCCCACGATGGTCCGCACGTTCCGCAAAGTCGTCACCTGCAGAACTTGATGCGCTTGTCTCGTAATCTTCATCTTGATCTTGATGCTGTTGTTGATGCCGACTTCCAGCACTGCTTCCAGATTTATTTGCGTCAGCCAACGGTGGTGGTGGCCCTTGTGGCAGTGGGATGTGCGGTTTGTGTCTCACTGCCGTCTTTGCTAAAGATGCAGACGTTGGTGGCGGAGGTGGCGGCGGTGGTATGAACTTAAGTCCCGCAGCAGCAGGGGGCGGGTCCTGCGGCGGAGGAGGACCCTGAGGTAGTGGAACTCTTCGACGACCTGCTCCGGGTTCGCTCCCACTTTCATAGCTCCTTTCAGATCGTGATGAAAGTGATCTTGGTTTACGAGACGTCGCGGGAGGTGCTGGTGGTGTAAAGATCACAGGGAGTGGCATTGTATCTTCTTGAGCCTTGATGCGATCAACATCGGCACAGCTAGAGGATTCGGATGACGCCGACGAGAACTCTGGCGACGGAGGTGGCGAAGGCACAGTCGGCGGTGACATATCATTCGCGGTAGATATCTGTTTTGCAGGAGTTGAAGATGAAGAAGGCATAGGCGGTCTTGGAATTCCGGATGTTTGAGGCTTCAGATTTAGGTTTGAGTTTGAGCTAGACTGGGAATATTTTGAATTCAAAGAACCAGATCCTGTTCGTGAGGTTCTATGTATATTCGTTGTAGACGATTTTGATGTCGTAGAGATGTTTGCATTGGAAGCCACGGATGAGGCCGAACGAGGTGATGTGGACGAAGTAGGCGAAGGCCGCCCCTCGCGTAGGGAGGCAGCCCTGGCAGCGACTACGGCCTGCCAGGAGGATGTCGAAGATACTGATGCGGCAGATGAAGGTTCTCGCTCATCCGTTGTAGCGTTGGTGTTAGAGAGGCCGCTGACACTGGGGAGAAGCTGGTCGCCAGCGTCATCGTGGCCGCCTGCGTTCAGACTGCGGTCCGAGTGCTGGCCACGGAAGGCCCATACCGGCGGGGTGGAGCTAGGAGGAGGTGGCTCTGGACCCTCGGGTCCCGGCGCCGCACTCATCGCTGTCGGCTTGCACGGGAATTGCGCTGCTGGAGGGTCTCGCGAAGTGAGCGCTCCTTTTTTAATCTGCTCGGTTTTCTAGCAAACACACCTACCTATCTATTAGTACCATAGAGACCTCCTACCTACTCCATTGCACAACGCATTTTAGCACAACGCATTTTAGCACAACGCATTTACGAACGGAGCAACTTGCACGTCCAAGAATGTTTCGGAGTCTGCAGATAGTTGTGTTTAAAGCTGAGATCGCTCCGTACCGCTCCAAGATTGACACGAGTCAAGTGCTTGGAGAGGCCTTGGCAAGATTTCGAGACTGAATTAATTGCAGCGGCACGCCTCTCCAAAATAAGGGTGGGAAAAAAAAGAAAGAAAGAAAAAGTAAAAGTAAAAGAACTTCACGGTGCTTGGAGATCCTGATAACTCCTTGTAATAGGCTCTAGTGGGCGTACAGATGAAAATTGTGATGCTTGCCTATGATCTCATGGGCTTGAGGTTGGCCCGAATATGGGCATAGTCAAACACAAAGTATACATAGTAAAACAAGGGGTAATTGTACATGGCGTTTAGAAACACTCGAGTCAAGTCTACAAGGGCTAGATGTACAAAGTATGGTTGCGAAGCCTTGGAGCTAAGTTTCTGGGTTCTCGTTTGCAGTTGTTGCGTAGCTACGACCCACGCCAGCCCCTCACTACACCTACTTGGAGGGTGCCGTGCAAATTGCGGTGCTTCAGAAGCATCAAAGTGAAAGTGGATAACGGTTGTCTCCGCTGGAGTCCACCAAGGCCACTGCAAACAATTGCCATAGAGCGTTGTACTGTAATGCAGCAATCAACAAAGAGTTAGAGTTAAGTAATCGCACTTCAACAAACGAGAATGTATTGACATTGGCCTTCTTAAGTTTAGGTTGTATCTATTTAGGGGAAGTGCTTCATTTGCGTTAAGTTCCTTTGGTTGATTTATATATACCCTTTATTGGTGTAAGAGTTCTTCTTAGGAGGAGGAGTAGGAAGAGTAGAAGGACGAGGAGTGGGATTCTTGATCACCTGTTGGGGAACCTTGTTCGGGACCTTTTCGATACTCGTCGGTGGGTGATCCTTATTCGGGACCTTTACGATATTCGTCGGATCACCGATCTCACTCAACCTTAGCTTCTTCCCCTTGCCACCTTTCTTCTTAGGAGGCCGTCTAGAAGCCCCGTTTCCCATGTTGATAAACAAGCAAAGGGTAAGCTTTTCTTCGTGCTAGGATCAAAGTATCAGATGGGTTTTCTTGAATGGTGTTTGCTTTGGCTTTCGAGTTAGTGGTTTGCTGGGCTGCTCGGAGCGGCGATTCTGAGATACTACAGAACTATATGGTCGATCATATTCTTCGGGTTGACTCCGGAGGCAAGTTCCGGAAACAATGCATTTTCTCTTCACTCTCCAATTTCGAGTTTGGCCCATCGATTGCGTCTTCGACGTCGACGACAATGTCTCTCTCACTCAAACCGAAGCAGCACTACCAAAGAAAACTCTGCCACAACCAATCCTAAGGTAGCTAGGCTAGCTGAGAGAGAGCCAATCGCATACTCGTAGTGAAGACCCGCTCTCCTTCTCCACCCAGACACCAGATAGAATGAGCTTTCTCGGACACGGCTCAAGGCCTCATCGCCTACCAGGCATGCAATCGGCTGCGATTCAAGTTAATCTCCCTCGAAAGTTTCACACACAATCGTAACATATTCCTTTTAACTACTGAGAGTGAGCCCCAGATCCTTGTACAGATCCCTACAACTAGCTAGCTCCATGGTAGCACCCCCTCGTCGAGACCGCTAAAGGAAGTCTCAAGCGCAGTTTCTCTCCTCTCCGCCAGAGGGGACACATCCTCACCTGCGCCTTCCAAGTTGTTACTACTTACTCACTTACCACTCACTTACTTCGATCCTAGTCGCAGAGTTCTCCGGCAGAACCCAAGTAGCTCAGGCTTTCCAGTTCTCCCTGGCTTGCTCGCCCAAAGCCGCGTCGGTGCGGTCGATGACTGCTGGCCGCTTCGACAAGCCGCAGCTGCCGGAGAGCAAGGCGTCAGTTCTTTGCGTCGCAATCCGCAGGCCAGCTTCGACGCGGCTCGAGCATCGCCGATCGATCGATCGATCAAGCGGTCGTGGGCTTTGAAGAATCCAAATTCTCGCGTAGCGGCCGCATACCGTTAACCTTAGCACTAGCGAGCCGGGGCTCTTTCCGACTTATCCGCTCACAGAAGCTCTCCTGAGGACACCTGTGTTCGTTCTCCTCTGAACGAAAGTGCTATCGACAGATAGATAGATAGATAGATAGATAGATAGATAGATAGATAGATAGATAGATAGATAGATAGATAGATAGATAGATAGATAGATAGATAGATAGATAGATAGATAGATAGATAGATAGATAGATAGATAGATAGATAGATAGATAGATAGATAGATAGATAGATAGATAGATAGATAGATAGATAGATAGATAGATAGATAGATAGATAGATAGATAGATAGATAGATAGATAGATAGATAGATAGATAGATAGATAGATAGATAGATAGATAGATAATAGATAGATAGATAGATAGATAGATAATAGATAGAAGATAGATAGATAGATAGATAGATAGATAGATAGATAGATAGATAGATAGATAGATAGATAGATAGATAGATAGATAGATAGATAGATAGATAGATAGATAGATAGATAGATAGATAGATAGATAGATAGATAGATAGATAGATAGATAGATAGATAGATAGATAGATAGATAGATAGATAGATAGATAGATAGATAGATAGATAGATAGATAGATAGATAGATAGATAGATAGATAGATAGATAGATAGATAGATAGATAGATAGATAGATAGATAGATAGATAGATAGATAGATAGATAATGTTGATTCCTGACACTTTTGAGGACGCTGACGTTAGCCTGTCTGTCTGTACACGAGTCGACATCCAACATTCCGGTACGTTCGCACCACATGGCTGTGTATCCGGAATGTGCTGACAGGGTTCTTAGCGGGAACCTTAGTCCCCGCTGCCGTCCTGGAGCTCAGAGGGGACAGCTCTCCGCCATCCCAGCTGATCTGGGAAGGAAGATGGTCGATTTGGTACGCAGCAGCGTAGTAACTACGTACATGCATGCATGGGAACCTGCAGAGTATCTGCATCCCATCCCTACAAGCCGGCCTGAGCGATCGAATCGCGGTTGGGGCGGAGGGCCCTATCGATCTGAAACGATGACTTTCTGAGCAGAGTTTAGGTTGAGCTGGAGCGAACGCAGCCGCAAAGAGCATTGGTTTTCTACCGAGGGTTTGGAAGGTCTCGAGTTGGTATATTGGACCGCAGAACGTAAAAGTTGTGGGGGATGTTCTCCCACAGTGCGAAGTTACGTAGGACCTGGCTAGTGGCCAGTAGGAGTGCTCCCGAGAGAACCATAGAGCTTCGAGTTTCTCCAGTTGAACTAAAGGAGCTGCTACTAAAGGTGCAGTCGTAGCCTCAGACCAGAAAGGCCTAGCTTAGGAGCGAACAGGAACCTGAAGATGGCCAAGACCATGGCCAAATCAACTCGAGACCTTTTCACTCAGCAAATCCAGATCACCAAAACCAGAATAACGAAAGCGTCCTGAGAGAAGCCTACCTTTAACGTGCTGCCCTTCTGCCTCCTTTGCTTACCATCAACATGGGATCTAAGCCGTCGAGACAACAACGCAACAGACGTTTACAAGACCAAAGATATCGTTGTTCTTATCTTGAATTCAAAGTGGGAGACCGAGTCGAGGCTCGATTGAATGGTGGGGACAAATACTTCCCTGGCACGATTACCCGCGTGCATCCGGCTTCATATGATATCTTGTATGACAACAACATTCAAGAAGAGTTTGTATCGCCAACACTTGTGCGGGTAGCCAATTTCAAAAGTACCACCATACCTGTACCTAGAACCGCGGCAAAACTAGAAGCATCGAATGCTAAGCCCAAGAAAGTTATGCTGAAACAGTGGGATGTAAGACACCCTCGAGAAGACCAAGTACAGAAACAGCGTCAGCTAAAAGAGGAAGATTTTGAGAAACTGCTGCAGAAAGCAGAACAACACATGCAAAGAAAAGTAATTCGCAAAATCACTAAAGAGAGATCTCGTCAAGGGAAAGTTACGAAGAAGCTCCACGCTCGAGCTGAAAAAAGCAAATTGGATTCTCTTTCAAAGCAGGAACCTAATTTTCTTAACTTTGATCTAAAGGATATCGGCGATCCCCAAAATGGCCGCTTCACCCCGAATCCTTTGAACAAACGACGTTCAACGAATCAAGTGCGCAATGAGGCTCGTTCAAGAAAGCAATCCGATTTCTATAACATTGATCTAAAGGATATCGGCGATCCCCAAAATGGTCACTTCACCCCGAATCCTTTGAACAGTCGTCGTTCAACGAATCAAGTGCGCAATGAGGCTCGTTCTATAAAGCAATCCGATTTCTATAACATTGATCTAAATGATATCGGCGATCCCCAAAATGGTCGCTTCACCCCGAATCCTTTGAACAGTCGTCGTTCAACGAAACAAGTGCGCAATGAGGCTCGTTCTATAAAGCAATCCGATTTCTATAACATTGATCTAAATGATATCGGCGATCCCCAAAATGGTCGCTTCACCCCGAATCCTTTGAACAGTCGTCGTTCAACGAAACAAGTGCGCAATGAGGCTCGTTCAATGAAGCAATCCGATTTCTATAACATTGATCTAAAGGATATCGGCGATCCCCAAAATGGTCGCTTCACCCCGAATCCTTTGAACAGTCGTCGTTCAACGAATCAAGTGCGCAATGAGGCTCGTTCAATGAAGCAATCCGATTTCTATAACATTGATCAAAAGGATATCGGCGATCCCCAAAATGGTCGCTTCACCCCCAATCCTTTGAACAGTCGTCGTTCAACGAATCAAGTGCGCAATGAGGCTCGTTCAATGAAGCAATCCGATTTCTATAACATTGATCAAAAGGATATCGGCGATCCCCAAAATGGTCGCTTCGCCCCGAATCCTTTGAACAGTCGTCGTTCAACGAATCAGGCGAATCCTTTGAACAGTCCTCCAAAGATTCGAGTGCGCCGTGAGTCTCTCTGAAAATTGATCTAAAAGGTGGATGTGACCTTTATAATGGGTTCTCACCCCCAGTTCTCTCAACACTCACTCAAATCAGAAAGGTACGGATGATTCCTGGCTTATTCATGCATCGAGCCTGGCATTGGTGTATGAGTAACGGAATTCTCGAAGATACCTGCACCCTGAAGACTCGCTAGGCATGCATACATATTCTTACGAATACATCAGCTTCAACTGGATCACCGAGTAACGTGTTCGTATAATTTTGATGCTTCTGTTAAAGAGGCCTCGTAGGAGTAAAGCACGTTTGCTAAAAAAGAAACAATTTTAGAAATCTAGAAAATATACTTTCGTTGCTCTTTCGGCACTTGGGAATCAAAGCGGAACTAAAGAAAAGGAATATGGATGATACTAGGTTAACAACAAAGATTTGGATCAAAGTGGAGGCCACCAAAGACATAAGTGCAGTGGGATGGTCTCAATAGACAAAATGGTTGATATTCCAATTTTGTCAAACAAAGGTGCACGGTCTTGGGAGGTAGGGGGGCGACCTTGACCATGAGTTCGTGGGAAGAAAAAGGAATTCTTGATACAATTTCGTGCAAGAGCTTAACAATTGCTTGATTTACGATCACTCGTTGCACGATTATTTCTGCCCCAAGGTCAAGGCATGGGAATGGCAGATGCTGGATCATAATAGTAGTCCCTGATGGGGCATATCTCACATGAGCAACTATGGTTTAGTTCCAGTTTGAAGTAAATGACATACAGATCGGGCTGGTTGCGCCTGCGAGCGAAAGAATCGCACTGGGAAGGGCCCAGATACCATCGCCAGCAATGAGGCCAGATGCCACCGGAATATAGTAAGTCAGAAATCCGTCCGGGGAATAGTACCTCCAGATGAGGTTAACAAGGCTTCCAACACCCATATCAATAGCAAGGGAGGCAGAGATATAGAATGGAATAGACATCACACCAGGGATAGGGATGGCGAATTGAACAATTGCAGCAGTGCGTTCACCCATGCACAGAGGCGCCAAGTCGCGTGCAAGGTTCATGACCATTGAAGCCAAGAAGAACCCAAGCATGAGGGCCGGGCAGTTCTTTGGCATTGAACCAAATCCTTCTGTACCGAGAATAGCCATGGCACGGTAAATTTCTCCATATGGAGCAGGATACGCACCGTCAGCGTTTCCAACATCAAAGGCATTGTAGAAAATGAAAAATGCAGCAGGGGAAAGAAAGCAACCCAAAAACGTGCCAAGCACTTGGGCAAAAAACATTGCTCGGGGACTGCTACGGGTCAGGAAACCAGTTTTGTAATCCTGAATCAAAGTTGCAGCTTGAGAGGTTCCAGCAAGAACGATACCGCAAGTTGCAAGACCTGAGATGATACCAGTGCTGGAGTTAATGCGTGAAGCCCAAATAGCGAAAATAAAGATAACTAGCTTGCCAAAGGTGGAGGACATATCCCAATCGGTGAGACCACAAATGTAAGCATTTGCCGGTGCAAAGACTGGAATCAATAAATATGCCACAAAGAGGATGAACCAATGCGTGCTAGGGAAGATGACAGGCATAATCGAGCAGCCGAGAATCAGAAAGACACAATAACCAACAAGAGAAACCCACCATGGGACTGAGTCAGTAAGGAAGACACGATGGCGAAGACGATCTTCACGTTCCTCCTCTTCGTTGGCATACTCTGCTTCCAGTGGTCTGTCTCGACGCTGGTTTTTGAACGTCTTGTAGGAGATAATGCACATCTTGACAATGTTGTACGCACCGTCACCAATGATTAACGCAATAGCAAGGAACACTTTATAACCCAAAATCCCATTTAAACTAGTGCTTCCAGCGTCAGCCGGGTACCAGTCACCAGCTTTCTCCGTAAATATGGGCCACATAATACCCCAACCAATAACGGCACCTACCATCATAGAATAGTTAACGGCATGGCCACAAAGCATTCCAACACCAACATAGTTGATTGCAAAGTCAAAGCTCCACGTCCACTTGAACGCCTTCATGCCAAAGGTGGGGAAGTTGCTGATTCCACAAGACCCATCGCCTTCGAAGAACCAGAAGAAAAAGTCTTTGAAAAAAGAAATGCCGAACCAGCGGCCAAATACAATGAATTGCTTGTGTGCCAAAGCCTGTCCATCATCAGTAAAGAACTGGTTAATCATCACGGCAGTTGCTGTACCAGAAGGGTATGTTAGCCTCATATCGACGATAAAGTTCTTACGAAGAGTGTTGAGTACAAAAATACCAGTAAAGCAGACAAGTATCGAGAAGGGGATGATATTTTTGTAATCCGGGTTCACAATTTCACTCTTCTGATTTACATTGGCTCCAGTTTTCTCCCAGGAAGATTCGTCCATTGCAATATAGTAGGAACCAAAACCCAAGATCCAAGCTGTGCTGTATTGAGCAACAGCCAGGGTTTGAATCACAGTGTTCTCCTGTCGCGTAAATGTGTACGTAGAAGATACCCACTTTGAAATCAATGTTACCCACGAGCGAACACCTACAAACCCAAGGAGGCCAGCGCAGATATTCAAAGAAGGGATCACACCAGTTGTAAGGCTGAGCTTTAGGCTAATAATTGTCATTGCAAAACCAACAATAGTGCCTACAAGAACGCCACGGACGGTGAATTGACTCTTCCAGTCAAGGCATCGCGCGACTTCTTCATCTTCGCTAAAGTGATCTGAGAGTCCATCCTCCATATTGGAGCTGGCTGGACTGCCGGGCACGTTTATATCAATTTTGATGGGGGGATCCCCCATGCCTCTCATACTAAGCATTGTGACTTGTGTGCTCAAGAGTTCTGTCTCTATGTGCCTCTTGACTTCACCTGCCTTGACCAGAGGTTTTCCTTTGTGGTGCCTGTCTTCAAAGCCCACGCAGTCAAGGAGTCTTTGCTACTCGGTAGCTTTTCACTCACGGAGTAGTGGTAGTGCTCGGTACCTACTGCTAGCTATCTCCTGGTTAGAGCTAGAGCAAGCTCACCACGGAGAGAACAACGATGAGGAACAAGAAGAATTGCAGACCCAAGACCTCCCCTGGTCTCAGTCTACACGCTGCTGCCGAGGCTCTCAAGTAGGTTCCGGCGCCGGCTTTGTTTCTGGGCCCACCGTCTTCCCCGTTGTCGCTGCTGCCGAGCTCAGGTAGGGTGACTGACCACTCAGTGGCCTCGGTGGCGTCCGATTGAGGTTTGTTCGTCACCTGTCCTGAACCCTTCAGGCCTCCTTCATTCATTCGTTCGTTCGTTCGGTACTACAACTAGGCCGAGTGAAATCGTGAATACCCGCCTTATGCCGCGCTATACTTCACTTGCGGCCCGCCTATACTTCACTTGCCAGCACAGAAACCGCCCTTTGCACGCGCTTCACAAGTGAAGCAAACTCTGCGCCCAAGTCTTGGGGTCGCTTCAGGCGTGTCCCCTCCGCCGGCACCCGTGCACTTCCTTCAATGAATGAAGCGCGTAGGCATCACCTAGCGACCTCCTAGTGCGTGCCTATGATCAATTAGTTAGTCAATTGGTCAATCAATCGATGAATCAATCAATCAATTAATCAATCACTCACTTCCTCTTGGTCCACTTGGAAAAGAAACCAACAAACAGTGAAGTGATCACAGGCGCTGCGCTGCGCTGCTCTGCTCTGATCAAGCCACCTTGCTTGCTCCGAGGCCTCGACGCCTCCTTCTTCGAGCATGGGCGCCCCGTTCTTGATTGGAGTCATCAACTCTCAACTTCGACTCAGCCTCGAATGAGTTTGATTGTTTCTCTCTTCTTTGTTTCTTTCTTTGTTTCTTTGTTTCTTTCTTTGTTTGCAATTCACTCCTCTCGAAGCCCTAGCCACTCCTATGCCCGGCTAGGAGCTGAACGCCCACCGCAGAACAGAACACAAAGAACGCAGCTCGCTCCCTCGCACCGCTAGCACCATCTACCCAATACTATAACAGTAAACTTCCCTCCTCTTCCTCAGCACTTTTAGCCAGCTAGGGACCTATCCAGAGGGTCCCTATTGGTGATTATGTAACTCTTATCGCTCCGCTTGGCGTGCCTTGCTTTCAGATGGATCCATGGAACCGCTGTGCAATCGAAGAACCGCTGTGCAATCGATCCCATACAGCTATCACCACCACCGTCGCATCGAGACTGCCACGGCCGTCGCGTGGGCGGTGCTGCGGAGGGCGCCCTGGAGAAGGCGTCTCCGTGCGAGCTACTGGCCGGGCGCGGCAGTGGCAGAGCGAGCGAGCGAGCGAGCGAGTGAGTGGAGAGGACCATGCAGAGCTGCAGAAGGAAAGGTCTATCCGTTCGTTCAAATTCGATTCGATTTATTTCGAGGTGGGTCTCGATGATCGATCGCCGCTCGCGCATGCTCGAGGGCCTCGAGCTGCGCCGGGGTCGGCCCTCACGCAGGCGAGGCGGCGTGCATGCATGCAGACTGTCTTCACTCGCATCGCCGCCTGTGCCGCGGGAGCGGGGCCAGGAAGCCTGGGATCTGAGTCGGTCTCGCCGCTCGCTGTCTCTCTGAAGGAGGATGGATTGCTCTGACGAACAGCGATTTTTGTGGCTCCAAGTTGGGCGTGGAATCCCGAGCGAACTGAGCCACAGCAAAGGCCAACCTTGAGGTTCGTCCGAGCATCAAGTGTCAGAGCTGCTTGCTCTTCGCGGGCTCTTTGGTCTGAATGCGCTTGCACCCTACGAGCAGGTGTCGAACCCGAGTCCATCCAGTCCACTTTGGCTGCCACTTTGGCTGCCACTTTGGCTGCCACTCTGCTAGGCACGAAGGCTCGAGATCGACTCCGGAGGCGTCGGCGGCTCCGTCAGATGTGGAGAGGATAGCTTGGCGTTGACCGGCCTTCTTGGCGTAGCGAGGCCACCCAGAGCAAGTTCGCCATCGCTAGCTAACAAGCTAGCTACCAGACGGTCGTTGCGCTGCTTCATTTCACGAGCTCGTGCGAAGAGGCGAGCGACCTTTGAGGAGGCGGGCGCCGTGTATGTGTGTGGTCTTTGGCCTGAGCTCTGTGAATAGTCAAGTTCATGCTTGAGGAATGAAACGTCACGCATTCGCCCGTACATGCTCTGCAAATTCAAGAGATCTAGACACAAATCCAAGATCTAGATACACCTTCGCAGTCGTCCATGCCGCGCCACGCCATGCTATGCCATGCCATGCCTTGCTATGCCATTACATGTCATGCTCTGCTCTGCTCTGCTCTGCTCTGCTGCTCTGCGCAGGCGTCTCTAGCTAGAGTCTTCTCCGCTGGAGGCAAGCGAGATCTCTGCTCCGTGGACAGGCGTTTCCATTCAGAGTGCTCCTTGAAAACTGGTCAGCGCCACACGCGCCCACAGTCCTTCTGAACACGCTGAGCCAAGTTCACCAAAGACCTGACACATACTGCCTCAAGGAAGGCCTTTGCGAGTGACCTCAGCTCCTTAGATCCATCTAGCTATCTATCTATCTATCTATCTATCTATCTATCTATCTATCTATCTATCTATCTATCTATCTATCTATCTATCTATCTATCTATCTATCTATCTATCTATCTATCTATCTATCTATCTATCTATCTATCTATCTATCTATCTATCTATCTATCTATCTATCTATCTATCTATCTATCTATCTATCTGCCGATGGTCCATCCTTTTATTTAAAAAATACAATAACACGATACTAATGCTCTAGCTAAAGTAGAGGAAGGTGCCATTTCCATTTGAAGGTAGTATGGAGGAAATGAAAGAGAAGAACAAAGGAAAAAGGTGGACTCTTGTGATTTTCATTTTTTTTAAATTAAAATGTATTTATTTTGTAAACAAGAAGATAAGAAAAGTAAATGTTTTTTACCTTTTTGAATTACGGGAGAATAACTTGAGCTTTCGAAAGAAACAGTAAAGAAATAGGTGAAAAGATAACATATTTAAAAAAAAATCAATTTTTTTTTCTAAAACTATCGATCAACTGTTAGGTTAAGAGATGACACAAATCCTGGCAAAGGTCTCCTCTCTGGATCTCTTTTCAAACCAACCGATCGTACGACACCAACCCAGCAGCCTCCTCGCGGGTATTATTTATTGGAAAGTAACTGTGTTGAGTGTGTACCGTACTTGCTATTGTCACTATGGGCAGAATGCTGAGGAACTCGTTTCGAAAGCCGTGGCAAATTTGGTCTTCTCTTGAAAAATCTTGCTGTAGATCATGTTTTGGAGGGATCTTACTTTTGTTGGGACGGTCAATGCTTGAAAAGATGCAAATACGCCCTTATGTTGGAAAGCTCGTGGTGTTCAACACGCGGCGAGCTGAAGATTAGCATGATGCCAAAACGAAATCAGGGACAAAACTATCTGCATTTGGCTCTTTGAACTTCCGAAACAAATGCCTGGTGGTAGGCACTGTTACGTTTCCTTGTCAAAAATTGCTCTTCAACAAACTCACCGAGGCAGTACCTAATCGCTCTGGGTTGTGCAGTCCTTTCCAGAGCTTGACCTGAATTGCTTCGAGGCGATTCTCAGCAAAGTCCTGGTCCAACGCGAAGACCATCAGGGCTTCAACGTCTTTATATTTTACGCTGGGCTTCTGGCCGCACCATCCTTGAAGCTCTTCTGCTTTGTCAAGCTCGTCGGCGCTCCAATTGAGCTTGTAATCACTCAAACGTATCTTAATGAGGTCGATCAAGTCACATTTCCAGGATTCTCCATGCTGGATTCAGGTTTACAAATATAGAGGTGCGAGCAAGCCCTCAACTCGCGCCACACATTTCAGCCTGTCTTGACCAACGCACGAGCAGTCTGTTGCAAACAGTTCGTTGCCTGCAGGTCTCCAAGCAGCTCATCAGCTCCGTGAGCTCGGACTCGCGCATGTAATGTGGCTGGGCGATAAGAGTCAAATACTGACTGATAACACCAATTCCAGCATAACTCAGTCTAACGAAGATCTCGCCACTCGTGCCACCGCAGATGCTATAGTCAATGCTGTAGCCAAGACCGCCTGGATCCCTGCGCCAGCAAGCGTGATGATCGGCCGCAGAGGCTGTCAGCTGTCACGCTGCGAAGATCTCGCGCCTCCTCGCGCGAGGAGCAGGCTCAGCACGAGGCACCGGGTGTGCGTTTGTTGGCGGAGTCGATGTAGATTGGCGCGTGGCCGCCGCAAGAACAAACTAACTGGTGGTACGGACGGGGAAGCACCTACGAAAGTTCTGAAGATCACCGTGCAGCAACGCATCGTGTACGTAGACTCATTCTGACCCAGAGACGAAGGGCGCGAGTAGAGTTAGCAGACAAGAGATAGTTCGAGTTTCACGCGAACGTGGGGCATTTTCCGCCCTTGATCTTATTCTCTTTTTTTTTTTTTTTTTTTTTTTTTTCAAGGTCATTTTTTGGCAAGAATAAATAATAATAGTTATGCTTAATGCTATAAAATTGAAATGAAATATATTAGTATATTAGAAGCAAAAATAACTATTTATTTAAGCAATAAATAAATAAGAAGCAACCTTTTTTTTCTTGGGTCAAGAAGAAACTACTTGGTATTCGTCTTTTAGTATACAGATATGGTTAGTTTTTATCATGAAACGATATTTTCACCTGGAATAATTTGCTGCATTAAGCCTTCCTCAGTTGCAGAGTGCGAAATCTATTTTGCTGTTTCTGTTTTTGGGGCGTTCACCAAATCACCAAAACCCTGTCGGGAAAACTTATGGGTAATTTGAACTTTTTTTCTTTTTCCCTTTTTATTTTTTAAGAAGCTATTTCAATAATAATAATTATTATAATTGATAAGTTAATACATTAATACATTAATAAGACAGAATGATTTTGTCTGATCCTACGCACTTATAAAAACAAAAAAACAAAAAAACAAAAAAAAATATATATATACTCTCTAGAACAATTTTATTTTAAAATTCTATTCAACAAAGGAACTACCGATCAGACTTTAATTAGGAAGCAATTAGTATTACGCACGCTGACTACTATCATAGGTTCAATTGATAATCAAGACTTGGATAGAGTCTGGAGTTTGACAGATCACCAGCTTATTTAATTGGAAGGTCATTCTCAAAGGCCAGTTAAAAGGCTATCTATTGTCATGGATATGAAGGATACCTACCATCTATCCTAGGTTTTGTGTAGATGCAGTCCTTTTTCTTTTTTTTTTTGCGAAAGGGGGAAATGACTTTTTCAAAGAACTAATCTTCGCATTGCGGGTTCCCGAAGCGACACCATGTATATGAAAACAGAGGGTACACACTTTGAGCGGGTTACTTCCCCGGCAAGGATGCAAGTGAAACAAGAGGAGTATTTAATGGCACATGGAGTATTAATCCACGCCAAAAGTTATCAGGAATTTGCAAAGATTGTTCGTTCTATAAATACAACTCAAAGACACCAATCTGAATGGCAGAACTCGAGTCGGCCTTACACTGTTAATGTATTCATTTAAACTAATGCACTGGAAACGAAAAGAAATAAAAACAAATATTGGCATAAGGCATACGAATTTGGACATATCATATCGTAAACTAATATCCGAAATAAAGAATTTGCAGAATCGTGAGGTTAGGAGCTCGCTTGGAAAAGAATGTGCCTCAGCAAAAGAGATTTAACTTATACCCTTTGTAACACTACAGGCATAAGTTGTAGGCGTTAAGCCAGTTTGACAGAACTTTCCTGAAGTTTCCGTATCCGTCGCCGTGTATATAATTGCATTCAGAAACACCCTAGAAATGTATCCTGGCACTGTTTGGGGAATTAGGAGTTGCATCCAGTGTACCCAGCTTCAACGTAAGCTATCTTGCAGGTATTGAGCTTTTCGAAATCGAATCATTGTCATTGTGAATAGATTGGCAGCTCAGTAAAAATCCCAACATGCTAAATTGTATCTATGAACATTGGAATATCATGATAATCGTTTGTGAGGATGATAAATCTCGTTTGATTTCCCAGGGTAGAGAAATCCAGTTTTCTTTTAGAAACCTATAATGTGAACAAAATATTCAGCTAGATGGCGATCTTGACAAGCGAGGCAACAAGATGAAAAGACAAGAGAAGTTGAACAAATGAAAACGTAACTTTTAAAATTAAATGTCGTAGTAGCTTGCGAAGTTCCAAAACGTTGTTGAATTATAAGAACAGCTAGGAAAATCGTAAATTAGAATTGTATGCAGAAAGAAGCAACCTCGAGTAGGTTGCATGCGTGAAATACGTCCCTGCTTGAGAAAGGCTTTTAAAAAAGGTTCTCTTGCTTACCAGTTAGAGGTGAAATTCATGCAAACCGGGCTAGTGGCACCTCCAAGAGCGAGGAGAGCGCTGGGAAGTGCCCACAAACCATCTCCAGCGATGAGACCAGATGCAACCGGAATGTAGAAGTTGTGAAAGCTTTGAGAAGAGTAGTGGTTCCAAATAAGGTTCACCAAACTACCAACGCCCATATCGACAGCAAGAGTGCCGGAAAGATAAAACGGAATCGACATAACACCAGGAATAGGAATGATAAATTGTACAATTGAAGTGGCACGCTCACCAAGCCAACGGGGCACCAAGTCGCGAATAAGATTCATGGCAATGGCAGCGAGGAAGAAGGCAAGCATCAATCCAGGACAATGTTGGGGCATAGAACCAAAGCCTTCGGTACCAAGAATAGCCATGGCACGGTAAATAACACCATAAGGAGCTTCATAAAGACCATCCTTGGCGCCAATATCAAAAGCATCCCAAAAGATGAAGAAGGCAGCCGGGGAGAGAAAGCAACCAATGAGGGTTCCGAAGATCTGAGCCATGAACATAGCGCGCGGGCTGCTACGGGTGAGAAAACCAGTCTTATAATCCTGCATCAGAGTAGCGGCCTGAGAAGTACCCGCAAGAAGAATACCACAAGTCGCAAGACCGGAGATGATGCCAGTGCTGGAGTCAACCTGAGCAGACCAGATTGCAAAAATGAAGATACCGAGCTTACCGAAGGTCGAAGACATATCCCAATCAGTGAGACCGCAAATGTAGGCGTTAGCCGGGGCAAAGATAGGAATAAGAAGATAAGCAACGAGGAGGATGAACCAGTGGGTGCTAGGGAAGATAACCGGCATCACAGCAGTACCGAGGATGACAAAGAAGATGTAGCCGGCAAGGGTAGCCCACCAAGGGACAGAGTCGGTCATAAATACACGGTGGCGAAGGCGGGCCTCGCGCTCTTCCTCCTCAGACTCAAAGGTCTCCTGATCAAGCTTTTCTTCACGGGAAATGTGTTGCTTGTAGTTTTGGTATGAAAGCACACCCATCTTGATAACATTGTAGACACCATCACCAATAATAAGAGCAATGGCGAGGAAGACTTTGTAACCAAGAAGACCATTTAGACTACTAGCACCATCAGCAGGGTACCACTCGCCAGCCTTTTGGGTGAAAACAGGCCACATAATACCCCAACCCAAGATAGCACCGAGCATCATTGAGTAGTTGACCGCATGGCCACAAAGCATTCCGACACCAATATAATTGATTTCAAAGTCAAAACTCCAGGAAGCATCATAAGCCGTCATTCCGAAAACCGGGAAGATGTCAAGACCACAAGAGCCATTGCCCATGAAAAACCAGTTGAAAAAGTCCTTGATGAAGGAAATACTAAACCAGCGCCCAAACACAACGAACTGCCTGTGAGCTAAATCTGAACCATCTTCCGTGAAGAATTGGTTGATCATTACAGCAGTTGCAGTACCGGATGGGTAAGTAAGCTTCATGTCAACGATGAAGTTCTTGCGAAGAGTGTTGAGAACGAAAATACCAGTAAAGCAAACAAGAAAAGCAAACGGGATGATATTCTTGTATTGCGGGTTCACAATTTCGCTCTCTTGATCAGGGTCGGCACCAGAAAGGAGCCAAGACTGTTCATCCATGGCAATGTAGTAGGTACCAAAACCAAGAATCCACGCAGTGCCGTATTGAGCAACAGCAAGGGTTTGAATAACAGTGTTCTCCTGACGAGTAAACTTGTATGTCTCTGAAACCCATCGAGAGATAATGGCCACAAATGAACGGACACCGATGAAACCAAGCAATCCAGCGCAAATGTTTAATGATGGGATAATACCAGAGGTAAGACTGAGCTTGAGAGTGATAATAGTCATCGCAAAGCCGACGATGACACCAACACAAGCTCCACGCAAAGTAAACTGGCCTCGCCAATCAATGGCGTGCTGAAACTCAGCTTCTTCATCATAGGGCTGCGCAAGACCTTGCTCTGCTTCACTTGCCTCAGGTAGAAATGGATCTGTTTTATGTGAGATGTCAGACTCAACCCTACCCAGGGGATTGTTGATGATACCTTTATTCATATTCATAGTTTTGTCAGCCTTAAAGAGTGCAGGCAAGCTGCACAAAGGGTTATTTTTTTAATATGGCTAGAACCACGACTGGTAGTCGAGCAAGCTGGAGTCGGGGTTTCGAGTTTGGGTTTTGGATTTGGGTTAGCAAGAACTTGCAAATGCTGTCTTTCCCAATTTGTTAGCGTCTTTGTTGCTAGCTATGCTTTGCGTCTGTAGTACAGTTGCTTCCTGTGCTTTTCTTCAAATGGACCAAAACTTTTAAAAGAGAACACGCATCCAGTGCGCTTTAGAGTGTTACCTTCTTTTATTTGCAACAGAGAGAGTACACTGCGGAACAATGCTATCCTCTCACCTGTTTTCATCAAGTCGTTGTCTACGTAGTGGAGGTGCCTTTTCGCTCTCTTACCGCCCTCGTGTGTTTCTATTCTTTGATTTTCTGGTTTATTTTTTCCTTGAACATCTCTCATATTGAGTTGTGTCTTGTCTTAACTGACGGCCATGATTTTGTCAGACAAAGCTCTTACTTTCTTCTTATTTTTATTTTTTTAAATTGAATTTTGAAAATTTAAAATAAGAGCAGAAGAAGAAATGAATTTGGGTTTTCGATCACTGTTCTTTACGTGCAGCCAACCTCAACTCAAACCATCGCAAACTTAGAGGAAGACGATCATTTGTCTTCACGTGGTTGAACCCCCCTTTCATTTCGATGTTATTCCCCTGAACAATTGCGACTTTGCGCTGGGTTACTATTAATCAATTCATACCGTGATGGGCAGCTTGGTCGTTTATCATGGATGTTATGAGCCTATCTTCACTTATATCCTGGAAACAATCACGAGGGAGGCTACTTAATTTCTCTAGGGCGCAGCTACATGTCATGCTTACTTTAGTTAGCCTGGTCATTCTATCTCCAACCCTGGGCATGCGGCAGTGTCCCAAACCTCTGTTTCTTTCATGGTCTTTTCGACCGAAGACAGTCACAGTTCCGATTCTTCGACCTCTTCTTGAAACGCTAGACTAAAAAAGTGTAAAAGAACAAAGGGAAACGCTTTGACAGACCAAACGCGCAATCCTTTACATTCCCCTAGGGAACATTAACTTTGAAAAGATTGCTAAGCTTTAGTTGGTGAAGTTATTGAGCTCTTCGCTTCTGGAAGTTTCATATGGGCTTTTCTGAGTAGTAAGTATCAATCTAATTGCCTTTTAGCATTTATTTTAATTTTAAAATATTATTATTGTTCTATTTATTTTAAAAAATGAAACAAGAATTCGTTTTTTAATTAAGTATTTTTCAATAAATTACTTTTGTTAATTTTACTGTGCGCTCTAAAAGAAATCATGTTCTTGTGATAGTAAGTTCATCCATGCCACAATTATTAGTTTGATTTCGCATTTACATTGCAGGAAACTCGGAGTCGACGACCTTGTTCTCTTCCGTGCCTTAAAATTTTCAGTTATATGTAGTCTTAAGTGCTATAAACTAATGGTTACCTAGGATCCATTTTGGGCATGATCGAAGTTTTCAGCTGGAAATAAACTATAATAGTTTTTAATGGCAAAAAAATAAATTAAAAAAATAGTAAAATTATGAGTAGATAGACATTAAAAAGTAAGAAGCAGTGAGACTACGATTGGGATGGAGAGAGTTAGGAGAGAGTCATCTTCTTTGCTTGATGTTAATGTATCGATATAGCTTGAGAGGAAGTTGGATGTCTACGAACAATATCTCATTGTGACCTAGTTGCAAGCACGAGTCAAGATTTGGATGAAAATAGACTTATCTACAGACTTCGAACGAAACCTTATCCTTTCTCCAGCAACGTTTGTATAATATATATATATATATATATATATATATGTATATAATATATACTTTTTTTTAAAAAATTAAAAAAATCATAGTAATAATTCATTATTATTTGTAAAAGACAGTCATCATACAAAAATGGATAATAAACTAATAAACTGAAAACTTGTTGTTCGACGTGGAAAGCCTGTATTAGCTCGGCAAACGGGCGCAACGCTGAGGGATTGAGAGAAACCAAAATGCAGGTTGAGTTTCCATTACACAGGCTTTCCATCTCTCGAATTCCGCAGCAGATAGTTAGAAAAACACGGTATGTCAACAACTTGAGTAGGAGGAATTGTTTGCTTATAGACTCCTTAGCACAAGTAAATAAAAGGATTTATTCCACAAAGAGATTTTCAAAGATGTAGTCTCGTATGAGACGGATACGATATCGGTTCCAGTTTCCATAGGAATAGTATGAACCATCGAGAAATTAAGAAACGTAATAAAAGAGGGTTCCGACGAAATCGGGATAATTTGGATAGTCGCGCCATACGCAATTGATTCATTTGAAGAACCATGCACTAAAGGTCCATAGGGCGACGATGACGTGTAGTGTTTCAATCATGTTACTCTGAAGTAGCAATCCAGTGGCTCTGATTAGAACGAGTGCTATAAAAAGTAAGATAAGCGCTATTGATTTTTAGGTTTTACTAGATATGTGAATGTCGCGTTGTCTTTTTTGAAACCATTTAAATAAGTCGCTGACAGGCAAAATCAGGTGATAAGTGGCAATATCCCTCATCCACTGGTCTCACTGAGTGTTTGCCTACTTGGATTAAAACCGAAATCAATGACATCGCAGAATGGTGACCTTGTAGAGGCGCTTAGGCTATACCTAGTTCAGGGTATCAAAGCAAACAGTTTACGACAATTTGTGTGGTCTCACATTTGGAAGGCTTTTTCCTATGGTCCTTTCAAGCCTTCCTACTTACCAAAAAAGCTCTTTCTATGCGCGAAGTGCCTACAGTCCGCAGAAGAAAACACCTCGTGCTCATTTTGAGGAAAGACGAATGGTAGCGTTGATCAAAGATTTGATTCTCTCCTCCTTTCTCTTTCTTCGGCCCCATCTAAGGCGGCAAGTATTACTGCCTTGATAAAATTTCATTATTGTAATGATTGGGAAAAACAGACAACTCAGCTTCGCACGTGTTCGTCGGGTGCGCTGAATGTGAGAAACCCGCTAGTTTCAGATAATGTGGTACCTCTGTAGAAGTAAACTGTATACCCCCCCCTTGATCCTTTATGTGGCAAAAATAACATGATGGCCAGGAGGGTAGGGGGTGTTAGAAGAACTATAGTTCAACCTATATGAACGTCGTATGTTACTATTCAACACTACAGACCCCACACATCTAATGTGAATTTGTCGTATGGGGCATGGCAATCATAAATCAACCCAATACTGGTCAGACAGCCAAAGCTGTAGCCCTGAGATAAAACTATCTTAATTTAATCATTTGGGGTGATCATTGTAGATTTCTGGCCATAGCGCTCTGATAAAGGTTATATCGGTCGAGGCTTCCCTTCTGCCTCACGTACAGGTACAACTTAAACGGTGGAGGCGGATTAGGTATCGCCAAAATTCTCAGTCACACCATACCTAGGCAGCATAGGATAGTAAGTTCCAAGTCTAATCTTTTATTATTATTTATAATTGATCTTTTTTAATCATGATGGAAAACAAATAGAAAAAGAACATGAAATACAAATAATATAAGTGGTTAAAAGAAAACTTTCCTTCTTTCTCTCTCTTAAAATTCACTTTTCTGTGTACCCCGATGATGTATCCTTTAATCCTTCACTATCATGGGCGGATGGATAGTCCAAGGAGATGAACTCAGGTCAAGGCCCTAAATCAGCTTCTTTTGTATCCGTCATAAAACTATTAAGTGTACTCAAAGCATGGTGAGTATCCTCCACATTTAGGTTGTTTCCTATGCTCGTTCGACTCAATGCTAGGAGCTGTAAGGAACATACACAGCTGTGAGGAATAATACACACGGCGGTGACAGACACCCCAGAGCGCACCCAGCACCCTGCAAATCGGCGACGCTGCTGTGTCAAACGATAGTCTGCTTCTGCTTTCCCCATTATATAATGGTAACACTTTTGACAATGATGTTTTGGAGGTGTTTTCCTTTCCCTCTTTGGCAAGGTTGTATCCGTAAGCACAGCAATCATCTTGGATATAAGCCTAGTAAAGCGATTGCAAGTCACTCTCGATTGCGCCAATGGTTATGTAGTAGCAGTATGTATGGGCCCAGAGAAAATCTAAGTTTTAGGAAGGAAAGTTGAAGTGCTACAATTATTAATACAAAGAAGATGCCGTACAGAGCAAGGGAGTTCCAAGGTAGGTAATACTACTACTAATATAAACAAAAAATAAAATTACCAAACACAATATGTTCGTAGTCTTCGTATTTCTGATCAAGATGGGCCGCGTTCTAGGTAGGGGTAGCTGCGCATCCATTGCAGAGTGTTTAGACCTATTCATTTTACCAGACTAAGAGGTAGATAAACACCACGGAACAAAAGAATTGAATTGCAAGGGTTGCAACGTTCTCGGCCTCATTTACCCCAAAACAAAGCTTTCGAGTCATGCTTCGCATTGCCAATGAGTTCTTTCTACGCGCAATAATGCACACTGCTAAAATAAAGGCAGTCCTTCATCTTTAAATTCTCCGAGTCAGACAATGATAAAAATATTTTTCAAATAAACATTAAAAAAGAAAAGAAAAAGGAGAGGGTAGCACCAAACCATACGTAAGAACTTGCAGCATTTATCCTACACCGGTGCGTGATGCAATTCCTACCCTTCCTTATCACCTTGTGGATAACTCCTAATCGCCCAGCTCCATCTAAAGAGCTGCTACCATAGGCAGTTTGACCTCATCGCTGGCGTCGAGTTTATAGATACAATATAGGGGTTAAAGCTATAATTCTTCTTGAGCACTTCATTTTCATTATCGAGTTTTAAATGAAAATATTGTTCTTTTTTCCTAATTTCAGCACTAAATTACTAAAAGTCTTAAAAGCCTCCGGAACAAAAGTTTTACCGAGAGCAAAAGTAAATACATGCATATTTGATCATACCAAGACACAGAGATCAGATTTGAGAAAGGTCAGTGAATTCGCTCCAAGCGAGTTGGCTGCAAGGAAAGGTTCCTGAACAAGCCGACGCAAGCGGTCGGGCCAGGGCCTGGCTTGCCATCCTCTGACGAGCTAGGGAAGACTTCGCAATTAAGTCATGCCATGTTGCGGGATACTTCGGTAGTACCCAGGCCGTTCGGAACATGTTTTCAAGTTGCAGGTACCTTTGAATAAATCAGCACTCCGCGTGCCAGGTTGATGGAGAATCCGATCTGAGTTCATTGCTTGACTAATATACGCGACGGTCTTTCTGTCAACTACTGTCCCTAACTTCACCTTCCTCGTGCCCCACTGAATAAAGCTTTTGATCAATTACTAACAACATTAAAGAACAACAGCCATACGTTACAATATTGCCTTTTTCTGAGACTTGAGAAGACTTATAACTCTTACCACGACGGAAACTATACCCAAACACATTAGAATTTACAAAGAACAGTTTCGTACTTTCAACCGCAATATATTATTTTAAATTTACGCTGTCAACTCTATTTTTCGGCTCCAAGCCATATAATTGAGCTTCCGTAACATTGATTGCCAGTTTCGTTAATCTTTCGATTGTTCGATTTTTAGTGAGAAATTGCAGGGCTTCCTTTTCAACGCAGCTTTTGCTATATTGAATATGCAACTGGAATAGAGCAGGACCATAGCAGGGAGTATTCTGACTATCTCAACGGCGGCGTTCAAAACGTAAATTTGCCTTTCAGCAAATTTTCGAATCAAAATTTGCAAGTCTTTGGAGCAAACTTTTGGCATGCAATGGCAGAGATACCGTGTATAAACCTTTTCGAAGTTAGTGCCAATCCATCATGAAGAAGGAACCACCTAACTTAAACTACCACTCTTTATCATCTACCCACTTACTTCTATAAACTAATTCAACCATACCAAGCAGTAAGCATTCCGTTTTCTTATGTCACTGCTAAATACCAAATTCACCTACTATCTAATCTAAGTGGGCATCTGGGTCTGGGTAAGGCAATGTTTGGAACATGGTCAAAAGTGACCGCCACACGTCGCATTCATATTTGAAAACCATGGGCCGAACAAAGCAAGAAAAGCCAAGAAAATAAATAAAAGATGGAGATGATCATCGACTTGCGATGAGTTTAAAAGGATAAAGCGAAAATTGAAATACTGTAAACAAATCTACCCTTCATCAGCGAACATCAGCGAAACCATCGAAAGTTGATTTTAAAACACGTAAAGGCGTCAAGAATTATTGAAAATAGACTGATGATTTCAAAACGGAGAACATAAGATGTAAATGGTTATAAGATCCTCAATTCTAAACGACGAGGAAAGGAGAACAATAGTTTTTGTGATGGATTGTATGCATGCGAGAAGAGACTGACATAAAACGTGCGTGCTTGTTTTTTCTCGATTGAAGGTGTCCTGAGAGACCATCATGTGATAGGACACGTTTACCAGTTAGCAGACCAGGTCATGCAGACAGGGCTGGTGGCGCCACCGAGGGCAAGAAGAGCGCTGGGGAGTGCCCAGATACCATCACCGGCAATGAGACCAGAGGCGACCGGGATGTAGAAGTTGTGAAAGCTCTCCGGGTCCTTCCAGTTCCAAATGAGGTTCACCAAACTGCCAACGCCCATATCAACAGCAAGAGTGCCGGAGATATAAAACGGAATCGACATAACACCGGGAATAGGAATGACGAAGGCAAGAATGGAGGCGGCACGCTCGCTCATAAAGCGGGGGGCCATATCGCGAGTGAAGTTCATTGCAAAGGCAGCGAGGAAGAAGGCAAGCATCATAGCAGCACAGTGACCGGGCATAGCACCAAAGCCTTCAGTACCGAGGATAGCCATGGCACGGTAGATTTCTCCGTACGGGGCAGGGTATGCGCCATCCTCATCACCAACGTCGAAGGCATTGTAGAAGATAAAGAAGGCAGCCGGGGAGAGAAAGCAACCAATGAGGGTTCCGAAGATCTGAGCCATGAACATAGCGCGAGGGCTGCTACGGGTGAGAAAACCAGTCTTATAATCCTGCATCAGAGTAGCGGCCTGAGAAGTACCCGCAAGAAGAATACCACAAGTCGCAAGACCGGAGATGATGCCAGTGCTGGAGTCAACCTGAGCAGACCAGATTGCAAAAATGAAGATACCGAGCTTACCGAAGGTCGAAGACATATCCCAATCAGTGAGACCGCAAATGTAGGCGTTAGCCGGGGCAAAGAAGGGAATAAGAAGATAGGCAACGAGGAGGATGAACCAGTGGGTGCTAGGGAAGATAACCGGCATCACAGCAGTACCGAGGATGACAAAGAAGATGTAGCCGGCAAGGGTAGCCCACCAAGGGACAGAGTCGGTCATAAACACACGGTGGCGAAGGCGGGCCTCGCGCTCTTCCTCCTCAGTCTCAAACTCTTCCTTGACTTCAATTTCACGAGTGTGGTTCTTGTAGTTCTGGTATGAAAGCACACCCATCTTGATAACATTGTAGATACCGTCGCCAATAATAAGGGCAATGGCGAGGAAGACTTTGTAACCAAGAATACCATCAAGACTGCTGCTACCAGCATCAGCAGGGTACCACTCGCCAGCCTTTTGGGTGAAAACAGGCCACATAATACCCCAACCCATGACGGCACCGACCATCATTGAGTAGTTGACCGCATGACCACAGAGCATACCGACACCAACGTAGTTAATTTCAAAATCAAAGCTCCATGCCCAGTCGTAAGCCTTCATACCAAAGGTAGGGAAGTTTCCAATGCCACAAGAGCCATCGCCCTCAAAAAACCAAAAGAAGAAGTCCTTGAAGAATGAGATTCCAAACCAACGTCCAAACACGACGAACTGGCGTTCCGCAAGAGCCTGGCCATCATCAGTGAAGAATTGATTAATCATGACAGCAGTTGCAGTACCGGATGGGTAAGTGAGCTTCATGTCAACGATGAAGGTCTTGCGAAGAGTGTTGAGGACAAAGATACCAGTAAAGCAA
Source organism: Schizochytrium sp. TIO01 (assembly GCA_004764695.1). Taxonomy (NCBI): domain Eukaryota; class Bigyra; order Thraustochytrida; family Thraustochytriidae; genus Schizochytrium; species Schizochytrium sp. TIO01. Next base: position 5,390,842 of record SMSO01000014.1, on the reverse strand, counting down.
ACCAGAAACGCAAACGGAATGATGTTCTTGTATTGCGGGTTCACAATTTCGCTCTCTTGATCAGCATCAGCACCGGTCTTCTCCCAAGATGACTCATCCATGGCAATGTAGTAGGAACCAAAACCAAGAATCCACGCAGTACCGTATTGAGCAACGGCGAGAGTTTGAATAACGGTGTTCTCCTGGCGAGTAAACTTGTAAGTATCGGAAACCCAGCGAGAGATAATACCAACCCAGGAACGGACACCAATGAAGCCAAGCAAACCAGCACAAATGTTCAGGGACGGGATCACACCGGTGGTCAAACTAAGCTTGAGAGTAATGATAGTCATGGCAAAGCCGACAATGACACCAACCATGGCGCCGCGAACTGTAAATTGGCCACGCCAGTCGATGGCATGTTGGAATTCGGCTTCTTCATCAAATGGCTTAAGAGTGCCATCTTCAATCTGGGAATTTCCACTGATTCCACTGCCAAAGCGACCTGAGATGTCGGACTCGACTTTACCCTCAGGGTTTTTCACGATGCTCCTCATGTTGTTCATGTTGCACAGATATTTAGCCTTTAAAGGCACTTAAAAGGTTTTTGAGATGTGGCGAATGTCTTCGCCGGAGTTTGGGGTTTGCTGATCAAGGTTGCTCGGAAATCGTTGATTTTCATCCATCCCAGTGGGGTTTGTTAGGTCACTAATTGTTTTCTTGAGGAAACTGTCTTCAGTGTTTACAAGTTTTATGGCTTACAGAGTATGGTTTCTCATACTTGAAATGATTTGTTAGTAATAGAAAAAAATATTTTAAAATTTTAAGCAATGGCACACTAACTTATAAGGACTTTGCCTCTCTGCAAACCTATGTTAAGGATAACACTCGCAAACTCCTCTGTCAAAAACTTTCTCTCACAAGTGACATGAACGTATGTCAAGAACTGTTTTTACATTGTCTAATTATCATGGTTTGTATCACAGTACCAAATTGATCAAGACGCAAAATATTTGCAACAGAAACAAATAATCCATTCTCCATCCGGTACCAAGTCGCACTCAACGTTTAGTACTTCTGATAGTTTGACACATTTATTATTATTTTTCTATTTTAAAGAAAGAAGAAAAGAAAAGAAGGAAAAACCAGGTAGGAGTAGAAAAGGTTACCAAACGTGAAACAATGTTTTTTCTCATAACATAGTCTTCAAAGCGTTCTGCCTGCTATCAAATTTAATAATAAATCCCCGAACAGACCAAGGCCTAGCACTCTGAATCGAGCCCGGGCGCGCGGCGAGGCTAAAGTTAAGTTTCATCGAGAAGGTCCTTCATAGTCTCTATGATTCATTTAAAAGTTCAGCTCACATTCTAAACTTGGGTCATGCCTTGATTCTTGACTAAACGTCTTTATTGCGTGACTTAAACATAGTCTAGCAGAAACTTTGCTCGCGGTGCGGAGGCGTGGCCTTCATCGGTCTGCATACTGATTGTTGAATTTATGCGAGCAGCTACGGATGATAAACTTAATATCTATTATTTCGTAAACTAATTTGTTGGGACCGCTTGCCGTTTTATTAACTTTTTAATTTTTCACTTTTGTGATTTTTTTATTATTTAAAAATTCTCCTAAGAAATTAATTACAAAATAAATGGAAAAGGCAATGCGGCTGAAAACCAAGCCATCATAAAATTTAAGATTGACAACATGTGTTGGATGAGGTCCTATGACTGCAAGCGTTCTCTAAAGAAAAGAGTTCACATATTACGGGTAACCAAACCAATCTCTCTGAGTAAGAAAGTTCGTTCATGTATTTCTTGAAATTTCCCGACACTAAAAGTAAACAAACTGTATAAGGATTATTGCCAAAATCAAATTGCGAGTTTATCCTTTGTTCATCCCATTCAAAAAAACAGCAAGAAAGTTTACCCGATTGCAATGGACATTCATTGTTATCACGTGTGACCTTTATGAACAGAAATATAATTAATTCGTGCATTATTTAGTTCTCTAATTTTAGAGAAGCAGAAGAAATGCATCCTGTTACTTTGAAGAAGGACAAATAAGTCTCCGCTACCTACCTCGTCAATTTGACAGGCTAAAATGAACTATCTTCTCATCAACATTAACATGCTCATTGAACTTGAGGGAGGATATTCGGCCAGAATGATCGAGTCGAGACAAACCAAGACAAATCAAAGCACATTCCCTTTCGTCTCTAATCATTCCTACTATAATATCAAAAAGCGTTGTTACTTGGTGTGCTCTCTTGCTTATACATTTTTTGTTGTTGTTCAACATTATTTGAAAAGAAAAGGGAAAAAAAAGGGGGGGGAGGAGGGGAAGAAAAAGATAACTAAGAAGCGGATTCCCCTCGTGACGACGGTCTCAGTGAAATCGGTCTGCGTAACGACCTTTACCTAGCGTGTGAACCTTTGCAAACAGTATTTTTCATCTTGCACCAGAAAAGGCCATGAAATGTAGGAGACCATGAATATTAAATATTACTAAATATTAGGCATATGCTCCTTTTAAATACATTTTACGAGTTTGATATATAAGAAAGGAGCTTTTCTCTAAGATTTAAACGTTAATTTTTTATATATTTTTTTTAAGAGAATAAAACCTCTGGAGAAAGTCAAGCATAATCGAGAAAGTAAAAAGAAATAATAATACATCTTATCTATCTATCTATCTATCTATTTATACAATTTATCCCTTAAAAGGCTGCCAATGACATTGCAGCTGGAGGATGCATGGGCCTTCTTGCAGTCTCAGGTCTACGGAGAATGGTCTCCCTTGAGGTGGCTGCAAAAATTATCTATTCTCTACAACTTGGCGTTACAGAGTACACGGTCTTTATAAAGTTTGCTTCCATTCACCCTGCAGTATGTTTTACAATACCCCCTAAAGAATCATCTCTTATACATATAGTAACAGCTACTTTTAAAGTTGAAAGGGGTATATTAAGATACAAGAATATAAGAATTTCAGCTACTTTTCTTCCGGACCCATGTCTCAATGATACCTTTTTAACTTCTTGAAGGACTTTCTTTTCTTGCCGTTATACCAGCATTGAGATACTTTCAGATCCCTCTTATCCAGGGCTGCCCTCACAGTACAGCACCACAAGCGGGCAGTTCACTTGTCATTATTGATGTAGAAAACAATATTCTTTCATATTATTGTAAATTTCATCTGTAGTTTTTATTTTTGTTTTTGCGTTTTTTCATTTCTCCAATTAATTATTATTTATTTGTCTATTTCCTCCTTTCAAACAAATTAGTATAAAATAAATTATATAGTTTTAAAATATCGAAATGTAAGGTGGGAGTGGTGTTTATTCAGATGCCACTTTCAAGCTCGGAGAAACAAAGAAGCGTGCAAAAGGAAAATGATGCTCAAGTATTCGTTGCACAAGTTTGCAAAAAAAAAAAAAAGTATCAATAAAAACAAAACAGCTTTCGCTTCTATTGATTTGTACAAATGTGCCCTTTATACGATATGATTAAGTAAGAAACTTAGTGCCGTGATGGTATAAAACATGTACGTGTCACATCATTATTATGGTTTAATTTAATTTAAGAAAACGATAGTTTGATTTGTTTCCAAAACGTTCAGATCTTTATTTAGGTCTCACTTGCGAATGAAATAAAAAATCAAGATTATCGATGAGACGACAAAATCAGAATCAGCAGCATTGGGCTGTATTAACAAGTTTTATAGTACTATTTTCGATCCAACGCGTATGAATGTTAACAATATTTTTAACATCGATTGATTATAAAAGAGATGTTGAAAGACCTTGATTTTACGCTATATGCATGTTGCACATAGTATTAGATCAAGAAATTGCTACCCCCTTTTATGTCGGTTCATACTCTATTAGTTCAAGCACACCACTATTATTATCCTATACTCAGCCCTATTTCGACCATTCTTGTCAGCCGTAATAGCTTTGCAAATCTACATAAGGGAATAATAAATGCAATATATATCGTTCATGTTTATTCGAATCATTGCTGCAAATGATCTCATTAAAAGATTAAATGAATGCTTGAGATAAGCAAAAACTATATATATATATATATATATATATATATATATATATACAGAGAGAGATAAATGGATTCCTTTCTTTCGTCTTTCCCGTATCTACAACTAAGAGCTAACTCTGCAAGCTCAGTATTTGAGAATATGCAACTGTTTTTATCCTAGTCTTGGACTGGTGGCTGCTCCGACCTTAAGTGAACACACGCACACACTCAAAAGTTACTCTTGACCCTTCGTTTTGTAAGTACACACCCTTAAAGTAAACCACTCTACAATTATTAATATGTCTGCAATTTACGAGCAAATTTCATCAAATTTTCCACATTTTTCATCATGAGTTTGTACGAAGGTAGCTGTAACAAAGCCAACGAAGCATGTTTGAAACTGTTTCAGACTCTCCCCGATTCATGAAACAGGCGACTGAAGTATACTCGAGCATTAAAACATAAACTATTTTACAAACTCTGAGATAAATATAGCTCTTTAACATTCCCGTTTTGTAGGCAGTATATTTTCCTTTCTGGTTTTTTGTGAACTTTGCAAAAACAAAAGGAAATATTAATTGAGTTGAGTGTCTTTAACATACTCTATTTTGATCATGTGCCTTTTATTTTGGATAGATCTAACCTAACTCAAGTGAGCGACTTGTATCTATAAATAGATATTTTGCTTTATTTAACTTGATGCACAGTTTTGGGGCAACGTTTTAAAACCACGCCCCAAATAATGCTCATTCTTTCGATACGGAATGCGACCTCAAGCACAAATTAATAAACAATGTAGAATTATTTTTTGAAACGTCAAGTCTCGCTGAGCAATCGGGAACTTATTTATATTTTATTTATATTGCACATATGTCTATGTTCTTTAGTCTAAATTTGGAGCAAGCATTGATAGATGTAATACGATAACTTTTCTGCTTCTGTCACGAAATCCATTGCAAGAATTAACCACACATCAGTTCTTATGCAATACACATGCGTAAAACCCTAATCCATATTTCGTTAACGGCTGTATGCGCTAGCTTCATCTACTGTGAAGAACATGCAGGTAATGCTTATCGAATCCCAACAGCAAATTGCAATATGAACAGCGCACGATCACTCACAATCGACCCAGACCTGACAGTAAGCCTCACAATTACATAAGGTGTGCAATACCTCCAGTCCCCCTGTTTCAGCTCAATCCGACTTGACAAATGTGAATGATAAAGTGCAGAGTTGTATATAAAATATGACAGTTTTAGTATTCTTCCTATGATGTTAGTGGGGAAGAAAGGAAAACAAGAAGACGATGATGATAACGAAAGCACAATTTACGGAAAGTTGCTCCAGTTCGTCGACTCGAGAAGAAACTAGCTTCCTCATATCTGGTTCGTTTGCAAGGGATCTGAGGGAAGTTCTATCAGCCATTTATCCCTCGCAAGGATCCATTAGCTAAAACCTTCAACGACATCCTTTCCATACCCCTTACAGAGAGCATTGCAGCATTCATCTCATTTTACTCAAGTAAAGTAAACCCTGAAGCAGAGGGCCTAAAGTTCACTCTTACTTTTGATTTGACCATAGTAAAAACTGAGAAGAACCCTTGAACAAAGAAGTTAGTATGTGAAATATTACTATAGTAATGGGCACTAACCACTATTAAGAAAATGTTTTCTTCGCCCTTTGTAAAATCCTCTACTTTTTTAATTTATTCTGTTTTTATTCTAAAAATCAGAATCAGGAAGATAAAACTCTACCTTCCCCACTCATTTCCTTTTCTTCTCTGGTTAACTCATGCAGGCAGTAATGTGGGTACCTACCTAGCTACTACTTATCAATACAGTTATAATTAAGATTAAAGGGAATTTAAAATATATTATAAGATACTATTTTCGGCAAAGCTTGCAGTGTCGGTCAAACTATAAATGAGTTTTTATACTCTTTTTTCAATTTTAATATTCTCTTACTCAATTATTTACCAAAGCTCTCCTGCGAAAACTAGAGTGGCTGCTGTTCTGCTGTTCTGCTGCTTCCGTGAGCTGGCTGCTATCAGGTTGATGCGTTGCTCGTGTGAATGATGGGAGTATAGTATACCACGAGCTTTCATATAGTTCCTTGCGAAACGAAACGCAATACCTTTGCGTCCCGACCTAGTCCCTGCGTCAACCTAGCCTGTTCTTCAGCTTGCTCGCTGCAAGCACGCGCTGCGCGTGCTTCGCGTGCCTAATTTTGTGCCCTTTGAAATCAATGCTCCACCCCGATATTGTCACACACTGGTGCGTTCTATAGTGCTAGTGACCCATTTGTCTAGTTCAAACACTAAGAGGTGTTTTTTGAAATTCCTCTTTCACTGAAATGTTTCAACTCATAACATAATATATATATTTAGGCTTGAAGTGGTGCCGAACAGAGCAAGGAAGAACTAGTTGTTCACTGGTAAGAAACTCGCTTTTCTACGTATCATCCATATCCAGGATACCAGACAGATTGCCAGCCCTTTTAAGATCAAGTGTTGACAAGTCAAGCCTTGACTGCTTCACTGTTATTCGCTCGTTTGGTTTGGCTTTCCAGTCCTCTCTTTGATCTTTCTTTTAAAGACTATCTTTTCTTTAAAGGTTTATATTATTATCGAAGAATTTGTTTTTAAAGCTAAAAATATACTGGAATTATTAACATTTAAAAAATAAAAAGAATTTTACTTTTTGCAATACCAATAATAAAAATAGTAATAATAATGATAATAATAATGATAATAATAATAATAATAATATTTAAATACTCAAAAACAAATATTTTTTACTATTTTAAGATGCATACTGTTCTTTATTTTATTTTAATCTGAAAGGTACCTAGGGAAAAGCACGAGGCATTTCGAATTCTGAAACCAAAGGCAACCCTTAGTCGAACCGTTTTTTGTTTTTCTTCTCAAGTCACCAAATTCCTGAATGCACGACTTCGCATATTATGGGGATTTGAATTATTGATTTGAAGCTCGGGTCAAGTTGCCAGGAGTCTCCTTGTCTAAATGCAGCCATGGGGCACAATTGCTGCTACTTAGAGCTGCTATCTCGATCGCTACTCACAAACAGAAATTAAGCACAGGAACGAAATGAGCTTCCATGTGTTCCAAAGCTCCCTCTCTATTTGTTATGGTTTCCAAATCAAAAAGAATGTTATCACCATCGTGGAGTCCTTGTTTGGGAAACATAGCTGAGAAACACTAGACATCATCGAAGTCTGCATTAACTTTGCCAATAATATCAAATTGGTTACCCATATTCAAGACTTTGACGCATGGTGATGGCGCTATGTGGATTCTTGCGGAAGTGGCATCTGTATATTTATGAATGCCTCAAGGATCAAATCCTTTTAAGTCCTCTCGCTGTGGGTTTTTTATTCGTACTAGTTTATCCCTCATTTGGAATTGCATGCATTGAAAACACATGTATTACCAGGCGAAACTAAGACATTAGGTCTTGGGAAAAGGGGCTCTGATGATTTACCCATTTGATATATGAAACTGAAGATATTAATTTGCTGCGAAATACCTTATTGAAGTGACACTTCGACTATATTAGAAGCATATAAAATTATTCAGAAATACGCGTCATTTCAATCAGTTTGAGATTTTTTGGTATCACATCAGAAAATAGTATCGTGTCCCATTCTTCAAGATCATAGTTGAAATTGCAGATTTTCCAAAGCGAAACCCTGTCGTATGGTTCTTTAGAAATGAATCGCCTTTGACTTAGACAAGAATACACTGGATGTTTAATTCCTTGGCAATAATAACTAACATTACTTGCGGATGCACGCGGCAACGATCTTTTGGATCCTATCTATATTGAAATCCACATGATTGTCCGAGACGCACGATTCATTTGAGGAATTAAGACAAGGTTGATTAGACTTTTCCGCAAGCACTAGCTACAGGGACCGCGTGGCTTGGCACGCGGTGAATTCAGGCGACTCTTATTGCGCGAGGAACAGGGCAACCGGCTCTGCCTCGTTTAAGCCGTGTTTACAGTAAGGTTGTTCGATATGAGCGCGTGTTTGCTTGATTGGTTGTTGGTTGTTCGCTTGATAATTTGCCTGCTCGTAAATCCATGCGAGCAGCCAATCAGCCAAGGGACTAAGTAAGTATCGCATATTAGGCGTTCGGAGCGCCTAACCTGTTACCTGGGTTTCCTTTACCTCTGCTTTTGGATCCCAAGCCTAGTCCTATTTTCCTCCATATCTGGGACACGACGTCCCTTAAATTTCGCAAAACATTTTATTTAATTTATTTATAAATATAAATTTATGAAAAAAATGTATGTATAATCGTAGTGATAATGATACTCTTCAAACTCAATTATGCAAATACCGTCTGAACCTTCTGCGTACTGCTTAGTTGTGCTGTCTGAGTAAATGAACTACCGTGAAAGAGACTATGAATAGAAGGAGGTTGCTACATTCCAACTCATGGCATGCGAAAAGCTTCTAAGACTAGTCTAGTAAAGCGACATTGACATGCTTCACGAGCAACGAGCATTCACCTGTTCCTTCGAGCTTCGCCTATCTTGGTCCATCCGCTCCCATCAGAGATATCATATTTTGACCTCTCATCCGCCACTCCTACTAATGAATTGTATAGCTAGCTTCATATTTTGCCCTCGGTATGCTGCCACTTGGAAGTTGGTAGAAGAATGAGATTGGAGAGGCCACGAGGTGCGCTGACTATCTCTGTTCAAGGTGCTCCAAGGTTGCCAAGGTTGCCAAGGTATTCATTCATTACTCTTGACTTGGAGGTTCGCATGCTGATCAATCCATAGCCTACCGCTGATGCTCTAAATACAGTACAAAATATATTGCTATTCGAGTTTTTTTACCTGAGCAAAAAGTGCAGGAGGAAAGCCTTACCTCCATCCAGTGGGGGTAACTGGATGCGCTAAGCATCAATAGACAATTGGAGAGAGCTTTCGCAGAGCTTGGTACGCATACTATGATTGCTGAAGTACAGGAAGAAGATCGCGTCAGCTTGAGTTATTTTCAGTTTCCGAAGCTACCTATCTGCTCGCTGATCTTGGTTGGTATGGGAATTAGAAGAAGATATCGCGAGAATATGCGCTGCGTAGAGGAAGAAAAACGCAAGCGCAAAGAACTCTTGAAAGTTGACAACAATAACTTCAAGTTCAACAAGGAGATATTCGAATTGGGGATTGAGAACTAAAGATCGTAGTTCGGGGGCGCATTTGTTTGTAGTGAAGAGATGAGAACTTCATTGTCCTGCTGTTTACTAGCAAAAGGCTTTCAGAAGTTCAAATATGCAAGGGCACCTTGGTGGGTGATAGTACTACTACTACCAGGAGATACTGTTTCTTTGCCTGTCCTATGCTTAGTGCAATACTGCTACTGTCCTTTTTGAAAAAGGTTGTTCTTTTCAAGACAGCACAGGAAGAACAAGAGAACAGTTGTGGTGTGTTTCCATTGGAATCATACTTCTGAAGAGCATGCGCAGCGCACACGGCACGAGGTCGAAGCGCGTCGACTAAATCCACTGTTTTCAATGCCGCCCGAGGTAGTACTATAAAATGCCTATCAGTAACAAACATTGCGCAGCCTGCAAGGCCAGATTTGTGGCTTCACTTGGTTGGGGCTGCAATGTAAGGCTGATCGCGCAAATTGTTGTAGGTTGAAGAAATTAAAGGAACAAGAAAAGTAGCACAGTAATTCCTCTGCCAGTAGTGCTAGAAGAACATTGGCCAGAATGGAAGTACTACTACAGACCTGTTGAAGTTGAAAGGTATGATGTAAAACACAACGAGTATAGGGACTCTAGCAGCAAGCAAAGGTAACGTGGATTTGCTTCCCAACGCGTGCCCTTTTGTAAGTCCTTGATGCCTATTATATCTACTATACAGCCTTTATTTTTATGCATGTTATCTTATCAAATTGACAGTCCATTAATTTATTTTCCTTAATTTCCTTCGAAGAAATCACCTCCGGATATAGACGGCTTTTGAGGAGAGGCTTACATCAATACTCGACGGAAGAAGTGATATAGATACTATTATTTTCATTAACAAAACTTCGACAGCTTCGAACCAACGAAATTTTAATTGCCACAAAAAACGAAAATCATGCTAAACGAAGACTTTAGATAGGCTACTAGTTAGAAAGGAGATGATTTTGATCAAACTCGATTTTTGATTCAATAAGGACAATTTTTATTTATTTCTCACTGATACATTTGAACCACCCGGCCTCAATTAGGTTGATCAGTCTCAGGTTTGGCGTGAGATTGACAAAGATCTAAATCACATAATTGATTCAACACCACTAGTAATATTAGGTCTTTGCACTTTTATTTGCGCGTCCCATGGTCTTCCACACGTGCTATATATGCGCACGATGACTCTTACCCACCACGTGCTATTTAGTGCGTGCGAAACCCAACAAGGACCAACCCAGAAAAGATCATCGCTATCATGTTGCAGAAACTCAACTCTAGCACGCGAAGGGAGCAAGGCCTCGCGTGCCATTTATAAATTATAAATGTAAGAAAATTTGATATGATCTAAATAATCAAGTAAATATGCTATATCGCCAAGTGCAACGATTATATGGAGACTAGAAATTCAGGTCTCTGCATTGCTTGACTATGCAATAATAAACTTTGTTCGCACACTCACCAACGACAACTTTGAGCACAAAATCGTGCTCATTAACCTACGAGACGTTTAAACGCTGAGTCTGTTCGCGGCCATTCGCAATCAAGACAACGAACATTACGAGCAGATATCACCAAGCGAGAAGCTGAATTTGTATATTTTGCTCAGCTCATACGACAAGAATAATTTGTATCTATATGTTGTTCCATTTTGTTACTTTGACAAGGGAAAACATCGATGATTCCCAATTCGGTAAAAAATTTACCATAGGTTCAAGCTAGTAGCTAGTCAAGAATATTTGGGTTGAGTCACTCGTTTCTACATCACAAATTTGGCACGAAAATCTACTTGTTGCCTTCGTGTAGCTTTAATACGCCGCGCCAAGATATGATCTTCAAGAGATTGTAATCCTCTCTGCCACCTTTTAGGCAATGAAACGCGAGACGTTTCAGAGGTCTCATGCGCGAGGATTAATGACCCTTGGTTTTCCGAGGATATTTCCATCCGCCGTGTTGCACTTTGAAGACGTTCGTCTTTATCTATTGCACCCTTTGCTGTATAGAAATAGCATCGCTGGCGCAACAAGTCTGTTGCCTCCGCTAGCCGCATCTCTTTGGAAATCATAAAGTATGATATCAGTATTACACTAGGTAAAAGCAATGGGTCTCCTACCTTTGCGTCGAGGGAAGCAATGAGCAAATGTCTCTTTTGTTGTTCCACATGGTTCAAAAAGCGATTTAATGCCTATAAGTTGTGTCAAGACAGCAGGTCAGTCACCACAAATCCCATAATGATTCCAAGTTAGTTTTTCAAAATAATCGGAGGTTGGCGATTTTGCTTTTACCAGTAATCTCCCTTACTGATTTGTACAATTCCTAATCTTCAGATGAATCATAGTCTATGTAAACATGAAGCAAGAGTCATTTACCTGTGCAATCATTGCCATGACTCCACCCTAACACTAAAAACACTAAATATGGATCCGTGAAAACATGAGAGAGAGCAAGAAGTTGCTAAATATACATATATGTTGAGCATTTTTCCGCGGGCTCGACTCTAATCCTTTTCGCCATTAGATGAGTCTCAGTTTCACTTTATAACTTACTCCAAGATGGTGTTTTGTGAATGCCTCAAAGTCATCTACACCCTGATCCAAGATATAGTGATCCTTGGTCTCCGCAATCCACTTTAATCTAGGATCTTGAAATAGGTTTCCATCGTGCAAGAAAGTTTCATTTTTATTTTCTAAAGATTCTTCCTGCAATCTTGGAGATGTTTTGTCTAATTGCTGCTGGCGCTGTTCGTGATCTTTCGTCACAACAACAATTACAGCATTAATTTGCTTGTTCTTACGCAGTTTTTTCTGAAGTAATGACTCGCGACTGCCAAGCCAAATTTCCGCTGCATCATCCAAGTCCTCAACAAATGCACTAATTGCATTTTCCTGACGTAGCATTTCGCGAGGGTCTTGCAAGCCTGCAGGTCGAGACATGCGAAAATTTTCTAGCTTGTTGCATGATTTTTGACGCCGCGTTAGCTCAACCTCTCGAAGGGACTTAAATTCTGACCCCTTTCTCCATGGAAGGTCTGGCACAGCCAAAGTATCATCCATAACAACCCAATCTCCAGGACGCGGGTACACTCTTTGAAGGGCTTCACTAGCAAGACGTTCATGCAGAAGGCGAGCAGCGCTTCCATGGTTAGCCTCTCGCGCAATATCGATCGCCGTTCGAGGAGTCCGCCAGGGCCCGGGCAGTGTCTTTGTATGAGGCGAAAGCTTTCCTTGTTCACTCAAAAGAAGCTCAATAATATCATCTCGACCGTTAAGTGCAGCATAGTGTAGACAGTTCCAACCTGCACTTCGTTCAACAAGCTCCCCATTGGCTCCTCCATGCAGCAGGACAGATACAGCACGCACCCGATTGTTTATCACTGCCTCTAATAGTGGCGTCTTGCCTTGTCGATCAGTTAGGTTAGGGTTTGCCCCTGCTTGTAGAAGGGTTTCCAGGACAGACACGTGACCTATGCGGGCAGCAAAGTGAAGGACAGATGATGCGTTACTTGTATCTACTTCATCAATATCAGCTCCTTCTTTCAATAACAAATTTATAAAGTAATAGGAATCATCTTCGTTTGAGAGAACTGCAGCACACATAAGTGGTGTTCGACCAACATTGTCTCTTACGCCCATGCGTAGACCATCTTGAAGCCTTGCAGTTACGTAATCACGGTCAGCCTTCCGCTAAACGACTGAAAAACTGTTCAAGGTGCACAGTGCCAAATGGTTTGTTCATAATACGGAAATGAGGGTCAAGTGTTCGTGCCAAGGCTCGAGTTTCCTCCTGGCTACTCACATTTGCAGCATTGCCAAGCCGTAAAACGATGGGAAACTTCGCTTCACGAATACAGTCTAACACCACATCAAATTTCAACCCTTCTACAGATCTATTACTCACAGCAAGTAGACGCGCACCCATGGACAGATTAGAAAAGGCTTTTTGGACTGCCGACGGTGATGTTTGAACCAAACCTTCAAAAACAGCACCGCACATGGTATCATCAGCAGGTCGAAACCATGCTCCAAGTTCTACATCTGCTGGCGTATCTGCCTCGAAAAAACCACTTTCAAGTACAACAGTTTGGTCTCGGGCAGGTTTACGGAAATTCAGATGCACACGCAGATTCGCAGAACGACCAGCATCAACAGAGTACTTACTTCGCACTGGTGCTAAACCACTCGCCTTCTCTTCAAGAGCTTTTGATTCTGCTTCTTCAGTCTGTCTCACGAGAGTTTCTATAGCTTCATGTACAAGGCGTCTGATACGGGTGAACGTTGACGTTCCTGGTGCAACGAGGACATCATTCACAGAAATGAGACGGTCGCCAACCTCAAGTAGCTCATGGTTCTCACCAGTGCTTTCCTTATCATCTTTCCAACCATCAAACGCAGCACCCCGTCCACCTGGAAGCTGTGCCAAGCGAAGTCCAAGTGTTGGATTACCTTTTGCAAGCTTGAAACCCACTGAGAAATCATCAGTGGCATCACTTTGACTCTCAAGATGCACGCCTACATTCATTTCAAAAACTTATCGCTCCCACGAAGTGCTGCCACGAGGTGGCGATGTGCACCCGCAGGAGGCCAGCGTCGTGAGCTACGTACGTCCTACCTACTCGCGTGCGTGAGAGCCTCGTAAGTAAGTACGTATGTAAATGTTTAGCGAAACGAACTAGACCCCAAAGATGCATAGATGGCACAACTCAGAAACCCGGAAGGCTGCTACAACTTTTTGCCTTCTTAAGTGCTCTGTAGCAACTGGTACTACGGGTCGTTCTTGCTCTCATGATAAGGATTGCTTCGTCTAGACTGAGCACTTGCGCCCTCAATAGCGTCTCCATGCGTACCAAGCGCTCACGCACACTTACGAGAACGTTCGATACACATTTCCTTGCGGACCATTGTCTAAACAAGGCGACATATTGAATATGTCCACGCGAACGGATCTATGTAAGCGATGAACGAATTGCAGCACTAGTAGATTGACTTAGTATATAGGTAATTTTTTTAATTTTTTTATTTTAATAAAGAAAGAAAATAAATATAGTTGAATTCCTTGTAGGCAATTCCTCCCACTTCAGCTTCGGCAACAAATACACCAGAACTTGAAAATACTATTCAATCCACAACTTTTACAGTTATAGAACATGAATGGGGGGCACATGCGAGATGCTCAGATGTCCACACGGTTTTGCTATAGGATGTGATCGATGTGTCACCAAAGTCAACAAAGAGACAAATGGACATGGGCGTGTCACCCGTGTCGCTCAAGATACCCACCTTTTTCAGTTCAAGTACTACTACCTGCCTACTTACTATCTACCCGACTATCTGCCTGCTGCCTGAAAAGGGAACTTCGATGCTGACAGTTCTTCTTGTGGAAAAAATAAGAACGAATCACCTCGATGATTTCTTCGTCATGAAATATAAATACAATATCCCAGAAATGAAATACAATAATACATTTAAGTCAAGTCACAAGCGATCCTACTTCATCACAAAACTTTCCTTAACCTAAAGGCCGCTCCTGTACTATTTTCACTTGCATTATAAGGTTGAAGTTTCCTCCTTTTGTATGATCTTCCTCTCAAATTATACATGAGACAGTAGGTAGCAGCAGGTAGTACTACTTAGTATAGACAGCTATTGCTAGGAAGGTTAGGTAGGTTAGATTAGGTACCCTGAGGATAAAAGATAAATAAAGCATCAAAGCCCAACGACCGCCGCTGCTGGCCCTTTGCCATGTCGTCACACGCAGAGGAAGTATCGGCTGTGCGGCGTACACGCGAGTCCCTTGAGGGTGTAGATATTGCTCTGCAGGCACTCACCCACCAGCTTCAGGACCTCGAGGCTGCCTACCTGCGCATGGAGCAGGCCAACCGAGGATGGGCCCGTATTCTAGGGAAACCACTACCACCAGCAGAAAGCGGTGATCCTATAGACAGTAAAGTCAGCAGCAAAGAAAATAGCAAGCGCAAAGTGGGGAGACCTAGAAGGTGAACCATGACAATTTCAATAGAATGTGTTTCCCTGCTTGTGTGTTTTGTTTATTTGATTGCTTGCTTTTGGTGTTCGTAAAATCGAACTGACCTTTACTAATAGAAGGGATGGATGGATGGATATTTTCATTTCACAAGTTTTCTCAGACGCCTGCCGCAAGTCGGAGTGTAGAGATAACTACTAGACAAGAAAAAATAAAAAATCTTTCCTGGCGATTATTGTTGTGTTGAGATCGCCGCACCTATTGTGGACAAATATCTCCCCTCCTTCCTAGCAAGAATCTCCCAGTCGACGGGCTTAAAGTAACGAAGAGAGGGATAATCGACTCCAGTCAGGCTAGGTAGGGAATGCCACACTACAGATGCAAAAGGGATCGGCAACTTAGTGAATGAAGGAACGTTCTTTGCCGCCTCATACGGGGGGAATCAAACGGCGGTGTCTGAATCCTCCTCGCTATCTAGATTCAGTATCTAGGTGGCCAAACGTGCGCATACTTTAGCGTTAAGCGAAGTCAACAAGATTGGTGCTTAGAGCTCACCGCAGTCAACGATCTTGACCTCGACCCGAGTGGCGCCGTTGCCAGAGCCGTAGTTGTCGCCGATCTCCTGGACGAAGTCAGCGCCCTCGATAACCTGTTTAACACAAGAGTTTTTTTTGTTTTTTTTAAAGTATCAACACAAAAACATGTCGAAAGAAAATTACATCGTGAGTCAGTTGGAACTTCACAGCATCCTTCTATAGAATCTGCACTTCCTTCGTTTGCGGATCCCCATGCATTAGTAAAGTTGCAAATATTTTAAACTTACCTCACCAAAAACGGTGTGGTTGCCGTCGAGCCACGGGCAGGGAATGGTAGTGATAAAGAACTGGGAACCGTTGGTGTTGGGGCCAGCGTTAGCCATGCTGAGCTTGTACGGGGCATCGTGCTAATGGACAAAATAAAAATTTAACCATCGTCCCAACCAGCGTCATCACATAGTTATTTTCGAATACGAATAATTCAAAGTTGGCAAAAGAGATAAAAATCAGAAAGAGAGTCAGTTTTCCTATTTTGGCCTTCTTCAAACAAACTTGTGGTTATCATCGCCGTGCATCTCAGAAAAGAAAAAAGTAAAAGAAAAATAGAAACCAGCCGCACGTACCTTGAGGATAAAGTTCTCGTCCGGAAACTTCTGGCCGTAGATAGAGACACCACCAGTACCATTGAAGCGGGTAAAGTCACCACCCTGGAGCATGAAGTCGGGGATAATACGGTGGAAGATGGAGTCCTTGTAGTGGAGAGGAGTGCCGTTCGAGAGGGCGCCCTTCTCACCTGAGATTGTTTTCAAATCATATTCATTTGGCCAATGGGAAAAGAAATTTATTCAAAGATCAAATATGGCGGATTGCCAAATAAAGGGTGGGTCAGTGTTAGTTTTGCAATTTATTTCACAATCTCGAAGCTCAGCGACATTGAGTGGTGTACGCACACCCTCTGCTTTTACTTCCTGGACCACTCGCAGCTGGCACCACATTAATTTTTTTGTTTCCACAAGCATCGAAGGTAGGTCTGATTTTGCACTCGGGAGCCGCTCTTCTAAACCAAACAGAAACTGATGAAGTACTTGTTTTCGTCTTCATTTAGTCAATCAAAACAAAACGTACCAGTGCAGAGAGCGCGGAAGTTCTCAGCGGTCTTGGGGGCGACGTCTGAAGACGCAATTCATCCGTGGGTTTACACAGAACATGTAAGCAATAGCAGCAAAACATAGGTCAGTTAGCTCCTAGTCTATCCTAACGATGTTATCCTCTATCAGAATTCCTCCCCACCGGAAACCCTGGCTCTCAAATCAAATGAGCACCGACATCGTAAACTATTTTTTCCACAACATAAAGCACTTGTAATTATCTAGCATTCCCTTCCAAAGCCTTCCTACTGCAATAATTATTCTCGTTAAATCGTATATTTATGGGGAAAACAGACAATCCGATTCCAAGGATACCACGTGTCGGATCAGGATGCCATTTGTTTCCTTGCGCATAGATATACACATTCAGTCTCACCGCACCTTACCTCCTCTATTTTTCCTCCACCTTACTTCTTCCTTTTACCCCTCTCTCCTTCAATTGTGATATAAACCCTACCTAATATATAGTTTGTAGTATCTCAAAATGGCCCCCCTTCTATGCGAAATCGATACAGTCTTCTATTTGGGAAGCCATGCATTCGATGATCCACTAACTTGCCTAATACTCATCACCAAACTGGAATTCGGACGGGTATCCAGACAGAGAAGTTGTATGAGGTAGAAGTGTAGACGGAACACAGAATAATTTAGCCATAACTCTTGGAAAAAAGAGTAAAAAGGTATACCATAAAACTTAAGAAGTTGATACTTCATGACTGTTCCGGGAGACTCTCACGCGATCAATCTTCTAGCTAGATAGTTAGCTAGATAGCCAGCCGGTTAATGGCTGATCTATTATATATAAGCAGATGTTGTGCTGTCCGATTAAATTCCTAAAAACAGGAATGGTTGACTGCTTTCGCCAGAAAAATCACATACACTACTAAAACACTTCATTTCTACTCGCATTATGACTGGCAGCGAAAACCAGACCACTTCCTTTAACCCCTTATCCACCTCTTTTTCAAGGATCGTCATTAATACTCAAGCAGAATTAAATAAATTCAAAGACGAATATGATCAGACGAGTATTGCCGCACATCGCAATAGGGACAAAATTGCATCGTTTCAGCCGCACAGAATTATTGCTGAGCCAGCTAAGCCCAAAGAAACGTTGGTCCGTGTTGAAGAACATCCCCACATACACCATCCACCCCCAAACCCCCCCGAATTGCAATTCACCCAAGCACAACATAAGACGCGCAAAAGTCAAAAATTGCCTCTCACTCGATCCAATATCTCACTCAACCATCTCCAGCAAGATGGTTCTCTGATCGGCCTCGGCCACAGGAATAATGAGTTCACTTACCGCTGCGGAGCTCGAAGACCACGCGCTTGGGAGGGGCCTTGTTGACAGAGATGTCGAAGTAAACCTGGGGCAGCTTTTCCGTGGCGGCGCTGCTCATGGCGCGGGCAGCCTGCATGCGGGCAGGGGCGGCAGCGGCACGAAGGCCGAAGGCCGGGAGGCTGGAGCCAAGGCGGAGAGCGGTGCCAAACATGATGCTTGTTGTTGAAGCTGCGAAGACTGTGAAGAATGCGAGAGGTCTTTGGATTTGTAGTTTTCTGATGGTCTTCAAACGCAGCAGAAGCTTTTCTTCAGCAGCTATAACCCCACATAGTTTATTCCATAGCACCGCATTATTGAAAATGGTCATCTAGGCCAAGTACCTACTAGCTAGCTAGGCCTTGAACTAATAGTATCTTTCCATGGATAGCACCTTCAGTAGGAGACTGCTACGCTGAGACCCATTTTGAAATCTGCACTACTAAGACAATCCATAGCACTACCCTAGTGGTTTCGTAGCTAAATTGCCAATGTAGGCGAACTAGCGCCTATATAGGAGATACATAGCAGTAGGTTAATGAGATAAATTTAGAGAGATCTAGAATAATAGTCCATTTGGTTTCTTCACACTCTGTTCGGAGCAAAGCTTGGTTGAAAAACCGGGCTTCAGAAAAATAGTTCTTGATAGTCTGCCGCTGGGAATGTTTTGTTGGATCCGAGGAAAGGGAAGTTCAACATCAAGTGGAGGTAGCAAAGTCTGATACTGCGATAGACGATGTCTCTTAGTGACCCAGTCTTGGCATGCCAGAATCATCATTTTTATCTTCTTAGTTTATTTGCCGACTGGATTGAAGTTCGTTCCTTTCAAGATATGGGAGGTGGTCATCTCATTCACCCTTTATGACCTTTGCCGACTCGATTCGCGAAAATCATCGATCTCTTGATCGTTTCTCTCGAGTTACTGCTCAAGTAAGCTTTACAGGAATAACCTCTGGCCGCCGCCGAGAGTAATCTATCTTGAACTTGAATGATGCGATGCAAAAGAACGCTCCACTAAGACAGCGCCATCAACACCACTGGAAGGCTACATGGCCTACTATCAAATAGAATGAATTTCTTTTCTACTTCTTTTCTAGAGCTCCTCTACAGCTTAACATAGCAGTGATTGGGGATACAGCTTGATCATAGAAAGGCGAAGGCCTATCCTATCCTAACTAAGCCATCGATTGTGCTATCTATGTACACCTCTTCCGTTTACAAATTATTTATGTTCAATGGAACTGGTGAAGTCAAACATATTTATCGCCATGTGATATACACTTTGTCTGTTATTATAGGAGTGAGGATACTTTGCAGCACGCTGCAACGGAACCCTGGATGGAGTTTGCAGTTTTCACCCCTTTCACGCTTCAGCGGCTCATCATTGGTATGGGTCTTCAAACAGATCTTTCTTCGTTTCCATTCACGGGTGCGCCAGCAAGGTTAGAATATTGGCTCAAATAAACAAGATCTGACCGGAAGCGATCGCTGAGAGGAGGTCAATGGGAAATTGTTACAAGAGAACCCTGCTAATCGTGGAACTACTGAAGTTGTCGACCTGGGTTAAGTTTATCTGCACCAGGATGCGAATTTAAATGCGCGCAGTAGCAAGATGGTGCTATTCCCTGTAGGATTAGTTGCATCACTTGATGTAACAAGTACCTTTCTATAAAACAAACGTAGTAGCTGTTATTATCTGGAAAGGGCCGAGTTAGCTCAAAGAGCCTGAAGCATAGGGTAGTGAAGAAGAAGGCTCGCTTCAAGAGCAAAGCACCAAGTAATGTTCTTTAGAGACATTAATAAATGGAGGTGTGCGCTGAGAGATCCGGAAGTCAACAACATTTAAAGCCACACACCGGGAGCACGGTGACGGGATTCAGGGTTAAAAAAGAAGGTTCAGGTGAACGTAGCACAGATGCGATCTTCGGTGATTCGTTGCAATGCCTGACATGAATTTTCTGAGGAGTTGAAATAGAGTACTATGATTGGATCTAAAATTGGAAAGCTATCGAGACATTTACTTTGTTCAAGGTTTTTGAGGTGAAATAGGGAGATCATACACCTTCCTTCAATCAGAAGTACAATGAACGCAGTGACGCCTGATAGAGAGGAGAAAGTATAATAAACGTTTTTCAATGTTTCAGGGTCAGCAGAGGCACATTCAATCTTGAAACCTCAAAAAACAGAAAAAAAAGTTAGAGAAAAAAACGGTGCTCACTCATAGATACGGAACTCCATGGACCGGATCTGGTCCTGATTTAAAAAAAAACTTAATATTAATTTCAGGGCGGCGCAGGAATGCCAGCGCTTTAACACTTTTTGAGCTGCGTATGTATCGAGAGATCGCATTGCCTATGGTCCGGTTGTCATTTTCTTTATTGAGCTTATTGAGCTATATTACATCTATACTATTTAGTACACCCCTGCCATAATGGCATTTTGATTCGCTGAATGCATTTGTGATTTTCTGCTAATTATCGTTTTTTCCTAGCCACCCCGATGCAAATAATACAAATGAGGTAGGTTTAGGCTTCAAGTATGAAAATCTGCATAGTTAGTTTGTTTAAAAAGTGACTCGACCTGGCCCGTTCTCTATATTGCAATGAAATCATCGTTTATATATAGTTTTCCCCTCCTTATTTCAAATACCTGCTATCACCTTCCTTCCTATCACATGGACAATCACCAGTGTCTCATTTTATTTTATTTTGTTTTTATATTTATACGCTTCAAAGTTTGTTATGAAGTGTTAATAGTGATGTTTTTAATTTTTAATTTTTACCTAGATACCTAATAGTTTCCATTTCTACCTAGAGCTGTTTTATTTTATTTTATTTTTGTAACAATAACAATTATGATCCTAGCAGGGTGCAATATAAAATACAGTTGGCTGTTAGTGCTACGACAGAAAACTACAAAATTATGTGCAAGTCGACTAGGTCATTGAGCCTGAGTTTGTTTTATATTTTGGGCAAATTCATGTCATAGAATATAAGCTGGTAAATTACCTTACTTGCGTGGGTTCCTAGCCGCTTTGAAAGGCGAGCGTTTCCTTCTATTGAATTTCTATAGTTTTTCTTCATTCAAAGAAGAGGTCCTAACATTGACATAAGATAACTAAGAAGAGTTGGCTAAGTTCCTATAGTTTCATATAGATGGGGACTAGCCGGTGGGGTCATCCTGGCAAAGAAGAATTTGATCGTTGAGAAGAAAGAGTTTTCACAACGCATTGTTGATCAATGCTCCCACGATAATGAAGGATCGAGCAGAGAATCGAGCCATACAATTGCTCATATATTTTAAATGAGCCTTGGCTAGCTCTGAAGAAAGCAATTCATACTGCAAAGCTATCAACTTCGAGAGAGGGGCCGTCGTGGGTGAGTAGTGTCTCCGGCAGCGGAACGAGAAGCTGTACGCTTTGTTGCGCTGCTCTCTCTGCTGCACCAGTAGCACCAAACCCGAGACTTCGATCACAACTCAACAAAAGACACTGTCCAGGCTGTGAATATTTGCAAGCTGCAAAACGGAAAAGGACCTCACCATTTGCTTCAGCGAGTGAAGTAAGCCAATTCACAGCTGAAGTACTCGACTGAGAAAAAGCAACACATATCGTGTTGCTGTTGTCGCTGCTTCAAATCGAAAGTTTCTTTTTTTTAAAGGATTGCTTTCAACTTGACAAGCAAAGATTCAAGCACTGCTTGGAAAGGTTGGCACACACACGCACGGTGGTCTGCACTCTGCACTCTGCCGTGCTTTCTGTAGAGCATATTGTCAAATTCATGTGCGATTGCTTTTTCACCTAGCCAGTTTGTCATCTGCTGTTGGAAAGCCAACAATCGAAAGAACATTGGGGCGTATAGGTACACCCTAGAAGACCAGGCCGAGGCCAGCCTACACGTGTGGCTTGCTTACTACCTCTCCCGTCTCAGTTTTGCAAGAATTGTAAATCATCACTTCGTTTGTACAAGCTGATCTTATTTGTTCAATCTATTGCTTCACCTTGACCTTTGAACGGTCAAGAGTATATCAGCTCCGACGTCACAACTGCAGAACAAAGCTGGGATTCTAAAAAGAACGCACTATGGTTCCAGTCCCAACACAAGTATCCCGTTGGGCAGGCATTTGCCTGTGTCTTGGTTTTCTGGCCAGTCAACCATCAAATGCACGAGCAATGTTGGATCTCAACAAATTAGATGACAGCTTAGATCTGTGCACAACAACTCCTTTAGAAATCATTAACAGTTCACTCAGTGACCCCAGCATAAATTGCTCTCTTTATGCCGCCGAAATGTCTCAGGGGTTTATGCTTTTTGTGCCAAAAGATGACAGTCCTGTTGAGTATGATGAGTGCATGGGTGACTATATTTTCCCTTTCCTCCTCAATGAGTTTATGTGGCCAGGTCATCTCCGCGCTGTAATTTACCTCCTTTTTCTAGGATGGTGTTTTCTTGGTGTCGCAATTATTTCCGATCATTTCATGGCAGCAATTGAAGTTATTACTAGTAAAGAAAAAGTCATCGTTGTGCAAAATGAAGATGGCGAGCCTGAAGAGCATCGTGTTTTAGTATGGAATGAAACTGTTGCGAACCTCACTCTCATGGCCCTGGGAAGTTCTGCGCCAGAAATTTTGCTCTCCATCGTTGAAACAGTAGGCACCTTGAACCAACCTCCAGAGGATGGCCTGGGACCTGGTACCATTGTTGGTAGTGCAGCTTTCAACTTGTTGGTTATCACCTCAGTGTGTGTTGTTGCGCTTCCCGAGGGGGAGAAGCGTGTCATCGAAAACTATGGCGTTTTTATCATTACTAGCTTTTTCTCTGTGTTTGCATACGTGTGGATGCTCATTGTACTTGGCGAGGATGGTGTTGTTGACGTTCATGAAGCTATCATTACATTTCTTCTTTTCCCCATCCTGGTAGGTCTTTCTTATTTGGAGTCAAAGGGACTCTTCGCCAAGCTCTTTGGGAAGTCGGCCACTGCCAAGGTGCGTCCTGATGGAGGCCACGTAATTGGGCTCGACACAGCAAACCATACAGCCCTCCGTGACAGACGCAAATTCTCCATCGATAGCTCTAATCCTGAAGCTCAGCAAGATGCCGCGAAAGCAGCCGCTGAGTTTGCCACTGGCGGGGCTCATGCGGGAAAACGCGTCATTACAATGGAGGACAAGGAGAAAGGTCGAATTGCCGAGCTGCTTCAGTCCCTGCCTCGAGGCCTTTCTGATGATGATATGGCCAAGGCTGTAGCCAGTGATCTTCTCAAGGATCGTACATCTGCCAACCGCTACCGCATTGATGCTCGACGTAAGCTAGCAGGCGGGCGCTCGGTCATTTCTAAGCGTCTCGATTTTCTCAAGCGCCATACTACCAAGCGATTTGCGCAAAACACTCCATCAGAGCTCGATCGTCTTGGTCTTGGCTCTCTCGGAGCTGTCAAAGCACCTAATACCTCCCCAGTTATTCTAGAGGATGCTCCTCTAGATGAGGAGAATACTGTAGCCAACATCTCGGCGACATTGCCTCGTGTTTCCTTCACGGCCTATGCATTTTGTGTTAATGAAAATGCCGGCTTCATTGAGCTCCCAGTCATGCGCACAGGTACAGATGAAGAGCTGCAGCTTATCTCAATGGTGTACTTTGAGACCCGCAGTGGTACTGCACGCGGCGGCGAAGACTTTGAGCATACGGACGGCAAACTCATCTTTTTGCCGGGGGAGAAGGAAAAGACAATTACAGTCAATATCATTGATGACAACGTTTATGAACCTGACGAAACTTTCCAGGTTGTTCTCAGTGTCAAGGGTGCTGACCACAATGTAGACCTGGAGCACTCTGCATTTTCAACTGCAGAAGTCACTATCATAGATGATGATCTACCCGGAACTTTTACTTTTGAAGACAGTGCTATGGTCATTCGTGAGTCTGAGGAGTTGCTCACATCAAGGTTCTTCGCAAGAATGGAATTGCTGGACGTATCAAGGTGCAGTTTAAAACAAAGGATGCTAGTGCTAAATCAGGGTCTGACTACCTTGAGGCTAGCGGCACATTAATTTTTGAGCATGGTGTGCGCGAGGCTATCATTGAGGTTGCAATCATGGACAATAAGACGTATGAGCGTGACTCAACATTTGCAGTAGAATTTGAAATTGTTAACTTTCCTGAATGTGGAGCCATTTATGGTGAGCATCGCGTGAACAGTATTACCATTACCAGTGACGAGAATTATAAGGCTACTGTAGATCGTGTCGCATCTCTTATGCGACTTCATCTCGAAGCTGTTGATGTTGGTTCTGGAAGTTGGAAGGAACAACTAATTAATGTTCTGACTGTCCAGGGCGAAGATGGAGCCGAAGCTTCGAATCTTGACTGTGCATTACACATCATGTCATTTGGATGGAAGGTGCTCTTCGCGCTTGTTCCCCCCACATCCTACTACAACGGCAAGCTCAGTTTCTTCGTTTCGCTTTTATTCATTCTGATCATTACCATCGTCGTCGGAGACGTGGCAAAGATTTTTGGTTGCCTCATCGGCCTTGACAATAGTGTCACTGCGATCACCTTCGTGGCTCTGGGCACTTCACTTCCAGATACATTCGCGAGTAAGATGGCGGCAGAGAATGATGATAATGCCGACAACTCCATTGGCAATGTGACTGGATCTAACTCTGTCAATGTATTCCTTGGTTTGGGTCTGCCCTGGGTCATTGGCGCTGTCTACAAGGCTGCCCACGGAGAGCAGTTTATTGTCAAGCCTGGCAACCTTTCATTCTCCGTCTTAATTTTCTGCATTATTGCAGTTATATACTTTGCGTTGATGTATGCACGCCGAAGAATGGGCTTCGGCGAACTCGGTGGCCCGCGGAGAGCCAAGATTGTCTCATGTGTTATTCTTATCTTTTTGTGGATTGCCTATGTTTTGCTTTCTGCATTGCAGACCAAGGGAATCATTTCAAACCCATTAGAAACATCATCATAAAGCTAACCTATCAAGAATTCCCCTCGCTTTTTCTCTCCCACCTCCAGGTGTGACTAAATACTCTTGTCGAAGTTGAGCAACCCTAGAAGGGTCTTTTTCTCCCAGATCGCCACCACAAATCAGGGCTCCCATACCAACTACTGCGCAACCTGCGGCAAACCATTCTCTTGCCCGGGCTTCGTCAATGCCACCTGTAGCAAGGAAGTTAACCCCCTTAAAGTAGCTAATTCCACGCAAAGCACGAAGCGAGTCAAGGCCAAAGCTCTGTGCTGGGAAGATCTTCACAAAGTTCGCGCCAGCCGAGGTTGCGTTAAAGATTTCCTGCGGAGTGTAACATCCCGGAATAGGGAGAACATCGTAGTTTAGACACGCATCAATGAAGCCGGGTGGGTTTACAGGGCTTAGCGCAAACTTTGCACCAGCTCCAGCAGCAGTTGCCACGTCAGCCGAATCAAGAATTGTGCCAACTCCTACCACAGCCTGGTCTCCAACCTTATCCACTACGCTCTTAAGCACATAGAGCCAATCTTTAGAATCTCTGGTGATTTCAATCGCACGGCATCCACAGTTTTTCACAAGATCGCAGGCACGCTCCACAGCTGTGTCGCGGTCGACAGCTCGAATGATGGAGACGACTCGTGCTTGTTGCAGCGTCTTGGTGGTGTATGAGAGCGCAGCCTGTCCTACCAGGCCCTTTTCGGGTCTCAAATGGCGGCCAACTTGCTGCTGAGGCTGGTGGTGTACGTGGTGAATGTGGTGTTGGTGCTGCTGCTGCTGGGCTTGGTGGTGAGAGTGGTGGATCTGGTGCTGCTGCTGGACGTGAGGGTGGTGGAGCTGCGGTTGTCGAGGCATGACTCCTGGTGATGCAGTTGCCGAAACCCGCAAAGCTCGCGCCTCATCCTCAAGCGGTGTGAGTCGAGTCTTCTTTACAGGTGGTGGTTGAACACCAGGCGACGATCCGGTCCTCTCCCCTGTGTCGATTTTTACCTGCCAGCGCTCGCACAGCTCTTTGACGCGGTCACGACCAACCTTTTGACGGAATCCCCCACAAGAGGCAAGGTGCCTTCGTAAGCGGGGAAGGTTGTACGCCTTTTCCCAAGCGCAGTGCTTACACTGGGCCCTCTCGCTCTTCATGTTATCGCTTGGCGAAATAATGAACTCCTCACGGGTTTCCCGATCTGGGGGGCGACCACGTGGCTTTTGTCTTCGTTTCCTTGATCCTCCGCCAAGGCCAGGTTGAATCGGTGCTCCTGGGATACCGTCACCTGTCCCAGAGGATGAAGTTGATGTAGATGGCACGCCCTTCTCGTCGGTGTGGCCGTGTCCATGAACCATTAAAGTATCATCGTCGTGGACCGTTCGAGAGTTTGGACCGGTGACAGACCGCTCTTTACCATTCGCTTTGTTGGATGACGATGCTGAAGCTGAAGAAGGTAGCATTGTAGTAATGTGCTGGGCTGCAGCTTCAACTTCAAGCTGAGCCACTCTTGGCAGAACTATTTTCGTTCACGTGGTCAGCAGGAAAAAAGAAGCAAAACGTTTCTATGTGGAGGAGAATTGGTGCACAAAAATAAAACTCTCGTCAGGAGAAGGACTTGATAAAAGCTCCAAGCTAACCAACTTCAAAACTCGGAAGATGAAGAGTAAATCTTCTTCAGTTACTTACTGGAGAAGCAATCAAAGATCTGACAACTGCGTGCAAATTAGAATCAGAAGAGTCTACTCCTCTTTGTTCGTGAGTATCCCAAGATCCGTTTGCTCGCCTGGTAATCGACTAATTGATCTATTTCGGACGGACTTTTTAGGTCAGTACAGTGATTTAAGAATATCGATTAATATGTCTGAAGAAGGACTCTGATTACAAATTCAAGGACCAAAGTTATCTTCGTGAAACCAAGTCTCGGGAGCTTAAATTATCTTCCTCTACCTCTGTTGTTGTCGTGTCCTCTTCTTTCTAGTCTAACTTCTGAGGATGCCTCGCGTCTTTTGCTTGGCTCCAATTTTATGAGAAACCTAGGTTGGAAAGGTTTCGAATCCAATGAGACAGCAGCACCAGCAGCACCAGCAGCACCAGCAACAGCAGCAACAGCGGCAACAGCAGCCAGCACCAGCACAGCGCTCGCTTCTCCGAGACTGCCTTTCCAAGAATAGACCGTAGCCACACAGAGACCCAGAGAAGTAGCCCCACAGGCACGAGTGCGGCTAACCCTCCGCTGCCGGCCTCTCTGTGCGAGGAGTTCTGCAGCTGCGAAAGTATGAGAGATTGAGTGTTGAGATCAATCTATCCTCAGTCAATCGATCAGTCAGTCAGTCAGTCAATCAATCAATCTATCTATCTATCTAGAGTACCTACCTAGCAGTAATTAGACTACCTGCTTAGGTATAATAGGTCTTACACATACTATCATATGAGATCAACTTGGATGAAAATCATTTTTTTTTTTCATTTTCATTATAAATAAAACTCAGGCTTTTGTCAATTCTATTTTATTGATAAGTCATTGAAGTTACAGAGGGAGAGAACGATAGAGAAATAGGAGAATGGGGACGATGTCTCCCTCCTATATACTACGATTCATTACACGAATCTCTTTATTTTAACTAGAACATCTATGTCCAATTGACTACCTAAGTACTAATTGTTCATAATCATTTATGATAAATGAATAATCTTACCCAGGGCACAGGTACCCGTGTATTTGATGTCTAGTTTTTAGTCTGATATACAGGCAGGTTTTCGTGGCAAGAAGGCAGTAGGTACCTGTCTAGTAGATTAAAAGGGTGTATGCATTTTATGCTTGGCACTCTCGCTAGTCAGAGGTTCAAGTTGTAAGTTAGAATCTTCTAGCTTTGGTAAATACTTAATCCAAAACAACCACTCGTCATGATGATAGATTGATAGTTATACCTTGACCTAGGATTATCTTTTAACAAAGCATTTGTTTCATTACTATTATTAAGTATTTTACTCCTAGAAGGCAAATATATAGCTAGCTAGCTACATGATGATACACTCCTAGAAAGAAGAAATGAAATGAAGACTTTGCAAAGGCTCAAGGACCATACAACAATCGCTGAGAAACTTGAGTTTTTATGTCTTCAGATCACGCATTTGCAAACGCACACAGATTAACCCGGTCAGCTCTTCTTGGATTTTGACTTAGTAGATAGGCGGCACCTATCGATCATGATCAGGCATAAAGCTAAGCCATTGAGCACCTATAGCGATCACTACTACGCACCATATCTTATCAATAAGAGGCAGCTAGTTAGCCACTGCTGGGTAGTAAGTGTGCACTAATGCTAACCTAAGCAATTATATCACACAATGTGTAGTCACAGTCTTCTTAAAATACACAAAAGCACGTTTTAGCCTTTATTTCTACCTCCTATTAAGCACATAAGCGACTACTATGCATACGATCTGCAGAGTTTGGTACGCCACTAAGCACTCTGCCTAGCACTTATGTAGTAGCCCATCATGAGAATGGACTTCTTTATTATAAGATACCTAAGAAGGGACAGAACTTCAAGTCTTTACTATCAATCAACATGAGTTCTTCAAAATTGATCAAATCAAACCAAGCTTCATCGCTAGCAGACAGTGGCCTAGCGATCGGGGATCTACGCATGGCTGTGCGTCTGATATTCAAACTTTACTGTGCAACGTTAATCCTATGCGACGATCGCAAGCAGATGCAACAGCGTGCCTCTTCGTGAATGAGCCAAAGCTCCTTCCCTTTGCTCTCCTCCAAGAGCTTATTATATATATGACCTCCAAATGTGTGATTATTGCATATAACTGATAGGCACGATGATTGGAATTATTCAGGTCTGAGTTGAGAAGTGGAGATTAGGTAAGAAAATGGAATGGCCAAGGAACCCCGAAGCGCCAAGGACTACGGTGAAGCGAGCCTTCAGTTCAAAACATCAAAGAACTTCGAACCTTCAACTCAAGCTAGCAAACTTATTCAACCAGAAAGAAGTCAGGTGTCTCAGCAAGTGCCCTTTGGGTGCTTCCCCGGAGGCAAGCGCAGATACGCAAGTGACGACGTCGAGGGCGCTTATGGCTGCGGTTTGTTCCAGCGGCCGCGAGCATCGCATCGCAGCACTGGTCACGCCATGGTGTCTTCCGCCAAACCAAAAGAGAATTCCAAACGCCAGAATGGTGCCTGTCCAGTCGCCCCCACCGTCTACAAAGGTATCGGAACTGGGTTCAACTTCAACAGGCTGGGCTTGCGCGCCCTGGGTTACCAGGATTCGCCGCAGGTTTGGACTTTGGCTCTGCGGAAACTATCGTGATATCCTTGTGCCTGAAGTTGGAAAACTCATCAAGCTAACAAGGTGGATCAAAACCAAGACAGCTCGAATGGTGCGTCGTTCGTTGGCTTCTGTCAAGCGCGCATTCGAAGAGCCGAGCTTTCCCTCTTGGCAGCGGAGTTGACTGATTCTTTGCCCAGGCGAATGTGCTTCAAGACTAACCATGCAATGAATGCGGTGCCATCTATGACAAGCTCGGAACATCCAAGGTTTTCAGATGCGCCCCAAAATGCAAACAGACACGTAGCCGATCGTGATATACACACCGCCAGAGGCAGCATCCTTGCGTGCTGCCTATTCCAAAGACATGGTTCGATAATTGTCTTGACTCGCAGGTCAGTTTGGGGCCCTCATCATAGGAAATAAACGCAAGTTTTGCAAATTCTGTAGGTTAATTCTGAGTTCTCGTTCCCTTTCTGTTCTTTTTCCTAACTCCAAGCTCGTGGTAGTTAGTTAGTTATATGGCTGTTCTTTTGTCGAATTGGTACGTATAGAACCAATCATTGGCGCACTCTCGTCGCCTTTTGGTCGTCTCAGCTCCGTGCAGCCGGCTGAGTAAACCAAGAAAGCACCGATCCAGCCAGCCTACAGTAGCCTGCCAAGGCATTAGCCGAAACATCAGCCAGCAGAGCCGGTCGCTCTAGGAAAGCTTGCCTCGCTAGTTTTGGCTTCGTGGTTGATCTGCCCACGTTTGGTTTTCGTTGGTTGGTCGCGCAGAGAAGATGGCGCAGCGTGGTGTTGCCAAGGCGCAAAAGAAGCGCTCGAGGGACGAGGAACGAAGCGAGAGCGAAGAGGAGTTTGACAGTGACAGCGGAAAGGAGGACAGTGAAGGGGAGACTGGATCAGTGACACTGAAGAAGCAGGAGTCGAGGCGTAGCTCCAAAAACAGCGAAAACAGTAAGAAGAAGCAGCGCAAAGTCGAAGAAAACGATGACCCGAAAGAAGATGAAGACAAAGACAACATTGAGAGCGAAGATTCAGAAGAGGAAATCGGATTTGCAGGCACTGTCAAGAACAAGAAGGACAACAAGAATGGCAGCAAAAAGAGGCCCCGAGCAGGCGAGAACTTGGACGCGAGCGTGCAAAGACTCAAACAGCGACAGGCTCGAAAGGGCCTGCACGATGTGAAAAGCGGAGAAATTTCAGGGTCTACATCTCTGCGTGCTGTGAAAACCTTTGACGACATGAAACTCAAAGAAGGACTTTTGCGTGGAATCTATGGCTTCGGCTTTGAGAAGCCCTCTGCAATTCAGCAACGCGCTATCCTGCCTATTATTCAAGGTCGTGACCTAATTGCTCAGAGCCAAAGTGGAACAGGTAAGACTGCAGTTTTTTGCATCGGTGTCTTGCAGGTTGTCAACAACAAGGAACGCCACACTCAGGCACTCATCCTTTCTCCGACCCGTGAACTTGCCGAACAGACCCAAAAGGTCCTGCTCTCTCTCGGTGACGCTCTTAATGTACAGTGCCGACTCTGCATTGGTGGTACAAAGCTCGGTGAAGATATTCGGGCTCTTGACCAAGGCACACAGGTTGTCTCTGGCACACCCGGTCGTGTGTTTGACATGATCCGCCGGCAGCACCTTCGCACTGATAAGATCCGCCAATTCGTTATTGATGAGGCTGATGAGCTCCTCCAGCGTGGGTTTCAGGAGCAAATCTATGACATTTACCGGTACATGCCCCCCACTGTCCAGGTTGTACTTATTAGTGCCACCATGCCAGGTCCAGTTCTCCGCATGACTCGCAAATTCATGCACGACCCTATCTGCGTGCTCGTGAAGCGCGATGAACTCACTCTCGAGGGAATCAAGCAATTTTTTGTGCCTGTCGAAAGAGAGGAGTGGAAATTTGATACACTCTGCGACCTCTACGATATGCTCACCATTACACAGTGTGTAATTTTTTGTAATAAGCGCGCTAAAGTGGATGCACTTTCGAAGAGAATGCGTGAAAATAACTTCACCGTAAGTGCCATGCATGGCGAAATGACTCAAAAGGAACGAGACCAGGTCATGCAAGAATTTCGAGCAGGATCCACTCGCGTTCTTATCACCACTGATGTCTGGGGACGTGGCATCGATGTTCAGCAGGTTTCTCTAGTTATTTGTTACGATGTACCTAGCAATCGGGAGTTGTATCTCCACCGTATTGGTCGCTCTGGACGCTTTGGTCGCCGTGGTGTAGCAATAAACTTCGTTACAGATGACGATGAGAAATTGTTAAAGGACATTGAGCGTCACTACCATATTCGGATTCCGGAACTCCCGAACAATATTGGCGAGCTTTTGTAGACAGACGTAAGTAATCCACGGCATTTCAAATTCAAGAAAAATGTCGCTTCACTCTTCACTCTTCGTTTTATATCATGCTACCCTGATCCAATCATCAATTCTCCTGTAAGCGAAATAAAGTATCGCCTCTCAGTACTTTTTAGAGTGAATTGCTGCATGCGGAGCTCCTACGTTGTGGACCCAGTCTCAGTAAATATGTTGCTTTGTTTGCCTATCACCTTCTTTTTTCCAATTTTCGAGTTAGCGCACGCCTTATCTTCTGGAGTAACTATCCGCAAATATTCGCATTGCACTATCTTACCTTTCGTCGTAATAAATTCAAGAATTACATTTTTTACTCTATAAACTGTGCTTTCTTATCCTTTTCCATGTGTCTCAATTATTGCATAGTAATTATGTTTACGGAAAACTCTATTCATCTTCAATGTGAGACAAAGAACATGGAGACCTATAGCTATGTACCTTCTGTGATTGAAGTTTTTCATGAAGAGTATCAAAATATTGACATCATCGAATCAAAATTTGTACTCAGCTAACGCACATGATTTATCCCATATATGAGAATCATCATTATATTTGCCTTTAAAAAGGAATAGAGGACTACAACATATAATCATAACTAATTGAAGCAATTTCTCGCTCGTTTTCTGATGATCTCAATCAAAAATTGAAGTATGATTAGGATTAGAAGCCAAGGAAGGAAGATTATGAAACGGAAGGAATTAAATGTATTTCTTTTCTTTTTTTCTTTTTTTAAAGACACAAACATGAACTCGGACCAACTGGTATAATGTCAAAAGACAGACACATACAATCAGATGGAAAATGAAAGACAAAACACAGCCTACATAAGAAGAAATTGGGTGAGTAGGATATATATACCCAAGTAGTGCGATGGACGCGAAAGTAACAGTTTACACTGTCTCTTCATCATGATCATGATCATTTCCATTTGGCTCCATGAAAGAGCGGGTATGATCTTTGAAGCTGTCAATAAAAGAGCTTGATTGGAGCGCAGTATCTTGCAATCGGGGCTTGGAGTGTGTAAAACTATAGTCTTTCTCAGAATCAGTCGTAATGCCAGTGGTCCAGCCCCAGGCGTAGACGTGCCAGACCTTGGGCAGAAACAAAAAGCCCACAGTTGCTGCGCTTGTAGCAAGGATAATACACATCTTAATAATGAAAGACGTGGTTGGGTTATTACTTGCCAAAAATAGAACCGGAATGCCCAGTACAAGAGATTCAAAAGCAATCGTTAAAGCAAAACCAATATAACGACCTTCTCCATATTCGGAGGGAATGCGACGTGACTGGTAAATCAGGTAGATTCCGTAGAGGAGAGAAAGAAGTAAAATTGCAGCAAGCGGTGCAACGAGAACTAAAGACTTCTCAGAGTAACAACGACCATAAGAAGTCAGCACGTTCCCTTGCGAGTCTGTAGTCAAGTCTACACGTTCCCATCTTAAGGGGTCAACCTCAATCCAAACAATGTTAAGTGCAATAATCACAATGAGCAGCAAACCTTGGAACGCTTGCATCTTACGATTGGTGATGAAGATGCGCTTAAGTTTGGGATTGTCAAAAATACGCCCCAAACGCCATGTCTTCAGCCAAAGTGACGAATATAAATAGGCAAAGCCAATTGAATACAGAAACGGAGCTGCTTGGCATGCCATGTCAAGACCACTTGTGTCCGAAGAGGTGTAGAAAACATCATCATCTTGAAGACTCAATGGAATAATTGCAGAGACTGAGATGAGCGCACCAAGAAGAATCTGTAACAGGAATGGCGGAGAGGAAATCAGGATGATCTTTTGACGGCGGTTGACCTGGACCCACACAGCTAGAAAGATGATCAGAAGAGAACAAATGATAACAAGAGCGATGCCGAGACCCACAACAGAGAGAGGAATCAAATTCTTGTTCTCTTCGGGAGTTAAGATTGATACTCCATCACATGTGATTGAGGAGATTAGCTCAAGGTTCTTTTCAATGTTGAAATCAAGTGTAGACACAGGATACAAACCTTGAGTGCGCAGAGGTTCCTCAACAGAAGAATCGCCGCCCTGCTCAAGCACATTGTCTAAAAGAAACCCCAGAAATTGTGTGTTGACCTCACCAATTGTTGTATCACTGTCTCCACCACAGTCTCCGGCTGCAGAGGTATACTTGCTACGTACTGCAAGGTTCATAGTATCAACGAGAGGATAACATCCATTCGTGGCTTTTGCTCCAGCCACTGAGGATAAGTCCAGGTTTCCAGTGGTAGAATCATATGCGTCTTCAGTTGCGCAAGCACCGATTGCCGTAAGTGTTGGCTGAACGTAGGGTGCACCATCGACACCAACGCTGACATAAAAGGCCTCGAGTTGGTCAGACTCACCAATCGTTGGGTTATAAGCAATGGAAAAAGCCTGAACAGCAACGGCAGATCGGACTGCTTCCAATGAGTCCTTTGTAATCGACGCTACAATGGTAAAGTTAGGCAGGTTGCCAACTTCTCGGATGTATTCGACGAACTTGGTCTTAAGTTCATCATATGAACCCTCTTCCTCCACAACGATAATGGTTTGGTTCTCAATCACAGACTGCTCAATATTTGGGTTGATGGCAAGAATGTCCTCATGGTCCCACGTTGTAATATTCTGGGAGAGTACCCGACCCAAGACATTTACGGTCATGTTTATTTGTGTCACATCTGGACATGTATCAGCAGTGGAGGAGCAGAAATTTACCGAAACTCCAAGGCCAACACCTACATAAGGGATGCTAACTACATGTTCGGGTGTCGTAGCTTGGCTCGAAGAAAGAACCACAGCAATTGTTGTTGGTGCGTCTGAGTCCTTGGTAGAGATGAGCCGATTAACAGCTTTAGAAGCGGTTGTGGAAATAAATGTGCTGTTGAACTCTGTTGCAGAATCGACCACGCCGTACGAGAGCTCATACTGATCAAAGATAACCTCAAAAACAGAAGCACCAGCATACGCAATTGTTGGAGTATAAGTATCAGTCTCTTGGTACACTTGTTTTCCATCACAGTACATGTCTGACTTGATGCGTGCAGTGACTGTATCGCGGACCTCATCGGAAAGAGGGGAAAACCCTAAGGACTCTGCAATTGATTGAGAAACGGAGTTCTCGTAGAACCACAAAAGAAAATTTTGGGTCGCCAAACGGTTAGCACAGCTCGTGCCATCCCGTGTGGTGTTTTTGCGAATGACAAAGTATGTATAACCAGCAATAGGCCAAGCCTGAGAGCCTTGAGCATCGTAGATTGTTGCAACGAGACGCTCCTGCTCGAGAGCAGTCGTGCCAAAGTCAAGACCCTTCTCTACCATTGCGTTATTAACCGAAGTAGTTGTTGCTTCGACTGCGGCAGATGAATTGGAAATTTTAATGGAGGCTCGTGTCAAACCAATGGTTAGAGCTTCTCCGAGAACAGAATATCCAATAGCACTCTCAGTGAGAGCAACGTAGCCTGCAACACCAACATTACTATCGTGTTTGGTGACGATAGCGTTATAGTCAGAGTTATCACTACTGTCCCCAACTTGGGTCGCAAAGGCATCTTCAAATTGAGACAAAGCGCCTTTAAAGATTTCGCTGGTACCAGACGTATCAGATCGTACAGCTACGTAGATTTCTCCTGCTGCCTGGAGAGCTTCGTGAATAAGGGTTGTACGAGTAGCATTGTCAGAGTCGTAGTTGAGAGCCAGAATTTTTGTATCATTCCAGTACCAAATCGAACCTGTTTCGCATCCAGTAATTGAAGAGTCGCACTTGCGGAAGATTTGCGCAACGGTTGTTTTGCTCAACACAAGCGTGTGGTCTAGGGCATCAAGTCCAGGAAGATTGTACACCGGTACAGCTGCTCCGGCGACAGCAGGGTACATTTGTAGATCCGTATATGTATCGTACATATCATCCTCCACAACTGCATCAGAACCAGCAAAGTCGATGAACTCATCGCCGTAGGTATCTACTGCACTACTATTAGCAGTGCAGACATTTGAGCATTCATAAAAGTAGGATTCAATGCGGCACTTGCCTCGACCACTGCCGATACCTTCATATGTGACCGAGATACTTGTGTTATAGAAGCGAAAGGCAAAGATTGCGTCTTGATACAGCCGGAGTGGAAAAGTTGCCCCGGCTGCTTGCACAAGGACACGATCGCCTGACGTCGCTGGCGAGACATCCTCTAGGTCATCTTCATAGCATGCAACGAGTTCTTCAAGGCATGTCTCCAAGTTTGCCTCATCAGTTGCTGAGTCACCTGTGTATTCAAGCTCCGATGGACAGTCGCTCGGTGTACTTGCTGTGGCTTGTGAGGCGTTGCTTAGTGCAAGTACCACCAGTGCAAGAAACGTAGTGGAGCGCATATCCTCCACACTTATGCCAACCTTCTCGCAGGGGCTCTTAGCACTGAGTTCTGGGTCAGAGCCCTTATGATGAAACTTGAAAACTTCGTGCAAGAGAGGAGTTCCTTTATAGTAGATATAGAATTGGTTTTTGGTTTGAAGTGCCGAAGAAGATTTTGCTTTTAACGATGCTTATGCCCACTCTCACGTTCACGTTCAGGTCCACGACCACTAACCACCAACACCACGATCGTGGCTCAGATGAAGTGGGCTTGCCTCTGTATTGAAGAGACCAAAGTAACGCAGCCAGGTTACCAGGAGTGTTCTTGATCTAAAAAGCTGAGCTAGTGCGCCTCTCGCGGAAGTTGGTGTTGCTGTCGTGGTTTTGATGTGTCTGCTTCTCGAGACAGGCAGACGTTTTGCAGTTTGGAGTAGCTCCGCCTCCTTGCAACGATGGCGCTGTTGCTGCTGATCTTGCCGCTGAGGTTTTGGTTTGTTTGCCGATTCCAAACCCAAACCATTCAATATAAAACCTTTTCTTTTCCAAACTGCTTTCCACACTTCTGCATCTCTTTAAGTGCAAACATTATGCAATGCGAATAGACTTTAACAGCACAATTAGGCGATCAATCACTCTGTGTCTTTTACCAAGTCTCTATAATTCAGGAACTTTTACACCAAGAAGACCATCTTCCAAAAACATATGCTATCTGTCTCCTCTATGAATAAGGGCCGCATCTTCACAGTGAGGGGGTATGCAAGAGCAAAGTAGTCCTAAATGTAAATTCCAGCATACCCCTGTATGCGACAAATCATAGCTCATTGGTCAATTGATTAGGGGGGGTAAGGGTGAGCGTTTGTTACTGCCGGAGTATCGGAAAATTAGGTGATGAGCAGCTGTCTCATGGGCAATTATTGGCCTGCTGAGCGTGAAAAGAACAATCCTCTCTTTCAGCGGAGTCAAAGTTTAAACTATAAACGAATCACCAAGTTGTTTAAGTTTCTCCTCAGGAGATCCTTTCAAGAGATTGGTTGAGCGCGATGTGAACATCTCCATATCCAATGACGATCGATGATTCATGTTCCCCTGTTGTTTGGTGGCAGTGCCCCCCGGTTTGACAAGCTGGAACTCTATACTAGGGGTAGTTGCCACCATCTCAGAGGGCGAGCTTGATGGATAGTGCTTTCACGCCTGATCCTCTCATTCAAGCAGAACTAAAAATAGCAAAAAGTTTCACTATTCAAGCGCTACACAAGAATAATCAAATGGCTTACACTGATCATGATGGAGTGCGTCTTCCCACGCTAAGTAGAGCTTCGATTAAGACCCTCTTGTTGCCAGCTCGTTGCGGAGCGAAACAATTTGTGAGCCCGTTCAATAGCCTTATCCACGGTTTAAAACAAAATGGTATTCTGTCTCGCATGATCACTGCGCAACTTATCCTACTATTCATCAACTTCAAGCATGACGTGTGCACTGCAAAAGTCCTCTGGAGAAGTAGTAGCACTATCTCTATCATTCTCTATAAAACTTTATCCAAGTGGACTCTTTAGAAGAGGTCTGAGGGGTTTGAATCTAGCTGAGGGGCGGCACGCGCTGATGACTACTTCAAAAGCCTGAGTAAAATCGATGATGGAACGAACTACCTTGGCCTATAGTAGCTCCTACTTACTAGTTGGTAAGGTAGGGCTTTTGGAATTTGCGCTTCTTACTTCAGACTATTTAGAAGAAGGAAAAGCATGAAATATTAAAAATTAAAAAAAGCATGGCAACTCAAAGACAACAATTCGACTTATACTCGAAAGCAGAGCTGTGCTATGTGTACACTGTGCACCAAGCATTCGTCAGGCTGCAGGTAGGTAGATCTGATTAAGGCAAGGGAAATGCGCGCGCGTGCAGAACTCGCGTTCCTAATGAATGTCACCTTCGAGTTGAAAATAGATAGGATTCAGTCGACAATGTTTCAATGGCGACTACATGCTGTCAAATAAAATTCTAAATGATAACATGGTAGGAGTTAAAACTCTTTGGTACTGCACAGATCTCAGCTCACACCGATTATGATCAATTATTCAAATAGCAAGGGGGGAAATACTCATAGCTCGCCTCTTTGCAATTAGTCAGCTCGGAGCTGCACAATAACCTACTCGTATACTCGTAGTGCTAGAATTCTCGTCTTCGTTTGTTCACCTTCTATTAAAAATAAAAGTTTAGACATATCCTGGCACAAAATGAAATTTGTTGTTTAAAAAATGAAGGATGAAGTGGTTTGTAAACGTGCCGTGATTTAAAATGATAATAATAATAATAATAATAATAATATATAATCGTTCAATTTTTTAATTCATAGTTCCTCACTAGCTAGGGTATCATACCCCAACCGAGAATGATCTGTTTGAGAACCACTCATTCGAGGCTACCATTTATGTCCCTTGCACATGTCTATTCTATTTAGCGGCGATAGTTAGCGTACCCAAAGAATACCCAAAGAATAGGAATAAAGACAAAGAGACGTCTGGCCGACTTAAATCAGATCTCGGCTTTGTGAGCGTTTTCCTATGTCCTGCAACTCAGACCATAATACAGGCTATCAAAGCTAGCGAAACAATATCTTGAATATCGCAAAGTCTGGCGATCTGCTCATGACTGTCGGGGGGATCATGTAACTCACGTTACTCCACCTCTGTACCTTGAAGGTACTTCAATTCATTCCAATGACCTAGCAATTCATTGATTAATACTTTCCATCGAGACACTCGATGTCTTCAGTCAGTTTCAAAGAAATTTTCAAATATTGATCAACTCAAGTGACGGTACAAAACGTTACTAAGCGTGCCTCAATGAACACAATGTTTATTTCTCTAATTGAAAGAGTTGAAGGCATCTCTTAGCGAAAAAAGCTCTGCATACCGGAGCTCTGATGCAAACATACACAATTACGCATCTCTGCATGCTGGGGCAAAATTTAATTCTTTGTCTCTATGCGATTTGATCTCAGTGTACGTCAACCTGGGGGTCAAGTTATTTTTGCTTCAGGAGGTTGGTTGCCTGAATGTGGAGCATACAGCTCCGGTTTCGATTGAGAAGAAAAAAAAGAAAGTGACTCTATTTGCTCCAACCATGCCTTTGAAAGGGCCAGAAACTCAAATATGTAGTTCTATTCTACTATCCCAACTAAAATTGAACCTGTATTTTTTTCGAGGAAGGAGAAAGTGAAACGTGAGCTGTAATAAACTCTTGCACAAAGCGAAAGGTTAATCCTTTTCTAGGAAGGGGCGCGTTGCAGAAAAGTTACTACGTTGCTAAACATAGTTTTGTTTTCTAAATATTGTACATCATTTATTTTTAAAGAAACAGTATTTGACTGTTCATCCCAAGAACCTTGATTCCGTCAGTAAGTGAACACGATCAGAAATCGAGAAAGCAATGAAGGGTTGTTCCACATCAACAAGCTAGCTTCAGTACACCCCTATCTTGCGACAAATTAGTTCGAATAAAGTATAGTATTGTAAGTTTGACGTTTCTAGTTTTGGTTTGTTCATAGCATGTCGTCATGCTTTGCTAGGTTTTCACAAGTTATATTAGTGAAACTACGAGATGATTTAAGAATTGATTTCACCTAAGTTCAAACATCATGGTCAATTTGGTCCGCCTATGACATAGTTTAGAAACATCGTCAATCATACAACAACCTATATGCATAAGTAAAAATCATTACAAAAGTTATTCTAGTTAAGTTGCATTCCCACGAAATCGAAAAAAAAAAAAAATAGTTGCAGGAAATCAATCGGACACAGCTCGCACACAATTTTAAACTTGAAAATACGCTCATTATATATAGAGATATATATAACTTGAATAAATAGTCTTTTCCTAAATTTTCTCTCCAGACGCCAGCGTAGCACACACTGCTTCTAAGTCGCTTTACTGCACAAAGACTGAGGCAGCCGACTTAGTCGAATTGCTAGTAAGCGATTCCCAACTACCAAGTAAAGCTCCAACGAATCTAGTCAGACCTCTCTTCTGCCCCCATCCCAAAATGCTCCTGTCCCCCTTCCGGAGAAACAAATTAGCATAGTACCTCCGACTGCAACCCATTTTACACTATATCGTGCACGATGCTATAGGCACGTATAGTATATACTTGAGAGGTACGTAGCAGTCCCTACCATCAGTGTA
Organism: Schizochytrium sp. TIO01; assembly: GCA_004764695.1. Taxonomy (NCBI): domain Eukaryota; class Bigyra; order Thraustochytrida; family Thraustochytriidae; genus Schizochytrium; species Schizochytrium sp. TIO01. The sequence goes on along the minus strand of SMSO01000014.1, from coordinate 5,350,500 downwards.
TAATCGATAGCTAGCCTAGGAGCTAGGAGATACCTAGTAGGGTTAGTGGCAATCCGCGAACTTTTGATCCTACTCTAGAGGTCGTCGATACAGGCGCTAGTTGTGGCAGAGACAAACAATGTTGACGACTTGTATACACTCACATACACGCACAGAAACCATCATCATCGTCGCCAGAGTGGGCTCCCAAGATTGCCAACCTTGAGACTAATGCAAGCTGAGGTATTGTTTGATTGCATTATGCCTTTGGGCTGTCACGCTCAACGAGGATTTCAAGCACTCTCGGCGAGCATCGAAGTTTGTTCGGAGATCGACTTAATTACAGCTTGCTCGGATTTGGGTAATAAGTGAATCCATCCTTCAATCAATCAATCACCGCTCAAGTTCAAGTGCCGAAGAGGACAGACAATAAATAAATAAATGAATAAATAAATAAATAAATAAATAAATAGTACGTGGCGAGCTTCCTAGCTAGCTCCCCGGGTCCCTCCAAGCGCTGTGAGATAGCTAGCCACCACCATTGCCATTGATTGCCATTGACATAGCCCATAGCAGAAGAGGGCACGTGGTCGTGATGGAGATCTCAGTCGAAGACCTCAGTCGAAGACCTCAATCGAAGACCTCAGTCGAAGACCTCAATCGAAGACCTCAGTCGAAGACCTCAATCGAAGACCTCAGTCGAAGACCTCAATCGAAGACCTCAGTCGAAGACCTCAATCGAAGACCTCAATCTTCATTTTCAAGCTCTCGTTTGTCGTCTCGATCTCCTCGTATATGTCCGCTCCTTTGAGTGGCAATGCATGCCTCCTACCTAGCTACGTATAGTTAGTTACCTAGCTCTCTGCTCCTGCTAAGCGGGTGCTACTGCAGACTACTACTAGCTGGGCCGTATTTTATTGTGCGATCGTTGTATTATAATGCGTAGGTCGTTGGCCCATGATGACGTCGGTCCTAAATTCATCCTCTCCGTGCAATTAGCTCCCAAACTTCTTCCTAGCTTCTACAAGATTAAAATTGCTCTTTGTAGCCATGGATCGTTCTACCGTATATTGTCTATTACATACAGTTCAGAGAGAAAAACTTGTATCAATTGTACTATACACCTGTTTCACACTTTCATCTGCTGATGGCTATTTCATACAGTGTGTTATTTTCAAGACATATGTTCTTGTATATGTTCTGTCGACTCGCATGAGACGTGCAAGTTGAGAATTGCTAAGAGGCGAGTCGCCGTTCTCCTTCCTTCCTTTCCCAAATCAATGCAATAGCATCATCTCCGCCTGTGTTCGTGATGCCTCAAGAGCAACATAGCAACATAGCTCCATAGCTACTACATAGGTAGGTAGGTGGCTAGTTACCTGTAGCTAGCTAGAGTAGGTCGGTAAGAAGCAGCCTTCCTTTCTTGCCCTTTCCTCGGGTCGGCTTGCCGATGATTGAGGTAGTAGGTAGTACATAGTCATTGTGGTAGTGTTTGGCCTAATTGGGGGGCTTACCACATCAAAGTAAGTGATAACTAACTAAATCATTAACTTTTGACTTTCTTTTCTTCTTCGTTCATTCCTCGTTCCACATTCTTTATTCCCCATTCCTCATTCTTCATCCCTTTATCATTCACGCACTTTGTTCAACCATTGTCGCTCATACTCCCCCCACCCATTCCGGACGGGAGGAAAGTCCTCTCAGCGAGGATTAGATTCCTCGTCTAGTTTTGGGAGGCCTCTGACGCACGCAGGTTGAGACTGAGCGTCGAATCGATCTGCTCAAAGCTCAACATTCCACTTGAACATTTGCATAACTAGTTTTCACCACGCTCCGTGTCCTTGGGACTTTGGTTAATTTAAAGCACGTCACTGCCTCATCCGTGGTCCACCTCGGCTATTGTGGCTCTATTAGCACCTCGCTTCTTCAAACTGGGCTGGTTTTAAGGCAGGTTTAGCAATGATGAGTTTCACAACCCCAATTATCTCTTCAGGCCGAACCATCCACTATTATCACGTCAAGAGCTCTCGTGGCTTCACAAGCTGGATCAAGGCTACGCAGAGGCCCTCCTTCGGAGTCTTTGGTTCTTCAACGCCACACCAACTTGAATTTCCTCTTCTTGGGACCTTTTCTTCGTCATCATCTTCTTCATGCTGCGCCGGAGTGCGCAGAACACGCGATTTACAACATTCCTTTCACGCATCATCTTCTACGCTATTGCCGACTCCTTCTTCGGCCCCAGCTGACTGTACCCCCCCTAATATCCATAAAACTACACGCTCTCCTCCAACATCGACTTCCGCGCAACCCAGTACCCCATTTACACCCTCAACATCTTCATCATCATCTTCAACAACATTAACAACATCAACACGCTACAATGAGGCTAAACCGTTGCAACACAGAGAGTCAGCACCCTTAAATGCTATCCCCTCTTGCGGTACTGATACACCTGCTGCCCCAGGTTCCGATCATCCTAAAGATGATCCTTTGAACCATACTAGTGCTTCAAACCCATCCAGCCCTCTCGAACAGGCCCCACTTTCCCCAACTCTCTCAGATAGACTTGAACCGCCGCATACACCAAAAGGTGTGACTCGGGAGCGTGTTCCTCTGCCCGAGACAAAGTGGAGCGACACACCGTTTAATGCACGAGTGTTTGACCTTTTTAAACTGATCAACTTCAATAAGGATGAACTCAGTCGCGTATTTGACCGTGTTGATAAGAACAAGAACGGCCTCGTGGAGTATGATGAGCTTTTATCTTACGTTCGGGAAATCGGACGCCGTGATGACCGGGAGCGAGTGATGTCAGATCGAGATATATCACAGTTTGCTGACGAATTGATGGCTAAACTTGACACCAAGGGGCACGGAGGTGTTTCTCGTGCGCAATTTGACAAGGTCATTCTTGGAATGGCTCGTACTGTTGACCCACGTGTCTGGCCTGTCACCCTGTCTATGGTGATGACCGGAGTTGCAGTTGGTGTGGTGATACCGGTTATGCCACTTTTTGTTAAGAGCATGGGTCTCTCCTCTGCAGATTTCGGCATGGTGGTGAGCTCCTTTGGTCTTAGTAAGCTGCTCGGAAACATCCCATGCGCATTTCTTAGTGATAGATTTGGTCGCAAGAAAGTCATGACTGCCGGAGCTGGTCTCATGGCCTTGGGTATGGCCGGCACAGGTTTGGCATCTAATCTGCCTGAACTTATGCTCGCGCGTCTTATTACTGGTTTTGGAGCAAGTGGGTTTACCACTGCGTCGATGCTTTATCTCATGGATATTGGTACACCTTTTACGCGCACAAAAACTATGGCACCTATATCTGCCGGGTTTTCAGCAGGGGCTGCGCTAGGACCCGCAGTAGGTGGTTTCCTGGCGCATAACGTTGGTCTCTCAGCGACTTTTTCTATGGTTGGGGCTAGTTTCTTGGCGATTATGGCATTAAATCATCGGATTCTTGTGGAAACTGTTCCCAATACCCCATCTGACCCAAACAAGCCAACCCCGACTCTTGCATCTGAAATTCGCGAGACTGTGCGGCAATGGCGGCCTTTACTTGCCGACCAACAGTTTGCTTCTGTACTCGGTATCAATTTGATGTACTGGCTAGCTCTGAGTGGTTCTTATATGACATTGCTGCCCCTCATGTTAGTTCGTGATGAGCTCGGACTTTCTTCCGCGGAGGTTGGCGGAGTGTTTGCCATGACCTCGGCTGTCTCGGTGGTCTGTACCCCACCTTCTGCAGCTATCGCAGATAAGTTCGGTAAGCCACCAGCAATTGTCGTTTCGTCAGCTATTGTTGCCAGTGCCATGTTCATGTTTCCTTGGGCAACGCAGATTACTCCCGCGCTTGGTATTCTCGCTATGTGGAGTCTAGGCGGAACGATGTTTGGAATGGCCCCTACTGCTCATGTGACAGATATTGTCCCAAGCGAAAACCGTTCACAGGCTTTAGCCCTCTTGCGAACAACTGGAGATGTTGGCCTGCTTCTAGGAGCATCCTGCACTGGGTTTCTAGCGCATCAAACTGACCCAGGATTTGCCATGCAGAGTAATGCTATGCTTCTTCTAGCCTGCGGAACCGCATTTGGGGTCCTCTCTCATCGACACGGGCTCTTGAAGTGCGGAGGCCCTCGTCCTTAAAAATGGTACTTTTCTTGTAATCTCTTCTATTGCGGTGTATGATAGTAGTGAAAATTTTGGTGTTATGGCATTCTCCTCTTGCCGATAATTATTACTGCCACTGTTGGGAAACTCTCTGCTTGGACCCTCAGCTAACAAGAGTTTGTTTTTCTTCAAATATTCATATTAGCAAAACTCAACGTGATGTGCAAACTTTTACTTGGTTATGGCTGATGGTGTTCAGAATGTAAATATGCAGTTGGACACACTTTGTATGTATCTGGTTGAAAGATGGCCACATTTTCTCGACCACATCTATTGCTACGCTTATGTCGCGGCTTCTTTGGAGCGTTATCCTATTAGATATCAATTATAAGCTGCATCAACTTGGGATTGGCAACTCAACTCACTGGCCGCTGCAGTTGCCTATCTTTGCTAGGTTGGCGCTCTCACTGTATTTATGCACTGTCTGTAGTGGTAAGACACGGTTTATTTTGCACGACAGTGTTAAAAGCATCAGCGCACTTTTTCTTGTGATATGAGATTAATCAGATCATGAACATACATATTTTGTTTTTTGCCTGTTAGACTTGGTTTATGTTTTGCCACCTTCTCGTATCTACCCCTTGTCATCAATCAGATTGTATGACTATCTACACCCAGACGAAGGAAAAGCCTTGTCTCTCTGTAAAATGTAAACAGCTGATTCTTTATTGTACTGATCGCAGGCCATGCAGGTCGACTTCGCGTACTATGGAAAAGCTATTCTACAAGCTTGCTAGATGCAAACAAATTCTTTTTGTAATACTCTGTTGAAGTTATACCTTTGATGGATATTAAGTGTGGTAACTCTAGAGTAATACATATCGAGGCTTGCATGATACGAGAAGCAGTCGAAGCGAGGATGTTTTACCAGAACAAATATGCTGTAGAGTTGTCTGTACGGTTAATGAGAGATAATGCAAAAAAAAGTAGTATTGTTATGGTTCTTGTGTTATTTGATGATATTGATCTAAGACCAGTATGAAACATCGACCTTCTTTCGCTTAGCTGCGACCTCATCGATCGCATCCTGAAAGTGACGATGCTGGATTACCTTACAATTTTCACGCAGAGCGATCATGCCTGCCTCGATGGCAACGGCACGCATCATGGCACCGTTGAAGTCCTCAGTTGAACGAGCAATTTCTGCGTAGTTCACGTCTTCATCGACGTTCATCTTGCGAGCATGAATCTGCAAGATGCGCATACGACCTTCTTCGTTAGGCTCTGGCAATTCAATCTTGCGATCAAGACGACCAGAACGCATCAAGGCCGGATCCAATACGTCGGGGCGGTTAGTGGCGGCGATAACCTTGACCTTATCGTTAGAAGCAAAACCATCAAGCTGGTTGAGGAGCTCCAACATAGTACGCTGCACCTCACGGTCACCCGACTGGTCACTATCAAAACGCTTACCACCAATGGCATCAATCTCGTCGATAAAAATAATCGCACCACGATCCTTGCCCTTTTCACGAGCGAGTTCAAAGGCATCACGCACAAGCTTCGCACCATCACCGATGAACATTTGCACAAGCTGGGAAGCTGCGACCTTAAGGAAAACGCAATTGGTCTCGGCAGCGCAGGCACGTGCCAAGAGGGTCTTGCCAGTTCCAGGAGGGCCATACAGAAGAGCACCCTTGGGAGCCTTGATTCCAATAGCCTCAAAGCGGTCGGCATGAATCAGAGGCAGAACAACAGCTTCTTTGAGCTCCTGGATCTGGGACTCACATCCACCGATATCACTGTAGCTCTCCTTGGGTTTCTCATCAAGTTCCATAGCACGGGTACGAGAGTCATACTCAGGTGGAAGCTTGTCGAGAACCAGGTAGCTATCTTTGTTGGTTGCAATAAGATCTTGCGGGGACAGGTCCTCGTCAGCGACAAGGCCAATAACTGGGAGGAAAATGGTCTGTCTTGTAGAGGTCTTAATGACAGCAGACTTTCCCTTACGGCGATCGTCCACATCGACAGCACTTCCATCCTCATGCTCGTTCTCCTCGTTTTCACCGTCAAGAATTTCCACGATGTTGCCAACAAGCCAGGGAAGCTGCTTGTTCATCTTGATCTTTTCGACGTTTTCCTTAATACGCTCCGTTTGGGAGTGTTCCTCGTGGCTAAGGCGGTCCTTCTCACTACGCATAATACGAATCTCGTTCTCCAAGAGCCTGATGCGCTGTTTGAGGTCATCTGTAGGCAAGGCCATGATCTCGGCGTCCAACTCCTCGCCATCATCGCCCCATACAGCTTCGTCCTCAAGTTCGTTCGAGGGCATTTTCGGGTGTCTTTAATTTGAACCCCCTCTCAATTTCTCCACACACGCGTCTTAAGCCTTTTGCTTGATGATGCTTCGCAACTTTGGTTGTTATGAAAGCTGCTGTTGGCTTCTTTAAGCTACGCTCAGAAGAATCAGCAGTTGACCCTTGCGCCTCCAAAACTCTCGCGCTCTCGTCGCAAGAAGTCCAGAGGAAAGGGAAGGAGAGACAGGAACTCTCGTGGCAGGCAAACCTTGCACTGCCTTACGTCCGCTCGCCAGGCGCGCAGGACTTGGTTTGGGTCTGGCGGTCCTTCGTTGCCGCTGCTCAAATAGGCGAGTAGCGAATAAGAAAGAAAGCAAAGAGGTCACTATTGTTATTTCATAGCATTCCTCCTATGCACATCAACTAACGAAATGTGGCCTTCAAATCAATTCGTTTGCTCAATCTCCCAAGGTAACCAGAGCTATGTATTGACTTTGGGGAATTATAAGAGTCTAACTTTAGGTCTGAAGCAGTTCTTGACATACACAGATAGTATTCAGGGTGTCATATGTGCAGTTGCAAAGCCACTTGCTTCTCATCGATCCGACCAAATCTGCCAAATCTTTTGACCTTCTCTTGTTATAAGAGGTATTCCCTTTTATCTTTCTTTTATTCACTAGCGAAGCTTCACCCAGAATAGGCCTAACGCGCGAAAAGGGGGCTATATTATAATCAAGGATATTCTGGTCTACATATACAGCGACAGTTTTAGGTTTAACCCTATTTAGAGTTCTATCAATATTGATTATTTGAGTTCATTCAATGTCGAAACGAATACTGTCAGTGACAATGAGTAATGAACCTTGTATCAGACGAATCAAAGAACAATATAACCCCTTACTTTTCCTAGTTCATATGCACGCCCTGATTTAAAAAAAATTATCATATAAAGCTTGAAATGTCGTACAAGCAAGATTCTTATGCTGGACTAGCTCGCTGATTCTGTATTTGTATCTTTCTTATCGCACGAAAAATACTACCCTCCTTCTTCTTTCAGAAAATTTCATATGAGATATTCTAATTTCACTAAATGATCAATATTCAAACAGTCTCAAAATGAAACAGACGCCATCCCTTTGTAAAATAAAAACCAATCGTTCCAATATATCTTTGCAAAAAGTCAACAGTACTTTTATAAACAAGATCCTTCTCTCATAACTTCGCCTCAACAAAAAGGCCAACAAGGTTTTATATACACTAAAAAATAACTGGATTTACAAATAAATAAAGTAAAAAAATGTATGAAAATATGAATATTTGATTAAAGACAAGAAAAAAAGAAGAATCTTTATGAAACAATACATATACAAACCCTGTAGCTTGAAGGTGCCAGAAAGACGCAATTAGCACCACAATGTCACAGTTTTGAGACGTACAATAGGATCTCAGGTTCACTATACTCAGCATATGACGAATGCCAATAGCGAGCCCGCAGCTCAGTGATATCGTGAAAGCTCGCAAAAGCATGTTTAAGAGGAGAATAGACAAGTCTAGCGATATCGGATTTTGACAGTTGAAACTCCTTTGCAACCATTAAAATTTCCTCCGAAAGCGTAGTTTCGAAAACACCAGCGTCATCTGTACAAATTGTTAAGTTAGACCATTGTACAGGTGGTAGAACAGGATGTTCACCGAGAGTATTGAGACCCAAAGTTTTAATATTAGAAGTTGGACAACACTCAACCACTGGAAGTTGAGTGCGTAATTCTGGGGCAATATGCAAGGCATGGCCAAGTCGTTCGGGAGCGAATTGGAGCATCTCTTGAACTTCTTGGGGGTTGACGACCTCTCCACAGTGAAGCGTGACCTTCAGACGAAGTTTGTTGCGGGCAATATTCAGTACGGGGACAAAATCTGCGAAAACGCCTCTAGTTGGGTTGCCAGACAGATCAACGCCTACAATGATTTGTCTAGCTGCTGATGGCAGTGCTGCAACCACTTTTAGCGTGTCATAAGCGTCCGCAACTGGTTTTGCACGATCGATGGAGACGATAAGTTTAACCATTACGTTGTGCTCTTCCCCCGCCATCGTAACTGCCTCAACAAGAGCAAGTAGATAGTCCTCCTTGGACATTTCCGGGGTGCTGCGAGGTGTGGAACGTAATTCAAGATAGCGAACATTGTCCTGTGCAAAGTCTGCAACCACCCCCCTCGCAATGATCTGTACGGCGCGCGTATTCTGCACAGCGTTATGAATCGTGCCAAAGAGGTCAAAGCATTCTTGGAGAGTTCTTCCCTTTGCTACAAACCCTTCGCAGCCGAGTTCGCGCAGAGTTTCTTCACGCACACTGCCATGCAAGTGAGCATGGAGCTCTGCCTTTGGCAAGTTGCGGATAAACTGCAAGAGCTCCTCTTCTACTAGGAGGTTGTCTGCCTTGGTCATAATCTCTTCCGTTGGCGCTCAGGCTTCTGGTGTCCTTTGATGGATTGAGCAGGCTGTTTGTCTGCCTACCTCCAGGTCTGTTTCTTCTCGCTTGCTTCACAGTCGACGACTAAATAGGTACCTACTAGGCATGTGAGGATGGTTGATTGATTGATTGACTGATTGATTGATTGATTAAAACATCATACAGGGTACAACAACTTCAAGTTTGCTGCATTTTCTTCTTCCTATTCTTCTCTCATTCCGATGCGATGCGGTACAAATCTCGAAGTGCTACAAATTCAAAGTAGTATTGAGATAATCGGTAGCTGCTACTATTACCTACTTAGACCTAGCCTTGCTCTCACTCCGCTTTATCACAACATGATGTCGTTAGACTAAGAGTCCCTATACCCCATACTATGGGGCAATGGCCTCTAGGAATTGTCTTGTGTAGGAGTTGCCTTTCAAAAGAAAAGAAAAAGCCTAGTAGAATTGTAAGTAGAACTACGACCTCAGTTTTGAGGTATGCCGACCAGCACCAATTGTGTTCACGGCATAACTTGCGCCAACCTGAGTAGACGTGGACACATCCATATGCTTCCAAAGTTAAATGCTCGGAGTGCTTTACCTGGATTTATTTTTTCTGTTTGTTGTTTTTTGTTTGCGCTTCATTTTCAAAATGTAAAAAATGGGCAAATCGACTGAAAACTAAAATCGTTGCCACCTTTGACCTTGGCGAGTAAACTCTCCTTCGTGCCAATTGGAGAATCTATAATACTACCTACATCATATTGTATATTGCAAGTTGAAAAGATTTACATTAACGGTAGGATTGTAATAGCGAGCTAGAAACCGTTAGCTAATAAATGAACAAGACAGCAGTCCAAAGATTTTCCTTGCCTTCAACCTGATCAAATGGTAACCAATCATCATAGGCAATCCTGCAATCAACTAGGAGATAACTGAACAAGGAAACGAAACAAGTTTTCAATAGAGGAAAATAATCTTAAGGATTCACGTGCAAGTGATGATAATCATGTACATGGGTGATGACAATCGGCAGCCAGAATGCTCTAACCTTTGTTCAACTGTACATGGAGTCACACAACAGCTCGCAAATTTAACAAGAAAAGGGTTGTGATCTTGGGTCATGTAAAAAATTGAGAGATCACCAAATGTATGAGAGGGAAAAAAAAAAAACTGTACGTTCATGCGTCAAGTACGAATGGAAATGGAGAAACGCGGCTTCAAAAGCAGAAGAGAACAACCAGAAGGCCATACTCATCTCTCTTCGCGCACGTACAGTAAGCAATGCAACAAAGCAGGACGCCAGATCAGCCGTCCTTCGCAGCGGAGCTCATTTCTTCATTAACGTTTAGTTTCTTTCTTTGTTTGTATCCACTTCTCCCTCACGCAAAGGCAGGCAAGAACACGAGACATATCACATCTCATTCCTTAGAGCCAAGAGAGAGAAAGAGAAAAAGAGGAAGGTTTACATGCGGCTGATGACCTCGTCACCGAACTCACTGCACTTGAGCTTGGTGGCGCCCTCCATCATGCGCTCGAAATCGTAGGTGACGCGCTTGGCAGAGATGGCAGAGCCGATACCCTTCATGATGAGGTCAGCGGCCTCAGTCCAGCCCATGAAGTTGAACATCATGTTACCGGAGAGGAGAACACTGGAGGGGTTGACCTTGTCCTGGCCAGCGTACTTGGGGGCAGTGCCGTGGGTGGCCTCAAAGATGGCGTGGCCAGTGATGAGGTTCTCGTTGGAACCAGGGGCAATGCCAATGCCACCAACCTGAGCGGCGAGGGCGTCACTGAGGTAGTCACCGTTGAGGTTGGGGCAGCAGACAACGGAGAAGTCCTTGGGGCGGGTGAGGACCTGCTGGAGGGCAATATCGGCGATAACCTCGCGGACGAGCACCTTGTTCTTCCACTGGCCGTTGCCGTGGGTGCTGTAGATAGCGTTGAGGGTCTCCTCGACCTCCTTGACGGCACCCTGCTGCTGGGCGTCGGTCATCATGTCGTAGCCGGGCTCGAGGAGCTTGGCGTTGGCAACAGCGTCGGTCACACCGTCGTCGCGGTTGCCGATGATCCAGGACTCGCGCTCAGTGACGCACTTGTCGCGGAACTCGGGGGACTTGGCAAGAGCAAAGCCCCAGCGAGCGAAGGCACCCTCGGTGAACTTCATGATGTTACCCTTGTTGACGAGAGTCACGCTGGGGCGGTTGAAGGAGATGGCGTACTCGAGGGCAGCGCGGACGATACGCTCGGTACCCTCCTTGGAGATGGGCTTGATGCCGAAGCTGGAGGTCTCCGGGAAGCGAACCTTCTTGGCAACGCCGAGCTTCTGGAGAAGCTCGTAGACCTCCTTGGCCTCAGGGGTGCCAGTCATGAACTCAATACCGGCGTAGATATCCTCGGTGTTCTCACGGAAGATGTTCATCTCAACCTGCTCAGGCTTCTTGACGGGGGAGGGCACACCCTGGAAGTAGCGCACGGGGCGGTGGCACACGTAGAGGTCGAGCTCCTGGCGGAGGGCAACGTTGAGGGAGCGGATACCACCACCAAGAGGGGTGGTGAGGGGTCCCTTGATACCAACGCGGTAGTCGCGGAAGGCCTGAAGGGTAGCCTCGGGGAGCCACTCACCGGTCTTGCGGAAGGCCTCCTCACCGGCGAGGACCTTCTTCCACACGATCTTGCGCTCACCACCGTAAGCCTTCTCGACGGCGGCATCGAAGACGCGGACACTGGCGTTCCAGATATCAGGGCCAGTACCGTCACCAGCGATGAAGGGGATGATGGGGTCGTTGGGGACAACAATGTTGCCGTCATCGCCCATGCGGATGGGGGTACCAGCGCTGTTGGCAGCAGCGCTGAAGGAGCGAACACCACGGGAGATCTCCATGATACGACGAGCGCCAAGGGTCACCTGCGACATGATCTTTTGGTTTCTGTTTTCGTTTGTGCGTTCTACTGAAGCCTGCTCGTTTGAATCGTTGTACGACATTGTGTCAAATGATGGGATACAGTTATTTGTTTGTCAGTTTTCTCTCTTGTTCTTGTTGTCTAAAGTAGATTTTAGATTATGGATGCACTAGTGAGTAGTGGCTCAAGCAAGACACCGTGGTTCACGATTAACGACCTTTGACGTTCTACCCAGCTTCTCAACCCCGAGAGAGCTTTGCCTTTTAAACTCCGTATCTCGCCTGTAACACGTGAGAACGTGAATGTGAGACAGTAGTACTATACTACTTCCTCCCTCTTCCTCCTTTCCTGGTCCTGTAGCTGCTCTTCCACAAGTACTGCAGGAGAGATTCTACCCTTGTGCACAAGTTGTGGTTTTGCCCTCTCCATCGAGCTTTCATCCAAACGAGATGGAAAGATTACTCTTCCCACTCCAAGCTGCTCTCATCATGCCCTTCCCTCTTCAAGATCGCAATTGTTATAATCATCATCACAACTATTACAAATCGTCATAGCACTAGCTATTACGACGATAGGTAATGACGAGCATTGCAATCAAAGAAATCTTGGTGGATCCATATTTCACCCTCTGGATACGGTGTTGTTGATGCTATCAGAGCCTAAGCTCACGCGTACCAACAGAACAACGATGGGATCTGCATAAGCAGGGAATTAATTACCTAAATCGCTCATCAATGTATCTGCGTGTGGGGAATGAATGATGGAAAGAGGAATCTCTCCCATTTTGCCTTCCTTCATTCAATTGGGCGTCTTCCTGCGGCTTCGCGGATACGCCCAAAACCACCACGTACTCTCTATCTCTCATTCTCATCAGTGCGATGCTGCAATCTACGAGCAGCCATGGTTTCGCATAATGGTCGGGAAGAGGGAACGCCAGATGTCTGTCTACGTCTTTGCTTGCTTGCTTGCTCTGATGCCTTTCCCGTCTCTGTCTTTCTTCTCAGTCCTTTGTTGTCATCCTTCTTTGACATCAGTCCGATTCATTTCTATAATGACGGCGTGAAAAGGGTATTCCACGAGAGCGCTCAAAAGCAGAAAAAACGAACTAACTGCCTTTGAACAGACACAAGACTGTCTTGTCTGTCTCTGTAACACCCATCCACCCCAGCCAAAGAGGGCCTTGGTCTTCTTCCTGTCTCGTCTCTCTGTCTGTTCTGGAGAGGAGAATTCATCGATCTCTCAGTAACAATCAGTCGATTGATCGAACTCACTCCAACGAGACGGCGATTCCCCTCTCCGACTCTCTCTCTCTCTCTCTGTCTCTGCTTTCTTTAAGTCTGTCTTCGCTGCCCTCTCTTCCTCTAATGAATTATCATCATGTGACGTATTATTATTAGTCTCCTCTTACTTAATTCCATCCACTCACTGCTATCGATTACCTACTGCCGCAGAGGATAGAGGGAAGAAAAGAAAAGAAAAGAAAAGAAAAGAGGAAGAAAGAGGGAGGAAACCGGAGTGAAAGAAGGCGGAAACCATGAGAGTCTCTTGCGTCCTTAGGTAATACAAAGAAAAGCGAAGAAGAAGAGGGGAAAAAGGGAATGATAAAAAAGGAAAAGAGAGAGAGGGAACATCGGATCCGCACACATCGTCTTGAGCAATCAATCCCTGTCGATTTATCCATCCATCCATCTATTGCTGCCTTGCAGGAACACACACATACACTCGCAGAGAGACAAATGAACATGCATGCAGTTAGAAACAGAGAGATGGCGACGGCGATAGCTTGCGCTGTCCGCTTCTAATAAAAATGTGGTGAAACGCGATCCCTCTCGACGATAGGATCTTCATCTCCATCAGCATTCTCAAAATGAGCGGGTCGAGCAAGTAATCTGAATTGAGCAAAGGATCAATCCTGAAGGCACTTACAGGAGCAAACCGATTTGAGACCACTCATGAGCAGCAAGCAAGCAGCCAGGACCACATCAGAATTCATGGAATCCAGCCAAAGAACACATGCACACGAGAGTGCATCATCACCGAGTGACTCGATAAGTTCCCGAATGATAGAACTCGTGCCTACGAGAGCAGCTGATCCTTACTCCATCTAATCAAAGAGCAATGAGAATGCCTCCCTCCAAAGATCATCCCTGTAGAACTACATCGTCCAGCAATTCTGAGAGGCGCCACAAGGCACCTGACAATGCGGGAATGAACAATCGTGTCCTAGGCGGTCATGATGATGTTGGCCAAGTGTGTATTATCTGGATTGAACTCGTCATGTCATCACCTGGGTGAGCATGATATGATCTGTTGTCCTGAAAACAAGCGCCTCTTTCCTTCTGTCTTCTTGCTGCAGTTTGTCTTCTTGCTTGTCTGAGTGGATCTCTGGTATCTCAGAGACTAATCAATCGTCACTCTGCCTCATTGTTCACTGCCTCTTGCTCATTCAGTAGGTAGATAGATAGAGAGAGAGAGAATGAATGTGTTTGTTTTCCCATAGCTACTTCTTACTGCTCGCTTCCATATTCCATAATCAATCGCGGATCTCTCGTTCGCCTTGGTGCTGTTTGGCCTATGTTGCAACATCAAAGAACAGACGCGTCACAAGCAACAGCAGCAGCAGCAGCAAGAGACAGCGAGCAAGACTACTGGACGCCAGCGAAGAGCCCTCCTCACTGCCCGAGAGACCCGTCTTCGCAGCCGTCCCCATCGACTCGACTCCGAAGAGGGCGAGAAGGAAAGAAAGAAGGAAAGAAAGAAGCGCCTCCAGATCAACAAGACAGGCACAAAGATTGCGATAGATAGAGAAGAAGAGGAGAAGAAGAGGAACTTCAAAGGATCTTCAACTAAAAACAACAACAAACAAGGATAGATGAAACATTGAGCACCATCCTCCTGCCTCGATCGACATTGCATCGAAAGCCACCATGCCAACCACACCCACCCTCACCCATCCATGCGCATGTAGATAGAACATTCTAACGCCCTGCACAGCCACGCATTGCTCTCGCTTGCTGACTTTGCCTTGCTATTGTCGTCGAGCACTTGAATCGCGGTGATTCTCGCAAAGCTTGCATGCAGGCAAAGCAGCAGTCTGCGAGTGACGCAGATGCAAGCAGTGCTTTGCCTAGCTCAAGAGCTGGAGGCGATGCCCAGCGTAGTGAAGTGTATTCCTCGTCCCCGCCACGACACCACGAGTGGTGTATCTCTCCATTGCCTACATAGCGGCGTCCATCGTGTCGTTCCACGTGTCGTCTTGAAAGTCATGTCAGCTACGTACCTGTCCGTCTCAATGCGATTTTGCTTCTTGATCTTGCGATGATTTTTACAGGTCTTCTCTTCTTTTCTTTTTTACTTTGTTAAAAACACTGTAGCTATTAAATGTAATATATGTCTCTTTCTTCTCTTTAAATTTAACATAGCACTGTTCGTAGGATTTGCATACAGAGAAACTATATTAAGATGGTCGTTTGTCCCCGACTGTCTCTCTGTCCAAAAAAAAAATATAAATAAGTTTTACAATAATCATTAAAATGCTATATCATTAATGTGCCTCTTCTTGAAGAACTTTTAAAAGGCCATTTCAGTGTTAAATTCTTTTAATCAAAACATTACTTCTATGGCAGGGAGAGGGACTATTATAGCGCTGGTAGGGTGAGCACTTTTCGCTTTCAAAGTAGCTGGCTGCAAAGCGAGATAAACAGAAGTAACAGTGCTCACATATGCGTAATATAAGTAATACTTGCAAAAGTACTTTTTCAACAAATTTCATATTTATTTATTTTATTTAAAAGTTTAAAAGGCAGTATTTTGAACACGGAGTTATCTTTTTTCATTTTTTCATATTTTTTTATTAAAATCAATATAGTTCCTAAGTATGGTATCTATGTAAAGCAGCAGTAACTCTTTCTGCAGTGCAGTTTGCAATTGCGCTGGCAACCTGAGCACGGCATGCTTATCGCTGTGATGTTGTCACGAAAGCTGCCAACAGAAGAAACGCGGCAATAAGCCCCCTTATTCTACTCAAGGATGTGCAACAGACAACATTGAATCACCACCCACTTTCTGTCTGACAACCAGCCTCGAAAGTACTATCGCTCATTTTCTGTTTCCTTGTAAATGCATCAACTCGCATTGCTGCGGTTTCTCTCCCATGCTAAGATTAGGAGCAAAGAGGGACGCAGCAAGAGGAAACATTTGCAACCTTCGCGCCATTTGCTAAGCCATCATCTTATTCTTTGAGCTCGTGCGCAGTTACTCTATTTTCGCGACTCCCCCGACGAGCTCTTTTTTGTTGTTGCTTTATCAACCAGCATCCTCCGCCAGTGCGCTGCGGTTCGCTCGCCCATTCTCTCATTCACTGTGGACTGAGCTTAGTGCTTTTCTATGCTGCAAACACGCCTCGCCAGGGCTCTCTTCTTCTGGCAAGGCTGCATGGCATGGCTCATCTGAGATGTTGAGATGTCTGAGATGGATGTCTGAGGCAGTCGAGGCATGCTCCTCCTCTTCTTCTGCTTCTTCTTCTTCCTCCTCCGCGCTTCATAATGCAATTTGCAGCTTCGGGAGCGATCAAATGCAGTTCAGAATGCGACACGATGAGTGTTGCTTTTATATTTTTTTCTCATTATGAACAGGTGGCCTTTCAAATTTTAAAGAACACTTGCAACTTTGTTATTTTTAACTTTTAAAATGTGTAAAATAATTTTACTCATTTACAAATAAAATAAAATAAAATAAAATTTTATTTTTCTTTTTTAATGTAGTTGCGCGGTGCACAGCAGCTGGTTTTTTACTTTAGAGCAGTCTAAAGAGTGCTTGGAATTATTGTGCTCAAGCTTGCTTGAAAGCTTATGCCATAGGGAAACTGTTGCACCGGATAATAGCTTTACTTTTTCTTTTTCTTTTTTTAAGTTACAAAGCGTTCTTTTGCAATAGTTTTTATCATTTATCATTTGCTTTCTACCTATTACTTTCCCGGTTGCCGCCACAAAATCTTGGTAATATTTCTCATTCTTTGCAATTACCTCGTTCGAGTCGATAGCGCCCAAATAGCCCCACCTCTACGTGAAAGCTCAGCTCTTTATATGATATGCGAAACAACCTCCCTTATTCATTGTCAAAAGCATTCGCCAGAAAAAGCTGGTGCTGCTGGCGCTGCTGGTGCTGCTGGTGCTGCTGGTGTTGCTGACATCATCAATAATTATTATTTTTCTATAACGTTACTATTTTTAAAGATTAGGATCTCTTTTAAAGGTTCGAATATCAGCATCATTTATCCTTTGAGCGACTTCTTTCTTTGAAAGTGCTACGTATGATGACTTGAAATAAAAGGGCAGCAGTGCTATGTACTAGGTACCTATCTACCTATATATTGATAGATAATGATCTTTCTTTTCCAAATAGTGACGTACGTCGCAGTCTCTTCTTTCGGAAATGGAGGAGCGTGTTCTTACTAATACCATGGCTAGAAGTGGCCACTAGCAGAGATAACACATCAGTTTCTACACTCACTCTCAGCCGCAGAGGATTATTCTACTAATTCTAAATAATGAACGCATCTATACAACTATTAGGTAGACAGAGACACACTCTCAAGAAACATGAAACTGCTTTAGAAATGAGCTCTATGGGATGATGGGCAAAAGCAGCAATAATTGGTTAATTTTCAACACATCGTTCTGCTCTGACTTTTCTGCCTGACTCTTCTCTTTGCATTGTTTCCATTCTCTCTAGAGAACTGAAAGACTCTTGAAATGGCCGTGAAACAATGAAAATAGCTTTCTTCTTTATGAATACCTACTACTAGTGATAGCACCTACTAAGCTGCCCCATTCTTCTTCTCTCACGTCTATTCATCGAGTCGGCGTGACAGAAACTGGCCCCGAATAACCCGAATAGTTGCCCGAGGCAGTAGGACTTAAGTAAGTATGAAGGAAGGAATTGAATCAGAAGGAATCCGTCAACCCTTTCCCCTTTCCCCTTTTCCCTTTCGCATTGTCAACTCATGTTCAATCTAACTCGTTCAAAAGGGGCGGCCACGGAGCTTTGCATTCTCGATGTCGTCATCATTCTTGAAGCGCTTTCATTAATGATTGGCTTTTTTGGCTTGAGTTTTACTCAAGTTTTTAAATTTAAAAAGATTTTGACTCTGTTGCCTGCCTGAGTAGATACCTACTAACTTAGTAGATACTCTACTACCAGGCATCAGTGTTAAAATCTTTTCTAATTTAAAAACTTGGGTAAAACTCAAGCCACTACTTTTTACTACTACCCCAGGCCCAGATAATATCAGGCAGTACCTACAACTACTATCGTTTCAAGTTCTTTCACCATGTCCGCTGTATTTAGTGACTACCGACCAGCTCAGATGCGCAAGTGCACGCTCTTCGCAAACTTTGAACAGCTAGTAGGATAATAATTTATTAAGTTAGGTAAGCCGACACGATTATGAGAAGCAAAATCAATAAGAAGAAAATTTCTCACTCAGGGACCTATAGCTCTATTCTGATTGGCACTTCACCTTTTTTGCAACAGCTAAAGTGTCATCCTCGATCCCAAGACTGAGCAAGCACAAGCTCTCAACTAGAAATATTAAGCAGGCTGGTAAATTTGGCAAATGCTTGGATTAACTCGACCCTCAAACTCTCAAGCTAACGAGACAGATCCATAAGGTTGCCAGATTTGAGGTATCCTAAACTTTCCTAAACTAGTCGGGTTCGAACATGTAGCGCCTAAGCACCTTACCTACCTACTGAGTAGTTGAAATAGATGATATAATTAGTATCTAGGTAGAGTGTTGCTCAGCGGGCATTGCGGAGTCCGGACAAAGCTGCTGCAAGAATGCTGCAATCAGCGGACGCTTGATAAACCCCGCACCCTCAATTTATTAGTTCATCTGAATAAGAACAAGAATCTATTACACACGAGAACACAACACGCCTGCCTACGTATGTGTAGCAGCTTCAAAATAAAGCAATTACCCGACTCTTGCTCGCAAACCTTCACAGGGATTGGACATTACCTCTCTTTCCCTTTCATCGAGTTTTTGGCCGCTGAGGCTCTTTGACATCTGCAATTGCGCACTCATCAATCACTACGTAGGTACTATTTTAATGTTGAAGTTCATAAATTATCATGGTTGAGTGAAGTTTGGATCTTGCATATTCTAAGAAATCGGTAGTTTTGTAGCCTCAGGTTTCTCGTAGGACTGCTAACAGCAACACGTAAAACAGATGCTTAGGTAAGCAAGAGAACCAAACCAAGAATTCTGAAACTGTCTTTCTTTTCTTACTCGCAATCAGTAGGGGGGTTTGCTGTATATAATACAAGCAATCCCCATTTACTATCAGAGCATATACTTTTCTTATCTTTTCTTCTTAATATTCCATATCATTGCTATTTAATTACTTTTTTAGTGAACTTAAGTTAAAATATATTGCGAGCTTTTAATCAAAAGATACCACCGAGTCCGGACTCATGACCTTGCCAAAGATGAGGAGGGAGGCTTACTCGACAAAACACTCTGTACCAGTGAGTCCCTTCTGCTGGGGCTGATGGAGACTTCAGTTCCTAGGCACTCACATTACGCCCCACTCATCACATAGGCCTATTAGACGAAAAGAATTGAGCGACTATACAAAATGGCGTCGTTCCTGCCAACGTGAACACGTCAGCAGATTAGACAGTGGCGTAGCATACTTAGTAGCAACAGCAGAAGAAAGCAAGCGAGCAATGAAAGTCGCAGTCCATAATAGGAGGTAGTAATATAAACCCTTCAGGTTAGACTTGAAGTTCTGATCCAACGTCGTAGTATGGCTTCTTCGCTCTCATGCTATGCAAAGCTGCTTCCATTAAGTTTGACTGCTTTTCGTCATCATCGTCTGCCAACCTCACCAAACCTTGTGCTACTCATCAACTTCAGGTTGGGTGTTCTGCAGACACTGCTCAGGTATAGAACGCAGATACTCCTTGTCATGGCAATCATGCTTTCTTACTCATGGCATGCCCTTTTCACATGCTTCGTTCACTCTTGCACCCTCGTGAATGTGGTAGCTGCAGACTGCAGTTTAGCATTAGAATAGAAAAGGTAATGGCAGTCTTAACGATCAGTGTCGCATCCAAGAATAATTCAACATTCTCGGATGAACTGCTACGAGCATTACTATACTCTAATCATGAAAGTTAGCTATCTACCTATCCATCTAACTAGTACTGGGATCATAAATGTTTAGAAGGTTTTCATTGGAGACTTTTTTACTTTTTTACTTTTACCTTTTTACTTTTAAAGATAGAGAAAATTTGTTATTCTAGTTTTTAATTTTTAGTTTTTAGTTTTTAATCTTTATTTTTAGTATTTAGCTTTTAGTTTGTCTTTTGATTTTAAGAAGGGCTGAAGGGCTAAGGTTCGCTTGAACCAGTGAAAACATGTATTCCATCACCTCCCAAAGGTACTGCAGTTTGTCTGGCTCATTACGCCGCATTATGCCTCAAGTTAAGTATTACGAACTTCGTTGTCCAATGTGGTGAAAGAGAGCCTTCGTAGGACATGTGTCATTGTAAAAATGCAAATTCAAAATGGATTTTCCCTTGTGTAGTTTACTCCTGCAAGAAAAGAAAAGAAATAAGTTCAACTTGTTGAAGGCTAGCTTTGTTAAAATGCAAATAGTTCATTACTTGCAAGGACTTGCCAAAATCTAAATGCCCTTCTTGACAGGGAGAGTCTTAACACCGCAGGAATTACTGCATAACAGCTCTATTTTCCTTTTCAAATCAGCCGGACGCAGCAACTACAATTGATCCAAAGATGTGCCTTTCAGAACAGTATCTTTTTTTAATAAAACACTATCCTAAATGCAGAATCTTTAATTTTTTGAAAAACCAAATCAAACCATCCTTCTAAGCTTTGATAATTAATAAACCAAGTGAGAACATGTCGATTTCTATAAGTATCCCCCAAAAAATGAAAGGCTAGCTCAACGAGTGCTGCTAGAACGAGTTATCTTAACATCAATACATTTCTTTGAGCCTGTACTACTAGTTCCTCTTTTTTCAAAATATAACTTCAAGTTGCTCGTCATCCTAAGACGAGTTGAAAGGTTTGATAAAATTGAAAGATTCACAGCACTTCTCGCGGAAACTTGGAAGTGAGCGCACGCCTTTCTGTGAGAAGAACCATATAGACCTTTGCTGAGTTCCGTAATCTCGGGTCGGTGGTTCCATGAATCTGGTTAAGACGTATGTACTGTTGTGTACTCATTGACTTCGCTATCTTTTTCTCTTCTTTAAATTTTAAACAAATTTAATTTTATTTATTGAGATAAATGTTTTTTGTTTTGTTTTTTCGTTTCTAGAGTCAAACCAATTGCGAGGAAAACTAGCAAAGAACTAAAAGATAGTGTCTTCATACCACAACATAAAAGTTAAATATACAATAAGTCAGGCAGATGTTAAGCTGCATTTTGATACTAGGTTCATTGTGCAGCAACTCATCTTAATTTCAAGATTAAATAGAATTTGCAAAAATGACAGTGTCCATAGCATTTTTTTGTACAAGCCTCCCACCTAAGCCTTCAGCATCGAGAACCGACAGATGAATCTGATGCCCGAGACTATCGTGATCTTGCGAGAAAAATAAAATGTTCTCCTTAGGTTAAAATGTTACGATGATGCCAGATGTTATTACTACCTAAGTCCTTCTTCTCTCTAAAAAGAGAAAAAGGGAAAAAATATTAAAAGAAAGAGATGAAGGGAATTACGACTGGATATTGTTCTAAGAGATTACTGCCCTTCTTCAAGAGCAAGAAATTTGAGGACAATTTCCTAGTTGTTTGTTTAGCCTCCTAGTTTAGGCGACTCTTTAGTTTGCCAATGTGCAGAGCTCATAAAAACTTAAAAACAATAGGAAAAACAAAACAACCATAGTCAATTTTACTGCAAAATACAACTGTCTTATCAATTCTATCATATTATCTTTCCACTCAGTCATTCACTATTTTATATCATGACTAGTGCGCAACCCATGAACGACATTTTCGGGTTTTATTAATTCTTTATCAAATTTTATATAACTAAGAGCACTATGTCAACTTTTAATGGTATCGCAACGTTGGTTATAACTAAGTGACTGGGTACCTATGTATTTTCCACTACCACTTTGGCACCAAGAAATAATATTTGCACTTTCATTACTTTTCATCTCTTCCCTTATTTGAAAGCATCTGGACTATCTTTTAATCTTACAATTCTAAAGTCTTTTACTCGTGTGCACGCATTCGAATCAACTAGATAATATTTAGACTCTAGGCAACGATTGATGCAAGCGTGCTGGTAGGAGGGTGTGTGAACGTCGACGATTAATCAATGATTAAAACATATGCACCATGAAAGAAAAACAAACCTTGACCTTTGGGCTCTTTGACCATCATACACCAGCTTGTTTGCTTTCTCATGTAGCATATATATACACCCTTAAGACACTGAAGTTGACTGTCAAGCATCAGTATTTCTAAAAATCGTAAGGAGCTTTTTTCTAATTTGGAGAGCAAAGACATATCCCTCAACAATCCTAATGAGATTTGAAGCAAGCAGTGAAACAATTCAAAAATCGTATCCAGACTGGTTCAATTATCTCAAAAGATAATATCTTTCATCCAAGAGATAATATCTCGTAATGATCAGGCCATCAACTTGCCAATGTTTATGTCAATAAAATTTGACTCTATACAAAGGGGAACAAGATAGAAAAGCCACTAGCTTATGGAGGTGCAATGAAAAACTTTCATTGGTCGACCTTTGTCTCATAGTTATAGGTACAATGCAATAAAAGTGTGTCTCATTTAGCCTTGTCAATGCAAATGAAATGACATTGAGCACCCTAATCAAACCGAGACAGTTCACAGTTGCAACCACGCACCTTATAAATGCATGAAGCAGAACAGGTTCATGTAATTCTCTCATTTTAATTTTCGGTCGTGGTAAACAAGAAAATGGAGAAAAGCAGGATAGTCGGAGAGCATGAGTTATCAGTCTCTTGATATTTTGGCTTTGCCGGTGAGATTATGTTCTATGTTGCTCTTGTAACCATCAGAAGGGCCTGATGGTGTCCATCATCTTTAGCTCGGGTAAAGCTCGAAGCCAAAATAATCATTTAAGGTTTGACCTTTTCCCTCAAATAAAGTACTATGTACTGACAGGGACTATTTTAGTTTCTCTTTGCCTTTATATATATATATACATATATATTAATTTTTTTATGATGGCTCCGAGTAGTATAACCCAAATCATGGACTTGATAGTAAGAAATCGTAAAACCGGAATTCCGGGACTTTAACAAATTTACCGGAATTCCGGTATATTTGCTTTTTGTTTTTGCTGTTTTAGCGTTCATTCTTTGCCACCCAGCCATTTCTAACCGCGCAAAGCGAATATGTTGTAGACCTGAAAGATAGCGCCGAGCACAGTCATGCGGGTGACCTTGAGTGGTCCTAAACCCGACAGTTCTGAAACTCTTTGGCAGAACCTGATTCGCCGCCTTGAGGCTCTTTCCCTGGAGCCCTCAAAGGTAAATGAAGAAACGAAATGGATGGCGTCAAGTGGAGCTTCAGAGACTCGATGGTTAAGTAGCAGCAGCTTTGACTATAACACAACTACGAGCCCAACAACCACCGAAAGTACTGCAGAAAGTACGAGTTTTGAGAGAACGTCGCACCCTGATTTAGAACCAGAGGAGGACGATCTGGTTGTCCTCCCATCATCTTCCTTAATTGAATATGATGAAATCTCAGAAGAGAGGACTGCGAACCAGAACTTCAATACAAAACATTGCAACATAAGAACTTCTTTGCCTTCTTTCTTATCATCAATTCAGCAGCCTAAAAGAAAACTTGGTGCTGTAACCAAGCAGCCGGACGTGCATTCACTTGTTGCGTCTTCTTGGGGTATGCGAAACAAGGATTATTGGTTTGTTGACGATGACGGGGTGATTACTTCCGAAGACTTCATGCAAGAGCCTTCAAATGGATCACTCCTGCAATTTTGCAAAGGTGTTGTTGTTATCATTTCTCTAGTGCTTCTCACGTTAGGACTCACTTTTTCTGTGGTTGACTTTTGTACGGTAGAGCTCCAAGGTTTACCTTGCACACTTTGGACTATTGCCCGTGAATTTTTGCTAGCTCGATCATTACCTTTTGTAGATGTGTTGTTTTCCTACATTGAGCAACTTCGAGAAGCTTTAACATGAGCTCGGTTAGTCAATTCTTATTGCTTTACAAAGGAAATGGAGGGAGAGAGATAGAAATGTAATATCTTCTCTCTTCGTTTCCTTGATGGACTACTGCATTGTACTTATTTGTAAAATACTCCTACCCTGTTACTGTTAACCGCCTCCTGTCTTTGCTTATCTTTGATTTTGGATTTTGATTATCGTATCATGGTGTCCTGATATTCTTCCTTCCAATTCTTTGAACTTCTGCAGATGAAAGCTCTTGCTATCCCATACTAAGTGAACTAGGTTTCTCCCGCTAGTTCATGTTCTTTGTCACTACTCTATCTTTCTCGCTAGATCACTATATTATATTCTACATCTCATTCATTTAGTCAAACGTTGTGATTATATGTGATGTTCTTGTCTCTACAAACTCACAACAAGAATTGGAAAGTTCCAATGCGCTTGTTATGTGCATCTATGACAACTGCTTCGTTGATTACATGTTGACTGTGAATATTTGACCCAAACTCAAAGTTATACTTCCAAACAGAACCAGAACAATTTGATCCAGGGTCCACTGCGCCATGTTCTTCAAACTCCATCGTGATTTGGAGAAAATATCACAGCCACCACGCTTTCAATTTTGGCAATGCCTGTCGAGTCTGGCCCGTCTCGGTTACTTGCAACATCACCAACAACAACAACAAGCTTTTAATTTGAAGACCAGCCCAGTATTAAGCTACAAATTCCTTTGCATTAAACTCTCTCTACTACTATATCTAAAATAGTAGATATATTAACCAGCTAAGTAGTGACTAAGAGATTCTTATTCTAAAGTACTAATTACGATCATATAGAGGTACTATTAGGTGCTAGTGCCTAGTATTAACAGTAACCCCTCTGGCTCAGCGACAGTCAAACATAGGAAAATACTAGAGAGAAACAGAGAGACAGACACACACGCGGACAATCAATCGGCAGTCTCAAACCATAGTACCTCGCAGGAAAGAGCGCCGAAGAAGCGCAAACTGAAAGCCTGTGGGGAGCTACAGGTTGTCTCTAACTCTGCCGCCTAAAACATTGCGTTGGAAAACTCTGTTAGCTATCCTCACGTGACCACTGTAATCAACCCTCCAAGGTGGCTTTTTCAGCAAACCGGTTATCCGCTCCAGAGACCCCGGAGCATAGAGCGGAGGCGAGTCTAGGCTGTTGCTTTCAGCTCACGTGTTGAGTAGGTCTCCTTGTTTTGTATCTTCCCTGGCTTCAGAGTGAAGACCATTCCTTCTTGTACAGGCGGGTTGCAAACAGCAACACCTTTTTTTATTTTACGTTTTAGAGCGGATCCTCCAAATCCGCAAGTCCTTAGATTGCTCATCAGTGATAGTTCATAATTGAGAGTTAATTTCTTCTGAGGAAGCAAAATGTCTTCAGGAGCCTCTGCATCAGGCGATGGAAGCTGGCGGGACCGCGATATAACACTGGTTGTAATGCACCCGTATTATCCCAAACCCGTGAATCTTTCATGGACCCTTACTCAGGAAGGCAAGATCCGGGATATCAAAGCCCTTCTCACTCAGGAACACCCCTGGAAGCCTGATGTGGCTGACCAGAAGCTAATCTTTCATGGACGAGTTCTCTCTGATGATGAGATTGTCCATTCTGTTTTTGCTCGCTGGCCAGCGGATGAGTCCATGACCTTACACCTGGTGACTAGCCCACCTCCCGCCCCAGAACCATCTCCACCCTCTTCAACCCCATCACCCCCTCCGCTTTGTCCAATTTCAACAAGCACACACTCAACTGAAGACTCTGGTCCGGATGACTCTCTACCTCGAATGTCAACAGGGGTATCTGAAGACATGAACGTTGAGTCAAGACTCAATCATGTGCCTCCTGACAGTAATTCTCCCTACCCACTGTACGAGCATGGGCAAAACCTTGGTGAGGTCGCAACTCTTGCTGGCTTGGCAGGTACAACGGGAGTTCACTCTGGCACTACCAATGCTACCCTAGGCGGGTCTGCCTCTGGCTCTGGCTTTGTGGACCATGGCCGTCGGCCTGTGCCACGCATGGTCCCTGAATACGCCTTGGACAACCAGCAGCTTCTCCAATTTCAGCAACAAATGCTTCATGAGATGGGTATGAGCCGACCACCTTCTTGGTCTGGCTTTGATCCAATTGCGCTGGCTTGGTTTAACGAGGAAGAAGAGAACTGGCGTGATTCACAGGCCCCTTGGAACGACCGGATGAACTCGATAGAAAATTTTGCCCAGGCGCTGGGGCAAAGCAGCAGGACATCTTCAAATATGCTACACCCCATAGATGGCGCCAGTCAACAAGCCGGAAGAACAGGCAGTATTGGGGGCGATGGCATTAAACCACATGACTCTTTGGATGAAGAAGACTTTAATGAAGAACAGGAGGAGCCTCAATCGTATGAGGAATGTATCGCTTCATTTAAATTTCATTACGAGAAACTCATGCGGGCTATCGAGTTGTCTCAACGTGTCCAGGCTACTGCTGCTCGGCTCATACCTATGCATGCTATGGGAGACATGATGCCGGGCCAGCATTACCCCTTTTGGGGTGCTACAGGTCACGCCGGACAAGTGTCTGCATTTTCAGCTGGGTCAAATTTTGCTGCTGCGCAAACACGAGGAGGTTATAACCATTCACAATCTACGCATCAACACGGCCAGTTCACTGATTATTTGCGCCGCCATGCAGCCCAGCGTGCTCAGCGGGATCCATCTGCACATGATGAACCACGACATGATGGTGAGTATGCCCATCGCCCTGACGTCCAAGCTGAAAACGAGCGACACTTTGACGGAGATGCTCCAGGTGCAGCTGTGGCAGCGGGCGGTGCTTTAGGGGCTCGTGGAGCACGCGGTCGGCATGAAGCTGGAGTTCCTGTCTTGCAGCGTGTGATTGTTATCAATGTGCAGCTCATTATCAAACTTGGTTTGGTAGTGTACTTTTTGAAGAACGATACCTCTTCTGTACAGTTTTATATGATGCTCCTGGGCGCAGCGCTTATCTACCTATATGAAACTGGGTATTTGGAGCCAATTTTGGGCACGCGTGAACAACAAGTTGCCTTTTTCCACCGGCAGCGTTTGCATGAGCTTGGTCATATTGCCACTACTGAGCAAGTTCCGAATGGCTTTGTTGCTGACACGTACTACTTTTTCAAGGCATTTGTTTTGTCAATCATCCCCTCCTGGAATGTTGTCGCTCGTGCAGACGAACAGCAAGAACCTGCAAACCGTGCGGCGGACCTTCCAGCTGACCAGGGAGTCGAGGTTGCTTAATAGTGCTGACAAAAACCTGCTCGCCCCTAATGTTTAGTATTGCAGTGACCAAGAGTCTTGTTTTGTTTGTTTTTATCTTCTACTAATCTCTAGCTTTGCTTGCCTAGCATGTATATCTCTTAGAATTATAGCTTTTTGATTGAATAAATTTTTGTCTTTACATATTCACTTCAATACTCTCTTCATTGTCAAATGTTCTTATTTGTTTTGTTTTATTTCATTTAACTGGGATTGCCCCATACTCTGAATCAAGAACTTCGAAGTATTAATATTTGTTCAAACCCCTCTATCAAGATATACTGTTTAAAATACGTAGGAAGCAAAAACAAAACTTCTTCTGTTTTTATAAAGTAAGGATATTTTGCAAGAGCACAATCCGTAATTGTGAAATAATAAAGGAAATCGCTCCAGCGGAGCCAACCGTTAAAGGGCGGCACACTTCAAGCAGACGCAGGAGCAACGTATCAGTAGCATATGAGTTCCTTCATTGCAATGTCAGTCTGACTAATTCGCAATAAAGTAACCCGATTGCGCAACTTTCTCTGTTCTTTTGTATTTGTGCTTTATAAAAATGATGTAGTCAAAGTTGTGTTGGTCAGATGATATATCGTCACACACAGAAAGTGCATGAAGTCAAATCGAAGCGAGTGTTCACGAGCCCAAGCACATCAACCAGTCTGGCTGAACAAACACAGCCTTTCATTGTGTTCACGCAACTGGGGAGTCCCTCTACCAGCTAAGTCAAGGTTCTACATTGCTAAATCGGGGTTATATAACTCAAAGCGAGGGAAGTGTATTGATTTGTGATAGGACCCACTCTTTAAATGAGGTGACTCGGAGATTCATTGAATAATGTTTTGAGAATGAATGCTTGACCTAAGAGTTCCTCGATTCTAGCTACGTCCCAGTCACTGGTTGGGAGGTTTTGCAAAAAGATGAGTAAATCCTGAAAGCTCATCCGCTGTAGCTCCCCTGACCAAGTTACCAACAGAGCAGCACAAACGTATACATGAAACGAATCAAACCCCTCTCGGTCTTCTGCTAGATAAGTATCCCAAAGGCGCACAATTGAATTTAACTCAAGTTCACGCACTAAAAGACAATTCATCCATCGAAAAGCAAACTGGTTAAAGTCCACATGCTCTTTCTGTAAATGATCATGTAAAGGTTGATCGATTCGTTGAATTATACCTTGTAAGCGGTAGAACATGCGCTGTAGCCCTGGTTGCAGCATGGTGTAGTGGTCCTGGATGCCATCCAAAAGTTTAGTGAGACACCAGTAGGAATCAGCCTCTACCGCGCGAAGAATTTCTGGGTCAACGGTGGAAGCATCATAAGCGTTAATAGTCTCAATGTCCCCGCCACTAATGTGGTGAGCAAGAAAGACTACGTAGAAGGGTGTCACTAAATCATTCATGCCTTGCACGTAACCACTGGCAGGATGTCTAATTGCCCAAATGTACAGCATACGTTCAAAACTCCGGCGGACTTCATCGCAATGGAATAGGGGCATTCCAGGGTTTGTTCGTGGGATATCAAGCAGAATTTGGCGGAGCATCTTTTGGTCGTCCTCAGAACGCTCTGCATCTGCATTATTATAATACATGGGCAAGCAGTCGAAGTACTCTTGGCGCTTCCTTTGAAGTGTGACCTCACGTCGGTCTCGTTTTGTAGGTAAGTATCCTAGAAGTAGCTGCCACACAGGCCCGCGAACTCTATCCGGCACGCGTGTCCAGCTCGCAGCTCGCAGTTTATCTAAATCCAAATCAGGTGACCGGAGTAGGTTATCAAATAAGATGTCTTTCGAGGACAGTACAGGTTTCAGAGTATTGTCTCTTGGCGCTCCATGAGAGAGGCCATTTTGTTTTTGTACGCCATTCATTGGTCTTAAGAAATGCAAATAAAAGCTCGTGAGACTCTAGCTCTATCCTTTCAAGCTAATTTATGCAAACAAAACAAAAAAGCAAGACCGTCCACCAAAAGTTGATTTGTTTTACTCCGCTTCTTCTTCCTCCTCGTTCTCTTCTTTACAGATTTAGGCCTAAGTCTTATTGAAAGCTTGCTCGAATCTCGGCTGTTATTCTCGCAAGGCAGTTGCTCTTGCTTGTTGTTATACTAGGGTCACCAAGGAGGAGAAGTCCAGCCCCCGCGAGCTTTTCACCTCCACGGTGTCCCTGTTTGGCTCTCCAATCTCGCTCGAACAGAGACTTAGAGACTGTGCAGCGGCCTATAATAATAATGTGATATTCCTTCCACACGGACACAGCCTTCCTGTGCACGCGCGCTATCTACGCACGAGTTTGCGGTAAGGGAGTGAGAAAGCAAGAAATCTGAGTTGATGTCGATGGATCAAAGTTTAGGGAGAATTGACTGTTCATCCATCTTCTACTTCAATATAAGACTTAGTAGTAGA
The DNA here is from genome assembly GCA_004764695.1 of Schizochytrium sp. TIO01. Lineage (NCBI taxonomy): Eukaryota > Bigyra > Thraustochytrida > Thraustochytriidae > Schizochytrium > Schizochytrium sp. TIO01. The sequence continues at coordinate 5,320,826 of SMSO01000014.1, read as the reverse complement.
AGATAGTCAATTAACCCTATATACCACTAATACTAGAATGCAATGTATAGGCTCAACACGAAATAAATGTGGGAGAACAGACTAAAGATTAGCAACAGTATTGGTCGCAAAACTTTAGGATTCGCGCCGAATTGTCTGATAACCCGGGAAAGGTCTAATTGAGCTCACCTAGCTCATGTGTGCTATATTTTTATGGCCCACTACTTTGTAGATGGAGTACAGCTCCAATTGTTAACCTGGGATGACAATTGTGAAAAATGATGATGAACACAGACATAAAATATACCCAGCATGCAAAATCCCTGAGCCCCTGACAGCTCAGGGTTGCGCTGATTAGTATTCAAGGAGAGTCCAAACCCACTTTCTATTTGATTTGTGTCGTAGATTAATTTCATCCTTGTTGCTAATCCTATGCGATGTAGTAGATGCACCACACATGATGCTGTCTATTAACGGGGAAAGCAAAGTTATCGTTTTTCTACATTATATCTTTTGGCGATAGTTTTATATGCGCCAGACAGCCACTCTACAGAGCTTCAAAAGCCGCATCTCGAAACGTTTGACTTGCTTGTAACTTAGCTCCACAGTTTAGTTTACAATCTCAATCTGCTACTACCCGGATTGAACCAAATACGCCGTCTCGAACCAAGTAGTAGAAGCTCTTCTTGAGTGAGTTCTAAGTTTGGGTAGCATAAGCCCTGCATGGGTCGTCAAATATGCTTCCTTGTATATATGAAATTAGAAAATAGAGTTTATTTTCTTGATTATGATCTGCTGTTATATACATCGACATGTTAGAACAATGCAACTACTGATGGTTTTGAGATGATCAAAAGTGACAATAGCTCATAGTACCATGCAGTCTGTTTGTTAACTTTCCTGAACAATGCCTTAATCTACATAAAGTTTTGGAGACACAAGCTAAGCAGCTGGTTATGTGATTCACTTTTAAACCGTAGATAGTCCTATATGCTTTTAGTTGAATTTTACCAAGTAAAAGGATTTATAGATTTATAGGAGCAGCCTCTTACTGGTGAGAGTGCTTTTCAGCGAGATGATGAGCTCTACTTTCATGATTCTACCTTTTGAGATGAATGTGTCATACCACCCTTGAAATCTTTAAAAGGAGCTCCACTTCAACAAGAATATCAAAACAGAAGGAAGCCACTAAAATATTAAAACTTCCAGAACAATATAATTGTTGGTCTCACTTTCGAGGACATCAGCCTGCTAAATTGTGGCGGGTGTTAGGTTTATTATTTAGCTATGATTGAAAAATGTAAATTGTGCTAGGTAGCTATACTGAAAAACCTTTGTATAGACTCTGTTGCGCTGTCGCCGCGAAAACTTTCCGAAAACCAAGCTGGATTTCGGTTCTGTTTATAGCAAAATCTTCAAAGCAGGTTCAACCGATCAATGGGAGACCCCTCGAATCAAACCAAAGTTAAATCTCGGGACACTGCTTAGAAGATGGCTTTATACCTTAGCTGGTGGCACTTGTTATTTTTATGCCATTCTTAGGTTGTCCAAAGTGAGGTCCATCACAATTCATACAGATAGCTTGAGTTTTTTCACCCAAGTTAAAAAAAATTAACTCAGTACCCCTGACTAGTGAGAGTACAATTTATAACCCAATGAGGGAGGTGGTACCAGGTAGTACCTATCGTGCTCTTTTTGGAACGTGCAGACAAAACCCTGAAGCTCACGATTTCCTGCAGTGTCTGGAATCAGCCACCTCAATTCAACTCACTTTTCGCATCAGTGCTACCAGGAATAACTGGCTAGCTAGGATATGCCTGGCTAGCTATTTAGCTAGTATACATACTAGCTAGGTAGTACTACTCAGGAACTGCGAATCCCCATCCACCTCACGGTCATTCTCCAGAACTTAAGAATAATGAGCTGGAGATATTCTGCCTTGGAAACCCCAACGAGTCCCACACGTTCAATCTCTTCCGCACGCATTTCCTTTTTGCCCATTATTCCATCATTATTCCATCAAAGCCTGTGTTTTGCTTTTGTTTTGGCTTTTGTTTTGGCTTTTGTTTTGGCTTTTGTTTTGGCTTTTGTTTTGGCTTGTTTGATCTTTTCATCCTATGAAGAATATATCATCATTGAATAATCTTACGTACCTAATAACAGGCAAGAATTCCAAATTGACTCTCCGAATCGTCCTGGTCGGTGATGGGTGTCGAAGCTGCCTTCTTCAACGCCAACACCGGCCTCTTAAAAGCAGAGAGCAGAGACTAGCCACGAGGCAGAACCAGAGACAGGCCTTCCTTCTCCTCATCAGCTCCCACCAAGGGAGCAGATAGGTACGTACGTAGTGTCTCAAAGCTGTTGCCGCCTGCCTGAGCCGTGTTGATTCTTCAATGGGTCAGGCAAGGTACCTGTACCAAACGAGTCGTTGCTGGACCACAGAACTCAGGTTCGCCTCCGAGGTCTGTTTCCCCGTTCCCTCATTGGTGGAGGTAGGCGCAGGAAGGAACTCTCCTCTTTGTGTGGCAGCAAGTTCGTGTGGGAGCAGGTCCTCGCGGAGCTCATCCGCCAAGAACTAGCTAGCTGCCTTGGACCTAAGCTCTTGAAGTTCTTCCGCCCAGCTCAAATGGCCCCATCAGTCATGACAGATGGACGGTGGATGGATGGATGGATGCGCTTGTGCTCGAACGGTTCTTCTGTCTTGATGATATCGATCTCCATGATACTAGCTAGCTAGGTTCCTGCGCACTACATCGTCGATCTGTGTAATTTCATTCAAGTTGGATGATTCTTGAACTACGCAGTAAGAAATCACAGTGAGAGAGATAGTCTTGGCACTCTCACTTGCCAGCGTCAAAGCCTTGCATGAAAGCTGTCGCAGTGTCTGGCCAACACCCAAAGGCAAGGCCAAAACAATCACATCAGTTGAGTTGTGAGAGTGGCTGGCAAATGAGTGGGGCTGGAAGATTTCATAACTCATTCCCTCTGTCTGACTGCCGCCTGAGAAGTAAAGTGCCTACGTTCTTACTGTCTGTACAAACACAGTGCCTTTCTTTCTCTAGAGCTGTGTACTAGGTCGTAGCCTACTACTACTTTGCTAGCTCGTTCGTTGTGGGAGTTGAGGCTTCGCAAAGTTCGCTTCTTTTCCTTTTTCTCTGATCATGGCTCCTAACACAGTGTAGACTCGGAGCCTGCGTAGTCAATAGGAGTCTGCTTCTCTGCCGGCACTGGCAAGCCCTCGTGTTATGATCTCCTATTAGGTAGAGTACCTCGAATGGCTTTCGTGAATTATTGCCACTGCATTTCTGGGCACGCGAACGCTTATACACTCTGTGATTGACCACAGACTCAGTTAGTGTTATATAGCAACAGTACTAGTATTCTATGTAGGTGTTTCGTAGTAGGGCTCACTATTCGAGATTGTTATAAGGCGAGAAGAAACCCATAACGTGGCTATATAGTTGACTACATGGTCCTACTACTACCTCTTTCCTCTGAGTATGATTGTTAATTTTTATTTTTATTTTATTTTAAAATTAAAGTAAAAAGAACTGCTGCTACTGTAGATAGATAGATAGGGAGTTAGTGTTGTTGTTTTTTCTTTTAAATATAAATTGCACTAGGCCTATAGACAAAGAAGAATAAAAGAAAGCTAATTCAAAGTGAGACAGCTCAGCTCCGGCAGGTCATTCATTCAATCGCTCATTCTCACTCATTCATCCTTCTTCTCGAGGTTTCGTCTCTCAGGTTCATTCAAAAAGAGGCATTTGAAGACTCTACCGAGAGGGCCTGACTAGATAATATTTCTCTGATTTGCGTTCAACCAGCGAAGGAGGTAGTTCCGCTTCGCGGCCTCCTTGACCTTGGTTCTCTCGTTCGTCCTTCTGCCCCACGCCGGGCCTTGGTGCTTCTTGCTTTGTCTGCACAGAACAACCAAACGACTAGACAAACAAACCACTTCAAGTACAAGCACACCTCGTTCACGAGTCTTAAGTAGCCTTGATCTCCGACTAGAACGTCTCCTTGACTTCAAGACACTTCAACTTCTGCACGTTCCGAACTCCTGTGTCCTTCGCTCGCTCTGAGTTATACACAGAGTGAATCGAAGAGAGTGACAGAGGCAGAGTCAGAGTCCTATTCAAAGGTGAGAAAGCAGCAAGTCTTTCTCGTCTCCGCCACAGGACTACAGCTTGCCTCTCATTGAGTGCCTTTCAGAGCGAAGTCTGAGCTGAGCAAGTAGCGGACAAACAGCAGGTATACAGCAGATCTGGTCTAACTAGAGTCTGTCTGCCTGCCTGCCTGCGATCATGCGCGACGCAAGCGTGCTGGTCTGCGGTAGCGTGGGCAGTGGCAAGACTTCTCTGTCTCGTGAGCTCGTACGCACTCCCCGTGTAGCCTCTTCTCCACTGGGTGGTCTGAGCGGTCTCGTGCACGACAATGTGTCTGCGTCAGGGTGGTCTCTGAGCACGGCCTGGCTCACCACAGAGCTCTTCGGAGCGGCCTTCATCGCGGAGAGTGCAGATTGGGCGGAGAGGACCTTCACGTGGACGTATGGGACTTGGCGCGGCTTGAGCACGTAAGCTCAGGCTTGGCTCAGACGTATTTCCGCCGCGCACACGTGGTGTACATTGTCTTCGATGTGACCTCGCGTGCCTCCTTCGAGGAGGTGGCGTACTGGCATAAGTTGGCGCACCAGGAAGGACCTGCGCAACAGATATGCTGCATCCTCGCGCATAAAATTGATCTTACGCGGCGCAGGCAGGTCTCTCTGGAGGAGGCCCGTAGCTTGGCCGCTAGACTAGGAGTCCGGCTGCTGGAGACCACTTGCCAGGGCATGGGCCCTGACCTGCTGCGGGCTGCTTTCTATGAGGCCATCTCCACGCTGATGGCACAGAACAACATCGCTGTGCGTCCGGCAGGGGACCTCTCCTTGGCGCAGATTCCCTTTGGTGCCATAGAGCCCAGAGAGCCGTGCAAATCAATCTTGCAAAGATTAAAGGAGGCATTAAGTCGGAGCGCGAAAGCCGCTGCCGGCCAGATGCAAGAGGAGAGGAGGCGTGTGTTGCAGTGGATGGCAGACCAGGGAGTTCCTGGAGTCAGTGCAGATCTGCTCACAGTCGCAAAGCTCCTAAGGGTGTTATCGATTGGGTGGGCGGATCTTCAGGCTGTGGAAATGTTGCGAGGTGCCCACATGCTCGGACTGGACAAAGAGCGTCAGATTAAGGAGACGGAATGCGCCACGCAACGTGATCTTCGTGACAATGAAGTGCGTTGTCCACTAGGTTGCGGGTCAATCCTCCTGGATAGGGCATCATCCATCTACGAGCACGTGTCTGATCAGTGCAAACTTCGACAGGTTTCTTGCCCTTTGGGATGTAAGTTTGTTTTATATAATCAATAGGTACCCTTGCAAGTGTTGGGTATTTGATTCATTGGAATATTTGTAGCGGTACAGTAGAACTAACGCTTTTGTCCTGGTTTGTTTTGTTCTTTGCTTCATTTCTTAATTAATTGATTGCCGGAATGATTATTTGCTGGGTTGGTTGAATATTTGGTTTTTTACTGCTGTAATGCTCATATAACGTACAGGTGGTGAGAAAGTTCCTTTTGAGGATGTGCACGATCATGTCAAGGGGGATTGCGCCAAAAGGTTTGTAGAATGTGAGACTTGCTCAGAGCTTGTAGAACAGGGCAAACTCGTCCCTCATACTGAGCGCTGGAGATACTTTTCCCAGCAGCTTTGGACAAAGAATGACTTTGTGCATTGGGCGGCTTCTGAACTTAACGAGGATGCTGCTAAACACCTCCTAACTGAGGAGGCTTTCCACGTCTCAAACTTGGACACTCATAGTCTTGCCAGCTTAGTCCGTTGTTCTCTCGAGGTTGTTGAGGCAGCGCTCCCGAAGAAGTCTAAGGTTCAAGAGAGTTCAGAAATTGAGATTGACGTCGACCACAGTGATGTTGCGTTCGCTAGCTACCAGAGCCAAACGGTGAAGCCTGCCCTAGTCGAAGTTAGCGTTGCTAAAGAGCGCTTGGTACAAGCACAGCTTGAATCGTTGGGGAGAAACAGTACCAGGACTTCGTCAGAGAAGGCGCCTGTAGTAACTGTTGAAACCTCAGGCACTTTTCCATGTGATGCTTTGGAGGATGAGGGGTCTGATGAAGACCTTTCCAAGCCTTTGTCCAATCAAGTTGAGAATAGCAACCCAGCAGAGGACAATAGCGATGATATTTCTACTTCTCTTCAGCCATCTTCTCCTCGCCCTGTGGAGGACGACGATGAAATTGCAACTCATGACGAAGAAGAAAACGAAATTATTATGTCAAATATCATGTTGCTCGATGACGAAGAGCAAGTGTGCGCAAAAAAAAATATCGCGCGGAACAAAACGATGAGCGTGATGCATATCTTGAGCCCCAAGAAACATCTGCCATTGATGTTAGGAAGGGTGTAGAAAATGCCAACGATGGAGAGTCTACAACACCCCCCAAAGCTCTTTTGGCGAGCATTTCCCAGTTTAACCGCGAAAAGCTTGAGCATATTGATGCACATGCTGAGAAGGAGAGTCGCCTTGGAACAGATAAGAAAGCTGCTCCAGAAGAATCGAGATCTCTCATCACAGGTATTGCCAACTTTGATCGGAGCAAGCTGCGCCACACTGCACCACTTGATAATAAAAGCAACTCTGAAAAAGAGAACAATGCACCGACTTCATCAAGTTCAAACCCTTTAGTTGCAGGGATCGCCAATTTCGATAGAAGTAAACTTAAGCATACGAAGCCCACGCCAGCAAATGAAAAGTTGTCAACACGGGCCGGCAAATCCCCTCATGGCAGGCATTGCGAACTTTGATCGTTCTAAACTTCGGCATGCAGAACCGAATAATGAGCATGATGATTCGGTTGGCTCGGTTTCCCCAAAAAAGAAGAATTCGTTTGGACCAGCGGGGAATTCTCTATTCAACGCTTTAGCGGAAGCCATTGAGCGCCGCAGAGAAGCCATTGAGGGTTATGATGATTAGATATTATTAGCCACCCAAATTTGTAGCAAACCTATTTCTGTAGTCTAATTAGTTTGTCATAAATAGTGTTTTTGTTTTTTGAAGTTCACTAGGATCTTGCAATAAATCCTCCCTACATCTTCTCTTTCGTAAATAAATCATGTCAATCGCAAGATCATGCTCGCTCTTGCGTATGCATGCGCCCACATTATCCTCTATTTTTATTTATTTGCTTATCGTCAGAGGCTTGGTACACATCTACGTAGTTTGCAATGAAACTCGCGAGCTTCGGGTAGGGAAAGGATCCAAGATAAGAACACTTTGTGTGTCTTTGTTTGATGAATTCATTTATATGATTAGTTAGTTATGTCTGGAAAACGAAGAAGACATGACAGAAGATATCGTTTGTAAAAAGAGCGCGAGATCCCAAATAAGACGTATCTAAACGATTCACCCCCCACCAATTCTTGTTATTTTCGTCTCCAATGATCCGGTTGTGCGAATTTGGTTTGTCACGGAAGAAGAAGGAGAGCGGCAGGAAAATAAGAGTGCACGCAGAATCCAGTCCCTTCCTTAGCAAGCAGAGACGCAAGCTAGCTAGCTCCCAGCAGCAGGTATATAACGACAGAGAGATTTACTTTATCTAATAGAGCATTGAGCGTCCAGAGTTGCGCATGAAGTTGCGAGCACCTGCGAGACCCGCCACGGTGGTGCCGCCGATGATGCCAGCAAGAGCCATGGTCTTGGGGCCCTGGGTGCACTTGTAGAGGAGGCCAGTGAGGGTAGCAGCAAGGACCGGGTTCACAAACTCATCACCACCAACGTAGTCCTCAATGTGCATGGTCTCAGTGAAAGCTTCAATGCAAGAGTACATCATGGCGAGGGCGCCGAGGGCGTTACCGAAGCGAGAGCCGTAGCGGCCACTCTTGTTGAGAATGCTGTTGACACGGATCTTGAACTTGGAGCTTGGTGCAGTGCGGAGACCGTTTACAACACCAAATGAGCCACCAAGAGCGATACCTCCAAGGTATGCGATACCACTGTTGTAGCACATGCGCTCGTGCCAGGCCTTGGGCTCATAGTAGAGGTATTCTGGCTTGTAGGCACCAGTAGCAGCACCAGCACCAGCACCACCCTGAACGCCACCAAACATGGGGGAAAGGGTGTTGGGGTTTACAGAGCCAAGATTGGCGAACGGGTTAGGGGCCTGGTAGCTGTAGCCATCGTACTCGTTGGCAGCACCGCCGGCTGCACCGCCAAGGGCGTACATGTCGCCAGCATCGCGTTCCTCGGTAGACATTGTAAAAGGTGTTTGTTAAGTGTCGCTGTGACAAGTTTAAGCCCTTTGAGTGATACTTTGATCAACTTCCTAAGTGAACTGCGAACTCGAGCAAGGAAGTCTTGATCGAGGAGGGTTGGCTGTGGTGTTTGTTTGGTTGTATGTAAGTGGTTTGAAGGACCAATAGATTGATCAATCACAATCAGTCAATCAATCAGTCAAACAATGAATCGATCAATCAATCAAGAAAAGAAAGAACGTAAAACAGAGTTGCAAGCGTCGGTTCCCAAGAGAAGATGGTGATGATCGTCCAGAACGAAGCAGCGTGCGTACGTATTTGAGTTAGTCAAGTATGTCCCTTTAGTTGTCAATTGGACTCTAGCCGGTTTCTGCGATGGCAGTACCAGGCAGAGAACGATGCCAAGAAGGTGAGATGGTGGTGGTCTACAGTCGCTCTATATCTGTCTCTCTCTCTCTCTCTTCAACACTCTCTTCTCTTTCTCTTTCCTTTTCTTTCCTTCTTTCTTTTCTTTTCTTTTCTTTTCTTTTCTTTTCTTTTCTTTTTTCCAGGTTTTTTCTCGACTTCTCCTCATCTCTCTCATAATTTCTCTGTTGTTCTTTGTTTTGCTCTCAGAGTCTGTCTGTCATTGATGGACTTTGCTTTCTTCGTGTTACGAGCAGTCTATGAAATTGCGAGCAACACAAACATAGCAAGCCAACCCAAGGAAGACACAGCCTGAAGCATAAAACATAACCAACACCTACAGCAACATATGTATTAATAACAACAACGACGACAAAAATCACAACCACAAAAGAACAGCACGTTCCCTTTTCCTGTTCTAGTCGCTGTTGTTCTCGCTGTTCTCGCCACTGTCTCTCACGTCATTGTTGTTGTTGTTGTTGTTGTTGTTGTTGTTGTTGTTGTTGTTGTTGTTGTTGTTGTTGCTGCTGCTGCTGCCACTGTTCTTTTATTTGTTTCTCTCCTCTTTCTCTATTCTTCTTCTTTTCTTTTTCATCACGTCCTCCGTGCTTTCTTCCGACTAAGATGTCCCTACCTGTATCCATAGCCCTTGAGCATGGGAACAAAGTGTTGCTTCTTCCTTTCTGTTTTTCCTTCTTTCTTTCTTTTTCTGCGCTGACCATTGAATGAATGAACTAAAAGCATCGCACTGCTAAGGCCCTGCTAGCGAGCTACTATCTAATCAGCAGCTACTTGCTAAGCAACCTATTGCATTGTAGCTGCACTTAGAGTGTTCTTTCTGATAGGAAAAAGAAAAACTCCGCGAAGTCATTCATTCATTCTTCTTCTCATGTTCATGCTGCTCATGCTCATTCGATTTATCGTCATCAAAATCATCACAACTGTCATCAGCATTTCCAGCGCCTACTCACATTTTGGCACTCGTGCGGAAGACAGGAGAAAGAAAGAGCGAGCACGAACTTAGTTTAGTTTTTGCAGTGCGAATTGTAATGCGAATTGAAAGGAAACTCATCGCGCTGTCATTTTTGGTCTTGAGATCTCATTACGATGGCACACAGAGAGAGCGGAAGACGCCACAATCAATGCGGAATTGACAAAGGAAACGCAGCGAAGAGCAACGAAGAGCTCAAGCGCAACTCACTCGAGCGGTACGCAGAGAGATGATGTCAAGTCCAAGAAAGAAGAATCTAACACCTCTATTTAGACGGATGGATTCCACGATTCGTCAAGAACCAAAAGACTGGTTCTCTGCAGAAATCCCTAAGGAAAGTGCCGCAGAATGAGCGCAACACTTCTCGCCATAAGGCCTTCTCCACACAGGAACCTATCTAGAGACCTGAAAATAACAGTGAGAAGAGGAGGGAAAAGCCCATGAGCAAGTACAACGGAGACGAAGAGCGAGACAAACAAAAGAAGGGGCCAGGATCCACAGCAAAGCAAATGTGCATAAAAGAACAGAACACGAGAACAGAACGAGAAATAGATAGACATAGTGGTGGAGTGCGGGAAGAATGAAGCGAGAACTTGCATATTTTCCATTTGTGATGGTATTGCGTTGGGATGATGGCTGAAGGCAATGGGCAAATGCGGTGCAGTGAAGCAAATCCGTTTCATCCAATTGCAACTTCCAGATCATCTAATCGTCAGGTAACAACGAGTCCCATAGCCATTATACAAATATCATTTTAGACCACACAGACTTCACTTTGATCCTCGGTCGAAAGATCCGCGTGATCAGTGAATTATTGAATTGGTGAGTGAGATGAAACAACAGGAGATAGGATGAATGGAGATATGATGTTTTTTAAACATGATGATCTCAAGCTTGAACTTTACATCCTTCACGAAGCACTCATCCGATCTCAGAAAACGAAAAAGCCATAGGCACACATGAGGGTACAAAACCATGTCCTCCAATTGGTTTTAAACTTGCTTGCACTTCTCTTGTTTTTTTTTAATTCTTTGTAGATCTGCTTATCTACATCTCTCGGCCTCCCGTTGCAGTACTATGCTAACTAACTTTCTTTGTGTGTCTCATTTTGTTTCTACACCAGACCTCAGAACCCATTTGCTCATACAACACATTACAACACATTAAACCCTAAGCAAATCCAAAAGCATAGAGCGGGGAATGTCTCAACAGCAACCACATCCCAGAACGAATGACAACAACCATCAAGAAGAATGAAGGAAATTAAGAACCAGAAGCGTCAGGAGGTCTGACTAATCATCTCGGCTAGCTCAAAGTCGTCTCCTATGACAAAGGCGCTGTTTCTCTCCACCACTCCAATCTGCAATGTTTTGTTGCCTTTTGGCACTGTTGCTGTCGCTGTCGCTGTCGCTGTCACTGATATTGTTGTTGCTGTGGTCTGTTTGTGTTGCCTAGGTTCCCTACTAGGTTGATCGAGATTAAACGCTGCCGCACCTGAGCGAAGGGAAGGAAAGTAAACGAGACAAGAGGACGCGAGCCGCCAGACAGCCAGAGAAATAAAGAATATAAATTGTGATTGCCCAAAAATCCCTCTCAACTCTACCTTGGCCTAAGGAAGAGCAGAGAAGCGACAAGACCAAACCTGCGCAAAGCAAAGTAATTTAGGATGATGAACTCCTACATTCTTTGCAATAGCACCCTGGATCCACTGCAGACAGTAGCAACGACACCACCCACACTAAGGAAACTGTTCCCTGAGTGTATGCAACATGCGCCCCCAGCTCTGCGCAAGCAAAGCCAGCGTGCGTCGTGTCAACTTACCTTGGCTAGCTCCGTGAATGGAAAATGAATGAACGTAGAGCAATCGAAGATGATGCTGCCACCACTGCCGCTCACTTCTCCTAGGTACCACTTAAAGGAAACTCTATTGGGCACTACGCGAGGAGTTCTTTACTTTGAACAATTACCTCTCACTACGCAGTATAGTATACCACCATACTGATTAGTATGTAAAGTCTATATTTGTCTAGTGAAAGCCCGTTCCTTCGAGATTACACTGTTCTTTCATGCGTTCTTTGAGGCTTTCAACAAAAGCTGTTTTTGTATTTGAACCCAATAAAACTCCAAGCAATAATAGGAGCAACCTCTGAGAGTGCCCAGGTCACAAGTGCTGAGGCTGTCAGGAACCTTGAACTCTACACAGCAAACTTGGAATTGGCTAGAAAGAATAGCTTCAAAGGATTTCATTCAATGGCGCCGCCACTACGCCGTAGTAGTCATTTGAGAAATCTCGATGAGTAAGAAATCTGCGGAGGAGTCAGAAGAGGACATGTCTAACATTCCTTTGCTGTTTGAATACTCAACTCTATCAAAGAAGTCATCTTCTTTGAGAGTCCTCTCCATGAATTTTGGCAACTCTTTATCAGTTATTCGATGGCTCAAATCCTTTCCATCAGATGGATAAATGTGTAAATGTGTGATTTGCTGGTACAATCAGAGTTAGCTACCACAACGCGAGGTTATTGGGCTAGCAAGACGTATGTCGATGTCATCTCTGCTAGCACTACAATACTCTGTTCGATTAAAACTTTCCTCGGCTTTTAAATATCTAAAATACCCTCGAACCTTTAGAACAATGGTATTCAGGTAGCTTCAGAAAGAAAAAGATAATTTTACTTACCCTACACCAACTTTCTACAACTTGTAAACTAACCTCCAAAAATTGGAGATTGCCAAGATAAAAAACAACAATAAAAAGAGATTCTTCACAACAAGCTATAAACACAGTCTAGGAAGGGGTCACAGACTTTCCCAACGTTTCTACTTTTACATTACGCTTATCTCCATAGGACTCCTTTATGAAAATTTCACGATAACAGATCAATACCAAACCTCAAAGCCTGTACTCTTTAAAAGTTGCCTAGTTGATTCTGTAGTTTATACTCTCCAAAGTGTTCATCAGCTAGGGTAAACTATGAAAAGACCTTAAAAATAGCAATCTACTCAGCGATCGTACACATTTGAAATTAACGCTAGTGAGTGAAAAAAAATGAGATCACCCAATGGTGCTTTTCATCATTCAAACAAAAGGAAACTGTCGGTACAACTTTTGATATCCAGAATACTAGTTGAGGCATGCCTAACTACCTGTTGTTGTAATAATTACTTTTTTTCAAAGGTCATCGCTCGATATCAATCACATTCCACTCTTTCCAACACGAAGGATTCCAACTGCAGACTTTAAAATATAAAGGTGACTATTGCGATAGATGATACTACTCACTTCCTACTCTTCATGCACATTTCTTAGAGGTACAGAGACTGTAGTTCTTTCTTTTGCTTGCAGAAGCTGCATAATCTGATCCACATGCACCATCGAGTCGCTACTCAGCTTTCTGTCGTATCATTGTTCGCCACAGCCTTTTTATATAGGTAAAGTCAACGTAATTTGCTTGCTGGATCTTAGTACTAAATACTTTTGGCTGCCACGGTATCAATGTATCTCAATCCTGTATTGTGCAAAACTGGAAATAGGCAAAAGTGATAGTGCTCTATCTTCGCATCTCCTTTCGTTACTGCGGTGTTTGTAAGCTAGACTATCCGTAATCCCCTTCGCTCTCAAGAGAATTAGTTTAGACCTCTCTGAGTTGTAAGCACCCCCCACCTTGCTAGCCTTGCAACGTAGACTATCACAATTCAGCTGTTATCAAACGTACAAGCTTTTGGATGAACTGATACCTCTTAGGTAATACCTAGAATGGCCATCGGCCAAATTTGCCGCTTCCAGTATTCACCTTACAAAGCAAATATGCTTAGATGAGGAGCCGCCATACTTTTTTATCCTAAATCTGGGTTTAACAATTGGTAAAATACGAGGAACGCGCAAAACTGAGCGAGTGAATCTATGCAACGAAGCTCAAGTTTCAAGTTTTCATGTGGGTTAGAAAGTGCTGGAGATTAAGCAACCTTTCTCATTTCCAAATTTTATATGGCGTAGTCTTTTGCTACGCATGCATGATGGAGTTACTTCGTCGAAATGCAGAACCGTTGATATATGCAATTAATCTTTTATAAAAGGTAACCTTCATGGACATTATCGAGGGTTCACTCGAACACGAACACGTATTGTGACACACTCAGCAGCAGAGTGCTAATTAGCTACATTTGCCAGTGAAATTTGAAGAGTTAAAATCATACTACCTACCTACCAATCGTAGATGGTTAGTACTACCTACTACCACAGTTAATAACATTTTTTGAGCGTGTGAATTATTCACCAGGGTCGGCGATCCAGCGTGCTGACTTACACAAACAAAGGTAGTAGCTAACATATAGACCCTCAAGCTCTGGAATCGGCTGCTTTTTTTATAACTTGGTTGTAAGGTACCTCGCACGCATGTAGCTTCGGTTAGGTTAGGTAGGTGAATGAACGACAGAGGATAGTATTAATTAAAACATTATGTTTCCAAAACTTTTTATGAAAAGTAATTTATAATGTTCTTTACAAGAATAGCACTATGCCTACTAAGATTAGGCTTTCTGTTTTTGCTTGTGAAAATTATAGAGCAATGATTGCCAAATCCAAATTCAAGTCCTGACATTGACAGGGAAGTTACTATTGCAGCTGGGGACGCAAAAGGGAAAAGGTTGAGTTGTTTTTGGAGCCGCACTCAACTCAGTTCGAGCGAGTGAGGAGACAGGACCTTGCAAAAATTAATGAAAACTTCAGTCGACAGTTGCTCAATGGCGTGTGTGGGAACACACTGTTCTGCTGCTTTTAAAATATTTCAAAGTTTTCTAATTTTTTCAATCTCAAATACGTAGTACCTAGGTATACGTAGTACCTAGGTAATCAGTTCGTTTATTTTGACCTGCCTCGCGTTGTTACGCTTTCAACCTAATTTATTACCTAAGTTAAAGGACTGAATCGAAACACACTTCTAGCTTGCAACGCGTTGATGCGCTTTTGACCTGATTTATTACCCAAGCTAAAGGATTGATAGAAACACACCTCTAACTCGCAAGAGTGATTCTGACCCTTTTTCGTATTTTCTTCTTTTTTTCTATTTTTTTTAATTAAATCAATAATGTATAGAATCTGGATCATACTTCAAGGTATCATAGTCGTGGTGTTGATCCCGCTGATAATAGAACTATGGAAAACCTAATGCCGATAGCAATGGAAGGTTGGTGCCAACGTGAGGAAGTAGATTTCGACAATCTTTTTCAGAAGATGCTCTCCTTTAAGAGTAAGGACTCTTCCTTCAACGGTGGTTTAGTTAATAATATTGATAGCCTTAAACTATAAATGAATTAGTGTTAGTTGGGTCCGATTTGCGAGATTTGCTGCCGCACATATCAAGAGAGGAGTTAAGAGATCTTGCGGTGGAAGACTCAATAGTCTTTGTAGGGTAAATCTAAACCCGTGTCAAGACAAGGTCGACGACATCTCGTTTGAGATTCCTCGTGGCTGGGCTCAGATCGTAGGTGGCCTGAACAATTTCAAACACGGCCCGAAATTGGGTCTTGATCTTGCTGTCATACCGAGTTAGTGTTATCTTATCGCCTGGATTGAACTGGTACACAATGTCGCTGGGAGATGTCCTCTTGCGCAAAAAGGCACGGAGGACATTGTGGTCATCCATTATGACTGGACTAATCTGGTCGCGGCAAACATAGACATCGGAGGGAGACATGCCAGCAATCCTGAGGTGGGTCCGGTTGCTGCCCGGGAAGGCCATGTCCGCTGGTGGTGGTGGCGCCATTGGAGGTTCGGTTTGACTTGTGCAACTTACAAGTGATTTATATATAAATATTTTTATTGAAAGAAAGCAAAACCCTAACTCAGCTTTTGATCAAGTGCATTGATATATTGTACCATTGTACTAGCGTGGTATTGTTTAGATTCTTTCATGTGGTTGGCTTGGATCTCCCTGAAAATATCAATAGTATCACTAATATCTCCACGATTCAAGGGTGTGCCTATCTCAATATGTGAAATGAGGAAATTTCCTCGTAGAGGTGCTACATAATCGTTAGTTGGGAGGTCCATCATGAAAGCATACCCCTCCGGAACGTATACATTGGTGAGAGTATCGAAAAGCGTGTGAATTTCCATTTTGTCTTTGCGGGGAATGCGAAGTAAGTCCATGATTTCACGCCTACGTTCAAAATCTGAACGGTATTGAATGTAGTGAAGTTTAAGATCCACTGGCCGTGGACCGACGAGCGCACATGTTTGAGTTATCCAAGGGTGAGATTGGTTATAATTATTTACCAATGGATGCTTAATGCTACAACTACCAGTGAACAACCTCTTGAAGAAAACGTTCGCCGTTGTTTTGGTACTAAATGACATAGTTACTGGTGATGGTGGTGCTTAAATCCAGAAGAACTGAACAGCTAATATATACTTTAATTGGTAGTATCCCGTTGCATAAGAGGACCTTCGAGCTTGTTCTTGCAAGCTGAACTCGTGTGTAAACATGTGCTTTTTGGGACGAATCGTCCCCACCTTGCAATGCTTCGACACGTGCAAGAAGTACAAAGTGGACGTGGAATTTTTACAACGGTAGTTAACTTGTTGGAATTAAAATGCAAATTTCGAACCAAACCATCGACAACCAAAAGGGTATGGTGAGACATTGCTTGGTAGACTGGACATTCCTGAAACGTAAAGACCTATTCGGAGATTTAACAATTCAAAGGGAACCCCCCGACCTTCAAAATATACCAGCTTACGGCCCTTTCAGACGGCCCGCTCGAGTATCGGTCAAACTGTCACGGAGGAACCAAGTTTCCATATGTGACCTTCTCAGAACGGTAGTTAGTTAGCTTGTTTAAACCTAAAATGCAAATTTCGAACTTTGATCAAAGCAAAACCCTACCTTGAGCCAACTCACGCATCTAGTCAGCCCTAACCTTCCAAAAAAAAGGATGCAACCTAACCAATTTCCTACCGATGTATAGAAATTGTAAGGGATTACTAATAAGTAAAAATCGCTATGGATTATTCTATGAGAGTCAGGCCCAGAGACAGCCTACGAAGTGACGGATCGGATTATGTTTACAGGTCTGGGAAAACGCCAACGAGATGATTATGACCCGTATCAGGATCTGCATACGTTTCTGAGAGAAAACAATCAACTTGATGATGAAACCAAAAAACTGCTGTATCAGGCTATGTTTACGGATCTGGTCCGAAGCCAACGCGATGAGGCCGCCATTAGAATGATTCATGACCGAAAAGTGGTTGTCGACGAAGATCTCATTATTCAAGTCGTTAAGGAAAATAACTTGCATGTATTCAAGCAGATTCTCCAAGTCGTTAAGGAAAATAACTTGCATGTATTCAAGCAGATTCTCCAAGTCGTTAAGGAAGATAAATTGGTTATATTCAAGTATTCGTATCCAGATTACAACGAAGCCAGCTTCACCTACTTACAATATGAATGTTTGAAGCAGGCCTTCGACAGCAACAGTAACTTTATTATCAATTACCTTCTACCCATCAAGAGCATAGCTGCTGACTGGTCTCATGAGTTACTAGCGGAAGCATGTGAAGCCAATCGACCGCAAATGTTGTCAGTTCTTTTAGACAAGGGATATACAATCATGAAGCCTCTTAGCCCGCCGGAGGATTCGCTAGTGGAGGCGGTTCATCAGTTCAGCCTTCGTGCGACTTTGCTAGAGACGGCTTTGATCGGGAAAGATGATCGAAGCAAATTGATGTTCACATTATTGCAGTCCAGTATTATGGAGAATAGATTTCACCACCACAAATACTTGTTTCTTTTTCTGAATGAAACAGCTTTTATGGAGTCAGAGGTAACTGAGTATAACTTGTATTACCTGTTTCTGCTAATCCCTGACATGGTATATACCACATCCATACTTAAAAGTATGGTAGAATTGAAGATGTAATGTTGTGTTAGGTTAATTTTTGGGTGTCTACCTGGTGGAAAATTATCTATTCAAGATTTTGCTAGTATTTTAAGCTTATTATGCGAGAACAACCGTCCAGAAGAGATCATGATGCTTATGGAATATATGAACTGGAGTAAGCTTCCTGAATTCAGTTATCTTCGTCGTAACATTCTCGATTATCTTCGTGATCCCGAATTCAATTCTCGTCGTGCTGACGAACTCGATTTTCTTAAGCGTACCATTCTTAGATGCATAAAAAATGCAATACGTGAGAAAGAAGACCATAAAGCTTTGATCAAGGTTCTCGTTGATTACGACATGCTGAAGTATATTCACCAAGGTAATATATTTGAATTAGTTGGGATTCCCAGAAATTTTAAGGGCCAGCCTATCTTCGAGCGAATGCGGCCAGTGCCTGATCGTAACTTCGTGGCCGCTCTCCGCGCCTTCACTGACATAGATGTGGATAGATTTGAATTACAAGACATCATTGACCGCAAGATGTGGGATAGTTTCGTCTACATAATGATACATATCAGTGATTATGCATTTGGAAGACTTAACTTTGAATATTTGCGTAGCGCTACTGCCGGAACACCCTTTTACAAATATCTGACTCAGCCTACAGCGCCCGCTACTCGTCAAATAGCGCGTGAGATCCGCGATGAGTTAAATGGTACTAACCTAGCTCATCATGTATTTAATAGAGAACAAGGAATTTCTCGAGATGATAATAATAACCAACGAACCCACCTCAGGAGAAAACAACAACAACAACATGTTTTGCTACCAAAAAGCAGACTGTTAGTTGGCTTTTTAGACAAAACAAAAATGCAAATTTCTAACAACCAAACTTAACCTCTTCGAAAAATAATAACTTTGGCTGGTACGAATCGACCCTCCCCCCCAAACGGTAGTTAGTTAGCTTGTTTAAAAACTGAAATGCAAATTTCGAACTTTGACCAAAGCAAAACCCTAACTCAGCGTCGCCGAGCCAAAGTAAGAAAGCATAAACACTTGCCCACCTGACCACCCATCCATTATGACCACTCAAGCTACCAGCAACGACCAACTTCCTACCGTAGATGTGGCTGAGCTCTCTGCCAACCTGGCACGCCTTACGGAGGAGCAGCACCAGCAGCTTGCTGCCAAGATGCCCACCAACAAGATGGACCTCTTCACCGCCTACATGTACATCGAGAGCTTCCAGCGCAACCCCGAGACCGCCAACACCTTCTGCATCCCCGCCATGCTCGTCGCTGCCATTGCTGGTAGGGGGTACCAAGACAAGGCAACTCAATGGAAATTTGTTCAAAATATCCTCCGGCAAAATGGCACAGAGGGTACTGATTGGACTTTTTTGAATCGAAAAAACATATTTCCAATCCTGAATGCCCCGGTTACATTGGAATCTCACCTTGCTTCTTGCTGGTTTTGTTAAGGTGGGCATTAGGAAGGAACGATTCTTACATATTGATCTTGACCTGGTACAGGGTCGCTTCAATGATGTTGCTACATTCTTCAACATCTTCTATAGGTATCTTCTCACAATCGCCATCGACCTGCTTAAGTATGAGTATATTCAGGACCATTTGGACACTAAGCTACATCCCCAAACCCTTAACAACGTGTCTCCTAAGGTTGCTGACTATGCGTGGTCGTTCAACGATTGGTTCCTGGTGGTACATTCCCAAGAGGAGGCCCTTGTTACGAGTCCCGACTTGATTAAGCGAGTGTACACAGGCCCATTTGGTCAACATCCAGGGGTCAATTCACACTGCTTTCCGAACTATTTAACCCCTGAGCTATTACTGGAACGCCGTTTGCAGCGGAGCGTGCGATTTTTCCAAATGCGCATGCCCGAGTTTGCCCCTGAAGTTAATTACATACCAAACTAAATACTTTATATAAAGTGAGCTCATGATGGCACGAAACATGACTTTAAAGAATATATAAATAAGAATTGATTTTTATGTGTCAGATGAATAAATAAGATGGACCTGTTGTCTACTTTTCTCGCTTCGTTCTTGGTTGGTTGCATGGCAGCGATTGCCTCCTAACTCAGGTTGCAGCGTTCCTTCACTCAACGCACCTAACCTAATCGACGTATATTCATAACTCTATAAAATAATATTTGAAAAGAACTTCAAGAATTCTTACACTATCAATCACAATGATTGAAGAACGACTTACACAATACGCTCAGTACTTTCAATAATATCTCTATGAATTGAATGAACTCCTTGAAGAAATGAAAAGTTATGAATGGAGTCTATTTTCACATAAAACACATGAGATGATCAAACTCCGCACCGAAGCTTTACAGGGTCGTGGCTCTCTAATGGGAATTTTTTATCGGGAAATATATCCAGCACCGTGGTGTGTCGCTAATAATCGATTAATACTTGTCGTTGCCGACCTAAACAAGTTATGTAATGAGCTATCGAAAGACGAATTGAAATCGGTTGAATTTGCCATGTCGGCCTACCGCAACCCTACATAAACCTACATGTTCCTAATATTATTATGTGGGAACAGAACAGAGGGAACACAGGGAATATATTTTGGGCCCCATGCGTTCTTAGAACAAAGGGAACACGGGAACGCATTCGGGTCCCCCCATTCGGCGGTCACATTAGTTTTAACTATGTATATTAACATAGACTAGAAGTATTTAAAGGCCTATTAAATGACTTAACTATTGTGCGTTACCTGTATAACTCACTAACTAGCTAAGTGCGGTGGTTTTAAAAAAAAAAAATCAAAGTATCACTTTAACGAAATAAACCAAACAATTCATACACCACCAAGGCATAGGTCGTCGAATTTTTGTTGCAAGTTCCCACTGACACTCAGGGAGTTTTCGTGTTGACGTTTCAGATTTTCGAATTTAGCTTTCTCCTCAGCCATGGCGTGCATGCGAATGTCAATCTTTTGAATTTGTGTTCCAAGGACCTCATTCAATTCGTTGAACTCTCGAATGTTTCGATCGATATTTTTATAGAAAGTCTTGGAAGCATTGTTCAAGATTTCCTTGTTAATCTTGATGGCTTCAAAGGGGGCTTCCTCAAGAGTTTCGTCGACGTCAATTTCCATATACTTGGATAAGGTTCTCAGATTGCAAAGAACTCTCTTGGCCTTGATTTTGTGCGAAGATAGATTCTCGAGGTGCTGGTCTGCGATGTTGCGCTCGACTTCGAGTCTCCTTGAGATGTTCAAGTAAGCTCTTGATAACTCGATATTGGTAGCCTGAGTTTGCTTGGTGTGATCAATTGACTCGCGAAGTTGGGACATGAGTTCGTCGTTGCGCTCACTAGCTTGTTCATGACGCTGCTTGTGAAGGTTGGCGACTTCTCTTAGCAAGGTGTTGGTAGTTTGTAAAGCATGGACCGCCGCGATGAGATCTTCCTTGGGGAGATCCATGAGGGAAGAATCGTCATCGTTAGGCTCGGGTCTGACCATGGTAGTGTCGGGAGGTTGCGGGATGCTGGAGGCCACTTGGAGGTTGGGGCTTTGGTTGAGTTTAGTTTGGTGCAAAAAAATGCCTTGGGCGGTTTTACATTTTTTTGTTCTATTGATATAACTACTTCGACACTAACTAATAGAAACCAATCAATTTGTTTAGTAAAACAATAAAAACATTTTTTAGAAGAAAACAAAAATTTGACTAAATATAAAATTACTAGAGTTTACTCGTTTGAGTGATTTCAAGATTTTTAAGAGCCTCTTGAGCACGATAGATTTTGTCCAGACGCATAATATCTTCAATCAATTCGCGCTTACGCGGATTCTGCCAGTTGGGAAGTGAGATCGTTGTGAGGTCAGAAACGCCAGTACCAATGTGTGGACACGTTGCCCGTCTAGGTGTGTACTTGCATTTCATACAAGTGAGGATTACCTCGTCTGAGTTGTAGATAACATTCATCGTGCGTGAGTGTCTCTTAACAAACACACAAACAAAGATTAATAATATATATATTTTTTTTCAAGGCAACATATAATTATTGTTAATTTTTTTTTCCGATTAGATAACTTATACGGCTTCTATGATAGTGTTTATTCTAATCTGGACTTAGTAGGAAAAAATGGAAAAGACAGAGAAAGTTTTTAAAAGGTTAAATAAATAAATGTTCATCTTGTAGTGCAACAAGCACATTTGTTAATTTTATTGAAATGTTTTTTTTTTATTAACCTTAGTAAAAAAATATCTTTGAAACAAAAAAATAACATTTTTAAATCTTTTAAGACTGCTTTGTTCTTACTGTCTCCAACTCACGTCGAAGTTCAGCAATCTCCCGATCTGCAGATTGACCGAAGGCTTCCTCACTCATGTCCGTCTTGCGCTTAGCCATGCCAAAGTCGATAATGACAGGCCTTTGAGTTTCCTTATTACACAGGACATTGCGAGCCGCAACATCACCGTGCAACACACCGAGGCTGTGGATCGCATCGAGAGCACCCACTGCCTCTTCCACAAAGTCATCCGTGATGTCTTCAGGTGACAAAGACTCACCAGCATACTTTGTTCCAAAACCGTACATAACATGATCATCAAATATTCCATGATCGATGAACTCGGGGATATTTTCGCCTTGTAGCGATTCCAATTGCTTGTAGATTTCAGCTTCATATTCAAATGCGGGAATCTCATGTTGTTGTTTAAACATGTCCAGTACCTTCACCACATTGTCGCTCTTTTCTTCTCCTAGTTGGGGGAAATGAAAGCGAAATACTGGTCCCGTGCGGCCTTCTGGGAGATCACTAAACTCCCGGCGACGTATTGCCTCGAGCATGTCAACCGCGCTACCATCACTTGTACAATCGCTACCATAGCCACGCACATCTTTTTTATCTTGTGATTTCTTCGTTTCATGCTTCACGTCCCGGTCACTCCTACATGTTTCTGGTAGTGTCATACGTCTTGGGTCATTGGACCCTTCTGCTTCACCACCACAGGGAACCATGATCATCTCATCGATAGTTCCAATATCCATATCCGTTTTATCACCAGCGATAAGAATAGCAAGTGCAATAAGCTGCATCGTACTGATTTCTCCATTCTCAATGTCTCCAACCTGATTATATGTAACGGGTTCAGTGATGAGCAGGTTGCCATAACAATCCCTAATGAAAACATGGGTATGCAGGTAGTTCGAGTAAATGCCAACCAAGAGACCATTCAAGTACATATAGTTATAAAGTTGTCGAATGACCGAATGATCTTTGTGCCGTTGGGAATCGCAGCCCACACCGGTACATTCCCAATGACAGTATGCCTTACCGAGATCACTGGTTTCAAAGCCTGGACCTTTAAATTCGCCCGCGATCATCGGTTCCTGGCGGTTAGGAAGCGACGAACTAGATTCATCTCCTTGGAGACCACGACTAATCATAAAGTCCATTAGACCTCGCGGCGCAGGTTTCCTTACAGCTGAGGTGTACAGAGTCATTGAGTCAGGTAACTTTTCATTGCCAGATAGATTCATGGCCGTCAATACGTACGCCATGAAAAGTTCAAAAGGTTTTTCGACTGATTCCTCAGTTCCTAACCTACTCAAACTAGTCATGGATTCAAATGTTACCGCGATGTCGAGTGTAGTAGATATTTGATTCAGGGTGTCAATATAGTCTCGGCGGCGGCAATAACTCAAGAAGTCATTGATAGACCACGTTCTCACTTCCATGGGCGATACAGGATAGTTCTTATGGTTCGCAAGACTTGTAGGGTTCGCGAGTAATTCACCCGTCTCCTTCAAAGTTGGCAAAGCTTGTTGAAACACCGTGTTGAGACTTTTCGGTTCTGAACCGCGGGACAGATCAGTTCTCGCTAGCTCCTCGATTGCTGCTTCAGATTTATGGATATATCCACCAAGACTGGTAAGGTGTTCTTGATTGCCAAGAATGTCTTGCTTGGTCAGTTCTAAGGATTTTTCCGCTTTGAGAAGCATTTCGAACGAAGGATATAATTTAAGAATCCTAATATCTATAGCTCCTGGCAGACAACCGAAATGACTTTCAAATACTTCGTCGGTGATGCTCCTGGCATCCTCGTCCAAGAAGGCATGCAGAAACACGTAATCGTCATCTCCTAAGGTTCCAATGAGTTTCTGTTCCAGTTTCTCAACTTTTTGCGACAACTTGTCACGTTCACCCTCGAGGTACCTCTTTTGTTGAAGCGTATCATTATACTCCTCCTTTTTTTTCTTGAGCTCAGCTCTACCCGCCTCTAGGCTAGATTGAACAATGGTTGCCGGATTTACACTGCTCAACACTCTAGTACCTTCTCGGGTCGGGACAATCATCCGAAATACCGAAGAGGTATCTCCTTGGCGTGAACCTAGTCTACCAATGGTACTGGCAGCTCTCCTGAAACCATTGAGCATGGTGTTCAAACGATTGTTGGATCCTCGAACGATTGGGGTCTGCTGCTGCTGCAAACTAGTTTGTGATGTTTGGTGTGAAGCTTCGTACATTATTTACTAACGAACCCTATACGATGTTTTTTTTTGTTTCACACACCCTTATCATCTACCTAGTATAAATTCTAAGTTATTTTTTTGTGGTCGTGTGCACGCGCTGAAAACTTTATTTGTTATCTTACTAATTTGAAAAAAAAACTTCTTTGTACGTACTATTACGAAAGAAAATTCGCGAATTGAGGAACCCTCGCTCGCCAAGGACAACTTTCACCAGCTTACTGGAGAAATATCATCATTTGGAAGGCCAGAAAAAAAAATTGCACACATAAGAGATAGGTCTACGTAAAAACATATCTTTTAAAATGTTAAAAAATTTTAAGCTAATCTATTTTAATTTTTTAGATCACCTTAGAACAATAACAAAATCATATTGTTTCTTTCTAGTAGCTTGACGAGAGCCCTTCTAGCTGTCAAAAACTTGATGAATGCAGAATAGGATGGTGGCTTCTATGACATTGTGTCAAACATTTTGTGCGTGGGCCTCCTTCAATATGTCTCCTGTAAATTGCAACTTTTTCAGACCCTCAAAACAGAATAGTCGTACCTCGTCGTACTCTAGAGGTAGCTAAGGGGATTAAGAGGTCGAGAGAGGGTAAAATGTTGCTGCTGATCCCTCCTTCATAAATGAGGAGCAGACCTCTAACTCACCGGTCTTTGCATCAGATCGTTCGTGTTGGCCTGTGCGAGCACTTGCGAACCACAACCATTTTCAAGTTATTTTCTACATGCTTACGTCTGTCTCATATTGAGGTTTCGAAGGTCTTCAAGGCTTTCTTCAATTCCCTTGAACACAAGTTATTTGTGGCAGAGTAAAGCCAAGTCCTGTGGTATTATTTCACATAAACAACTCCTCCATAAAGGAATAACGTCATCCCGTTTCATAAAATCTATCCTGGGCACCACGGGTGAATCAACATCAATAACAACACCAACGACAAGAACAAAACGAAGAAGAAGAAGGAGAGGAGTCTCTCAGGTTTGGAGGGTAAAGTCTTCTTTGGAGAATTGAAATATAGGGTGAAGTCTCTGGAGGTCGTGCTTCCTCGTCGTGCTAATAGTCCTTACCTATATGTTATCAGTAGCAGTGCCTATTCGATCGTGTTGAGCAAATCGTAGGACTACTCTCTAGCTAGAGCAGGTTGCAGATTCTGGCCGGTTCAATTGAGATAAATTGAAAAGAACTCAAGAGCTCAAGAGCTCAAGAGCTCACTGCCAGCACTGGCAACTCTGCTAGAAATCAGCACAAGCTTGTAAGTGGAAAGTTCAAGGACCTCAAGTCATCTTGCTTTAGTGTCGTGGCCTCCGCTCTGAATTAAAGAGCCACATCGGAAGACTGACGTCCTTCCTGCCAGTGATTACCTCTCTACGTTGTGGGTTGGTGGATCGAAGGACGAAACAAGTTCAAGGTAGAAGGTAGTGAGTGAGTGAGTCCCTCTTTGGCGAAAAGAAAAACAAACGAGGTCGTTAACATTTAGCCTAGTACCTGCTAGCAACTCTGGCTAGTACCCTGTAGTGCTGCTACTATCTTAGAAGCACGAGTTACCTTATTCGGCTTCCTCCTGAGTGAGACTTGCAAAAGCCATATAAATCATATAGGAGTTTCGCTAAGAGTTACTTTGGGTACGAAGAAGCTTAGTTTGGGATGGCTCCTGGATTGTCCGTGAGCACCATCCTGCATCACGACATTGATCAGGAGGCCGCTCAAAACAAAAACCATCCCCATTACGCTGGGAGACAACAACAGACCAAATCAAAAGGTGGTGCACGGTCTCTTACGGAATCCAATCTCAAACCAATGAGCCGAGATGAGGAGCGCGGTGAGGCCTCGTCGTCCTCCTTTCACGAACCCGTAGCTCATGGTGAAGCTTTGACTCACGCAGAGATAGAACTTCAAGACCATTTCACATTGGGATCAGGAATTACGCCACTGAGGTTTCGTGACAGGAACATCCATGTTATCCAAGAGAAAAATCATCAAATTGTTCTCGAGCAGCGCCGGATGATAAATCCTGGAGATGAAGGAGAAGAGTACCCTCAATACACAGTGAAACGAGCATCCATTGGAAATTTTGGCCTTACTTTTCTTAGACTTCTTTACACTACGGGCGCAATTGTAATGGCTGGTTTCGTGTTTGCTGCAAGCATAGACATTCTTCTGCACATTTTCCTTTCAATTGCGACGGACCTTTACCCTCGAAACACTGATGTGGAAGCTGATGTTGGCTTTGCTGTAATTCAACTGTTAGCTGTTCCTGTACTAGTTCACTCGCTTGCAAACGCAATAACTCTTGCGATCGGTTTTGTTGCTGACGTTTGGGACGGGTTTATATTCTTTCGGAACATTGGTTGGTGGGGCCCAGCCTGGAGTGAATGGGTTGGCTGGATCGCGTTTACCTTTTGCCCGCTCCTGGCTCTCGTTGCAAGCATATTTAGAGGTAGTGACAACTGGTGGCACTCGACTGCTCTGACAATGTTCTTTGGCTACCTTTCTCTTTATTGCATCTACTCGCTTGCTGTTCTCTTTTACGAATGCAAAGCAGCAGGCCTCATCATTCGTGGTTATGGGAATGTCGACTCTAACAGTAGCTTCATTCATGTTGCGCGTCAGCTACTCCTTGTTCGTGTCAGATTTACGATGTCAATCTACCAAGACAACTCTTACTCAGTTGCTCATGACCAGTCTGACAACTTAGCTGCTTTGTATTCTGAAGATCGAAACCCAGAAAAGGTGTCCATGACGTGGTTCAGTTTTATTTTGAGTTGCGGTGGAACCTTTATGGGACTTTATGAGCGTTTGCAGCCTCCCATTCGGATCTGGAGTCTTGCAGAGTCCCTTGAAGCGGTTCCTTTTTTTACCTCGGCAGCATGGAGCTTGAGTGGCCTTTGTTGCGCATCAACTTCGCGGGCAACAGTCAGTATCGTCAGCGGACCTGGGTCTCTTTCCCCTGTACAATGGATAAGCAGCGCAATTTGTATAGTTCTTAGTATCATTCTTGTCGGTCTCACTATTATTGCTGTGTTATGGTACTACGAGGTATCTGTAGCAGTTTGGGTCTTCGTCTTAGTCATTGTTTGTGCACTCGTCGCAACGAGAGTATTTCGAGCTGTTCGAACTCTCATCGATGTTTTTCGACGAAAGCATACTGCAAAACCCAATTACAACGAGACTCAGCAGCAAGATGTTGGACTAGAAGAGGAAGACTCACACATCTACTATCAAGTATGGGAGACTATGCGAATCGCTCAACCTAGACAGGCACTTATATGGTTCATCCTTGTTGTGGAATTGGTGGTTTTCTATATTCTTCCTTGGGCCGCTCTTCTTTACACTGAAAACTACCCACTGGCTGTTTTGTTCATTATTCTAGCACTTATTTCTGCTATTCGGCACTATTGCAGCCCCAGAATCCTCCTGCGCGAATATGGTCACTGGGCAATGCAAGCAATTGGCGCTGGCTCCCCTGAGCAAAGGCGGCTTGAAATGATGGTGACGCGTATATCTAGGCACTCCGTACGGGTGTGTCTTGTACTCGTGCTCACAATAGCATCGATCATTGCGTTTGCACTTCTGATTGTGAGTGCCTATGATGCTCGTAATGGTAATTCCTCCTCTTCTTCGTCTGATAGCGATCTCATTTTCTTATCTGATTTCGAATTACCATCTCCAGAGCTTCCGTACAATTTGTATTACCCTACGTGCCGTATTGATGCGAATGCTCAATCTGATGACGTTACCACTGGCGCTCTTGGGCTTGTAGACATGGCCTTTTTGAGCTATGTTGCATATGTTGATGAAGACGGTGTCCAAGACTATCTTGATTCTTGGTTTGGGTCTGATGTTGCCTATTTCCAGCGCAACTTCTCAGAATCTTATCTCGAAGATTCTACCTCCCCAGTGAGCTACTACTTAATTTCCTTCCCAAATTCAAGTGCAGATGTCGTCTCGGTGAGAGGGACAGTAACAGCAATGGATGCATTCACTGACCTGCAGTTGTGGTTTACTGCTCTAATTTTCCAAGCACTTCGTGCCGTTGTCCCGTTTGGAGGCCTCATGACCACAATTATCCCGAACCTTGTTTACTATGTGAGTAAGGTGGAGGCTGCAAATATTGAAGATGTAAGCTACTATCGCGAAGTGACGAGCTTTGTTGAGGATGCAATGGAGGTTCGAAACAATTCTCGTTTTCTGCTTACCGGCCATTCTCTTGGCGGAGGACTTGCAATCATTTCTGGAGCGCAACTCAAAGTTCTCACAGTTGCCATATCGGGTGTCAACGCAATGCTATCTCGAAAGACATTTGACCCACCTATCGAACCGGAGGATCTTAATCATTATACGTTTAATGTTGTTCCAGACTCAGACCCTATTCCTCGAGTGGATGACCTCGCACGTTTGTATCAGCGAATTGAATGTGGCGCATCAGGAAATAGTATTTTTGCTTGCCATGCGATAGCTAGGACACTATGTGAGATTTTGTATCGTTGTGGTGGGCGCGTTCCTTTGTGTCATTGTACCACGGATTATGGGTACCCTGAACCAAGCCCAATCGGTAATCGTACATTCGAAGAAGCTTGCCAAACCTAATTAGCATGTTTTATTGATGTTTTGTTATCTTTATCTTTTACTAATACCTTTCTTCTTTCTTCTTCTTCTTCTTTTATTTAGCGCTTGTTTGTTTACTTCTAATTTGCTTAATTTGCTGTTAAGCTTAGCTTCGGTGTTGATTTAGCCTTTCTTGTCAAGTACTTCGAAAGTGGAATATAAAATAAGTTCGATTACACCCGTGTCTACCCGTTCATGCATGGGTGTCATATTGGCTTCTGGAAACTCAACCGTTGAATTTCTTTGCAATAAAAGAAAAATATTTTCATTGCATTTGAGCAAAACGCAAGTTTGAAACAACAAGTTGATGTCTCTCTATTTCATTGAAACACATGAACTGAGTACTAAAGCTTTAGAAAGTAAAAAGGAGCCAGACGTGGTTCTTCTGGTCAGCTTAATCTGACGTGTAAGGCTTAGTATAACTATTTCGTCTTCAGTTACAGAGTTTCTGTATTTTTATAAATCTTGTCATATCCTCTAGTTGACTAGAAAATAATCGCAAGGAAATTGCTGGCTAACTTATATGTTGAGATAGCCTAGAAGGCAAGGGATATATTGATGTATCTATCTATCTACTTGTTTCTTTCTATTTTATATTTTAAATATATAAACAGGAGTCTTAGACGCTCTTTTTTCGAAGGCTACATTTCAACTTTCGCTCAATAGTTTCGAGAATATACAAGAAAAATATAACCCCTTCCTTTATTGCTCAAAAATCGACAAGTCTCTTCTGTTCCAAAAACTTCGTTGAAAGAATACAATATATATTTATGTTCATCAACCTCCGCTAAATACTGATATGGGCCTGAAATACGAATGTGTTTGTAAAAAATGCCAATCGTTACCACGATCTCACAAATGCCAACAAACCAAAGTTGCCAACATGTGTTTATTGAATAAAACACCTCGAGCAAATGAAAGTGATTCAGGATTTAAAGCAGAGAAAATGAATTAATGAGAACAAAGCATATAAAATGCTAACCATTGAGGAGGTGTCCTGGCCCTCTAGGCTATTTCCATACAAGTTGTCAAATGAATGCATTCGCCTCATATTCCATATCAAGAAAAACCAGAGAAAACTTTCAACCCACAATTTCTTTTACTTTTCACTTAAAAGAAAAGTTAAAAAGAAATTTTCCTTTTATCGAAAATCTTTTACCGATAAAAGATTTCCTCTTACCGTGCACGCTATCGCACAACGAGTTATCGTGCACGCTACCGTGCAACAAGATAACCTACACACCTTCCCAAGCATACCCAATATCCCCGGCTACCCACAGCCACCAGAGTCTCACCACGCTCACACCCAGCAAGGCTCCTTTAGTCTCCGCCTTAGCTTAACTCACTCACCAGTTTAAGTTCTCTCAAAGAGTTGCGACTGCGCTCTCCGCACGCATTTTCTTTCTCCTCACTGTTCCGCGGCTAGCCTTAACTTCGTTCCCCCGATTGCGTCTCGATCAATCAGGGAACGAGACAGAGGTAAACGTATACGAAGAAAAAAAAAACGCAAGCCAACTGACATAACATAACCCACCTCAAATAAAAATTGAATTGAATTCAGCAGCAAAAATGAGTAATTATGACTTCAAGTCCCAACATTCACAAATCTTAGAAAAGTATTAGTTCAATTCAAATGTCAGTCTGAAGTCAGAACCTGCGTGGTCGGAGAAAAAAGGGGGAATGTCAGGACAGTGAGAGAAAACCCCAAACATCTGAAATATAAAAAAAATAGACTAATTCTGATCTACAGCGAGCGTGCCAGACAACTCATATTTATATAAAAAATAAAATAAGAAACGCATGGGTGAAATTTCACACCTAAATTAAAGAGACATCACCAGATTTGGACAGACCGAAGCAAACTCAAGATGAAATAAGCTAAGTAACTTAGTACTTAGTAACCTACACTACCATTTCAGAAAGGAAGTATTCCAGAAAGGTTGATAAAGGTAGCAACATACATATAATATTATATAAACAATGTAGCTGAAATTGAAATTAACTCACTCAATTTTTATTCTCCTCGTTTACTGCTACCATATTTATCTAATGCCCTATTTAATGGTCTATTAGTTAGGTATTAATAATAATATAATCCACTAGTTGATGTACTTGTTAATCAGAATTTTCTTATTATGAATTCCCTTTGAATCAAAACATTCTAATTTTAAATATATGTATAAATTTTACAAAATAAATACATATTTATATTTTTTTAAAAAAATATACAAATTTTTTATCTCAAATTACGAATTTTTTATTTAATTATATTATTTTGTCATTATTTTATATTTTAAACTTAATTTAAACAAAATACAGTATAATATATAATTTTTCAAACAGATTTCTGCTAATAAAAACTGTTTGGCACTTTATTGGCACTTTACTTCTTAGAAGATGAGCCTTTTTTTAAAGGCTAGAGAAGTAATTTAGTAAACAAATTCCTCGAAATGATATTTTGTTTGTAAGAGCTAGTAGAATCAAATGTTAAAAATAAAAAACTCTCAAGACTTGTTTGTTTGTATACAAAAATGAATTATATTCATATGAATATATTATATATATATTATATATTACAACCATTGTTTGAAGGAAGTGAGTGCTATTGATTGAGCTGTCACAGGCGAACTTGACTCCTTCATCAAGAGAAAACAACCCTTATTTTTCAAAGACAATCAATGCCTCTCTATCCCTCCCTCATGAGTCTTGTGATAATTTATTTCATATATATATAAATAATAACATGATGTATACAAAAACCAACATTGCGAATACTTTTAAAACCATTATTGACTAAATTAATTAAGTTTATCAGATCAACCATGCCGCATATAAGAATATTTTATTTTTTTATTAGGCTAACCTGCATTTGTTTATGATAACTATTAATTTATTGTTTATATTATATTATAATTATAATATATATAATATGTTGATTTACTCTGTTCATTCGGGTTCGTTCGTATAATGCATATCATATCATTCATCTTTCATGACTATGCGCAGTAAGTATACTATTCATTCAAATACATGTTTGATATGAAAATCAATTAAGCAGGTTTATTAATCTAGTTAGTGGTAGTAATGTATACCACTAATTTAAAATGAGGTTTTGATTATTATTTTGTCAACTTCAGCAAGGGGATGACTTGGGATGTCATTAGCCTTTTCATTTTGTTAAATAGAATAAGAAAATAAAAGAAGACGAAAAGAGCATGCAAGCGGTCACTCAATAAATAAACAACGTTATTGTGTTAATCTTATTTTAGAAAGGAATATATATATATATATTTTTTTCTATTGCTGCGGGAGATTTCCATTTATTACCAATAAATGAATTTACAAGTCTATTTATGTTTGTTTGTTTGTTTGTTGTATAATGAACACGCAAAGCATGTTCCCAACTGTCCCAGCTAGAAATAACGCTGCCTAGATGGCTGTGACAAGTCCTAAGAAAAAAGAAAAACTTACCTCTTTTCCATTTATTTGTGATATATGGTACAGCCTAGAGAAAGTAATTCAATTTAGATATTGATATATCTGCCGGCATTTGGCGTTAGGTTGATGTATCTCACGTAGCTTACCTAAGGTACCTGCCTCAAATTGATGCATATATTTGTCCGATCCTATTTATGCTCCAAATGTTTCCCTTCAAACTTGTTATCACCTTCAATGGGAATGAATGAATAGAATGGTATTGTAGCTACTTCTTATACAAGACATCGCAGCAAAATTCATTATTATTGTTTTTGTTTTTTTGTTTTTTTTTTTTTTTTTAAAGATAAGAAAAGCAAAGTAATCTACCGAGCCTAAATTTGGGTCTATCTGAAGTATGTCTTCGTTGAAATAATGAGAGAAGCAATCGATTTCATCATCGAATAAATAACTAGCTAAGCTTGGAATAATTATTTCTTCTTTCAAATAGGGTTGTAACAAAATAATAATAATTGTTCATAAAATCAATTATTTATCTACGGCTCAGATGCTGAGAACGTTTCAGTAGTGATCTCCTGAGATAGATTGACCTTGGCTTCTAGATTATCTAACCGACGAAAGATGGCCCGAACTGAACGACCTAAGTAATGTTCTAGCTGCCTTACAGCAGCTCTAGTGGAACCCTCTTGTGAGCCTTCTACACCCAGTGCAAGCGCTCTGCCAGAAGGAATCCACGAAATTGCATCTCCGGATGATTTCTCCAGCTCTTCTAAAATGTAGCTTTCTAGTCCATTGCACTCAGTGCGATCCTTGGCCTCTAGGTAAAGAATAAAACCGAGATAATCATAGATGTTGTGCTCATGTTGAACATGGTAGACGAACCCACCCTTGAATTCTGCATGTGCACCTTTTGAACCTGTGTAATGCGCAAGCTCATCTTGCTTCTGCTTGTAGTCAAATGAAATCGCATCAAACTCTGCGCGACTCAAGCCACATATAAAGCATGCATTGTTCAGTTGAGCCTGTTTGTTCTGAAGAGCCTCTCGCAAGCTAGAAAATTGATCTACTAATACCCCAAATACTGCATTGAGAAGAAAAATGGAAATGATGATAACAAAACCCAGGTCAAACGCCAGACGTTGCAATGCTTGGTCATGGTCAACAGGGAGTTTGATCATAAGTGCTGCAGGGCCTTCGCCTACTCGAAGCCCGATATCTAATATCAGCATAAAACAACCTAAGAGGTCTTTGCACTGATTTTCCCCAGTTTCTTCATCGTAAAAATGTTCTTGGAAGGACACTATTGCTATGAGAGAAAATGCGTAAAGCGTAATTGAGAGTAGAATGAACGTCATTACAAGACTCCTAAAAGGAACCCTTACAGCTTGCACAACATTCTGTAAAGTCTCGTTGCTTAACACAACGTCAAATAAGGGTATTACCAAGTAGACAGCATTACTTCCAAGTCCAAGTCCATACCAGCATGCTAAAATAGACATGAACTGAAATAGGGATCGAGAGGTCGTCAGTACATCAAAAAGGCAACAATACCAAAGTGCAAATGAGTCTGACAATCCAACATCTCCTCCAGACCGTCGCACTGCACGAAGGTACAAAATAGTTTGAGACATTATCCACATCTCTGCACACAATAAAAAACGGCTGTTACCCCATACTTTCCAGCCGAATCGCATCGCTAGCAAAATAGTGGCCACAGAACACCCGACTGCAAGTGCCCACGCAAGCCTCGACTCACGACTGTTGTACGGTTTTGAAAGAGCATCAGGAATGTGAATGTCTTCTTGAATAGGAACGAGAGTGGAAGACTGTTTGCGAGGTCGACGCAATCGAGCACGCGCTAGTCGAATCTTGCGCTCAAGCTTTTTCATACGAATTGGGATCTGCGTAAGAAGGTCTAATCCCCGGAGAAGAATCAAATGTGCAATTTGGGCAAGCGTAAGAAGCTGCACAATACGTAATGCTAACTCTGCACCTGGTCCCGCTGTTATAGCTTCAAAAAGGGACATTAAACCAAGTGGCTTCGAGCATATTTCGGTGCTGTCAGCAGAATAGCTAAACAGCAGCATGAAATTTGACCAAACTGAAAGTGCAAATGCTAAAAAACGAATCTCATCCATATCCATGAGTAGATTCTGGATAGGGAGGGACTCAGAGAGTTGCTGCACCTGAGAAACTTCATCTAAAAGAGAATTTGCACTCTCTAGAAACTCTCGAAGTCGTAAATCAGGATCTTCTACATCAATATCTTGCATCAGACGTACTCGCGCTGAGTGAGAAAGAAAGTTAAGTGCCTTGGGTCTGGGGTAAAATGAACGATGGACAGAGCCTTTAAATACGACCTCTACATTGCGGATTCTTTCAAGAAAATAAGCGATTGCGGTTGCTTCTTGGGGCTTGAGAATCTCAGCACTTGATAATCCTTTTGCACGGTGAATGTCCATAATCGTTGACATGATCATCATCGTATCAGTAGCTGCCTCGAGATGATGTAGCAGGGTATCATCAGAGTGCCCTTTCCACTCGAAGTAAGTTATCGCGCGATGAATCTCCACAAACCGAGCTTGCAATAATGGAAGGTCAATTTCCCGCATCAAAGCCTCTTGAACCTTTGTATCTTTTCGCCCTTCTAGCATCGCACACATCGTACGAATAGCTTTGGTCTTTAGCTCAAGAATGCATTTTGCATCTTTCTCGTCATCGTGGCTAATCTTTGTAAGGTCAGCCTCCTGCAAAAAGGTATCACTGAGGGTAAAACTTGTCAGAAGTACCTTTTTAATCGTTTCTACAACACGGTGAATAGGATTCGACAGTAGCTCTTGATTTGCAAAGCAAGGCCCTTGCATTGATTCTATCAAGAAATCAAAGAGAACAATAAGTTGGCGAATCGTTCCTTCTCGACTACATGCTAATACTTCTTCACTTTTTGTCAGCAAACAAGCATGCTCTACGCCAAGGAGTAGAACATTGGTGCTGGTTCGGTAGACTGCAGCTTCGCCTTGCGCCCTGAGAAGGTTTTGCATTTCTAAAAAGTGACCCTCCATACAAAGTTGAAGAAATCGAACTACTTTCACAATGTCTTGCGATTCCTCTCTTTGATCAATTTCTGCTTGGGTACGCTTTCGACGAAGGCTTCGCCTTGTTCGAGGTGCCTGCAGTTCGAACAAAGCAGCAATGTCTAATGGCAATGGTGCTTTACTCCCATGGTGCGAGGATCCTTCAGACGAATCATCACTATCCTCACCATCCCCAGTGTGGTGCCCTTGATGTTCCTCTGTATTATCTGTATCGTCAGCAAGGGCGTGTATCAGAGAATCATCGTCTTCATGGTCCTCGTCTTCGTCCTCATCCTCAGAGGAGGAAGTAGAACTTGCCTTTGACGATGACGTACCGAGAGATGTAGCGCCAATCGACGTGGCGATGATTGATGAGGTACCACTGAGAACGGAAGCGGTGTCACCATCATCACGGGCAAGAAGAGCTTCCTCCTGCAAACGACGCTTTTTTTCTAAATTTATTTCGACACGTGCTGCTTCGCTTATGCGACCAAATATGGACGAAAGTCGTGCAAAAAAGCGTTCACCACGCGGAGACATAAGCAAAGTATATAATCGAAGTTGTACGCTCCGGTTCCCGCCTTCAAGAAGCGCAATCAGGGTAAGAACGGCTTTGCGGGCAAGTTTTGTGCTTGTTTGAATGCACATTATCTGGAAAGCAACATCAACCGCTCCCATCTCCGCAAGACGGCTTTGCGCATTTCGCTGAATCTCCTCCCTAGGCGTGTCTGAGGCTCGCCATGCCACATCAAGGTCTGCTATATACTCTAGTGTGAATTGCACAATTGTCAAAGTTTGTTGAGCAGTTTGATCAGATCTTCGAGAGAGAGGTTCATCTACTTCATGGTGCCTAATTGTGTGCTCTCGGCAAGTAGCGCGTACGAAATTCATCAATGACCGCAGAAACATGGAGATCGTTTCAATATTTCCACATGCATCCCAGATAGATTGAATCATACTACGTTGTTCGTCTATAATCAGATCTCGGATTTCATGATTGGCTTTCAAGAAACGTAAGAAAACAGTCCAGTTCTCCTGAGTTGGGCGCCCTCGGTTTTTCTCTTGAGAACGTAAGAGACGGCGCTCTAAACGTTCAATTTTACGTCGCTCGCGATCAAGTTCGCGACGTTCGCGATTAGCTTTTGCTGTCAGACGACGTTCCTCTTCAGTTCGCCTTGCACGTCGATGAGCGCTAATCGATTTTAGCAGTCCACTTCGAGCACGGCGGGCAAGATGCTGTTCACTTGGAGTCTCAGCAAACTCTGCGAGATCCTGCACCACGGATAAAAGAGGAGCACGCACTGACAGGATGTCACTTGGGGCCGTTTGGAACTCAAATGCATGATGAAAGAATGATCGTAATGTGTAGAAGAATCCATGAAAAACTAAAGTGCGAAAATTACTCAATGTGTCGGTGACAACATCGCCCGCACGGCAGCGGTCCAAAAATGGGCCAAGCTCCGCCAGCATAGACTGAAAAAGGCTAACAAGCCTTGGAACTTGCTGAATTGTACCAGCATCTGCTAAACCTGTGTCCAAGTAAACGTCTGAGAGGCATCTCAACAATACACAGCGAAAGCTATGGCTTAGAGTTGATGCGTCAGTTTGGGCCAATATGTCTAATAGAAGCTCTAAGGAACATACACTCTGAACTTTTGCTTCACAAAAAGGGTTGTGTCCGCGTGTTACTGCTGAAAATAGTTCTACAAGCAAGATGCTGGTAGAATCACAAGTTTCGACTCCAAATCCAGTGACAGATTCTGTGATTGACTTTACCAGGACTGGTTCTGAGAACACTGCTTGAATAATTGAATCTTGGTTTCGTCGAATGCCAACACCATTGACAGCTACGAGCTGAACAAACAGAAGCAAGACGTCATTTTGCAATATGGTCACCTCGCTAACGAGACGGCGAACAATGCGGAGGGGGAAGTTTGCACAAATTTTACGATTACCACGGACCATAGCGGACAAACTTTCAACCACTGCCTCAAAGTTATCCTCTAATAGATCTTCTAGCAAGGCAACATGGTCAAAGAGGAAATGCTGATTGTCAGCACTGTTTTCAGTGAAAGCAACCAAAAAACGAAGTGCAAGACGTTTTATTTCACTCAGATGAAGGCTGGGCTCGACGTTCACCTCCAGGGCACTTATAACTACTTGCGCCACGTTAAGAGCCTCAATAATAGATCGGTGTCTGTGACAAGATTTAATGAGAAAACGTAGATTGGACTTGACACGGCGGACCACTGCCCAGCCGATATCACTGAACTCATTTGAAACTCCCCATATCTCATATGACTGGAGGTCATTAAGCAGCACTGCCGATCGGGAGCGTATTGCATCGTAGAAACGAATTCCCACCGACGAGCTTACAATCAGTGTTGATGAAAGGCCTTGCATAAGTCTTGACCCAGGACTATGCTCAATAACTAAAAGATCCAAAGCTCGTTCGAAAAGTTGTACCGATGGATCAACTTGTTGTCCACAATGTATCACCATATCTACAAGAAGTTTGTCAACACTTGCACTCTGAAGTGATTTTGGTGTCAGCTGTTTTTGCAGGTCAAAAAGTACCCATTTAGAGTCCTTGGTGGCGCTTGCGCGAGCAAAGCCCCCTTTGACAGTCTCAACAACAGCCATCATTTTCGTTTCAGGTGTTGCACTCTCAAACGAATCTAGAACAAGCGATACTGAGTGATCAGTCTCGAACATTGAGGATGAAATTAAGAGCTCACAGATGCGTTGTCGAAGAACCAACTCGCTACGTCGAAACGTTTCACTAACTGAAAACTCTAACAGTTGCACTGCAGCTCGGCACAAGCTGATTATTTGTTCAGGGGACGAGTGAAATCCCATCACCATGAGTTTTTCTCCAAGAGCTATAAGCTGGCTTGCGAACAGAGCACGACCATCCTCGCTTTGGATGCTTATTTTGTTTTGCTGAGAAGTTGACGCTGTGAGAGGTTCACTATATGTGCGCTCCCTACCAGATGATTGCTCGTTCGCCGGACTTTGAGCGCGTGATATGCTTTTCACACTTCGTTGACTGGCTTCTGTGCCTGTTCTTGGACGAGGATCTGATATTTCCATCTCGTCAGTAGCTGACGCTAATGCCGAATGCCCATCACATTGGTGTGGTTGCGTAACACCCTTTGCCTCTATAAATGCAGCATACTCTAACAACGCTTTGAGAATAAGCTCTCGAGGTAATAGGAATTTATCGGGTCCACATAACCGGAAGAATGGACCAGTGTTACCCGAAAGAACCTTCGACACGAAGTTTTTGCTATACGTGGCATCATTCCCATCTTCATAACGCAGTTCTCGTTTGTTGAAAAGCATCAAACATGTAGGCATCTCCCTATAGCGTCCGTAAATACTATTCTCCGATTTTGCTAGATTTTGAATGCGAAAATGAACTCGGCGAGGCAAATTCATAGGTACGTGAGGATATCGGTCAAGATATAAAGCACCTAACAATTCACAAAATGCTCCTCGAATCTGCGGACGAAGGCGCGCGTTGCTTGCACCCATAACAAGCGCCTCAAAGGAATATACCTGCTCAAGTATTTGAATACAATTGTAGGAACGACCTTCCGCTAATCGTGTCATCAGGACCAGCTGGCCATGTAAATATGAACAGAGTTTCTCAGCGTCAGGATCGTCAGTGTCTTGAAGCTCTTCCAAATTAACCCACAGCTTCCCTTCACTTTCATATGCCACAAGGCAGTTAAGCTGACTTGGAGTCCTAGCGAGAAGTCCTTTGTTCCATGTTATTAAGATGTCGCCTTGACGCAACTTGTGGTGGCCAGCTTTGTCAAAATTCAAGAGCTTGTCTCCGCCTAGGACTTGCTCCTGGAGAGCTGCAAATTGCTCCTGGGAAGCATCCCGAATTTGTTCAGAAGCAATATTCGAAGTCATATTATTACGTGGTACTGAACCAGACACGGACTTCTGATGATCCCAGGTTGTGTGCCCTGCTCCTTCATAGCCTGTCTCAATAGTTTCAGACTTGATGTTAAGGTTATCTTCCTGGTTACTAGTCTCATCAAGCTGATATGCGACCTCAAGAAGTACCTGCTCAGGGTGGTGTCGGAAAATCTCCAGGACAATAAGCTCCTGATTGGAAACAATACATTTCGATACACCTTCAGCTAGATCTCTGCACGTACAAAGTGATGCTAAAAGGTCTACAAAACGCTTGTGAGGCCCATGTTTCCTTATTAGGCCAACCAGGTACGCAATTTGAGGCGCCTTGAACTTGGAGTCCAGCAAGATTTCGTTATTCGTCACAAGGCGTCGAAGCATAGTCACTGCACCAACGCCACAAGAGAGCTGCCGGCTCACTGACATTAGAACTGATTCAAAGTTTGTTTTGGCACGTTGAGCATAAAAAAAATCGCAGAAATGACGCGGAGGGCGCGGAATTTGGGTATCTGCAAGTGCAAGCTCTAGTTCTCGACTATTTTGGAAAATTGCAGTGACTGCACGAAAGCAAAGCCGGTGAATGAAGTAGGCCCATCGAAAAGGGGTAGATCGAAGTTTCTCTATCCAGTCATTTGCAAGAACTGCTTCTGGCATTGCACAAACATGAAATAAGATCTCAAAGAGACGCATAGATGCTAATCGGACCTGAGTTGCGAGTTGCGAAGGTGCTAAAGGCTCCTGGAAAATCCGGCTTGCAACACTGAGTTCGTAGTCTACAAGTTCTGCTCGAACATTTTCATCATCAATCTCCGCTTCGTTAGAAGCAAAGTTAAGATTCTCGTGAGAGTGGTACGAGGTTTCACCTCTGCAAAATGCGAGTAGCTCAAGAATGACTTCTATCATTGGAGTAGCTTCTGCTCGCGTGATGTTAGTCTCAGTAGTGCGTCGACTTGCAGTGGCACCTAAAGAAGACTGAGAAGATAAACGCGTTCTCAGAAGATTTGAGTAATTCATAGCAACTCTTGCCCATGACTTGATGCTCTCTACGGCACGAACAGTATCTAGGGTAGCAGGAGTACCTACTAAGGCATCCTGGTCGTGCCTGACTAAAGACACACAAACAGATCCATCTGGAGGAGCATGGAGAAAAAATCTTCTTGAAGTCATTCCATCATTAAGAATGAGTGGGGTGGGCGGTTCGAACGCCAGGAAGCAGGTCATTTCGTCAAAGCGAATGCCTTTCTGAGAGTGAGCATCACCCGTAAGACCACTATCCGAGTCAGAATCACCAGAATCGTCTTGGTCTCCAGCCGAAGCGCGTGCTTTGCTTAAAGCTGGTATAAATTGGAACGAAGATAGCATGCCGCGGAAGGAAGTTGTTGTTTCAAGTTCAAGAGTGCCATGTTCTTCGATATAATCAGCGTGAAGAGACCCTGGCTTTACAGACAGATACCGACCTGTGGCTAAGTGGCGTAGTGCGACTCGAGAGTTCCATTGAATTGCTCCCGTATTTTGGCTTGATGTAGCCGTTTTTCCTGCCAGCGCAGCAACACTTCCTGTGGAGCGCTCTGAAGCCTCTCCAGTGGAGCTTTGTCCAATGGAGGTTGAACTGCCATTGAAGGAGAAGTTGCGCATTGTCGCAAGAATGTTTGGACGCTTCCTTTGGGGTGGAGGGTTGGGCTGCGATCCTGTAAGTTGTTGCCATTCCATAAGATTTGTCGCATTTTCTGCAATCCAAACACTATAGTCCGGTTTCACAAGTGCATCACGATCGGCAGAATACCACATAGCCTGTCGCGAGGCGTAGTCGAAAGGTGCACCGAGAAGGGCTTCAATTTCTGGATGATAAAGATATATTGCCTGGCAGTCGTACATATGCGTGGGGGCCTCTGTATTTGCGCCACGTGCGGCTAAGTGCATTCGCCAAGTTGCACAGTCAATACTTAAATTTACTTCACGGAGTGCTCGCTCTTCAGTGAGTCCAAGACATTCATTGGCTACAAGTAGACGCGGAACTGTCTCACTCGTTGTATTGAGATAGTACTCCGTTTGTTTGACAGAGCGAAGAAATATTTGGTCTCCTGCAAAAATTGGAGCGCCTTCTGCGCGAACTTTGAAGCGCGGTAGAACCTGAAACCAGGAAGACTCTGATCCTCCATGAAGAAGGTCCACAACTAAACAATCCTTGCGAATCTTGGCTACCTTTTTGGGGGCCATACTTAAGAATTTACCGCTTTTGACGTGCTGGAGCTGTACTGTATCACCATAACGTAATATTCTACGGCGAGAACCTGCTTGTGACTTAGACCGTTTGGTAAATTGTTGTAATCTCAAGCTATTATCGTTTTCCTCCTTTTGTGATCGTGCTAGAAGATACGCGCGTTGAGCTTCTGAATATGTTCCAACTTTGCTTTTCTCAAGGTTACGCTGCATTTCGTAGCGTAGCTGTGGACAAATACGAAAATGAAGGTTTAATCTGTTTGGAGTGAGGTTTTCATTAGACTCAAAGACGCCGCTACCATAGGCATCTTCTTCCTCACTGTGATGCCCAGCGCTGTGGTCCATGGAAGATTCATTGTCTCGATCACCGTCATTAGCGCTTGTGTCTGCATCAGCAATATTAGTGAAACCTCGCTCTGGTTCTATGTTCCGTTTGTTAGAAGAAACTGTTTCGTTGACTTCGCCTTTTGTATTGTCTAAGAGTTCATCATCTGGGTGCAGTAGGCCTACGCTAGTATTGTACATGCCATCCGCAATTAGTAAACCACCATCAGATCCATTTCCCTCAACAGTACAGAGACTTACAATATCACCTAGCATCAGTACCTGAGAAGCGGTGTCTGCTTGTGAAGTTTCAACGGTAGACATTCTGCGGTTGCTAGCTTGCGTGCTTCGCAGAAATTTAGATGCAGCAGTGATAACCGGGAAGGCCATTCTTGAGGAGCCTGTTCTCCCTAATTTTGGGCCAGGTCCATCTTTGTCTACACTGGCACCGTTATCCGAAGAGGACACTCTTCTAGGCAGCCGGTGACTTGACATTCTCGCGTTCGACAATAGAGCACTTTTAAAATTTCAAAGTGCAGCAAAGTCTATAACGGATGCTTTATCATGAAGGAGATTCAAGCACTACACTTAGAAATCGACTAAGTATGAAGGTATCAGGACTACACGAGAGTAACGATTAGCGATCTACCCAAGGCAAAGGAAGGGTGCAGCACAAGACAATGTTTCCTTAAAATTGTAAGGCGTCGACCTTCGGCTCTTAGGCAAGTTAGCTTACGTGAAGATATAGATTCAGATTCCCAAAGTCGATCCAAGGCAAATAAGAAATATTTTGCAAACAACTGACTGCCAAAGGTCGAGTTAATCCTTGGAGCCCGTTTATGCAACGTATTTAATTCGGGATTAATGGTTTCTTACAGCGAAAGGTGGCAGTTGATTCTTCAGACTTCGTAGAACCTTGCAA
Source organism: Schizochytrium sp. TIO01 (assembly GCA_004764695.1). NCBI lineage: Eukaryota > Bigyra > Thraustochytrida > Thraustochytriidae > Schizochytrium > Schizochytrium sp. TIO01. The sequence continues at coordinate 5,278,239 of SMSO01000014.1, read as the reverse complement.
TCTGAATGGCGAATCCCCTCTTATTTCAAAGCTTTGAGCCCAAGCTAGTGCGTGATAGCACTCGGGTAATCAGCAGCAGGCAGGCGGATATAGAAGGACACTCCACGAGCGTGCCTGCTCGTACTCCAGGCCGGGCAAACGAGCAGATTCGAAATGAACTTTACGCTCTATCATCTACATATGCAGAGTTGTTCTTGTTCAGGGGGGGTGCGACTCACAAACATGAATGACGATGGTGGATCTTAGCAAGTGCCTTCTACAGTCCTACAAAATACTATGAGTAATCACTAATAGTACTTCTGCCAGCGGTAATGTTAGTATATAAAACAAAACAAAAAACCCAAAACACAATAAAAAAGATGTAAAAGTAGTAAAGAATAAGGCACATAGCTACTGCTACATATACTTGCTGCTATTTGAGCACTAGCAGCCCAGCATGACTCTATCATGTGACAAAACTAAAATCGTACCTTCTTCGGTCACTTGTGTCACCGAGACTGAATAAAGCTCAATAGCGCGAGGTGAGTTTAGAACAAAGACACATGCGGAGTAATACCCCAGCTAAAAGTATCCTGATTGGAGCTGACTCACTTGACTAATAGTTGATTCGTGAGCAGTTATCTTAGATCAAAACCTGTGTTTGAAGCAAACTCTTATGTTTGTTGAGCCTCGCCTCTGCGCTTCTCCCGCTCCAAATTGTTACGGTTTGCAATGTTTTATTCCTTCTCAAAGACTTAAACATGAGTTTCCTCTTGAAAGTGATATTCTACAGGTGCAGCGAAGTAGTAGATACTCCATTGGCAAAGAATCTTCGGCTCTACTTGATATTTATCTAGTCGCATAAAATTTTGGTATGGCTCAATTTTTCCAACTTGAAAGTTGGTACATAACAGTGAAGACAAAGGTTCACGACTCTGGACAACCTAATTTGAGTCTACTCCTATCATTTTAATTTATTTAAAAATAAAATTAAAATTGATAATAACAATTTTTTTTTGTTATTGTAAAGATACAATCAAAGCATAGCGTTTAACAAATTTTCCATATTACTATGTTTTCCCTTACTGATTGGTGGTAGTGCAAAACATTATCGACGCGTCTCAAGGTTTGGCTTAACGAATAATTTATTAGGTATAGTAGTTTTGAAAGAGAGGTTATCAACACAAAGGCGGAGGGATACCAAAATTGATAACATTGCCAAATGTAAAGGCCGTTAGATAGATGCTTAGCTGTCAAAGTGCAACTATAGCTGAGTAATTTCTTAAACGAGAGACTTATAACCCCATTTAAAAAATGACGAATTTCCATGTTACGCTTTTCAACGCTGGTCCAGTGTTACTCTGGCGTCAGCAATAATTTGACGACATTTTTGCAATGTTCATGATGATACCTTCCTTGAAAATGCGGTTTAAATTTTATTCATGTATTCGATGAATGGCAAGTTCATAATAATCAGTAACTGCCTTTTAATTAATTATGGATTGTTTTTCGAGAAATAATAGAAAAGGAGCAGGAATATTTGATACAGGCTAGAAACAAGCATAGATTGATGTTAGTAGTGACACATTGGTTTTTGCATTTGGAATAACACATGTTTGAACTCTTTTATAGCTCTGATTTAGCCTTGCTAATTGCTATTTGCAAACATTCTATTTTGAGCATTTTGGGTATGAATACTTTCAAAAAGGATACTTGTGATTCGTTTGTGCATCGTAGATGATGACTTTTCATGTAGGTATGTGATCTGTTTTACTATTGAGCTACTAATACTCAAATATTAGACATTCTAGGGTACCGAATTGAATTAAAATAATAGGGGTAGGTACCTAGGTAGCTTGCTTGTTGAGTGATTGTTTTGGCTTGAATTTTTGTCTCAAATTAAACTGTTTTAACTCAGTACCTCTGACTAGTGAGAGTAATTAAGTGCTTGTTTGAGCTTGCGGTTTTTAACCTCAGTCATAGAGTTTTTAATTAACTCAGTGATTAGTGAGAGTGGTAGGGAGGGCAGAGCCTACTAATACTGGCTCAGTATTGCTATGAGTTATCATAGCAGGTGATATACCTACTACCTACTATGTAGGTACTATGTAAAAGGCTTTAGAATGAAGGTGGAGATAAGTTGAAGGTGATGGAAAATGAAGGGACAGAAAGAGAGAACCAGAACGAGTGAAGGAGAAAGAGCAAAGCAAATCAAATCGGAGCGACAAGGAAGAGAGCAAAGATGGCAAAGAGAGTGCGCTCGGAGGAAGAGGAGTCCATGTCCTCATCCTCGTCTGCTTCCTCACCTGCAGAGGAGCAGGACGTGGATCAAGAAGCAGTCCATGTAGACGCAGAAGAAGATGGTGACAGCTCAAGTGAGGATGAACACAGCGACCACAGCGACCACGGGAACCACAACCTGAAGACCACCAAGGCCAACAAGTCTAGCAAGTCCAACAACGAAAGTGACGAAGAAAATGGAGAGAAAGAAGAGAAAGATGATGATGAGGACGACGACGACAACAACGAAGAAGAAACCAGTGAAACCGGTGCAGGTAAAAAGGGTGATAAATCAAATGATAACAACAACGACGGGAATAAGAACAACACCAAAAAAACTGAACCCAGCGCAGAAGAGGCACGCTTAAAAGGGATGCTGTTGCTTCCGTCTCGATCAATCTGTCAAGCTATCAAGAAAGTCCACCGCTTTGAACTACAAAAGGCCATTCGTAAACTAAAGAGCGGACGCGACACAGCCGAGCGCATCGCAGCCGAGGCAAAAAAGAAGGGAGATGGTGAGTTGGCCAAGAAAACCCCAGATACAAAACGTCTTCAACGCAAAGTGTCCGTGCTAAAGGCCTTTAACTATCGCCCTTTCGCAAGGCAGTTGATTCAGAGTGCAGGGATTTCAGTTCCTGAGAAGCTCGAGAAGGAATGGGAAAAGGGCGACAAATATGAAAAGGCCAAAGCGGATGAGGATGATGAAGATGACGAAGGAGAGGAAGCTCAGGAGGGTATTGAAGAGGCGCGCACTGCCATCCTTGAAGCATTTGAGGATCGTCTCAAGAAACATAAGGCCGTGATTTCCACTGTGCGGAAACTTGAAGAGCGTGTTGACTACATGCGAACGCGCAAGAAGATTCTCAAAAACCGACGCCGGCGTGAAGCTCGTGCCGCGTCCAATACAGAAGAGGCACGCAAAGCGCGTAAGATTCCATGTGGAGTTAGTACATGCCAGGCGCGATTCCTAACAACGGAAGCTCGGCTGACCCACTGGCGTCTTCGCCATCCACAAACCTACACTGACCAAATTGAGGTAATCGGAGTAGATCCGCATGACCCCTTTGCTGAAATTAGCTCTAAACCGCGTAACCGCATGGGACAACGTGAGCGTCAGCGTCAAGCTGCCATCAAAGAGTCCCGAGAGCGCCGCAAGGCCATTGCTCGAGGAGAAGCACCCCCCCCACCCAAGAGACTTAAACGCGAGAAAGATAGCAAAGCTGCAGCTACAGCTGCAGCTGGCGAGGGAGCAGACGCAACTGCAGCTGACATTCTCAACACCAAGAGTGGTGACGCCGCAGCCCCTGCAGCAGCAGCGGAGGATACGAAGAATCTTCACCCGTCCTGGCAAGCTAAGTTGGAGACGAAACCCCAGATTGTGGCCTTCGAAGGTAAAAAGATGGTGTTCGACGAAAGTGATGACGACTCTGATGACGACAACTAAAAGTAAAAGGTGGTTGCAAGCTCAGGGTGCGAGCGCAAATTTGGCTGCCAGTGCTAATGTTTCTCAGGTTCTAGCAGTTCCATGGCCTGGAAGACTCATCTCACGGCGCGCGATATATTATTTCTTAGAGTGCAATAATTTGTGTGTCTCATTTCAAAAGAGGCGCAAGTTCATATTTTCTCCTTTTGTTTCTCTTCTCCCTCTTCAGAAGTACAGACCAATGTTCCAATGCAGGGCTCGCCACGGCATGCAGCAATCACGCGATTGGGATCTGAATAGATGATACGAGTTGGGACTCCATGTTGCGCCATTTCTCCAGCACAAACCATCTTGAGGCCAATTCCCCCGGTGACGTCGATGGCAGCATCATGATGTGCACCCGGCAAGGGTTCACCAGGATGCCATTCAGATACAAGGTCTTGTGTTTCTCCCTCTACAGGAGGGCTCCGAAGAAGACCTTGGACTCCGTCTACAGCAAAGACAGCGCGTGTAACTTGCGGAAGATCCATTGCCAGGCGGGCCATGATATGATCCCCTGACAGAACTCCAAAATCTTTTGGTGCGGAGCAGTTCACAACATCGCCAAAGGTGACATCTACATAGCGTTCTGGTGCCTTATGACCTTTAAAAAGCTCTTGCAAGTTTGCCTCAAAGTCCATGCCGGTGTTTAGTACAGGAAGGGCATGCATGGGTCGGCTCTGGCAAGGAACCCCATGCTTTTCTAAGGCAAGAAGTACATGCTTGTGAAGTTTCAGCAGGTCAATTCTAACTTGCTTTACAGCTTCGTCCTGACTCTTACAACCCAAATCATCACCACCAATTGGGAATTGCAAGAGTGCATCTACGTCGGCTCTTCCTTTGTGAACTTGCCAGGCACGGCAACGCAAGTGGCCAAAAGACCCTGCACCGTGTACAACGATGACGTCAGTACCCTCTTCCCAAACTCTTGCTACTGCAGCTGCCAGGGTATCAATAGCCTCTTTATTGGGCTCGCATAAGCTCCGCTTGTTACTAACTGCCCCCCCGCCGAGCTTGAGCAGTACTAGTGGGCGCTCTTTCGAAGACGTATTCTCGTAAGTTGGCATGCTTGCGCGCTGTGTCTGATTCTGCTTTGTCAGAGGTAACTCATTAAAATCTTTTAAAACCAACTTGAAACCAAACGAAATACTCTTTGTTTCTTTGTAGTTCGATGCTGCTATTAGGTGTAAGGTAGTATTCTCTTAGTGTTATTAGCATTGATTCCCATGGGAATCACTTGGTGGACTTAAAGTGGAATAAAGATACTTCGTGTGCAATTTGAGCCAATCTGTTCAGCAGGCATGAAGGCAGCAGTTCCAGATTTCCTGTATTTTGTCTTAGCCAATCTGTCGTCTATTTCTAAGCCAAAGAACCTCTATAAGAGAAGGCACTCGCATGGGTGAAAGGTGGATAGACTTATTTACAATTAAAGCTACACTGAACATTCTTCAGAAACGAAATTGAAACTTCAAGTCATCACATATTTAAAATGGTTTAGTAAAATACTAATCGGCACAGTATCATGGATGCAGCAAAGAACTAGCATATCCTAAGTTTCGTCTCTGTAGCAGAATTAGGACTAGACCAATTAATTCCATGTAGAATCACTTGCTTTGGGTCGGCGTATGTACTGATTTGGGTCTCAGAAAGCGCAAGTTTCCCACTACTATGCGAACATATTTTCGAGAGAGGTAGTCAACAAAAAACAATAATCACCTCTCTATGAGAAAATCTAACATGTAAGCCGCCTCCAATTTTTAAACATTCTATACTTTGGAAATGGAACAGAACAAGAAAAGAAAAGATGTTCTTGATTCATTCCCTTTGCTACTACACTTCCATTGTTCTTAATGCCCTCTGTTGCTTCCAGATTTCAAATACAAATTCACTTTATGTGGAGACAAGAACTTCAAAGCACTTACAAATCCACTATACTTCATCCCAAGCCTAATAAAACCACACCATTCAGATTCTATTTATTTGCCATATGTAGAAATCATTTGAGATTTTAAAGAAAGAAATCAATCGTAACTAGGCATTAGTTCGTAGGCTGACCTCACTGATAGGGTATAGGGTCTCAGATTTAATAATTTTGGAGGTTTTTAGTCAATAGGCGACCTGCTATGGAGTCTTGTAGATGTATAATGTAGGATGACTATTCGCGTGGGCCCTATCTGGTCTTTTCTACGAAGTCACCAAGGAGGTAATGCGCCTACTTACTTCTTGGACTTCTTCTTCCTCCGGTTGCGCTTCTTTTTGCTCTTGGAGGCATTGGAAGAGGCATTAGAGGCACCATCCGTCTCAGCGGAGGCTTCGTCATCTTCGCCATTGGTTTTGCTGTCTGCGTCATTCGGAGAGGTTGCCTCCTCGTTAGCAGATGAGGTAGACTCAGTAGTGGCAGGAGTTTTAGCAGCTTCGTTTGTCGATGAATCTTTGGGAGTAGATGTTTCGACAGAGAGCTTCTGATCTGCCTCCTTCTCTGCGGCAATAGTTACCTCTTCCTTCTCTTCCTCCTTAGGTGCTTTCGCCTCTTCCTTCGCACTTTCGGACAGATCAGACTTTGGTTCCTCAGACTTGAGGGCAGTTTCTACTTTGCTAGATGGCTTCTCAGTAGTTTCTGTGGACTTCTCAGAAACCTGCTTGATCACCTCGGGTTCTTTGGGGGCAGGGGTCTCTTTCGTAGGTTCAGGAGAGGATTCCTTCTCGACAGATACAGGCTTGCTAGCTTCTTTGGCGGCAGAGGTCTCAGTAGTTGGCTTAGTCTCTTCAACCATGGGCGTATCTTTGGCTGTGGTCGCAGCGGCGGGGGCAGGGTTCGCGGCGGGGGTAGCCGTAGTCGACTGTGAGGAGTTTTGCTGTTGCTGCTGGGAAAGGCGTGCGGCCTCTACATAAGATGGAGGGGCATCGGAATTCTTCACAGGACTTGCAGAGGCTGATGTCTGGGATCCAGATGCAATCTGTTGTTGTTGTTGTTGTTGCTGTTGCTGGCCCTCCTGCTGAGTTTCCCGAGACTTATTGTTGTTGTTGTTGTTGTTGTTGTTGTTGTGGTAGGGGGTGGCAAGGTCCGACTCCTGCTCAAAGCAAGATTGGAAAAGACCCATGGTTCACACGTAGGCTTCTACTTTTAATTATTCAACTTCTGTCGGCGTTTGTGAAGGTTGCGAGCCCACGTCACCCTGGGTCGTTGACAGATCGTTGAACAAGCTCAATCGCTGTGTGGACTTTATCCTTCCTTGAACGAGCTAAGGATAAGGCGTGTCAGCCGTTACCTGCTCTTCCTTCTCGCAAACCGCGAAGAGACCCTCTGCACAAAACACTGCAGCGTGGGCGTCCCTGCTTTGCCGGTCTTGGCTTGAGGAGTTTGGAGAGCATGATGCGAAAGACTAATTAGAAAGTGATGATGATGGTAAACTATTAATGTTTCTAATATGAAGTATCTTAGCAGGATTGTTTTGTTCTTGTTTTTTGGTCTTTTCTCTTTTGGTATCCTTGAGAAACTACTAACACTACTCATTCTAATACTAACCGCTAGGTAGTAATCAGGGTATAAGAATGGTTGACATAGTAGGCCCTATATAGTTAATTCTTTTGCGCTTGCTCATTTAACTCGAAAGAGTATTACATACTACTGGTAGTCTATATTTGTAGTAAGGATACTGGGCACCTTTACCTTGGTTGGTTTATAATCAAGAATGAAGCCTAGAAAGGGGCTAGAAAGGCTACTGGTAGGACAACTCTGTGACTTCCAGGCCAAAATCTCTTCTATGACCTTACTGCTAGGCATAGTAGCTGCTATGCTTCTCTTATGATCACTATTCTGACTAATCAGAGGACTTTCGCTTACGAGTAAATTCGGCCTTAAAAAACTAAGCAAAGAATTGATAAATTTAGAAATATGCTGGAAACCACTTGTTTGATTTTTTAAATAGCGGTATGAACTATATGTTTTGAGAGTTATATTCCAACTGAAATGATTGATGGGACCAGGGAAGGTGATTTAATTGACTAGTAGGGCGTGCAGATAGTATAATCAGAACACTACCCAAGCAAACTGTTGTAAGCCTTGAGTGTAGAGAGAAAGTGAACATCCTAATTTTAACTAGTCAAGAGCCTTCTCACGTATATAGAGAAGTTGGGACTTTCTGAAGCGCTCACATAAGTTAAGTTTCAACTCGTTTTGCAGAACAATTATGTATACTAACTAATATCAACTAGTAAAAAGCTTCACAAAAGTTACAGACATCTGCAGAACCTATAGGAGTGTTATAGGTAACTCCACCAGGACGCACATAAGCAAGTCTTGATGCGTCGAGAGTAATCTTTATCAAACTGTACCTCTCATGAGCAAACAAGACCACACACACATCAGGGCAAGCCTACTACATATTCGCATTTTTGTCAGCAGTATTACCCATATTGTATTCAATTTACATCAGACACAGAAAAAATAGAATGCATTGCATGTACTTAGACATTCGCCGGCGGTGTACACTAATTCAATTGAGTACTAGTACTAACAACGAGAGTCCAGACTTTACATAAATTATCTAGCACCCTTCTTCCAACAAAGCTGTAATGAGCAAGCACGTTTTGCTCTTACCAAAAATATTGCAGAACCTTGGTCCTAAATGCTAGTTCTCACTTTCGCCGACACTTGGATTCTAACAAGATATATGGCATGTTATCGAATGCACCATGTAGATTGTATGCGTGCCCACTAGCTAGAGCCAGGGTTCTCCTATTAAACCTAGTATAAGCCCAACTAATAGAAAAGCATCCTTCCTTATGATAGGTGTGGGACTCATACCTACATACACAAGAACTCATTATTCAACATAACATAGTTCAATTGCTCTGTGCAACATATATAGATTTTGTGAAGTTTTGGGCGACTAGGGGTCCTGTTCTCAAAATCTTAATGTAGATACTTGAAGACGAAAAATAAGAAATAAGTAGCAGATTTACCTGCAGCTATTTGCCTCACAGTTACCGATCGAAAGAGGTACTAACAAACACAATGCAAAGCAAAAGACAAAACCCCTGGTACCTTGTAGGATAATTAATATCCTTAGCTATATGGCTGTTTTAAAACCTAGGTACTTCCATCAAGGTTTTCTTGTTTTGCTTTTTGAGGCCAGGCTTTTTCAATCTACAAATAGGCGACTACGCTTGATAAGACTTTATCCTGCACAAGCTTACGAAGCTATCATTTCCAAAATAGCAATCAGTGCTTGAGATTCTTTCGATTGCAACCACTTTATAATGAATTAGAATATTTTCGGGCTAATTTTAATCGACATCTTTGAAACAATGGCCTCGAATTTAGTTTGTTTCCGCTCGAAGTCTTCAGAGTGGGTTCTAGCTTATCATGTGGGTACCCTAGTAGTGCTACTTACTTTATCCAAAACGACCATCGTCTGCTATATAGCACCGGCACTTCACATGCTCGTTTTATGTGGTTGCGTATGAGCCCTGTACTCCAAACACCAACATAGGTAGAAGCAACATGGTTAGCTTGGCTGATTGATTGTTGCGATTGATGCGAAAGATCGGATGCGTGTTACACGAACAGGCGAAGCCACAGGAAGGAAGGATTAACATCGGGGTGCGTTCCGAAAACAATGACCAATGGCCTGGGGTCTTAGTAAAGTCCTATCTATCTAGCAATCTATCTGGTTTCACTCGAAGGAAGAAGAAGAAAAAGTAGAAAAGAAGAAGAAAAAGAAGAAAAGTAGAAAGAGGAAAGAAAAGTTGGCGTGTTCCTGGCAAAGGCTCAAAAAGGAATAAACAAACAAGCAAACAACCACACGTTTGCTCTGCTTACTAGCAAGTTAGTTTGGCACATACCATAACATTCGAAACTAAAAAGGGAGCTTACTAGAGGCACTAATACTAACTTTGTGCAGATGTAAACTTGGCTGCAGAGTTCAATGAAAAAGAAGAAGAAAGTAAATTTCGAGGAAGGTGGGTGGATGCAATAATGTCATATATAGAGCAACTGGAATGCACTACATTTTAGTATTCCTACCTAGTAGGCACTCTTTCTTATTTTACATCACATATAATAAGTATATAGCGTTGTAGGTGTGTTTTCTATGAGAGTTCTCCTTGGCTGAAGTAAGAAAAGTGAAGAAAACAGAAAAAGTTAATGATAAGCAGTAGAGCCTATTAATATTTTAACTAATCATGATAGTAGCTATATATCGTTGAAAGTACTAGTTAGGTAGGCTTTTCCATGGTAGGTCTAATAGGGTATTTTTCAGGTTGCACCTTTGCTGATGTTCAGTCTCACATCAAAGCCTATTAGAACTAATAGTGCAATTTACATGAGATTGTCATCTTTAAGTAGTGCAACACAGATAAAAGAACATTGTTCGTTTAGTTCAAGGTTTCTGCAGGTAGCATTAGCATACCTGGGCACGTAGTTACCTTCTGCTACCTTTGCTTGCTTTGGCTTTCTTATCTATCTTACTTTGAACCTAGAGTTTTAATCATTATTTTTCTCTAGAAAAGTATGCTACTATTATCCTCCATGATGCAATATACTTCATATTATTGTTAGGCGACTAAGTTGAATAGAACTTTTTCCTTTAAAATAAATTTCTATTAAGCAATAATACTATATTACTAATTAGTGTTGGTAGAAAAGAACAATATGCGGCTGTGCTGCTTGAAGTAATTTTACAGAGAGCGAGCAGACATTGAATCCTGACTAGCAACTCTAGAGCTAGAAAGGCTTGACGGACGGCGAAGGGTGTCGTCCTTTGCCTTTAGCACTTCTGCCTTTGTTTGCACATTTCCTTCGCTTCCTCTTCTCCAACTCCGTTCCGGGGTGGCTAAGTAAGGAGGTAAGTCAGCGACTGTTGTGAGTCACCTACACTCCATCTTGTTGATTGTTGTGTTGTCACTCGTTCTTCGTTCTTTGATTCTTCGTTCACAATGGTGAGCTTGGCAACGACAACAACAACCACAAAAGGCCTGTGGCAACGCACTGGACTTCGGGCAGCCGCAAACACCTCTACTCAGGTTTCACGTCGCTATCTGAGCAGCTCAGGAAACTCTGAAAAGTCCGGTGGTATTCCTCGCACAACCTCAGGTACCTGGCCCGCGGACCTTCCCGAGAGCCTTACAGGTAATCTCACCAGTAGCCGCTTTAACGCTGGTCTTGACCTCTTGCGCAAAGAGCAGCTCATCGATGACTACCTTCGCGGAATTCTTAACGCCCAAAGCCGTGTGTACCAGGTCATGGAGGAGACACCTTTGCAGTATGCTCCTGCCTTGTCCGCTTTGACCGGCAATGACGTCTATCTCAAGCGCGAGGATCTAACTCCAGTACACTCGTTCAAGATCCGAGGTGCGTACAACAAATTGGCCTCCCTACTTAGCGATATGAAGCGCGAGGGAAAGACCGCGGACGACCTCAAAGTTGTGGCTTGCTCAGCTGGTAACCATGCCCAAGGTTTGGCACTCTCTGCCAAGCGCTTGGGCATTGACGCAGTTATCTGCATGCCTAAGGCTACTCCCCGCATCAAAGTCGATGCCGTCAGGAAGAACGGCGGTAATGTACTTCTGATCGGCAACAACTACGATGAGGCCCAAGCAGAGGCACTTCGTCTCGCCGCAGAAGGACGTACCCTTATCCACCCATTTGATGACCCTCTTGTTATCTGCGGTCAGGGTACTGTTGGAATGGAGATTGTTAAGCAACTCCCGAGCGAGGCTCAAGAAAACCTGGAAGCCATTTTTTGTACGATTGGAGGCGGTGGCCTCATGGCTGGTGTTTCTACCTATGTGAAGAAGGTGCTTCCGCATGTACACATGATCGGCTGTGAGGCAGATGATGCTGCTGGCATGACCGCATCTTTGGCTGCCGGCAAGGTTGTCACCTTGCCCCAGGTAGGTCTCTTTGCTGACGGTGCTTCGGTTCGCACTGTTGGCAAGAACACCTTCCCGCTGGTTAAGGAGCTTTGCTCTGGAACTATTACTGTAACTACCGACGAAATCTGTGCTGCCATCAAGGCAGGATTCAATGATACCCGCGTTGTTCTCGAGCCTGCTGGTGCGCTGAGCATTGCCGCCCTCGTCCGCTACGTAGCTACGACTGGTGTTCAGGGCAAGACCCTCATTGCTGTTGCTTCCGGAGCAAACATGGACTTTGACCGTCTTCGGTTTGTGTCAGAGCGCGCGGACTCTTCTGAGAACCTTGTTGCTATTGAAATCCCTGAGCAACGCGGTGCTTTTTGGGACTTGTACAACCGCGTTTACCCTCGCAATGTAACCGAGTTTTCATACAGGTATGACCCCAGTAACGATGGAGAGGCCAAGATCATCCTTAACTTCCAGGCAACTTCTGCTGATGATCGGGAGAAGGTTCTTGCTGAGCTCAAGGGTGAGTCTGCATATAAGGTGTATGATCTTCGCAATAATGATTTGGCCAAGACCCACATTCGCTATCTCTCAGGTGGACGCGCACTTCAACCCGGCCAGGAGCGCCTCTTCCGCTTCGAATTTCCTGAACGCCCTGGTGCCCTTCGCGAGTTTCTCGAGAAGGTCCACACATCTTCTGAACGCCGCTTTAACATCTCTCTTTTTCACTATCGCAACCATGGAGCTGATGTCGGCCGTGTTCTCGTTGGGCTCCAGGCCGATGAGGATACACCAGCAGGCCATGCTGCTATTGATGACTTTCTTCAGGACGTTGGTTTTTATTTCGTTGAAGAGACAGCCAATGATGCTTACCACCGCTTCCTTCTGCAGAAACCTCTGTAAACCGCTTAAACTTACACTCATATCTGCTTCTGATTCCTTTCTGATGTCTTGAACCAGTCAACTTTTTATATGTACTTTTGGAGACCTCTACATGAGCTGATTCTGCTCTTAGTTGCAGGTTCACTGATTTTTATGCGAACCTATAGAAACTAAGACCTATTAAACTACTTGGTACAAACTACTCGAATTGCAGAAGCTGCAGTCTTGGCCCTTTCTGTATATTTTAATATTAGTAAAGAGAAAGTTCAAGTGAACTCCTTATGTGAAATTGTTTATCAGGCCGCCCGACAGTGGACCAATTTGAATGTTTTTATATGAATAATCAATCCAGTTTATGTCTTTAATGAGTCTTCCAGGTCGCTCTAGCATAAGTCGCCGATCTTTCTTTTGCTATAACCCAATTTGGTTTTCTCTCTAGACTCAGTATAAATGCAACTCTACATTCAGTTGATTACTAAATGAATGCACCAGGATTGTTTGAACCATAATACAGCTGAGCAATATTGTAATGCAGCCTTCTTTGATTCTTCTTTTAATCCACAATTTCAGGCGTGAGATGAAAATGATCATGTTCGGAAGTACTATATCTGATCTCCATTTGAAATCGTAAACTCTTCTTGCAGTGTCTTTAAACACACATATCAGCATAACAACTTTAAAGGGAAAAGAGATATATGTGCATAAGCCATAAATTACTGCTATTTTCTCTATCCATTGTTTGCCAGTCATCAAATCCAGCCATCTCAAGTATGTTACTGAAAGTTAAGTTTTAAAATCAGTTTATTTAATATATCTATCTATCTATCTATCTATCTATCTATCTATCTATCTATCTATCTATCTATCTATCTATCTATCTATCTATCTATCTATCTATCTATCTATCTATCTATCTATCTATCTATCTATCTATCTATCTATCTATCTATCTATCTATCTATCTATCTATCTATCTATCTATCTATCTATCTATTTTTAATCTATACATATTCTTGCGGACCGTCATATTTATATAATCTGTGAAAGTCCATGAAGTTTGAGACATTACATCGGTGTCGAATACAGAATGACATACCGAGACACACAAAGTCTTTTAAGATTGGTGCTTTCGTTTTGATGCAGGCAGCACCATATCATCATCAGTATTGTCTTCTTCTTCATCGATCTCGTCTCTCCGTAGCTGCCGATAGCGCTTGGCACTTCGGACGGCCTCTGCCATGCACTTCTGCTTCGAAGTCTTGACAGTATGATTCATATATCAGGAACTGATGCGTTAAAGTCTGAGTGCCCCTCCATCGAAGAGACGCACTTGTCACATCATGTTTGAAGCGATTCCTCCAAAGAATCTTGTCAACCTTGAAAAACCTTGGTTGACTAATAATGTGGTCCCAATAGTTCGTGACAGAATGGCCTGTCTTCTTCGTGAACAGAAGTCCCAATTTACTTGAAGAAGAGTCAAAAATGACTTTGGACGCGCCTTCGTTTGTACTCAGAATATCATTTGTAGCAGCCCTGAGAGCTATAAGCCCGTCAACAAACGGCTTGCAGGTGGAGTTAACTTCGTGTCCAGGCTGAATCATTTTTGCCTTAATTGTAGCTTGAAGGTCATTCGCTAGTTGGCTAGTATGGTGTCGAATCTCGTTGTAGATTAGCACCAGTCGATGATGCATACAATTAATGTGCTCTAAATGAGTGAAGCAGGAGGCCAAATCAGTGTTTTCCGTCCAAGCCGACATGTTACTGACACAAGATTGCCAAGTTTGAAGGACTCCATTCACTAATTCATAAGGATCTTCAAACTTGTGATTTTTAAGGTCCTTGGCAGCTTTGAGAAGCTGCGCCGCGTTTGGCTCCATGCTTGTATCTGATGCATTGCTCGGTAAATCAACAACTTCATTTCTGGCGGGAGTTTCGTTCCTGGTAGAAAAGGTATCATTGAGCCCAAGCTGCTCAATCAGCTGTCGAAGATCTGCCATTACACTTGCTTGGGGATTGGAAGACGCAGAGGATGCTCGCACTGAATTTGTCGACGATTCCTGGCCATGACTGTCTACACTTTGATTCTCACTCTTAAAGGGTGAGAGACCTTCAAGCATTTGCAAAAGTGAGCTCAGTTGGCTCCGAATTTCTTGCGCGCTAGCTCCCTTGAGCGAGTTTGCACGAGAGCTCCGTTTCTTTCCTGTAGTTTTGCCTTCCAAAGTTGCATCTTGCAACTTTCTCGCATATGATGTGAGTTTTTCAAGTAAGCAGTTAAACCTCTTTTCATCATCATAAAGGTTGTATGAATAATCTTCATTTTCAGAAGATGGCTCAAAGAGTATTGCCTCGCCAAGGTAATGCTCAAGCTTTAATACGTACTCCTGGGTTGATTTCAAAGACCTAGCTAAGGTGCTTTCACAAGGCTTCGATTGGTCAATCATACAACCACAACTACACGACCAACGCATTTTGGACATGAGGCTATTCATATGAAGAAGGAGCGAATGGCCATAAGCATAGTTAGCATGTGCTGTGTTCTTATCAGGCTGCTCTGTACGGCTGTTTTGCCATTTCGTCAGGGCACATTCGAAGTATCGGCTCAAATGCATCTGAGCCTTACTACGAAAATTATTCCAGCGACGCTTCAGGCAGGCATGTTTCTGTTTTGAATGTCCTGTGTGAGAGCCTTTATTAACAGATTCCTCAGCGTGTGACGCATTGATTTGACGCAGACCGCTGTCTTTACTTTGGCTACTAGAGTTAAGGTTCACACCATCATTTTGCGAAGTGCGATAAATGTTCACCAGCTCGGGAGTATTTGTGATATCGACTACAACAGTTGCTGCCTGCTTATGAGTTGTGCTCTTCCGTGGCTCATTTCGTCTTGGCCTTTTACTCGTGCTCATCATTTCGATAGCATTCTGTTCTAACAAGAGAATATCATATTGTGACATTTCCATTGAGCGAGGCCGCCGTCGAGATTCCTGATTTTGATTTTTGGACTTCGTTTTTGGAGTAGAGTCCATGGAATCCTGGCATTGTTTGCTACGCTTGGGGTGGCTCTTACGCCAAGTTTTAAGTTTGATTCCTCCATTCCCTAAATCTACTCCGTGCATCGACATGTTCTCAGCAATATCCATCAAAATATCCGAAGTATCTTCAAGGCTTTGAATCTGGGTTTGAAGATGGCAAAATGTTTTTCGTACCCATTTTTGCTCAACTTCAAGCGTCTTAGTATGTCGCTTGCATCTGTGCAAGAGTTGCATCGCTTCTTCTGAACTAAAGGAAGGTTTCTTCTGGTCCTCATCCATAGTTTCTTCCATGCTTGAGTCTAGTTCCTTCTGCTCTATTGTAGGTAACGAGTCTTTGAGTGGCGTAGAGCTGTGTTTCGTTGCCTTTTCTGAAATTCTCAGGTTTTTCTCTAAGACTTGAGAGACATGTTCTTCTGGGTCTGTCTTGATATTTTCATCAATTTTTTCCTCGATCGCCGTTTCAAGTTCTGCTTCAGAATCTGATTCAAACTCTGATTTGGATCCTTGCAAGACGTCATTCAGGTTTTCTGTGTTTGTCCTAGCAGCTCTAAGCTCTGTTGAAAATGTCTTCAGCTCATTTAAACAATCTCCAAGTTGAATTTCCAACTGGAGAAGAGAATTTGCGAGCTCTGCATTCTGTTTGCAAAGACTCTCGATTTCAGATTCACGCGAGGCCTTCTCCGAGTTCGCTGTAGCCAAATCTGCAGCAAGCCGTGTTTTCTCTTCTTGGCTAAGTTTAGCGAGAGTCTCATAAGCGGAGTCCTGAGACGCTAGAATGAGCCTTATGTCCGACAGTTGCTGCAAGTGCAGTGTTCTCTCTTTGGCGTAAGCCTGGTCCTTTGACTCTGCCATTTTTAGAGCTGCAGAAAGACGATTCTCGTTTTCTTTATTGATCCTAGCGAGAGCCTCATAAGCAGAGTTTTGAGACGCCAAAACTTGCTCGAAATCGGACAATTTCTGCACATGAGAAGCTTTCTCTTCAGCATAAATCTCCTTCTCAGAGTTTGCTGATTTAAGAGCTTCAGAAAGAAGTTCTTCATTTTTCTTGTTGAGTTTGGCAAGAGCCTCATACGCAGAGTCCTGGGATGACTGGATTAGCTTTGCGTCAGACAGTTGCTTCAAGTGCAACTCCTTTTCTTCAAAGTGAACCCTTTATCTCATCTTTGTAGGTTTTACAGTCACGCTCCAAACAAAGCACCATTTCAGACTTTTCCTCTAACTGTCCTTCTCGTACATGGATAATGTCTACATGCTCTTGGCATTGTTGTTTCAATTCTTGATTCTCGCGCAGCGCTTCTGCTAAATTATTCCGCACGTCTTGTACCTCGAGCGATCCTTCAAGTTTGTGCTTTTCAATTTCCGTCTCCAGATGCGCATTTTGTTCAAGGATTGTATTCTTTTCTGTTTCAATCGTATGAAGTTTGGCATGAGTGTTACTAATCTCTTGCTGTAACTCGGAGATGACCCCAGATTTCTCTTTGAGCTCATTGGAAAAAACTTGGTTGTTTTGAAATAGCTCCTCATTTCGTGCCTGAAGCTGCTGCTGCAGCACATTTAGCTCCATTCTACTTTGGCTCACAAAGTTGTTATACGCGTTAGAGTATTCTTCGATCCTCTTTTCAGCAGCAAATTTCATTTCATAAGACTGCTGCTGATGTACTCTGAGAAGTTCTCTTAGATGGGCGACCTCAGCATCGTTACTATTGAGGCTAGTTGGAGTTGCTCCAAACATGTTTTTTGTTGTTGTTTTTCCTTGGGTTGCCTAAAACTCGAAGACTTCGGGCCCTGATTACTAGCTTCCAAGGGAAGGAATTATTTAATGTTGAGCCCTTAGGCTAGTCAACCTTTTTAGAGGGTTCGATACTTTTGCTCACAGATGAGCACTTAGACTGGGGCAAGTAAATTCGATGTTTCCAATTCACAGAGCTCCCCCAAAAACCTTGTGTATTACAAGCCGCTGGCACTGGCGTGGAGACAAGGCAGCAGCTTCCGCTGTTCTAGAATACTACGCACCGTGGGTATACCAAACAACGAAGAACTGTAATCCACGCTGCTTTGTACTATTCCGGGTTTGGACGCTATGAACTCACCGAGAGATTCTTTGCCCACGATACCGAAATTCGGCGATCGAAAATTTCTTCAAATTTCAAACTTTTATTTTTAAAAGTAGAATGATAACCATCATAGAAAAACTTCCATAAGCAAGCTGTAGCTAGAATTTCCACAGCACAACTTTTAAAAATAAAATAAACATACAATAAAAACGAGAGATTAATAATCGATCTACCATGATGACGTGAGGAGCACTACCAATAGATTATCTATCTGCATAATGTTCAGAATGTTTATGTGCCCCTATAATAATTCCTAAACCATAATTTAGCAATCCCCTTGGTAATTAATGTGTATAAAATTTTCATTATAAAGGGGGGAAACATTGTTCATAGAAAATGTCATGCCTTGGTTTCTTGAAGAGCTTGAAGCAGACATAAAAGAGGAACGAATTATTTCAATTAGAAAAAATAACCAGTCCAGTTTTTTTGTTTTGTTTTTATAAAAGTTGTCCCTTACTGTTCAGGTCATTGAAGTACAATTTTTTAAATTTATTTTTTAAATTTGTAAAAGGCTGCCGCCTTGGTAACATCTGCCTTTATTGGAAAGCCATGGAGAGCTCCAGCGATTCCCGCAAGATTATAAAACAAACTTTTGAATGCCTTCACAGTCCAAAAAATCGAGCAAATAGTCCTTCGATAGTTGGTAAAGGTAGTGAAGCCTTGCGAGGGTAAAGTTCCCGAAGAACAAAAAAACAAAAAACAAAAACCTAACCAAAACCAAAAGATGTGGTATAATGTTACCCCCCCCAACAACAAAAATAATAATACCTAAAATAAACAATTTATCATTATAGCAATACTTTAATTTTACAATCGAAAGTATAAGCCAGATTTTCATATTTCTAATTTAGTATCATATCGAGCAAGCCAAAAGCATATTGAATCAAATTAACTAGATCAGACTAAAGCTGAAGAAAAACCAAAAACTTATGCAGTCCATTTTGATAAAAGTTGTGCGATTTGGACAGCACAATGTTGCTTTTGTTTCTATTACTCCGAAAGGAAGACTCATTCATGGAATAGCCATTTTGAACTTCTTTTCATCCCTTTAAAAACAAAACGACCGGCACCCCATTGAATCGGTGTCTTTGCGCACATTTTCCAATATTTGTATTGTGGGGATATGACTCTGCGAAGTTAAAAACTCATTATACGCTGTTTAGAGAGAAAGAGAGATGAAGCAAACCTTTGCTCCTAGCTTTAGGAATTGTCAATCACTCTCTCCAAATACCTATCGCTGATTTACTGAAGTACTTATAAATTACGGTAAAGAATGACTTTTCGATTACAGTAAGCAACTATTTAAATGTAGAAAGAAGTCAGCACGATACAACCTAATCTATGTTTTTATTTAAAAAAGAAACAAAAAACCATCTCCATATTAATAAAAATAAAAATAGACATATTATATATATAATAAATTCTGTACTATTGTATATACTTTTTAAAAAAAATATTCTGAAACTAAATTTTAATAAACAAAAAAACGAACGAGACGAAGAAAGTAGAAAGCAATGGTCCTTTAGACCTCCTCTCGCTAACGAACCTTCGCGTCCAGCCATAGTAGTTTAGGTGTCTTATAGATGTACTACGCCTTCGTTGGTCACATGCAGAGCCACATGATGCCTTGGGAGCGATAGAAGCGGGTTGAGCAATCTATAGCTCCTTGAGGCACATCGCGGCATCAAAACCGAGCTCTTGCGCCCGTATGCCTCGGTTGCATTCGGAGTTGCGACCGCGTTGCCCAAAGAATACAGTTTCTAAGGTCGAGCTGGGCACGTACTTCAGGTTTCTGCGTAGAGGTATGGCGGTGTGAAAGCCTGCAACCATACTAGAACTCTATAAAATCCAATGTCAGAGGACGTAGAGCTTGAACTCTCAGTCAACAATTATTAGTTGACAGTATAAACTGTATAGTATAATATGCAGGAAAGGTTTCTCTTAGGTAGGTTTTAAACTTATAGATGTAATTTAAATAAATAGAAAAGGTCCTATACTACTTGTATTTATTTCAAACTTCTTGGTATATTATATGCGGGATCATCAAATCAATGAAGCTTGTGATTCTTATGTATTTACCTATATTTAAATACGATTGCACAATTGAATTGTATATTGCAAGACCGTAATAGTTTATCTAGTTTGTGTTTCATGGATCAAGAAGAAAAATGGGGAGTCGCCAGCGAACGTGAAAGCTGTTGAGAAAGTTGGAAGATCAATTTAAATCAAGCTTCCTACCTTCATCTTTACAGTCAACCTCACGCTAATCAGTATCTCCTTTCAGCAATAAAGCAATCAAATCAATTAATTCAGGCTCCAATTCATTAGTGACGCATTCGAGAGCACAAACGCCCCATATCCTCAAGGTACCAGAGTAATGATGATATATTTGAGTGATCTAGTTTCCCGAATAGAAACTGAAGCTATTACAAATCGCAGGAAAGCCTAAATCAATTGAGACACTATAAAATCGCAATGCAAGAATAGGAAACTCGACAGAGGTTTCCCCCTTTCATCCAAAATTTAACTGAAAATTTTGTTTTGCGCTCTACGTCGAAGCTTTTCATATTGCAGAGAGAATGAGAGAAGAAACTAGCCTCCTTCTAGGGAAATAATTCTTCAATTCTCTACGAGACATAGAGAAAATCAGAAAAAGAAGGCACCTGAGAAGGGCAACTGGTTAAAACCTTTATGCTCAGCAAAAGGCAGCAGTTTTGTGTGATTAATTGGTAGTTGAATTTTCTTCTGATCATCTTAAAGTTATTGTTGCATACAACCTCACATTCTAGTAGACGGCTCTGCAGATAGTGAAGATTCATTTCAGCAAACTGTTAATTTCATTAGTAACATCTATTAATGAAATGTGAATCCATTTCTATTCTCTTAAACCTCTGATGATCAAATTTAAGTTTACAGTTTTTTGTTTTTTGTTTTTTATTTTTAATGATACACAATGAAAAGGTCTCTTGTAGTTCTAATATGAGAGATCATTAGAAGATTAGCGTATGAACTTATTTCGCCTTGAGCTAAAGAAAGCTTTTGCACTAACCCACGAGTTTCTGATGGTCGCCAGGGCAAAAGTTAAAAACTAAAAACCTATGGCAGTTTCTCGATCTTGTCAAGAGAGGCTGCTCTCCGACCGCATATTCTAGCTGAAATGGATTATATAAGACAGCATCAAATCTCCGAGGGGTAGTGTAATTCTCCATACAGTCAAGTTTGTACTGCTTCCGTTCGAAGAAAATGCATTTTACATATTCTAAGTAGCATATGATAATTAGAATGTTCCTTTTTCATCCTGTATTTCAAGTAGATGCCTACATTCGATTAAATGAAAGGGCCACATCAAACAGGGCACAACGAAGATTCCTTCTTGGTGTCATGGAGATATTCTCAGGTTGAGAAGAGCCTACAAGTTATAGCAAAGAAGCAAAGGGAACATTAAAAGAACAAACGAAGCAACGCACATAAAAATAACAAAAATGTGTCTGAGCACGTTAAAGCTTCCAACTTGTATGATCGTGATCGGTAGCAAAAGGGGGTGGAAAATGGTCCGATGTCTTCAACTTGATATCCAATTATTTTTTCCCTTCGCAGAAACGAAAAAATACAGTTCAGAAATCTCCTCTTTGAGGATGGGCTGTTTCGTGCGGACTTGTCCGTATCTATTAATAGGTGAAAGACAAGGCACACCACTATTACTCGATAGCATTCAGGCAAGGAAGTCTCTAAAGAAAGAAGGCTGTAGTAGTAACAGGGAACTCGCTGCACCGCGGCACGTTTTTCTTTCTTGTGTAATGTAGGCAGTCCTTTCCATCACCACGTGTGTTGGTGCTGCTGTCTCCTGCGGCAAAATTAGGAGCATGTAGCGAGAACTAAACAAACTACGGTACAAGATTGAATGGAAGGCGCATGAGCAAGACACTGAACGATGGAGAAACAGAAAAAGGCACGAGCCTCCAAGGGATGTCCTTGATGCCTCAGGCTGTCCCAGAGTGCACAGAGGGGACTAACGATAGCTATCTACCCCAGTCCGCGGTTGCATTGCAGCCAACAGAAACTTTCATGCTACCCTCTCGGAGGCAAATCAAATGAAAGGTTATAAATTATTTTCAGTCAGACACGCCCAGAAAGAGGGGGTATTGAAGTAATAATTGAAGTAACTGCTCGAAATGGTTGGTTTTCCTGACTTCCATATTGGAGAGTTTTTGAGGATGTCTTTACGGGACTAGCGAAAGGGGATGTAAACTCATAGATGCACCGAACAGGCAATAGAAACAAGTTTTCAGTGTTTATTGAAGATCAGATAACCGAGGTCACTCAAAAGGGAAAATAAGAATCAATGGAGAATTAGCGTTCAAATGAGGCTCTACACCATGTGATGTGAATACAAGCCATCTGTGCTTAAATATCCTCGTCGCGCTGGGCAAATGACGTAGGTTCTTCAAAAAGGGTCTTGCAGATGAAACGAATGTCATCTGGGCTCTACAGAACTTACTATAATCAAGATCTCTGTTTTCATTCCTTGGAATGAACTTTGCATAAAATAAAGGTAAAAGAAAAACGATCTATTTTTTTATTAGAGTGATCCATTTCTATTCTAATGAACTGTTAGCTCAAAAAATCGACTCCGGCCAGACATAAAATTATTTCGTCTTATTGTTACAGAATCTTAAATCTTGCAATAGTTTTGTATATATGAGCGTGGAAGTTGCGCAGATCTACCAGGGTTCCATTTTCAATTTGATTTTTCAATTTAGACATTCCAACTTTTTGTGAGGGTACAATCGAGTCTTTGCAAAGTATTCATAACATTTTAAATGATGAAGAGAATTTCTCCTAATCCCCTCCCTAAAACTCATTTATGTACATATGCTGTGACAACTTACTTTTAAATTGTTCGAGGTGCAGGCTTACGCATGCTAATTGGGGTTTATATGGGTCTTGGGGATTGCAAAAACCTGCTACATTTAGTTGTTTCCCGTTTACTTCGCTAAAAATCCTAGCCATATTCAAATTGCTGATACCATCTTTAAATCCGCGAACCATGTTGCAAATCGAATCACGTATTGAAATGAGATTGCAGCTGTGGACCTATTAAAAAGACATCAACTAAACATTCATTCTGTTTAGCTGTCTGGGGACTTAAAAAAAAACAAAAACACTTTATAGTGGTTTAGTAATTAATTCAGATAGTCCGAAGGCGATTGACAGCATGTAAGCACGCTACTTGGGATCTCGAAGGTATCGAAAAATACTTGGAAGGATTTATGCTCTCAAATGTTTGAAATTTGCAATTCATTGATCGTAGAAACTACGATACCTCCCAGTTTGCATGATTTTTGATAAACTAAAGCTGATGATTTGGTCTTCTGCAGATGATGGAAATTGATGAGTGGAATTTCTCCTTGACTATGAGTTCAGATCTTTAGACCAATGATTACATTGAGCATAGCCGTGATACAAGTTAGTACCTTAAACTTCTAGCTACTCTCTGATTGTCTAGTTCTGGCACTATACATGGACCAGCATGTTAGGCCATACACTGGTTTGCTAGGATCTTTTACAAAGTCTAACTAATATGATCCTTTTCTTGGTGATCTCAACACTTAGAACGACTATCATTGCCAATGCTGAAACATGAACCTGGGCAGATGGAGGTCGACTGTGAAGATGATGGAGAGAGTCTTGATGAAGCATTTAAAAGAAATGATTTGAAGGGGTAGCGAACTGCTGTCCTGGAAATGAATCCCAGGGCAGTCTAATTCATGTAATAATTAGGATGCTGAAGACACGTGACAGGGTTAGGTTAATTTAACCTCCTCAACCATCAATTCAAATTGCATCATACTTGGATCTAGGTAATGTGTAGTCACGCTTTTGGTTCTTGGCTTCAGCAACCACGTAAGCCTGGTGGTCTAGTTGTGCTTTATTGTAAGCCCTAGGTCGGCGAGGTCTTTACAGCGAGACATCGATAACTCTATGTCTTGTCCGCGGTTCCTTCGATTGGAGATCTCAGCAGCCAGCTCAGATGAATATTTATAAAAACTAGCAAGTTAGTAATCTCCTATTTTCAAACTTTGCTTTGCTATGCATGTTAAATATTTACTCGAATGATTTTTTTTTTTCGATATACAATTATACAAAATCTCAGTTGTACAAAGTACTTGCGCTGTTCTTTGAAGGGGCGAGTCACTTCTACATATTAAATGGTTGTACAGCTACAAAAGATGGTAGACTTGATAGATGGCTCAGAAGTAGCTCGAAAGCATACCCATATACTCAACTTAGTATCTTTGAAATTATAGAAATTGCCCAAAGTTTCTGGCTGCGTATGATCAAAATGATTCCCCATTGAAGATCACGCTATACGTTTCGAGCGTAAGAGTTTCAAGACTAAATTTATGAGCTCTATGACTTAAATTAGCTACGAGACTCGTGAATAACGGCCTGCGAAGTACAAGTATCCAAGCAAGTATACGTCAGAATATAAATGCGCGCTTTTAGGGCATACAATGAATTAGAACCTAGAGGCGAGTAAAAGTCAACATTACTCGAGACTAACAGGAGAAAGACACCTTTAAAAGCATAACCAATGTATTCGTTTTCTTCGTTCTATCTGTAATCCTGATTTCATATAGTCTCTACTTTCCAAATATTTGCATCGATTTTTCGTTCATTCACGTAATTCAATTTCTGATTAGTGTTTGCTGAATTGAGAATAAATGTTCCATTTGGTTTCAGTGTAAAGTTCTTGATGGGATCATAGTTTATACTGATACATTCACAGGGCTAACTCTATAGGCAAATCTTTAGAAAATAGGCTCAAGTAGTACTTGCAGGTGCCGTGGCTACCTATTATTCATAATTCCTGTTCACAAACTTAACTTAATGCGCCAAATAAGTCTTGCCTGAAGTACTCTGTTAAAAAAAGCCTCACGTTGATCACTATCGGTCAGAGATTCGCAGGCGTGACAGTTATATTCATTCGATATAGACTGAATAAATTCAATATGCAGATCTTCAAAAAAAAGCAGTATTCCTGGTAGGAATACTTGTCGAGGGATAGTCTATGGTCTATATAAGGGACTGGGGTATTCTAGGTATCCATGAGTGGTCATTAGTCACGCCTTTGTATAGCCCTTAATAATACTAGAGAGGTCTCAAATTTCACAATGTCGAAGCTCGAGATTTTGTGTCCATTATATTGATACTGCTCAGACCGCTCAACACTGGATCCACGCAACTTATTGAAAGGTCTCAACTAGAACCTTTCCTCAATAAGGACCTATTAGACCTATTAACATTTTTGGATTTGGCACGGGTCCACACGAACGGAAAGGCGAGCAAAAAGGATGCTGCACGCATCCTCGCTCGAAGGTTTCCTGCAGACTTTAAGTGTCTTTATCTATGATGACAGACTTATTAAACAAGTTTGCACCCCATCTCTCCGGGCAAATGGACTATGGTCCTAGAAGTTGTTGCTGAAGGAGACAGTGAAGAAATGTAAGGAAATAGTAAATTTGTACAGAACAAGAATTAGGTTTGTTCCAGCAAAAAGCACAGCCATAATAATTAATTTATTAAAGTTTCAAGGCTGCACCTATCTTCATCTTTTGGTTATGTCAGCTGGCGTCCTCACACTGCATACTATGTATCCTCTTGGGAATAATTACCATGATCTTCATGGAAGTTTACTTACTTATATTCGAAAGTTAATATAAACGTAATATGTTGAAGGGCGTCTTGGTTTCCATGGTTATGCCATTGATTATAAAACAAATAATAGGACACCCGCGAAAGTAAAGATAAAGCTAACAGGATTTAAGACTTCAAAGTCCATTTTATATTGTGTGTTCCCGCGCAGGAATTTCGAGGTCTGTCAGATTGGATACCTACTAAATGTTAGACCAAATGACTGCTTTCCACTTAGGTTCTTCAAAATAAATTAAAATGGAGAGCGCGGAAAAAGATTTGTGCCACGCTACTACAACACTCAGGTTGCGGTTCATTTTATGTGATGATGTCCGTAACTAAAATAAGATTTTATTTTAGGTTGGGATAACAACGACATCACTATTACTACCACAGATGAAATTTAGACTTTCACCACAGGCTTTACCTAAGTACCTGGGTAGTACTACTATGCACCATGCTTTTACTTGGTTAGTTCTAGCAAAGCCTTCACTTGCTTCCCGACAGGCGTGGACAAACAACGAAAAATACTGGTTGTTCTTGTCCAGTGCACAAATAGGTGAAATAAACTTTAAACTTGGAGAATAGCTGATCAGGTACGCTGCACGGTATATTGCAGGGTTCGTTTTACCTTCAGTCTGTACCATCTTCATCTCCTCGAAACGATTCTGACAAGCATAGAGTATATACTAGTTTGCAAGAGTAGCCTTCATTCTCACAGCCAGAGGCTATTCTTATGATTCCTTCCACGTGGGTAGAAGATCACAAAGTCAAAATAATCAGTCACGAGAAACAGAAATATCGTACCTCAGGATCATACTAATGGCCAAACTATAAATGTCAAAGAGTGGTCTCGACTGATAACAATTCATCAAATATAATATTTCGACGATCATTGAATTGAAATGAATCCCCCCCAAGTAAAAGATAGGCAGAGGCAGCTCTCGAGTGAGCATGCGGATTTGTTACCTAGCATGGTAACAGGGTAGGGAAATCCAATCACTCATCACGTCATGATGAATCATTAATCTTGATACAGTCATCGATCTATCGATCTAGTTAGGAGGGCTACCACTACAAGACCTAACTTTGTATTTAAAACAGACAAAGCAATCATTCGGGTTCTCTAAAACAAGAGTTAGAAACGAAACAGAGATGACCCGGAGATGCAGCCTAAGCTTTAAAAAGAAATCTAGGTAGTGTTTGTAAAGTGAATTTGGAGTGATGGGGCGCTGCAGATATCGCAATTTGTTCCATGTGGTGCAATATGTTCTTACCAATACACCATAAAGGCTCCAACTAGGAGGAACTACCATAGTGGTGAAGCCAGTGGTTTTAGGCGTTCTCTAGAGATTAGATTGATAGGTACGTACCTCTAGTTAGTGACTATTCAAGCTAGTTAGTGTACACTCTCATTAGTTAGAGGGAATAAGTTAAAATCTTTTCGGTATTAGCACCTTGGGTAAAAGCTCACTCATTTACGTACTAATGGATTAGAGACTATATGTATAGGGTAGCCTATAGCCTATATAGAGGCCTATACAATTAAAAAGACATTACTAAACCTACCTACTAATAGCAAACTACTAGCAAACTACAAACTTTGAACTTCGAAGGAAGAGTGAAAATGAAAGAATCTGTGCTATAAGCTACCTCTAGAGATAATACTAAAATATTAGCTCAATGGCATGTAAAAAACCTCCTCTGTCCTTAAGGCTCTCCTTGATTTTCCTATGTGTGCTTTGGTCATGAAGAGCATCGTGATAAAAAGCAAAGAGAGAGAAGTTTTGGGTATTGGCGACGGAAGGGCCTTTGCTTTATTACAGACTTAGGCTAATGGCATTCCAAAGTATGAATTGATGATGAAACAATGGATATGATTAGAACGGAGAGCAAATAAGTGACGATGCAACTAGCTAGCTATCGAGAAGGAGGGTAGGTACGTTAGGTACCCATGTACTTTTGAACTGATTAGCCTTCTTTTTGTTCAATTCTTTGCTTCATCCATCCGCTCACTCGCTCACGGCCTCACTGATAATGGTCAATGGTCATTGATCAATGGTTCTATTCATTCATTGCTTCTTTCTCTCCCTCACTCAGGTGTACCTGGTAGGTAGATATTACTAATTGATAGATATAATTAAGATAAAGGTTTAGTATTGCTGGATAGTGAATAGCATTTTAGGTATTAGTGCTATAGTTTTGCGTAGAAGGGATGGTTTGATAGGAGGCGTTGTGTGGATCCAAAAAGCTCCCCAGAGTAGTATTAATGTTGACTCTTATTTATATCTCCATCATGAAAAGTTTTATGTAAGTATAAAGTAGATTAAAAAAATCCATCATCGTTATTTTCTAATGGCTCTATTAG
Source organism: Schizochytrium sp. TIO01 (assembly GCA_004764695.1). Lineage (NCBI taxonomy): Eukaryota > Bigyra > Thraustochytrida > Thraustochytriidae > Schizochytrium > Schizochytrium sp. TIO01. Next base: position 5,250,561 of record SMSO01000014.1, on the reverse strand, counting down.
CGATAAGTCTATTAGGTCTCGAAACCGGATGGATTCATAAACTCTTGATAGTCCACTTTGTTGACTACCTACCGGACTGCTATTTGACCTAGTGAATACCTAGGCAGTATATACCTGATAGTGTTACTGATAGGTAGATACTCAAAGTAGTGGTAGTGCTGTCAGGGCTACGTAAGTGAATAGGCTACTTGCTACAATAGTGCTGATGCGAAGATTGATTGTGAGGTGAAAGGTACTACGTGCTTATAGCTAGGTATTACTGCCTAGGTATAGGTATTGAATGCTTGCCTCGATACCCAAGGAAGTTTGGAGGGGCCAGCTATGAGTAATGCCTAGGAGGTACTTGATAGGCTCCACGACAGCACCTCAGACGGAGAGAGAGAGAGGAAAGGAGAAGAAGAAGGAGAAGAAGGAAAAGAAGAAGAAGAAGAAGAAAAAGAAAAAGAAGAAGAAGAAGAAGAAGTAAAATAGAAGGAGAAGAGAAGGAGAAGAAGAAGAAGAAGAAGAAGAAGAAGAAGAAAAAGAAGAAGAAGAAGAAGTAAAGTAAAAGGAGAAGAGAAGGAGAAGAAGAAGAGAAGAAGAATAAGAAGAAGAAGCAGTCCGAAGGTCTCGACGGCTGATGAGCTGTTTCCTGTTTCTTCAAAAGTAATAGTCAATAGGTGCCTCAGCGATAGGAGAAGAAAGAAGAGAGAAAAGACACCTGCGAATAGGGAGTATGGTAGTAGTGATATGTTCTCACTAGAAGTATAAGAAACTATGGTTTGAGAAGAAAAGAAAAGGAAGATGAGGAAAACAAAGTGGAGAAAGGCAGAAGAAACAATCAGTGAAGAAGTGGAATGGAATGAATGAGTGAACGAATGATTTGTGAAGGATACGTACCATACCATCCTATACTGTAGATGCCTATGACCATCATACCATACTGCTGTAGTACAACCCTACTGCTACCTTAGATCATAGGAGCTAGGTAGGTCCGTATATATTCGCATTCTATAGTATTAACTAAGTGCCAGGGTAAGGCCATCGTCCATTATTGAAGGAGATGAAAAGAAAAGAATGGAGAAAGAAATTTTATTAAAAAAATTGAAAGAAAAAGAAGGGAAAGGAAGAAGAAGAAGAAGGAGGAGGGAAAAGGAGAAATAGCAGAAATAACAGAAATAGTAGAGAAAACAGAGACAGGCAAGCCGCCGCCAGCGATTTGGAGCAGTCCACTTGCGGGTAGGCCAGGTGCCAAGAGAAAGGGCGCCTGCGTCTGGAGAGAAACGGCCGCGAGGGGCCTGCGCGGTCCACCTTGCTTACGAGGTGAGGATCCCTGTACGGCGCTCTAACGAATGAGTGGCTGGTGACTCTGTTTGTTTTGGACATCTCGCCACGAGGACCTTCGTTCAGGTATCTCTCTCAGTCTGTACTTTTGCTCTACTCTCTTTTTTCATTCTCATCAGTAGTGCTTCTCGCGCTCCCCCTTTTCGTCTACGTGCGCCAGCGCTTTCTTCCCCTCCCTTTTTCTCCTCGTCGTTGTGGCGGTGCTCCCCCTTTTCTTTTCTGGCTGTGTCTTCTCTCCATCTCTTTTTCTCTCATCTTCGCAGTATCGATATTCTCTTTCTAGCGCACGGGTGCGCCGAGAAGAGAAGACTTCTTCCGGTCCGCCGAGACACTGCACAGACGTGCTCTGCTGCAGTCTCAGATAAAATTAACCTGAGGATAATCAAGGCTTCTTGGAGTAGAGCATATTAAGACCTTCATTTTCTGTGTGGTCCTCATCTTTGAATTTGAATTGCTCTGTAATTCTCCACTGCTCCTTCAATTTTCTTTTTGTTTCGCCGTTTCTGTTCTTCTGTGTCTTCTCAGACGTTCTACGTTAAGGACTCCAAGGCCCCTCTATTCGCAGCTATCTCTACCTTGTTTCATTGCTGAGGAAGGCTCACTGATTGTACATCCGCTTGTCCTTCGCATAAAACACCGGGGTTAGTAGGCCTTGTACTATCCTTTTGGATTGAACCTTGGATTTGAAGCATTAGAAAATCAGGTCTTTGTTTACCACGCAGGTCTCGCGAGACTGCTATCAGAAGAGCCGGCTACACATTGTGCTCACAAACAGCAAACACTGCAAGAGGTTAAAAGCCCCTCTGGCTCTTGTTTGAGCCTATCACTCACATAGCACCAATGCTGATGATGGGTGAACGCGAACCAGGAGCCAAAGCGCTCCTGGAAGTCATTGCCTCTATTCTTGAGGAACTCGTCCGCAAGGGCGAAGAGCAACGTAGGAACTCTGTACATACAAAAATGACCAAGTTTCACGGCCTGCGTGCCCCTTCGATCCCCTTGAGCGACTATTTACAGCGTATTGCGCAATTTTCTGGATGCTCAACAGAGTGCTTTATTCTTATGCTCATATACATTGATCGTCTCGTCACCAACAAGGATATCCCGCTCGATGCACTCAATGTGCACCGCCTTGTGATCACAGCAACACTTCTAGCCGCCAAGTTTTTTGACGATCACTACTTGGACAACGCTCACTACTCGGCAGTAGGTGGTCTTCCCCGGAACGAGATAAATGAGCTGGAGCTGGAGATGTTGTTTCTTCTTGGATTCAATTTGTTTGTGACGACAGACAATTACAATACCTATCACGGTACCTTGAAGAACATGTCAGCAAGCAAGTCGATTCCAAGGCAGCCTGAGGCATTACCTGCACCCCAGGCACCAGTTGTACCTATGCACCAGGCTACTCCCATGGGTGGAGTACCATCGCAGGCACATATGCAGCAAGCACAAGCTCCAATTATCAACCCGCAACAACAGGCACATGGCGGTCACGATCCGCATCGGCAAGTCTCTGGTGAGTATGAATGGGTGCATGTAGACAACGTTCCCGGGGTCCCTGGAAGTGCAATAGGAACGGACAGGTCGGCTGTTCCGAACGTCGGCATGGTTCCTCCTGGGTTTGTTCCACCATCACAGCAGATGTATGTCCCTGCTGTCCCGAACAATGTGCAGGCACCCCACAACCCGGTTGCGTATGGTGGAGGCATGTGGCATGCTCAACACCCTGGTGTTCATCCAAATGGGGGTGCAATGCAGCAAGGGATAAACCACAATGGCACGAATGGTTATGGAAAGGCTGTTAATGGGCAGAATGCTGGTCCGCAGGGAAAGCAGACTAGTGGTCATTTCGTGCCCTCTGCATCATCCGCATGGGCATGATGAGAGTCATGTCTGTTTGGTGGATGTAATAAGCAGCCTCTCATGCGCGCTCCTATACTGTCTAGATTCTTGCCAAGCCATTCTACCATCTCTCAGAAACTTTCACACTATCCTTTTTAAAGGAGAGTATGAGTTGTTCTGCACATAGGCTTCCCCGTTCTCTCTTTACTGTTCTTCTTGTCATGCAAAATTGCTGCCTTGTGTGTCTAAAACATCTAGTCTGATCAAGGTCCAGAGGTCCTTCAGATGTTCCTTGGCCTGTTTTGATTAGTGCGTGTTTAATACCTCAACACCGTGTGTTGAAAGGAAATAGGACAATGCATCATTTTCAAAATTGTTTCAAGCTGGCTCTCTCTAATTAGTTGCTTTTCATCTGCGCGGACACTCCTTTATTTTCCTTGGAGAAAAACTAGGATGGCTGGTTCGGGCGTAGTGTGGATGGTAAATAATTGCGGCGCATCATTTATATCTCTTCTCGTGCAGGGTATTATGAGGAGGAAGAATTTTAGTCGAAGGGGTCTAAAATCTGGTGCAAGACATTTGGCAGGAAACGCAGGCAATCGTAAGATCACCTTTTTCTGCAGATGTTTGGCACCATATGCAAAGGTTTTCCGAGAGCAAATTATTTAGTGTCTGCCTTCTTCACTTGTTGTTATTTTAAAGGCGTGTGGAGGTGTGGACACGAATTTTGGGCTTTTTCTGAATCTTTCTCATCGCTGCATCTAGTGGTTATACATATATATATATATTTGTCCGCCTCTCTGACACAGCCACGCCATCATTTCTTCAATTGTCAATGTGCTGATGAGCCGGCGCAATGGCGTTATTGGGGAGGTTTGGTCTGTTTGTGCTCAACACCTGCATCCTGAAGGATATGTCTGCCTCTCTCTTTTCTATCTTTCTTCCATTGACACATTTGATTCTCTTCAGCTCAATTCGTATTATTCATCTTGCATGCGGTCTTATTATTAAAAAAAATCTGTATGCACGAAATGAGCCCCTCACTCTGGCAAATTTTAAATCCAATTCGAAATTCAAGGATGGAAACAAAGGTAACGAAACTCGAAATAAATACATGCAAGAACTCATTGGCTTATTTAAAGGTTTTTCTTCCTACTTTCGCCACATTCGTGCTAAACGTGGTTTTTCCCACAGCACGATGCACCTCATTCGTATCTTCAGTCCTCGCATTATCTACTTTTACTTTATCCCATCCCTCCCTTCCCTTCTACCCAAATATAAAGAAACTCGGTCATTCTTCTTTTTTTTTTCATGCACTTTTTTTTTGTACTTCCTTGGTTTTCCTGTCCTTACAAAGTTTATGGTTTCAAATATGAACTTATGTAAAGCGGAGAGTTATGTGAATCTTACTTCTTTCACGATGTGCAGATAATAAATTTCTAAAACAAGGTCTCCAAATATTTTGTTGGAAGTATGTGGCGTGGCCCAAAATCACTTGCAAAAGCAACTTTTGCAGGAACAAGATAGAGTCACAGTTCGATATTTTGTTGTATATTTGTTATGAGAGCTTGCACCTTCGAAAAAATGGTTAAACGAAGCCTTAAATGGTGAGTGGGGTTCAGTGACGAGTTCCTTGTACGCAAAGTGTAGCGAACAACCTTACTATCAGGTAGAGTCATAAAACTCATTACAGTCTACAACACTGGAGTTGTCACGAGCCCGACTTTGTAGAGATTCAAATGATAGTAAAATGTTCTGCTCTGCATACATAGATACAGAGGGTAGTGGTGAAACGGTAGATATAAACATGAAGGCAATACTATTTTTTTTGGTTACTTTTAAAAAAATGGTTTTACGAAGTTCGTAGTTCGCACGCACGGGAAGAAAGCGCAGAAATAAATCAAAACGATATCATTCACTAGTGCTATGCTGCACTCATGAGTGTGACCAAATGATTGCCTTCACACGCACAAAGAGGTTGTACCGTCAACAAATGCTACGGAAAGTCTATGGTGTTTGCAAAAAATTTTGCTGGGGTTAGGATTTGAGAGAGTATATGGATGCCAGGTCATGCAGAGATTGTTGGTGTTTTTCTATGCAAAGTGGCTGGCCAGTAAAGGATTTACATCTCCGGCATGTTCGGGTCCTTAGGCCTTGAGCCACGGCCAGCACGGAGCATGCTGTCCACGAGAAGCAACTGTGTCGCAAGAACAGTGGACATGTGAATAACAGACTTCTTCACTGCGGCACCGTCCCAGATACCGAGGTCCTCAGGGTGCACGGGCTTGCCAGATACGACATCAAGGCCAACGGGCTTTGAGGTGTCCTTTTGGTACGCCTCCTGCAAGTCAATAATGGTGTTCTGAACATCAAAACCAGAGTTGTCAGCCAATGCCTTGGGGATGACCAAGAGAGCGTCAGCAAAAGCCTGGACACCAAGCTTAGCACGTCCCTGAACATCAGCCTTAACCTTCTCAAGGTTGGCATATGCAGCAATCTCGAAAGCACCAGCACCCGCGACCATCTCAGGCATCTCGATGGCGTTCTTCACAGAGCGAAGACCGTCGCGGATCGCGTCCTTGATCTGAGCAATGGTGTGGGGGTTCTGACCCTTAACAAGGATCGTGCATGAGTGAGGGTTACGAACACCCTCGACAAAGGTGAACTTATCTTCACCAAGAGTCTCCTCATAAACGAGCTCAGCATAGCCAAGCATGTCCTGGGTAAGCTCCTCAACACTGTTGATCTGCATACCACCACAGGCAAGAGTGAGGCGCTCCATGTTGCGCCGCTTGGCACGGCGAAGAGCAAGAATTCCTTCCTTGGCAAGCATGTCAAGGGAAGGTGGGTCAATGCCCTTCTGGTTGCAAATGAGGAAAGTGGTGCCCGGGTTAGCCTCGCAGATCTGCTTCTTAAACTCAATAATTTGTTTGACCTTGTCGTCAGTAAACTTGCGTTCTGCGACAACCATGCTCTCACGCTCCTCTGCTGTCTTGTATAAAAAGTTAGAGGTAACCTCACTCTTCTCATACTCGAGGGAAACGTTCAAGGTCATAACCCAGACCTTCTCAAGGCGAGAGGGCATTCCAGGGTGGCGAGAGCCATGGTCGAGCACCATACCGCGAACAAGACGAGTCTCAAGGTCAAGACGGTGCTGCATGTGAAGAATCTCCACCATGTGCAAGTCAATTGACTGTTCCTCACGGTAAATGCAAAGGATAGCGTCCACAACAATTTCGGTGAGCTTGTTCACGAGCTCCTCACGCAGCTTCGTCTGAAGGGTGGTCCGGCAAATGTTGCAAAGCTGCTCACGATCACTAGCAAGGTTGGGCATCTTCTTGGAGAACTCATCAAGGAAAGTCAAAGTCGCCTCGCGTGCCACATCATAGCCGTCGACAAGTACACGAGGGTGAAGGCCCTCACCGAGGTAGCGCTCAGCCTGTTTCAAGAGTTCACCAGTGAAGAGCACAGTGGAGGTGGTTCCGTCACCCACGGTGTCATCACAAGCCACAGCAGCACGACTGAGGAGCTGGGCAGTCGGGTGCTGGATCTGCATCTCGGACAGAAGAGTGTGACCATCCTTGGTAAGCTTAATCTGGCCAGCGCCACCCACGAGCATCTTAAGGGTACCGCGGGGGCCGAGGTTGGTCTTGAGGACCTCCTGAAGGCCACGGGCGGCAGCCAGGTTGATGGCCAAAGCCTGCATCTTGTTCACATGCTCACCATTGGGGTTAAGCAACTCGAGGCTGCTCATTGTTGCAAAAGGCTTGAATTAAAGCGAAGGATACTACAGCTCAGAAGGAATAAACTAAATGAGAATTTGTGTTCTTGAAGGGTTGATCGCGGTCAATCAACCGAAGACCTGTGTAGATTCCAAAGATCAATCGTAGGAAGCAAATTGCAGACAATATTTCCCCAGCCGGTTGAGGATTTGGTTTACATTATACAGCGAAAGACAAATTTGATAATATAAGCATAAGCAACAATTTAATGATGTCAAAAAGCGTTGGACGTTGGTTAGTTAGTCAACAGCTCATCGTTTTTTCTCCCCCCCCATATCTCGCTGCTACTATCACCTGGGCAGCCCCTTTCGCATCTTCCCAGCCAACTCCAAACAAGACAGTGTTCTTCTATTTACCCTTGCGTACGTCGAGCTTTCTACAGTGAAGAAACCCGAGCACCGAGGGCCTTCATAATAAGCTAGATATCCCGTTGATGAAGGATCGCACGACTTGATGAAGAAGGCTGGGCCTCTAGTAAAGTAGAGGCTGTGCGAGGATTAGCTACAAAAGAGACGCATTGCAAATGAATACGCCACCGCCACGCTTGTGTGCCATCCCCGTGCGTCTTCCTATCTAGCGCCGCGCTGTTGTCTCGATCTCACTCACCTCGCGCTTTGCCCGCCCGTTGCTGCTTCGCCGGTTGGGTCCTTTTGGTATTTACTATAGCCAGAGTTTGTAGGTATTAATGAAAAGAACGTAGCCCACTTACCTTTATTGTTTACATAGTCATAAATATAGGCCATGTTCTTTTATAGATAGTCTAGTTTCTTCTCGACGGATAGCAGAATTTGGTAAATATGACGGTCAGGATGCAGAAAATCAAATAAAGAACGATACTTTAAAATAAATTAATGATACGGGTTTGACTAATACATGGGATCCCAATTGAAGGGGTCAAAACATATAGTTATATTAGAGAGGTGAAAAAAGAGATAGAAAGAAAGGGAAAGGGATGAATAAGAAAGATGGCTTTTTAATCAATCGAGAAGGAACTTCTTTAAATATAACGCACGAAGAGACAGACAGGTGATACTACTGCTAGCGCCAGCTACCTCCTACTATTGACTGACTACCTCGCACTAGTTAGCTCAACGTGTTTTGCACATACTGTTGTCGTTGAAACCTTGAAACTTGAAAACGTTGAATAAGCAGGAGTCAAATTGCTGATGTCCGTGCGAAGAGCTCTCTCTCTCCGACTGGAGATCACCACAGGAAAAAGGAATCGACGGTTTGAAGCATACTGTTGAAAGTTGTGAAAAAAATCAACAGTCGTTTGGCTACAGCTTGGGCATGCATGCCAGTTCAACGTTTTCTTTCAAGTTGTGTTTCTCCTGTTTTACATCTCAATGTTTTGATGTCATCGCCATTATCTGTGTTGGTCCGGACTAATTCATTTTCTGCTGTGTACTTCTCCTCCACAATGCGTCAATTTTGCGGTCTCTACCCCAATGTCTCCTTTGAGTTGAGCTTCTGCTGCTAACGTAAAAAATTGTGTGAGCATCAGTACCACGGTGATGACACGGCGGGTAAAACGATATAGTTCGTTAGAATAAATTGTGAACTTGTAGACATGCAGGAGGACCGACGTGCGAATGCTGCGACTCGACCAGCAGGTAAGCATTATAATAGAGATTAAATACAAAAGACTGGCCCAATTGGGGTTTCGATTCTACATTACAAAGTTCCGTTCTCAAGTCTTGTTTTTCAAGAATAAAAATAGCTTTCCTTGAAGCAGAAAGTTGACGCTCAACACAAGATATTCTCTGCTTTAAAAGCAAGAACTCTCCCCCCCAATCACAGTTAAATTAAGGAAGAGTCACGAAGGCTAAAATACATTATAGTAAAGGTAATACCAAAAAGAGCATCTGACAGAGCATCTGACAAGGTTGCCTGTCAGATCAGGATAGCCCGAACTGTGCCAAGTTCTGAAAGACAAAGAAAGAAAGGAAAATATCAAGATTCAAAGAGGCCTATATTTACCCGAAATTTCGGGAAGAAGTGGCCCAACGGTTGGTGAGAAACCCACCTGACTCAGGTTAGGTTATTATGTTCAGGTTAGGTTTCATAGTCGGGATTCCCCGACTTTGGCAGGTAGGACCCTAACCCTATGTGCGCAACACACTTTTCACTCTGTTGGAACCCTTTAGATGGTGTGTTAGTAGGCTGAATTATGACAATTTACTTCTCTCGCATGGAGTAAATATGTAAATAGCAATGCTGGTACACTAATATGATTGGATTATCCAGCGTAAAGGATTTCGTAGTTTGGAGACTCATATAATAATGAATGCTTTGATAGCAGCAAAATATAGTAGCTTAGTTCAAAGTTCAAATGGTTCGGTTTTCAATTGAGTTCAAGCAAGTTAGGAATATAGAAGTTAGCATGGAAATCATGTGCGTTTGCAAAAGAACACAAGCATGACATACTCTTGGAGTTCTCTCGATATTTAGCTATAGGCAAATTTTTTCGTGGTTTCAATATCTTAAATGAGAAGAAAGTTACTTCTTAACATTTGAGGAAACCAGGAGTGCTTAGCATGCTACCATGGTCTCTTCAAATCTTAGTGCGTACTGTGCTTACAATGAGGTACACACGCTTTCGTGTCAGACATGTTATTGTTCTCACTGGTACCTAGGCACCTATGTAGCATTGTTAAATTAAGTATTGCAAGCACCGGCAGGTTGAAAGACGATCGGTCTTCGTAAAGAGCCTTTCCTTTATTGTAGTAACCTTCGCAAAAGTCTAGGTAGTACGTAGAATCCAGAAGAGTTTTTCATTCTTTCTGTCTTATGTATTCGAAACTCCAGTCTTAAAAAAGCCTTCTCCCGAAACGGACCCTAATATCCCATTTGCAAAATGCTAATTGTTAGCGCCTAGGTTGAAACTTGTTCGCAAGTTCTAAATGAAAAATCGTACTGCTTCTGTCTAGATTTGTAGGGATATTTTGATCTTTATGATATATGATTCCCATTACAGGTTTAAGATTCACCAGCGAAAGGGGGCTTTTGGGATGGAGCTAATTCATTTTCATTACGTTGGTAAAATAGACTGATGGAGTTTATCAGTAGCGAGGTGACATCTGCTCCTCCGGCTGAAGGAAACTTTCGTTGGATGATCGTTGGTTAGTGGTTGGGGCATTTACAAGTTTTGTAGTCATAATGAAGATAAGGACGCGCCTGGATTATTTGTCATTTGGAAAGGGAGAGAGCATATGGTGAGACTTTTTTTGTGTTTCAACATTTAGTAAAATGAATTCATGTGGTCCATTCCATATACGCAGAAAAAATGAGATTTAGGAATAACAGCTGTTCAGAATAAATACTGGATATACTACAAACTTGCAAAGATTGTAGATTGAGGGCGAAAATCCCTAATAAGATATGGCACAACCAAATACGACTGGTGGCTTAGTATTTTGATCCATACGTTAATTTAAAAAAACAAAACATATCACAGCTTTGCTCGAAGTTTTCTTTGTAAAAGAAAGAAAGAAAGAAAGAAAAAGAGAAGTAACGATGCGAGCACTTTTTGTTGAAACTCAGCATAGAGCGAGAGAGAATCTTTAAAATTAAAAATTTATTATAAAAAAAGTCCACTAAAAGAAGACGCAGCCAACCTTGTAATATATGTTGATTATAGACAGAGGGAGAGGCCCCTGAAAATCTTGAAAAGCTAGTTAAAAAACAAAACAAAACAAAACAAAAAAACATTATTTTTTTTTAAAGAAAGCGAGTGAGAAAGGAAAAAAGGTCTCGCCTTGAGGGTGGATAACGAGTCCAATTTATACCGCTCATACGAGTTTAATATTAAAATGTGGTAGATCTACTATTTCTATTACTGATAGCGAGGGGCCTCGAAGGCACTTGTAGACTTTGGGGCCCTTTTAGAGAGCGTTAAAAAAGTTCTTTTGTGAGGGGATGAAAGAGAAAAAGCATTTTCCTTTTGGGGAAATAAATCTTCACTGAGCATGAAGTGACAGTTGTAGAGATGGCTCTGTGAACATGCGTTTTTGATTTAAAATTTATTTTCAAGTTCAGGAAAAAAAATATTCTCGTTTTTCGAGAACATGTTGATTGTTTGTCATATGGTATCTCGTGGTACGGAGGTACCCAGCAACTTGTTGTAGGTGGAGGCACGATGCTCGGAGTAGGCAGCATAACAGCTGCTCCAAGATCATTATTATTTGAGATTAAAAACGTCTCTCATTGATTATATCACAACCGCTCTCCTCCATACCATTTTCTTCTTCTCCTTCTTCTATTCAAGCTGTTGAATAATTTTGTTTGTATAAGATAAAATAAAATAATTGGGATTACGCATCACGATATTTAGTTTCAAGTTTCAATTTTCAAGTTTTAAATTAAATCAATTAAAACAAGGAGGAAAAGAGAGATGAATACCACGACGATAGAAAATCTTGGGCAGATGCGTGAGGGGTATTTTGACGGAATGGTCTTTGGTTCCGTACTATGCCCTTTTAATGTTTCACTCATGCATCGAAGAGGAAAGCGTTATCAAGTTAGGAGGGAAGTTCTACGTTAAAGCATGCCTGCCACAAACGTGTGCGCTTCAGTGTGTAAATGCGATGCATTACAGTTCCACGAGGTACCTACATAGCAATCGAGTAGGTATTGGTGTAAGATCTTTAAAAACTAAATAAACTCAACTCAACTTGAAGCTTGGAAAGAGCGCCAGTCTCTGTTTCGCTGATGGATAAGCTTTGCAGCTGACTAGCTACTTATCTCGCAAGCACCAGGCCAAACTAGTTCTCTCAAGGGCGTCGACATGAGTCAATAGCGCCATATGCAGGGCGCAGAGCAGCTCCAGTTCTCACGAGGGTTTTGGATTAAATGCTCGGAAATGACCAAGGTAAAGTGTCAAGAAAGAAGACAGACATAACGTCGACCTCTTATTCGGGTAGTAACGAGAGCGCGAGAGGGTTTGCTTGGTTAGAACCCAATCTGTGGAGACAAAAGAATCGATGCGTTCCGAAAGCATAATGGAGAGAGTTCCCAGAGCTGTCTTTTTGACAGCTTAGATCTGGCGCCTCTGATGAGCAACGATGGGAGTGAGTGAGTCTTGAAAGCTTACATTGCTGGCAGAGATAGACTGGGCCATGAACTATGAACACTACCTTCTACTGCCTACCTCCAAGTGGCTATACAGCTTGAGATGCATAGTAACTGCCCGTTCCTAAAAGCAGCGCCACGGATAGCAAAAGAAGACAGCCTGGCGACCTAGCTAGGTAATAGGCACTACTAGTGCAGAGACTGAAAGAAGTTGAGCACAAGGGACAAGGAGCGATGCGGAAAGGAAATGGGCTTGAGACAAGAAGCAGACTCAAGCAAAGACACGACGAAAGCGGCAACAAGTTAGCAAGATTAGGTACCCAAGTATAGCTAGTGCAGAGAGTGATTGATTGAGAAGAGCGGCCTGAGAAGAGCTCAAAGTTTTATTGTCATCAAATAAGTATACTATTATGATGAAACATATGTAGATAGGTCCTACCTAGCTGGGTAGCTGATTAAAAACAGCCAAATAGATGAGAGATAATGTGAATAAGAGCTGAGGATCAGTGCAGGCAGAGGCTTAAGGACTCTCAAATGTCTGAGATTGAGTTTCTTTCTGCGAATATGAGGTACCTTGGTGATGCCACTAATCCTTCTCGATGTCATACAAAATCATTCACCGAGGTCGTTCATCCTTCAGCAGACTGAGTACCTAGTACGTACCACTCGTTCTTAATAAAATGTAAATGTTCTGACGAAAGACTTGCAAAAGCCATAATGTGCTGCTTGTGTAGACGAGACTGAATTGACAGTGAGAGTGAGATCATCCCTTGTAAAATTATTCATGATAGTACTATTCTAGAAGAAGGACTGTTTTAACCAAAGCAGCAGTTTTAGTCCCTGAAGCATTTTTTCATTTTTTTTTTTTTGGTAAACTATGAAAATAACGAGGGCAAAGGTATTAATTCGCCCGATTGAATCTGGCTTGAATGCCATCGTTTGCCTGTCTTGAATTTGGATACTAACTATTGTATTGTCTCAGAACAACGATTTTGAATTCATAAACCAGTAGGTGCCTAGCCAACTATCATCTATCATTGTAATAGATAAAATGACATTCGATAGATTATGCCGCTGATACGCGGTACCAGTGTTTCTAGAGAAAAGAGAAAACGAATTAAAAAAAACAAAAAGCTTTCAATGTTTTTTTTAAAGCTCGGTTAAAAGAAGAGGTAAAATTGTTATTGGTCCTTAGTATAGAGTAGTTGGTGCCTATTCACTCTATAAAATTAAATTATATCCCCATATAACCCATTAATAAAACCAGTAATAAAACAAAGCGTCGCATCATACTGAGCATGAGTAGCCTCGGTTATACGTCATGTTGCGGAAGTGTACACTCATGAAGAGCATCTATTAGTTGCTAGTAAGCAGGTTAAAGGCTTCGGTGCTGTTTACTGAAAAAATAAAAATAATAAGAATAAAAATAAAAGGAATGACCTTATGTCCTTCTTATTCACATGACAGATAGACAGATAGACAGACAGATAGATAGTTAGATAGATAGATAGATAGATAGATAGTAGGAACACCAGCAGCCGCACGAGCAGAGCAGAGCAAAGCAGAGCAAAGCAGAGCAAAGAGAGGCCAAAGCACTAAGTGCAGTGAGGCGAAGTGAAGTGCGTGAGAAAGCTTACCGCAAGGAGGCAGGAGGCGAAGCAGGCACGCTTGACTCGAGTTCACCTGACTTGACAAAATGAGCGACGACAAGGTTGTGGAGACGCAGGCCGCTGAGGCGCCTGCCGCCCCGGAGGGCAAGGCCACCGTGGAGCTCAAGCGCATCCCGAAGCCTGACGATGCCGCGAAGAACCGCGCCGTAAGCGAGATGTCTGAGAAGATTGACAAGCTTATTGCTGAGCGCCAGAGCATTGACAAGCAGCAGCAGGCCTCCCGCTCCAGCAACAAGCCCTTCAACGATAAGCGTCGCACTCTGGTCTCCCAGCTCAAGGACCTCCGCAGCAAGCGCGGCAAGCTCCTTGACGTTGCCTCGGATCTCCAGAAGAAGAGTGACGCTCTCGTAAAGCGTGACAAGGAGGCCAAGCAGAAGGATAAGGCCGCTGCCCAGCAGCTCAAGTTCAAGTCCGTGGAGGAGGCCGATGCTAAGATCGCTGAGCTCGAGCGCAAGTATGAGACCACCTCGATGGATCCGCGCGAGGAGAAGGAGGTGATGAAGGAGATCTCTGCTCTTAAGCAGGTTCGCCGCAAGGTCGAGGAGTTTTTCAAGCAGAAGGACTCTTCTTCTGCCGCTCTCGGCACCGAGAACCTTCCCATTCTTCGCGACCAGATCCGCGAGAAGCGCTCCGAGGCCGATACTCTTAAGGCCCAGATCGACACTCTCTCCAAGGAGCTCGATGACCTTACCAAGAAGAACAAGGACTCTGCAGCAAAGGCAGACAAGCTTCAGAAGAAGCGTACAGAGATTCAGAGCGAGCTCAACCAGCTTTTTGCGGACCGTGACGCCCTCAAGAAGGAGCACAACGCCAAGTGGAAGGAGTACAAGGAGTTTCTGGACGCCTTCAACAAGCAGAGGGATGCCGAGCGCAAGGCGCGTGAGGAGGAGTATAAGAAGCAGAAGGCTGAGTACGAGCGCATGCTTGAGGAGGAGGAGATGAAGAAGAAGCCCTGGGAGGAGGAGATCGCGCTCTGCGACTACCTTATTCAGTACCTCGAGAAGATTGGTAACATCAAGACTTCCGGTGATGCTTCTGCTAATGAAACTGCCACTGATGCTAACGCAGAGGACAAGCCAGAGCTCCGCAAGTCTGGGGACGACTTCGGAGGCATGAAGGCTATTGGCAAGAAGTCCACTGAGGAGGGCGACTTCCTCGTCATGGGCGCTAAGAAGAAGAAGGGCGGCAACAAGAAGAAGTCTGCTAAGGCTGACCGCCTTATGCACTCTCTTGACCTCCTCGGATCCTTCTCCTTGCTTTCCCTCCAGGCACCCAGCAAGTCTGAGGACATTCCGGGTTCCATCGAGGAGCTGAAGGCCAAGCGTGCATACTACGATGTGCTCCCCCGCGCCCCGAAGCAGAAGGAGGCCGAGGCCGCCGCCCCCGCGGCTGACGAGGATTCTTCTTCCGCCAAGAAGAAGTCTTCCAAGAAGGTATCTGCACCTGCTGTGGATTCCTCTGAGCTCTTCCCCACCCTCCCTGGATCCAAGCCCACCACCACCCCGCTCGCCGCATCCGGACCTTCCGCTCTCGACCGCGTGAAGGCTGCTGCTGCTAACAGCGAGGCCGCCGCCGCAGAGCCCACCCCGGCTGAGGCTTCTGAGGAATAAGCGAGTAATCGAGTAAGCAAGTGGACATTCATCAATTCATTCTCTGAATATGTGTCACTCACTCCCTCACTCATTTTCTCACTTTCAATTTCACTCGATTCCATCTAGTAAACCACTATCGCTTCCATCACCTTCATCTTCACCTCAAGACCAAGTTTGACTTAGTGCTCAGAATAGCCAGGAGTATGACGTATCAAGCAAAGTCGAGTTCGTATCAGACAATTTTCTCAGGTGAGTAGAATTCATATTGGTTTGCTAGCGCAGATTTACTACCTGCCTGCACAGCCTGACACCGTTTGATTCACCTCTTTCATCATATAGCTCGATTGCTTGTTTTAATGCACGCATGCCCTTTCATGCTTTCCTCTCTCTGCGCTCTACGCTCTCCTCCATTCTCTTCATTTTCTCGCTCCTAAATTTACATCTCGTGCGCATGCGCCTCTTTTGCGGGTGAGGCGCGCCTCGATGTTACTGATTCCTCACTTGCCATGGCAATCTGGGTTTGATTTATAACTGCTACAGCTCATGTTTCTGCTGTTACCTACACTGTGAGTGACGAATTAATGTCTCTCTACATATCGAACTTTTCTCGCAAACCATTTCATCTCATCCATCTCTTCATCTAACTCATATTGGAAGAAGAGATCTTGTCCGATGAACACCACACAAGTTGAGCTTCTCGCAGGCTGCTACTTTTACAACTACCTGTGCCTCTCCTTGCGTTTCTCCATCGTTTTCTTCTCAGATCTTGTACTCCCGTTTTCTTTCCTTCCTTTAGTCCACTGGGTCTTGGTATTCATCATATATCACTTCTCACGTGGGTATGTTCTTAGTTGGAGCTGGTGGTTGTGATGGTTACACAGGGCTTTCATCAACAGCGAAGCATATGGGTTGCAAAGGACAAGTCGTGCTGACCCTACGAGAATACGGTTTCTGCGGTGAGACCATATTAAATTTCATAAGATGTCTTGCAATTTACTTATACTGCAACTATTTCTGCCTGTTAGATTATTAGAACCTCCAATCCTTTTCTGATAGCTGATTGTTCTAGTTTCGCGATGATCAAGGTATCTACTTATTTCTTACTACAACCAAAAGATTAAATTTTTCGAATTGAACCCCTCACCCACCTCTTCCTCGAGAATGTTGAATGCTAAAATTGCTTCGTAGATGCCCATAATCTTCTTATCATTCTTGAAAAAAAATGACTATCCGACATCTTTATCACTTAAAGGGCCGACCAAAACCTCACATAGATGATATTATCTCTGACTAATTGTAGCGTGTTAGCTATGATCAAGATACAAAAACTTAGACCTTCATTTTTCCCACTCGTGCGACACTATCCAATCTAAGTTCCATCGTGATGGCGAGGGTTGGATTGCTGTTTCGATAATACCCTCTGGATTCTTATGCCTCCCTCTAATTGAATAAGAACAACCACGTTTCAACCTTGCGCTATATTCGAGTTGGCTATGGGGACTGATCAGTCGGACTCTCCATACGCTCCTTTTCCCCGTAAAATATACCTATGAGCAAGGTCTTCTTTAAAGAATGCTGCATCCCAAAGCACAATTTTAAACCACAGAACAAGCTCAAGCGTTTAGAATTTCGAAACAACACCTGACAAGACAAGGTAAAAAGCTAGCCCAAGAAGCAACTTCGATCCTAACAATTGTGTATAGTGTATATGATAGTTTTGATTTTCAGCATATTCAGCGTTAGTTGCAGTAAGCCGCCTGTCGCATAACTCTTACCGACACAATCCTTCGCTTGAACCAGGGCCTTGCGCCGAGTCCGACACTGCTCGTTACCTTGCTCCGAATATACAATGGATCATCAAGTCTCTCCACATGGCCAGGCCCTACTTATGAAGCTCTAACTAGAATATGCTAGATGAGGCTCCTCTTCGCTACATACTACTAAGTCGAAGGAGTGTTTCCGAATATTGGGAAAGATGAAGTATGTGCGACCTCTTCCTGCACAAAATTGTTGCTACTAGGTGGTACTTACTATGGTATTAGACAAGTGGCATAGTTGATAGCCTTGCTAGTGATAGCTAGCTGGTACCGGTGCTATTGACATGTTTTGACGGGACCCAACTTGTCAAAGGAGTAAATTAGTAGTACCCACATAATTATTATATATTATATGTATCGTCTGCTAAGCGTTTGTAGCACTATTTAGCGGCGGTCTAAAAGATACAGAACTGGGAATGCCAAACCCGCAGCACGCAATCCTGCATCCCAGATCCTAGAGATTTCAATCACAAAAGTAAAACAGTCGAGACAAGCGTCACGGAGAGGCAAAATACGGCTAGCTGTGAATATGCCCACAATGCATTGCATGGTTGCGGAAAATGGCGCTCTCAAGGAGGAGGAGCGTGAAGTGCCGGAGCCGACCGGTCGCGAAGTGCTCATCAAGATCCATGCCACAGCACTTAACCGCGCAGACCTTATGCAAGTCCAAGGCAACTACCCTCCTCCCCCAGGTGCTACAGACGTGCTTGGGCTCGAGTGTGCCGGTGAAATCGCAGGCGTGGGATCAGGATGCGAAATAAAATGGGACAAAGGATCTCGTGTTTCTGCACTGCTCAGCGGGGGTGGTTATGCGGAGTATGCTGTGGTAGATGAGCGTCAGGTTCTGAGCATTCCAGACGACCAGAGTTTTGAAGAGGCTGCTGCTGTGCCTGAAGTGTGGCTTACCGCCTTCCAACACCTCTGGCTCGTCGCGAAGGCTAAGCCGGAAGACTCAATCCTTATCCATGCAGGCGCAAGCGGTGTGGGAACAGCAGCTATTCAGCTCGCACGCCACGTTTTCGGAATGAAGACTATCTTTGTAACCGCAGGCTCACAGCAGAAAATTGATTTTTGTAAGAGCCTTGGTGCCACCGATGGCTTTAACTACAAGAGTGAAGACTGGGCTCAAAAGGTTCTCGATGCCACGGACGGCAAGGGCGTCGACATCGTCCATGATCCAGTGGGCTACCCTTATGTAGAAAACAACGCAAAGGCAATTGCCTCAGACGGACGCTGGGTTTTCTTTGGATTTCTTGGAGGCGGTCCTCAAAATGGTGTAATGCCAGCGCTACTAGGCCATATTATCAGGAAACGTATTCAGATTCTTGGCACAACACTTCGTGCACGTTCCAATGAATACAAAGGCGAGCTGTGCAAGAAGTTTGTCGAAGAAACTTTTCAAAAGTTTGGTTCAAAGGTACTCAAGCCTGTGCGCGATACGAAAAGTTTTCAAGGTATCTCCTCATTTCCTGATGCGCATGCGTACATGGAGACAAATGCCAGCATTGGTAAGATTGTCGTCTCTATTTTGTAGACTCACTGCTACGCCCACATCATATAAAGAACTCCCTCATTTCTATCTTAATTGTTGAACTTATTTTTTGAAGTCGCCATGAACAACGGACAGAGATTTCAAGCAAGGTAACTGGAAAATGCCTGATGTAAACTCAGAGCTTACAAGACATTATCCAAAGGCTTGAGAACTCTTTAGTCTTTAGACATGCCATGTTTTGTTTGAGAATAGGGGGGTGGTTTTACAAACTTTGCAACAATAGTTTTCTGCTTCTCTGATATCCGAAAATGATATATGGTAGTAAATTTTATTTTTTTAATAGTTTTTCTAATTTATGCAAAAGTATGAGAAACAGGCGTATTTACCTTGCGCTATAAGCTTTTGTCTCCCTGCTTACAAACAATATGACTAGCAAACCTAAGATAGAACTGTTTTTTTAAATCAGAGAAGGCCTGCTACACCATCGTTTTCATCTTTTTGATAAGTTTCATAGCCTTCTTGTGCATTATCGTACGATGGCGTGGGCCAACCTGACTGGTGCTGACTCGGCCTGGCTGAATATGATGCCAATTCGGAACTTTCAGGCTCTTCCTCATAGGAATCGTTACCATCTACAGCAACTCCAGCTACACCTCCCGGAGAGGATTCGCCGCCCTCACTAAGGCTCCCTTCTTGCCAAGGGTTTTGCTGGTGCTGACCCGACTCTGAACTACCGTTGATGCCACTTGTGGCTACACCTTGAGTACCTGTGTATGCAGATTCTGTATTTTCTTGGCCGTAATATCCACCGGAAGGAGGAGGAGGAGGAGCCTCAGCACCACCCTCTTGTGAATAGTAACCACCTGGGGGGGGAGGTGCGACCATATCCTGTTCTTCTTGCGGCGACGCATCTTGCCCTGCGTAAAACCCACCAATCGGCGGAGGTGCGACGCTACCCTGCCCTGCGTCCAAACCATCTTGTGAAAGAGGAGCACCATCATGGTTCTCTGCATAGAATTTATCTTGCGGTGGAGGCGAGACTGTCTCTTGTTCTGTATAAGAGCCATCTTGCGGAGGAGGTGAGGCATGTTCCTGCTCTGCGTAGTACTCGTCCTGGCTAGGCGGTGCAATGTCTTCTTCTGCATTTGACGCGATGCCCTCCTCCGCATAGTATTCGTTGTGTGACGAGTCAGCTGTGGTATCGGCATTAAGATCTTGCACTTCATTGAATTGGTTTCTGTAGTAGTCCAAGTCGTTGTTCTCATCAGTGTATACGTACGAATCTGCCTCTGGCTGAGCACTGGCATGCTCAAGCTCCTGTTGATCGCTCAACTCAATGCCCCATCCGTTGCTTTCATGCACTACTGGAGCATTATCTGTAGCCCCAGCAGTGCCTTCCCAAATTTCAGGTTGCCAGTGGCCGTAGTATTCACCCTGACGGTCATGACATGCTGGCAGAGCGCACTCAGGATTAGGGCGAACAATCGAGCTCGGGAAGAAATTTCCCATTGCATCATATGACAGGTAGTATGATACCTGACCAAACCCAAGCATGAACTTCAGAGCGTTCTGCACGAGAAGACCAGCAACGATACCCATTGTAGTGGGTAGTGATGCAGCACAAACACCTTCGCGCTTTAACGAGCTCTCATCAATACCTTCAGCAAGAACAAGGGGAGGAACACATGCAAAGCAGGCGGAGCGACCTGGCAGCATGAATTGAATGTGTCCAGAAACCGCCGACTCCGAAACTCCAGACTCCATCCAAGGTTGATTATGTTCCGTACATGCCTGGTTGACTGCCATACGAGCTGCGTAGTTGTCAACACATGAAAGTACAAGGGTGACTGGGGATTGACCATCCACACCACCATGTTGAACGCGGTCAACAAAATGTTCCCAATTATCCATCAATGTCACATCGTAATTGTAGGGCTCAAACTCAACATCCGGGTTAATAGTCTCAAGGACCTCCTTGGCGGCTTCTGTTTTGTTTCTTCCAACATGTTCTGGGCAAAAGAACATGCGATTCATATTGGCCATCTCAACAGAGTCATAGTCGAAAAGCAAAAGTTTACCCACGCCGCATCGTGTGAGCATCTCTGCAGCAACTGCTCCAACACCTCCGAGGCCCACGATCATGACGCTGCACTCGCGAATCTTCTCATAATTGGGCACCACGCCCATATTTTTAAGAGCCAAGAGTCGGCTGTAAGGGTTGTCTGCGTGAACTTCGCTACTCATCGGACCCTGCAAAGGCACGCGCTCCACGCACGGCACTGCTTGCAATCCAGGGCCATCAGGGTTGTGGCTCCTACTAGCTCCGTTTGCTACAGGGCGACTTGCGCTGGAGTCGATGAAACCTGAGCCGGTCGCGGAGACGCCCGGGCCTGCGGTGGTGAGCTCGGCAAGCTTGGCCTTGAGCTCCTTGACAGTACGCAAGAGCTCATGCAGCTGCATGTGGGAACCTTGTTCACCACCGTCCATGGTGTGCGGGATTCAAGGTTAGCTGAGCTCCAAGCTGAGCAGTAGAAGGGGTCTCTTTGTCGGATGACTTGATAGTGGTTGTGGTTTGGGAGCAGTGGGTACTACTTATATCCAAGGTTCTCTTTAAATTTTTTGAGGTGCATTTGTATTCACCCAGGAACATTAAGAAATAGAGTAGTACTGCTTAGCTCCAAGCTAGGCCGCCACGTGGGCATGTTTTGCGCAACGCAATTGTTTACATAAAAGCATAACATGCATCGTCATCAAAGTTACACAATATGATTCCGCTTTCAAAGAATGGCATGATAAAATAAATTATATTCAGGATCGCGTAGAGGTAGTCAATGCAGGATGAAAGCTTACTTCAGACGAGAAAAATATTTGCCAAAATGCAGGATGATGTGGCTTGGCAAAAATAAAGCCTTAAATTTACTCCTCTTCTAAAAAATCAAGTCAAGTATAGCATACCTTTGAAATGGTGAATTAATTTGATAAACTGGGTACTGCCACTGACGGTATGAAAGTTCGGAACCGTAGATAAAGAAATCTTGAAATCCAAAGAATAAGAAGATTGGTTATTTTTCCTGTGATTATCAGCCTTCTTTTGCATTTTAATTTTAACCTTAATTCTTATCTATTTTTTTAATATAATGAATAAGTGTTCTACATTGAAGTTGCTAGCTAGGTATTGCGAAAGCTAATACTAAAAAAAAATAAAAAATAAGCGAACTTGACTTTCACGAACAATTAAGGTAAAGCCTCTACTGCACAGTGGGCGAGATCTGTGTGAAATACCTTCTAAGTGTGGAGGATCCACTCTGACCCAGGGGGGGAAAGGAATGTCTTTCCAGACTACCTTAGCAAACATAACTTCAAGCGTACGTCACCTTACGCTGTGGTGCTTTTATTTAGCTATCAAGTTTGGTTTTGAGGTGCCCATTTTTGTTTTAAATGCGACAAGTAAATGTTTTAACTATTCATGTTGGTGTTCTCTAAATCTTCAAAATGGAGAAGAAAGAAACGTTGACGAAAGACTCACTTTGTTTTCTATTATCCTACAAAGATGATTAAAAAGCCAAAGGGAATATGCACTTCTCAAAATCATCCTGGTTGCTGCGACAAAGCATAAATGAATTAGCATAAAGAGAACCAAACATATCAGGAAAATTCTCCAACAAATCCAAAGGTACAAGGCCATGCGATATTCGCCATGGTAAATACAAGAAAGAGGCACAGGGCCATGAAACTCCCTTTGATTTAGATGCAGTACCACAATATCGCAGTCTCACAATCGGAAGGAGCACCATTAATAAAATCAAGAGCAAGAATCAAGTACCTCATGGTAAAGTAAGCAATCTGGGTTTCATTGAGAATTTTAAAATAAAGGCAATCCACCAAGTCCTCGTAACGGTTGTGAGCTCGAAGACTCGTCAGAGAGCATCAAGTCACGAATTTTGTGCAGCTTTGTAAAGCTTCGTCATTGTCAGAGCATCAACTTGAAGTTTTGTATATTTTAAAATACTGAGGATACTAATGCAGGACTCGACTACTATGCTACAACTTTACCGCTTTGGGCGATGAGTAGGTACTCTTCCCACCATGATGACCAGACTTATATCTTTAGCTCTCCCAGGCTTTTGGCTTATGCTGGTTTTCTCGTAAGGCTGCATACGAAACCACCAATGTGTCCTCCCAAGTTCCCAAATTGAATTCTTTTCTGATAGGTTGGGAGGTACCTGGATCTCACAAGTCGATTAGACCGTCATCGACTCTTCTTCTTCGTTGGCTCACCTGAATACCTTCAATTAAGTCAATCCTTCTCTTCTGATTGGTGAGTGTTTTTAGTTCACTAACGATATTTCTGACTTTCTAGGAGACATACGTCTGGTTCCGCGATACGAAATAGGGTTATTTGGAGATGGGATCCAAAATGGCGAAGTAGACGTGTGGGTAGGTATCTTACTACATGCCTACCTATCTAAGTGCATCTTTAGAACCATGGTTTTAATTTTCCACGACGTACCTAATAACCTTCACCTACTTGTTAGAAAAACATGTTCTCTCACTATTCTTTTCAAACCTTTTACTGAGGTAAACCTTCAACTGCAAGAACCATAATGACCTCTGAGAAAGTGGAGTTTAACCAATTCTATTCATTTAGTACAATTTTCCGTTCGCCCAAGTTTGCTTTTCGACGTTCGATGATGTTCCACTCGAACACTACTACGTCTACAACATAACCAGCTTACAACAGTTTATCATAGTTCATGAATGAACTGTTTTCGATGATGTTCCACTCGAACACTACTACGTCTACAACATAACCAGCTTACAACAGTTTATCATAGTTCATGAATGAACTGTTTTCGCAACTTTAGGGAAAAGGGTAAAAGAGAAAGGTAGAAGAGCCGAGAGTCGCAGAAGAGAAGAAAACGAAGAGACGAAAGAAGTCAGGCAAAAGGAACTGAAAGAGATATCCAGTCGAGGCATGGCCAGACATCGATAATTACCCAACAAATTAGCTTTTAGCGATATAAATAAATAATCATTGTTGATTCATTGGTAATAGCTTCGCAGTTGCACCCCACCACATCACCAGCAGAGGACGAACAAATAAAACTTGAGCTGATGATTATGACGAATACTTTGACGTAGTAGAAGGGGGCTACTACCTAGTAGGTACTTCTTTCGAGTGACCATAAAACAAACAAAAACAGAAACAAAAACAAAAACAAAACTTGCTTAGTAGGTAGCTAAGGTAGTGGTAGGTAGCCGCTACATCTTCTTGTTCATTTTGTTCATTGAAGGTCGCAGCTAGAAATCTTTCGAGAGCCTCAGATAGTCTGACGGTAAAGAGCCTTCTGCCTGCATTAGTGATTGCTGGATTCATACTCAGATAGATTGTAAATGTCGTTAAATTGCTGATCTGAATGGATGATCACATTGACCAGAATTGAATCAAAGGTAGAAGAACTTTTCTTTTTATATTCCTTTCTCAATGTGCTACTAACAGACTTCCTACCTCACTTTCATCAGTCAGAGGTAATGAGTTGAAAGTTAAAACAATCACTTACTTGACCTGTCCAGGCTTGGGCCTAGTATATGCATGAGATTTAAATGCTTTGAATGAGTAGTACCCTAGTACGCATCATGAGAAGGTAATAATAACTAACTAAGTACTCACACTACTTGATCATCATGTGCTGGATAATTACGAAGAAGAAGAAGAAGAAGAAGAAGAAGAAGAAGAAGAAGAAGAAGAAGAAGACATGAGAAGCTTTAAATCTTCAAGTTGAAAAAAGGTCATTAAAAATCTATAGTACTACCTAGATAGGCGATGATATAAAATAAAAAGAGTTCTGTTAATAGTTAGAAGGCAATCAAACAACTTCAATCAATCCCGCAACTATCTGCTGCTTTGAGCTTGACTCTGCTGTTGTGTTAGACATCCTTGTTCTCCCCCCTCTCTAAGTCTTCCGTTACTCCCTCCATCGCCTTCTGTGACCACGCCCCCTCCAACCAATGTCTGAAGACGCCGTCTTCTTCACGCCCAAGCAATGGTCGCGTCGCTTTGGAAGGAACTTCTTTACAGTGCGCTGCGTTGGCCATGAAGTTGCAGACCCTGGTGCCTTCGTGGAGTTTGTGCTAGAAATGGAGCGTGGTGACGGCGATGTGGCTGAGAGTGCCCAGGCCTCGGGAGCTCATGGCCCGCGGCAGTGGACTCGCAAGCACCGCTACAATGACTTTGTGCAGTTCCGCACGGACCTCGACAAGCGTGGGCTTCTCTGTGAAGAAGCTTGTGAGTTCCCACCCAAAGGCTGGCCTTGGAATCGATACGACGAAAACTTCCTCCTCACGAGACAGGGAGCGCTAGAAGGATGGCTCTTTGAGCAGCTTAAGAGCAAGGATGTATTGGGACTCGAAGAAACTCACAAGTTCCTTGGACTGGTCTGAGGAGAGAAAAAGCGTAGAGCCTATCCTTCACGCCACCAAAAACCTTAGCCACAGTATGCACAGAGTTCCTGATAGATATACTAATGCCAACGAAATCTAGTACCATCAAAATTATTTCCCAAGGCATAATAGCATATTCCCAGGGGGAATTGCACAGAAATTTATAGGAGCGCATAACCGTTTTTTTCAAATGCATCCATTTAAAAACCTAGATGAATGAGCGCTTGTATGTTCATGCATTTATGAATATAGTTATGTGTGTATTAATTAAATGCTCATGTATGCAACGCATTCGAATTCCTACACATGCATAGGCATCATATAGACCCACATATATGTGCGTCCATCAACCCAACTCTCGATCTAAAAATACATTATTGAGCCTAGGACATGGCTGTACCTCGTTGTGTACCGTCATGCGAGCCATATTCCTAAATTAAGTATGACTGAACGTGAAAACCTAGGAACAGGCTCACCACAAGTCATACTACCTGGTTGAATCTTCAAACACTCATCTAAGTTATTCAGATAGTGACTGAAACACCCAAAGTCTTCTACCATGCAAGATACAAGCTTTTCGATGCGCATTATAAATTTGCATTGGCTTAATTTGCAACTTGAAGCCCAAAAATCAATCAACAGGATATTGAAGAACGGACACACGTCTGTCCTTTTTCTGCCTGTTGATTTGCGTGCTTTTACTTTTACGCTTCCATTCTTTAGGGATGCTCTTGGCGTTATTATAAGTTATGCGTATATTTCTCACTTGTAGGAGTACTATTCATAGTGGCCTCTACAAAAGAAAACCGCGTCGTCACTGCAGCTTTTCTATATTCACACAAAGGTGTGATAATGTTCAATTATTTGTTCTATTTCCAATTTTTCAATCATATCAATGGTCTTTGGGTTGGTAAGACTTATCATAGTACTTAACTCACTCACAACAATTACTGCAATAAAAAGTTGAGTGTGACCATCAATCAATATTGTTCTCCATATGTTCTGAAAATCTGAATGTCCGTGAATGTATTTATTTATATACTAAAGTTTAGTCTTCAGAGGAAAAAGAGAGAAGTCAAGACAAAAATTCAGCAGAGAAAAGTGGCGAGACATATCCCTATATTAACAAGACATAGAACTCACAAGATGTTCCGAACTTAACACACTAGGAGCAGAATCAACATGCACAATATTAGTCTCATAATATTAAAACTGTTCTCTCTGATATTCACCTTGGCCATTAATAGTGGTATTCTACAAAAGGTTTGCGAAAAGAAAAGAAAGAAGAAAAATCAAAGTCATGCTCTTTAGCTCAGAGTCAGATGGCATCGTAGCTACTTCGATTGTGCCGGAGAGCTGTGGTGAGAGACTTAAGGTTGGCCTTTTTCTGTGCTAGAAGTTGGCGAATACGACCGGTAATCTCGTCATCATCATTGTCATCGTCATTGTCATCGTCATCGTCATCGTCATCGTCATCGACATCGTCATCGTCATCGTCACCGTGGTCAAACTCTTTCGAATTATTTCTCGAATAATCCTGAATTTCTATTTTGCTATAGCCTCGTGTTCCACGAGATTTGAGGTTTTCAAGAAGAGAGGCACTTGAATCTGCGCGATTTGCTCCACGCACTTCGCGCGGTTCTTGTACCTGCGATAATTCTAAAATCGCTAATGGATCAGCGAGCGGACGTGGTTGATATGTGCTTCCTTGGCGAAGCATCATAGCTTGGCGCATTTGCTCTACAACGCGACGAGCATCAGACTCTTGCAAAAAGTCTTCAAAACTCTCATCAACCTCAATTGGTTCTCCAGGGGGCGGGTGAGCAATCCTATCAAGTGCGCTAGCAGAAAAACTTTGCGTTTTGACAGCGCGTTGTTGCTCCAATAAGTGTTGCTGACGCTGTTGTTGGCGCTTTAACTGTTGCCGCTCACGCAGTCTCGCAGCCTTCGCCATCGCACGTTCTTTACGAGATTGTAAATCTTCTTTCTTCTGCTCTGAGCGCAAGCTTCCGTGAAGATGACGCGAGTCACGGGAAAGGGCGTTAGCATTTAAATTCGTCTTATTTGCTCCTTTGTGATTGAAATTCTGCGAGCTTCGGCGGTGGGGATCACTTTCAGCAGTATTACCACCTTTCCGCCTTTGAGAGGATTTGCCATAGTCAGGGACAAGAGATCGAGCAAAGGGTACCTTTGAAGGTTCTGATGAGGAGTGGTGTGTGCCAGTCGTAGAGGGCTTACCATTCTGTCGGATTCTTTCTTTTTGAGCACTACTTTGCATGTTACTGCGAGAATTAGGATTAGGGCATTTTGTAGACTTAGCACCCTCCTCGGACTTCAAAGCCACAGCCAATTCGTTTTTACGGATAAGTTTGGACTTAGCTTCTTTCATTCGCGCCACGCGTGACGCATGGAGACCACCATAACTCCACTCTTTGTGACCTTGGCCTCCCACTTGGGGAGATATACTTACAAGTTGATCGTCAAGTATTCGAACGCTCGGGTTCATGTCCATCATGAGTTGACGAAACGTTCCTAAACACGTAACTGGGTTCCCTGCAAGACGTAACTCAGTCAAGTTTATGTTACACGAAAGGCCTCGCAAGGCACTTAACTTAGCAATATGGTTTTGAGAGACATCCAAATGTTGCAATGAAACCATTGTTTCCAAGCCATTCACACATCGCAACTTATTACTTCGAGCATTTAGAGTTCGTAGTGTCTGCGCACACAGAAATAGCCCCTCAAGACTTGTAAGGAGGTTTTCGCTCACATCTAGCTCTTCCAGACAAAGCAAATGCTCGAGTTCACGTAAAGATTGAAGTGAATTGCCTCGGAGGTTCAGTACGCAGAGCCTAGCAGGGAGAACAGGAAGCCAAGACAATGAATTGCCTGCAAGATCAAGCATACGAGCGCTCTCACTCACGGTAGTGATTAAATCTCCTAAGCGTGAGTCCTCTAGTCCTCGAGCCCGAAGGTTAGATAAGTCACAACAAAAATCATCTTCGCTTTCAGCTAGCTCATGGTCCCGACGGTGAATAGGATCCATCAAATCAATGATTTGCAAAGAGCTCTCTTCGCTCCCTTCATAGCTTTCGCTATAGTAGCTATCATCATAGTTTTCCTCCCCGTCATTATATTCATCATCATAGTATTCCTCATAGGAAGCAGAGCTTGAGGCAAGGGAGCTTTCAGTGTCAATCTCATGAGCAATCCAGGTAATAGATTCCGTGCGGTTTGGGTTCGGCGAGCTCGACCATGGGCGGGCATGGTATTGCTGACGCACACTATACGAGTCTAGGTTCCTGGGAGATAACTGAGGTGATCGTGAGATCTGTGCGATGGAAGAGCCTCTCCCGGATTTCTCGCCATGATTCTGATGAAGATAATCTCCTTGCTGCTGTGGCCTCTGCTGTTGTCGTCGTTGTTGTTGTTGTTGTTGTTGCTGCTGCTGCTGCTGCTGCTGCTGCTGCTGCGGCAAATATTTAAAGTTCTTCTGCGGTGTAGGAGCTCTTGCGCCCCTGACAGTCCCTATATTTGTTTGGCTCTGGTTCAAAAGATTCGGATGTTGATACACGTTGCGAAGACGACGTTTGCTCACAGGGGGAGTTCGAGGGGCAGGCGCCGCGAATTGCATGGCGGCAAGCAAAGCCCGGCGAGGGTCCTTGTTTTGTGAAGTGCGTTACGTTCAAAAAAGCAGGTCAACACAAAAGCTCACGAACTGGAGGTTTGCAAAGTTTAACCCTGGCAGAGCAGCTCAGGGCACGGCTTGGCAAAATAGCACCGTAGAGAGCACGGCAGAATAGAGGCGACACAGCGCAAGCTGGAGGAGCGTAGCGCTTGAACTTTGAGAAGCAACACGATTTACCTTGTGTAATTTAATGAATGCAACGACTCAAACTTCGTTGGCCGGACTACTCTTTCGTTTCTTGCACGCAGCAAAATAATCAGCAGCACTTAGCTTGGTCCTGCTGACCGTCGAGAGGTTCTAACCTTAAAGCAGAGTCTGCAGCAAGGCGGAGGAAGAGGAGGAGGAGAGAGAGAAGAAGTGACTATAGAATATTGATTTGAGAGGAAGAACTACACCTAAAAGTGCTTCTAGTTACTAAACAGAAGTAAATGAACTCATCATTTAGTGCCTAGCTATCTCGATGATAGAGAAAAGTTTTTTTGGCAAACAGCTCTGATTTTATGAAAGAAAAGGGTGATCATTTCGCCTCTTTTAAGTTGACGCAATAGTAGTAGGTATATTTAAAAAATTAAAATCACACGTACCTGGCGAGAGTAACCATGGGAGAAGAGAACTGAATGCAAACGTTAGAAAATCTGACACGGGCATAATCAATAAGAGTAAAAAAGCATAAAAACATAAGAATATGCCTACTAGGTATCTTGGTAGTGCGACTTATTCAAAGGTATAGCACATCAGTTCTTACTTAGTAGCATTGTAAATCATTAGTGAGTCCATACATACCGGGAACAGTTTAGGCTTACATGCATGCAAAGGGGGACCTAGCTCAACCGTAGCAACAAGTATTGTTATCAGTGCGAGGGGGAGTCAATACAAAGCACATCTGCGCCAAAAAGAATCTTGCCTGGTGCCCTGACTTAATGTTGCGTTCAGGATGGCGCAGAGCCTGGAGACCGTCGAGTCATCGAACGTATCAAAAAATGTAATCACAGATAATTGAAAGCAAGAAGCTGAAAACAGCAACGAGAAGGGGAAGCTTGAACAATCAAGCGGGGAAACACAAGCAAGTCGAAACGCCTGCGACTTTTTGGAGGACACGCGCTTGACGAATCAGCTACTTTAAAGAAAGGCAAAAGAATGAGCAAGGAGAGCCAACATCATAGGAACAGCTTTTTTTTCTCTTTTTTTTCAATTTCTATAATTAAGAATTACTTATTCTTTTGCTTAATCGAACGGTAGGAGACACATACAAAGGGTCAAAACCTGGAGTTGACATGATAACATAATATATAGGAGTAACTGTCTTGGGAAAAGGTCCGTTCGATCGTTCAGCAGTCGATGGCTCTCACGAATCTAAAAACCACAATTCAAGCATGGAAAGCAGATAAGGCCAGTTGAAATGAAGACGTTACAATTAAATTATGAACAACGGTTCCAATAACTGGCCTGAGCTGTAAAGTGCAGGAATTCTGTTAGACTCTGCTATGTCAACTGAAATGGGAGATTATTCCTATGCTCCTGATGAACCGGGAGTGGTGTTCATAAGAAAATGTCAACGAGGTTCCCACCGGCCAGAAGTGAGAAATCAATGACACGTGTGTGCGTATGCAATCTAGTCAACACAAATGCATGAGTTGGACAAGGAGCCACTACGTTAATCTGTTTACCTTTGACCTCACTTTTATCGTTGTGAAAACACAAAATCAACGAAAACGATGGAAGAAAGCTTGTAATCGCCACGGATATTTGTTTAGAAAGTTTTTTGTGTGTGTGTTTCAATATTCGAACCTTTTTTTTCAAATCTTATCAACAGTACAGTACTCCCATGTCTTCTTAGCCTTGTTTTCAAAGAAAAAAGTTTCAAAAAGAGGAATACGAATCGTATTTCAAAGAAGACGCCATGTAATAGAGAGAAGCAGCTTTCTTGATGAATACTTCCTTAACGTAATTAGAAGGAATGCTCATTTTTCAAGGTGCATTCAACTTTTTACTCTCTTTTAAAAAGAAAATATAGCTCCAAGGTTGGAATGCGTCGTTGGTTTCCGCTTGCTGTTGTGTCTTAATTCATCTAGTTCTTCCAACAATAGCTTATATACGTGCAAAATAAATGAAAAAGATAGTTACAGTATTAACATCAGTGTTCGTTTAAAACAAAGGCACTCCGAACAAGGTAATATTGAAGGCATTCCATCAGCACTAGTACTCATGTCGATGACCTTTCTGCCTCGGAAACGTCTTCTGCAGAGTACTATTTGCGAATATTAGAGGTGTACGAGGCATGGAGATGGTATATACACTGCAAAAGACGTCTAATATTATATGGATAAGTAAGCCAACCATGATTTCTATGACACTTTAGGTTCTGAAATCTTCTAGCTCTCTTTAATGTGGTTTCCAAACTTCTAAATAGCGTAGTTCCTCAAAACATTTTCAACATGTTTTTGCAGGCCTTCATGTTAAATTAGAAAAAATTGTAAATTGTAAACCAGTAAAAGAATTGATCTTTTTCAATCAAAGAAGAAACCAAAAAGAAATCCCTATTTCTAGCAACACAATTATTCCCTTACTGCAATGGTTTAGATAGAATCTCCATCAACACTAGTTGTTTGGGAGACCAGGCAGGAATGCTAACCCATGATTTGCTAGGAGGAAAAAAAAGCGGAATAACATTAGTTCGTGTAGACAGTGTAGATGCATAGATTCTATTGGCATGACACACCAAATCAATGTTTAAAGTACTAAAGAGACTTGGTAATAATAGGAGTTAAAACAAACATTCTGACTAATCACGGTTTGCGTCCGATAGCGCTGTTCTTCACAAAAATTCAGCATATTGTTTTACATGTATTAAGCAGCTAGTAAGATAAAATGTCAGCAGAGACCCTTGGGAGTTCTGAAGGGGACATACCACGTCCAAAGAGACTTCCGTGGCATTCAATGATAGATTTGTACAAAGTACGTGCACCGATTCGCTTGGAATTATAACCAGATACGGATATAGGCTCCACATGAAAATCGTGTATGCAAAGTCGGGCCCAGCGTCGATCAGCATAAGAGTTAAAGAACCATAAAGTATTTACACAAGATGCTGTGCAGAGTTCAGGAGCATTGAGATAGTCCATGATCAGTGGCACAAGATCATCTGGTAATTGAGCTCGAGCTGGTCGAGTTGGCTTTTCACGAAGTTGCCATCGGAACTTTTCGTGGATGACTAAAGCTTGTGAAGTTGGCTTCGTGTACTTAGCCTGAAATCTTTGAACAGCACTTTGAACAAGCACAGCGCACCAAGTCCACACACGAAGAAGCGTACGACTAACTCGCTTCAGCAGGGTCTCCAAAGGCATGACGTTATATCCAACTAAAAAGGGAAAGACTTATGCCTGCGTAGACAATTTTGAAGTGCAATTTCTGAGAGACCTCCTTTGGTGGCTTGCTAAGTATTCGGACTGTGCTTTGCTACCACTAGGTCTCGCGATTCTACTCTACAAGATCTATCAACTCTAAGCTCTATTTTGACTGAGTCGTGGGAACACAATCCGGAGTTACATGAAAGTGGTTTGAGTGACGAAATATATCCTGTCAATAGATGATCGCGGGGGTTCTGCGATATTCCACTAAGCAAGGGCTGTGCAATGCCTCCTGCGAAAGGGAAAGGGTGGGCTTGAAGTATATGAGGTCTAATAACTTTCAAGGTGCCCTTTGAATATGTTGCTCTTTCTTCTTCTTCAAGTAGGTCATCGAGATTTCGTCGAATATACCCATTTCATATCTACTGGGTGGGGAACAATTACCTATTTAAAGTAAGTTGTTTTGTGATTATCTTTACTTCTGTTGTTCTTCTTCTTGTTCTTTGACGATTTCGTTGCAAACTGGTCTGCCTGTTTGTAAACAAGGCTCGCCGTTGACACAGTCGTCGCGATGCATTCGTTTTGGATCCGCGCAAACGCGGTACTCTTCTTCGGTATGTGAGACCTTGCAACCTGACAGGTTCTGCGGTTACTTCGGTGACGCAGTGCAGACAAACGGATGTCGTTAATGGCTCGCCAGGCGGGAAGACAGCTTGCAACACCGTCAAGCTAACAATTCTACAGTAGCTATTCGTGTATCTTATGCGTGCGCACATCCTTGCGTAATTTGCTGGGCTGAAGAAGTCAGGTAGATAAACATTTCTGGGAAAGTCCAATAGAAAACTGACGAAAGGCGTGGGTAAGAACTGCTGTGATGTGGGACGATGTATGTTAAAATTTTATGTTACACTTCAACAGGTCTCGGTACCCTAGCGGCACTCGCATTCCTAAATGTTTTCAGGTATGTCGATTAATGTGAAAAGTACATCCATGTGGACTACATTTACTTTGCTTCACGTCCTCACATAAAAGCGTACCGGGCATACTCTTTATCTGGTACGATTTGTACTACAAGGACAAGCTTGCATGGAAATTGATAACAGTTGGGCACTGACAAATTGATTTTGCTTCACGTTTGCTTTGTCTACAGCACATCAATCATTGAAGAGAAACCTCCCATTGTGAATACTTTTGAGGTTCATGAGCTTCGTCGCTTGTAAGTCTGTTTGAAAACGGAATGGGGTGAAGAGTAAGAGAATTCCTAACAATCTTTTCCTATGTGGCATCTTGAGTTCACCCTTGGGTTGACTTAACACAGGCATTCATTCCGCGGAGCTGACCGTGCTATTTTGACTTTTAACCTTGATATGGGTAAGTTCCTTCGCTACAAAACAAACTCGTTGCATTACTAACTCAAAATTTTATTATTCTCCGTGGTTTATAACAGACTTAACCCCTGTATGGACGTGGAATACGAAGCAGATTTTTGTTTTTGTGATGGCAGACTACCGTGGAAACAAGCACGTAAGTCACTATTTTAGATATAGTTTTGCGGAGAAGTGTTTTTGAAGGACTCTAACCTGAATCGTTTCTCCTGTTTGCTTCCAATTGAACTTTGATAGATCCGAAACGGCGTGGTATTGTTCGACGCCATTATTACTGATAAGGAGTTTGCTCATATCAAGGGACAAGACTTCATCAAATACCCACTTGAGGACTCTGTGGAGGATCTGCGCGATGTTTCTGTCACATTACGGTTAGGCTATGATGTACATCCTCTCTTCGGACCGCTTTCATTGCATGGAACTGGGCGTAACCCTGTGCCAAATATGCCAAAGCATAAGATTACTTACAATTACAGTTTCCCAACCGTTTACACGTAATAGTATAAATACTCTCAAAATCTCGTACCAATCACTGTTCTTTCCATGATAGTTCTAACTATTGCGCTGTTGTTTCATGCAACTTGAGGAGATTCGAAAAAAGGTATGAGGATCTCAGTCAGAAAATCATTTGGCACACCTCGCCGTGTCTGATCGTGTTATCTCCTTCTCTATTTTTAAGTGGTCCTGTTTTTTTTGTTGTTTTCAATGCAAACCGTACAGAGCTATGCAAACTGATTAAAGATTTACATAAGTGTCATTCGTACTCTTGCTGGTTGCATGCCATATACCTCTTCCCATTTAGAATAAAAAGACTGTCCCTACTAGCCTGAATTAATCTCCCGCAAGAACCAAAACCTTGTCTTCCTTAAATGCATTATGCGCCAACCCAACCAACTCTTGTTGTTGCAAATATAATCAGAGATTTACTTACTTCTTTCCCATTGTGCTCTCTCAGCATTTCCCTTCTCGCGTAACCAAACGTCTAGAGATTTTATTTGGCTGGTAGCCATGCAATTCTTCAGAATTCCTTTCCTAGTTGAATGAGTGAGCCTCGCAGAATTGCCTCGCAGAATTGCGATCTATCTACTCGCCTAGCCCTTCCATTATAGGTAGTAGTATTGCCATGTGATCACGCCACAGCAGTGGCTCAGTCTTTTTTTAATTAGAAAAGAAAAGAATCTTTTACTATGAGCAGCCAGTAGGCCAGCAAAAGCAATCCCATAAGTGGTCCTGCATGGAGAGGGTTCTGCTGCACCACCATAAGCTATCGACAACCTTCATAACGGTGGAAGGCAACGAGGCAGGCAATTTAGACTTAGGCAGCCCATAACAAAGACAAGGTTCCTTTTCTATCGTGGTAGTGTAGGTGTTGTTGTTTCTTTTCTTCAATCAACTCATCTCTCCAAAATGCGGCGTGCTCTGTGCCGTCTGCTAGGCAAGTCACCTTCACCTTCTTCTTCTTCCTCCTCTTCTTCTGTTGCTACTGCTTCTACTTCTCCTGCGGACCCCGCTTCTTTTGGTGCCCTCGTTCGTTCTCGTCGTGCTGCTCGCTCATTCTCCGCTTCGGAACCTGTTCCAGGTCCTGTTCTCCTGGATGCTCTTGAACTTTGTCAGCGTAGCCCTTCTGCCTTCAATCTTCAACCGTACCGCGTGGTCCTTGTACGCGATGCCTACGTGCGCCACCAGCTGGCCTACTGTATGACCTCTTCCAACATCCGCCGTGTGCTAAGGGCCCC
Source organism: Schizochytrium sp. TIO01 (assembly GCA_004764695.1). Lineage (NCBI taxonomy): Eukaryota > Bigyra > Thraustochytrida > Thraustochytriidae > Schizochytrium > Schizochytrium sp. TIO01. The sequence continues at coordinate 5,215,373 of SMSO01000014.1, read as the reverse complement.
TGCTACGGCCGTCTTTCTCTGCGACCTCGAGCCTTGGCGCCTTTTGGACGACCTCGAGCACCTGCTTCGATCCCAAGCTGGCTCCCTCACCGAACACGAGATCGCCAACCTCCGCGCGGATGCTAGCTTCATACTGGGCTGGCGTGGTGGTGTCCCCTCTGATTCGCTCCGCAATCACCAGAATGCCTCGTCTGGCGCCTATCCAAGCTCTGCCTCGGGCGGTGATAACGGGGATAACAACGCTGACGGTGATGTGCCCCCTGGCGGTGCGAGGCGAAAAGTTTGCGGGGAATGAGGGTGCATCCCTGCTGAAGGCAATGCTGGGCTTTGGCGGCGCAGGTGAGGAGCAACTGGGTAAGCTGGGAGGGGCGGCGCAAGGCGTAGAGATGGGCGTGAAGAAGGCGCTTATGGAAGCACTCTCGCACGTTACTCAGGCACCTACAGTTCCAACCTCTGCAGAGGTTTGGGCTACAAAGAGCTCCATGTTAGCGGCACAAACGTTCATGCTGGCTGTAGCTGCACACGGTTATGACTCATGCCCAATGGAGGGCTTCGACTCGAGGCGGATCAAGGAGGCTTTGGGCGTGCCACAAGGTAGGTACAGTGTTCCACTGGTGGTCTCCGTAGGCGTGAGCGATGAAGAGATTCAGCAAGGAGATCAGGCTGAGAGGAAACAGACACCAAGGTTTGCATTCGAAGATGTCTTTTGCGCAGACTCGTTTGATTTCCCGCTCAGCAAGGAACAGCTCAAGGAAAGCCCAGAGACCGCAAAGAATGCCAAGAAACCTTCTTCGGCATAAATTATATATTTTTTTTAAATAGCAGTCCGATAGGATGTAGGTCCTAATCTCGTCAAGATACCACAGAAAACATGATAGATCAAGTCAAGTTCATCCCGATTGTGACTTTGTTGCTTGTGAAAGATGTACTAGATCAGGCAAACACGAGGCGGTAGCTCATACATGGTGCTCACATACTTATTTGGAAATTGGGTCGTGATGAGCATATTGCTCTTATTTTTCGTTTTTGAACCTAGAATCATAGCCCACGAGATGATTCTAGCGAGGTGTCTCATTATCCTGTATCTTGAAACCACCAACGTTCGAATTCGAAAATTTATTGAGGAGAGGAAACAGGGATAAATGCTAGTTCTTTTTGTATTGGATACAGAGCTGTCAATATTTCCTCCTTGTGCTACTGAGTGAATGGCACAGCAGAGTCTGTTCTACTTCAGTTTGCCAGTTCAGGGTTTCTAGACTCTTTTTACAGCACGACACTTGTAAACGGGGTTTAATAGTGTCACTAATACAACCTCTTTTTAGAAAATGTTTGGCCCAAGTCCATTTCGATATATTTAGGGAAAATATTGCGTTTCGTTCTTCATTCTTCATCCCCCACGTCACCAGGAGCGCAAAGAAATTACCTTATTGTCAAAAACATGTGAAGGCTAAATATTTTCAATTGTTTGCTTCTTCATCTGCAATTGATATACCATTCTTGAGAGCTAATCTTACTGTTGTGCCCTATTTTATAAAAATGAATACAACAAAGGAAAGAGTATATTGATAATTCAAATATATGGTGTAACGAAATTTAATTGTTGCTCGAAGACATTTATGTATGTCTCAATGAGAATAATATATTTTATACATTGTAGTCATGAGAGATCCAATAATTTTATCCTAGGCCCTAAAGAGAGGAAAAGAAGAGAGAGAAAAAGAATAATAAATTAATTCATAAGACATGGGAATAAATCGATGAGAAACCCGTCCAAGATCGAGACCCCCCGTTCTCTAAGACTGGTGTTGCTCAATTTTTTCCCATAAGGGCGCAGGTGGTACCTCATTCCACAATTCTGTGAGATATGCTATCACACGACGCCGGAAACGACCACTACGAAACTTCTTCGTAAATATGTAGACCCATACAGCCAGTTCGTACACCATCCGTGGAGTTATTATAAGGATCATAGCAAGTGCAATAAACCAACAAGTTACATGCGTACTTACTCTCTCGTTTTCCCACGTCAACACCGAGCGGATTCGAAGTAATACCAAGTTTATGCGCTGGAGCACCTTCTTTGCAACTTGATACTTCTCTTTAATGCCGCGGTACTTCTCCAGCAAAGTCTTCTTCTGGCGAGGTGGAACATACAATTTGCGAAAACCCTCGTTATCTCTTACATGACGCATGTGCAAGAGGTAAAGCGCGACTGCAGCAATCAGGATTCCGCAAAGATGTGCAGTGTACCCTAAAACAATCAAGACGAAACTCACAATGCCGAGACCTATCGTAAAGCCAGGACTTTCCCATGTGATAACTGCATGATAAATCTCTTTTGTGTCATGGGCAACATTCTTAATAGGGAGCAGTACGTTCATAAACAAATCAATGTTTTGACTGAGACTCTTTAGACGTGTGGCAGAGCGAACAATATCTGACTGCAATTGCTTTGTTTGCTCTAGCCACCACTTGTCCACACTCTCGAGCAAAGCTGGAGATGTTCTCGCTGAATATAACGAACCATGGCTTGCAACCTCATTCCAATTCAACGAGTTTAAAGAACCTACTGAAGAAGCCAGATCAGGACGGTATCCAGCTTTCAAAAGATCTGAATTAGCTTCCACAGAAGCGGTCGAGGTTGCAGACGCATTTGTTGCAGCATCGTCATCATCTAAGGCATCATATAGTGTATCCTCAGAAATGGAACTCTGCAAGGTCCTGGCCTGCGGAGGAGTTCTGCTCGCATGAGCAGAACTCGCAGTTGTGGGCGGGGGAGCACTTCCCAGTGAAGAGTTGCTTATTTCATCCTTTTTGTTTACAGCTTTTGTGAACCCGCGGCTCCATGTGATTGAATATTGTTTTGCTGATGCTACCTGCTTAAGGAGTTCTATTGCGAGGGTGAACAGGCTCTCGTTTGCGCGTGCACGTAAATTCTCACTTCGTTTAGTATGCGGCTGCACTGCAGAGCACACAAGATTATTAAAGGCTAAAGGAGACCAGCGTTTCCAAGACCATTTATCGCCAAATGCTTCAAAAGTATCAACACCATCCAGCCACTCCCAGTCGCGCTTCTCTGACATTCGTACCAGAGCCTTAAAGCTTTGTAAGTCAGCTAAAGCAACCTCTCCAGCAGCTTCGCGACTTGCAGCAAGCATCGTTGGCTTGCTGATCTCTACGCCTGACCCTACAGTTTCAATCTTCACAATGTACTTCTCAAGCACAACACTGAGCACGTGCTCAACAAAAATGCGTACAGCAATGAGCGCACGTAGCTTGAGGATGTCAACATCACGGCGTCTCCAGGTACCGTAAGCAGGGAAACGGTACACCACGTAGCGTGCAATCGTCTTACGCGGCAGCACAATCTCAAACCGTCCTGGACTTGGGGTTTTGCCTTCTTTCAGATTTGGAGATTCGTCTTCAGAACGACTGGCTCCGTGTGATGAATTCTCAGGCGCGCTCGAAGCACGACTCAGAAATCCGGGCCCGTCAGGCGGTTCGCTGTCATTTTCTTCATCGTCAAAGTCCTCGAATTCATAGTCTTCATCATCCAGAAGGCGATCTGCTGCAAGTCGCGATATTAGATCATCAATATTGGGCATGTCTGTCCGCAACTCTCCAGTTTCTTCATTCTGGAATGCCCCTACTTGTGACGGACCGAGGTATGGGCTTGGACTCGGGCTCGGCGACGGGCTTGGTGCACGTGGGTTCTCTGCATGTTGATGCTGATCACCACTATAACCTCCTTTGGAAGGTAGGAACCCTGGAAGCATGGAAGGTGATGTACTGCCGCTCATGTTAATAATATTTTCCTCGCGATTGACCTTATTCGAAAACCCAATCATGAGTCCAAAATCGACAGAGCCGTTGCTTTCGAGGACCTGGACAGCATTCCAAAGATCCTCCCGGACTAGCTCATTTGAATGAAACGTGTGCTTTTTTGCGAAATATACCGCACGTGTAGTCACAAACAAACGCCCACCATATTGGGACCGACGATATGCAGTCTCCTGACTACGTCCGCCGCGGACCTTGTCCATCATACAGACAAGCTTTTCACCATCTGCGAGATATCGTTGAAGAGCCGGAAAGTCTGCAACAGCCTTCCGTTTTGCTTTCTCGAGAGACAAAGACGACGCTTTCAAGCTACGAACATAAATTTCGAATACGGGAAAGCCAAGTGCACGCACCTGACTGCTCATAGCAAGCTTACGGTTGAGCTTGTTGCCAAATTGTGCCAGTAATAAGGCATCAAAGACTTGATGCGCATTCAATGCGTGACACAGAGGAGGTAATAAAGGCGCCAAGGTAATCCACATAGCACGTACTATCTGTTGATCTTCTCCTGCAAGGAGTTTGAATGCTTCTACAGGGTATTCAAATAAAAAGCAGCGCACAGCTAATTCAGCTTCAGCGTCTTCAGATATCTCTTTCGAGGTACGAACACCATTCCCAATGTCTTGCAATGAGCTAATTGAACTTCTGCGTTTTGTTGTTTTGTGACTGCTCTTTTTAAAGTCTTCAAGAGCAGCTTCAATAGCAGCCCGACGTTCTACATGACACATGAGAGCTTGCCTTCGTTGCTCTCTGTATTGAACTTTACGTGAACGAGCCAATTCTGATGCATCGCCTCCTTGCATGTCGCCAAGAACAACTGATGTTGCCTGGGGCTTCTTCGAGCGCAGCGTCAGGATCCGGTTTAATTTCGAGGTCTGGCGTTTGAGAGACTTAGGGCGATCAGTAGTTTCACTAACAGTACTTGAAGACTGCGCAGAATCTTCAAGCGCGGGTTGCCCGGGCATACGCGAGGAGTCTCGTTTTTGAAATAAACGGGGCCGTGGCAGGCTTGTATGACCAGGTTTCGATTTTGCATTCGAATTAGCAGTAGTGGTAGTTGTAGCAATATTAGCAGCAGCAGAAGCGGCAGCAGCAGCAGCAAGGCCGGGTGTGACAGAGTGTGTGTTATTGGCGCTTACCAGAGGTATACTTTCTTCATTTTGTTGATCCACCATTGTGATATTAGGTGGAGGAAGATGCAGCTCGGTAAGATCTGAAATGCTTCCTGAAGCAGATCGAGGTGGGCACAGGGGACTTGGCGAGAAAGCCCCAGAAGCAGCATCAGGTACAAGTTGAACCCATGCCAAACGTACTTCAAGCTGACCTAATTTTGAGTTTGTGTAGTGTTGTCCGCCATTTTGCTGTTGATTTTGGTGAGCAGGAGATTTAGTACAGTCCTGTCCATTGCGTGACACGCTCATAGGCCGTGATGCAGGACTCATTTGAAGGTTTGAATTATTGCCTTTTGCGCCTCCAAAGTGATGATCGTATTCCTGGTCAGAATAGGGCTCGCTCAATTGCAGAGCGCGTAACAAAGCAGATTCTTCAGAATCAGAAAAATCATATGCATTTTTGGGAGCACTGCTGGTACTTGTACAAGTGTTAGACCTTTCGAGGCGAGGAGGGGGGCCCTCCATATCAGGTGGACGAAACTCCTCCTCAGAGTCGAATTCTGAAGAATCATCCTCATCATTGTCAAGGTCAGATAGGTCTCCTAAACCCGCGTCGCCATTACCACCACTAGTACCTCCATCATTGGAGCTCTGGCTTCGCTGTATAACGCGTTTTGCTGCGGCCTTGGCACTTCTGGAGATTCCGTCTTCAACTGAGTCCATAGCTGTTTTGCCTTGTTTAAACCCTGTTCTGGCAGCCAAGAGTACATTTTTGTCTTTGACTCGTTTTCGAAAGAGGCTAAGGGTCATGCCTTGAACAGAACAAATGTCTGCCAGTGATTTGCGTTGTGCCCGTACAGTTCGCAAGGGAATTGAAGATGTCCGCCCAATACCCATTCGTCCGCGCGGGGAACGATGGGCATAAACTTCGATAGAGAGCTCAAGTTCTGAGCGCTTTGTTGGTGGCAAATTAGGAGATTGAGAATGCATGCCTGCATTACCATTCGTGACGGTGCCACCTTGGCCGCGGCCAAGTGCTACCATTTCCCTTGCTTCAAGAAGTTTCTCCTCAGGCGCATTCATGCTCACAGAGCTCAGAGTACTTTCCAGACGTGGAGCCTCGACTTGATAGCCTCCTCTTTCAGAACCCCGAGAGTTAAGGACAGGCCGTTTCACTGCAGCGAGACCGCTACGGTCTGCATCAACAGACATCTCGAACCGTACGAAGAAAATAAATGTGGACTTCCATACCGGATTTAGATCACGGCGAATTATTGGAGTTGATATTTTAGTGTCCCCAAGACGAACCTCTGCTGACGGGTTTGAGGTGCCTGACATGTTGTCTGCGATGAGGCCATCCGCATTATCCACATGAACAAAGACTGCTCCATAGTTATGGTATTGCAGAGAATAAACATCTACAGTTCGGAAAAGCCGTTGCGTCCAGGACTTGAACTTTTTCCCATGACCTACGGGTACAAGGATGCCACTATTCTCGAGGTACTCGAGCACAACCAGTGCGTGCGTTCGGATACTTTCATTATTTCTGTTTGCCATTCGGATTGTAAATTGTTCCACGGTTCCACGCATTGATTTTCATTTCCACGTATGTATAAAATACAATAAGTTAGTTTATTGAATTGAGTGCTTGACCATGCGCCACGTTTGAGAGGAATGTAGGTGGAAGGCTATTCAATGTAAATATTTGCGCCTCCTTTTCAGTACGTACCTATCTTTAACTAAATATTGAATGACATCTTCTCCTGTGAAGCATTTGTCATAGGAATGTACAAAATTTTTAATTGTGCGCTTCTTGACGCGATCTTCCAGTAAACGCAAAGTTTGAGATGGATGCAATACGGGAAGCCCCGCTGGCCACGCAATTACGCCTGTCACGGATGCAGGCCTTCCGCGGAAGACCCAGCGACCATGTGAAGGCCCTGAGGTCAAACCTGTGCTAGAAACAGCCTTATTTGCCACGACGACAGCAGTGGCCACACTTGGAGTTGCGTTATTAGCAGCGATTTGTGTCACCACATTGTTGTGCTCCTCCATGACGCCACGCCCTCTTGGTCAATGAAAGGTTAATGAACTATTTTATGTCCCTCAGAGCGAAATCCTCTAAAGATCCGATGCCTTTACAGGCGAATTGACACGGTGAGCGAAAGTGTGGTATTTTATATCCTCGTGCTGCTTACGAAATGATGACCGGTTTCCCTACGGTATTAATATACAGACTGAATTTAGATTGACTTGGATGACGAAGTGCCAATCTGTAAAATTCGCCGAATCTGCTCTTTGCGCCAGGGTCGCGATCAACTCCACGTATGACCGGCCTTGCCACTTCTAAGCCTATGCAAGATGTCAGCAGGCCAATGTGTTACGAATGGTAATAAGAAAAATAATAGCAGTAACAGCACCGATTCTCTGCCGCTTGGGCTAGATGCAGTCTCAAATTAAAGCAAAAGCAGCACTGTTAAGATAGCTGAAGCCCCTTCGCTTGTAATTAGTTACAGTAGTTCTCTGTAGTTGCCAGATTTCCTTTGAGAATGTAAGACGAACTTTGTTTATTTGAAATCCCTGCAAGTCCTCGTTTTTCTGTAAGGGACTCCTGTCGAAAAGCTCTAAGGATTCGCTCAGCACAGACGAGTTCGTTCCTTACGTTTTACTTTTCGTTGAGGTCCTAGCAGCTTGAAGTTCTTTCAAATTGCCTCTGAGAACGTGTTTGCGACCTATTCTGCGGTCGCTCTGCTAGCGGCGGCAGGGACCTTCCTCGCGGCATCCAGACCGAAGCCGCCCCTGCGGAGAGAGTCCGTCAGAGGCGAGAGCAGTGATTGAAACGTTGCGAGCTCTGGCGAAACGTTGCGCAGCCGGCTTTGGATTGAGGCGATGGATGGCAATAAAGATGAAGAAGTAGACCCAGCAGCAAAAGAAATGAGGAACAACCAGACTGAAGAAGCCCGCAACCAGGAAACAGGCGCGCGAGAAGAAAGAGTGAGCAGTGAGCGATAGGGGGCAGGGGGAGGTTGGAGTTGGGGGGCAGGGCTTAATGGAGATAAGCCGCAGGGGTCCTCTTGAGGTCCTTGTGTAGGAGAACGAGAAGTCCACTCAGCGAATAAGTCAAGGAAGTCGAAGACAAATCACAGACTACTAGGTAGGTATCAATCAGCAGCTGCAGTAGAAGCGAGACACCAAAAGCAGAAGAGCAAGCCTCCTTGCGGGCAGGCTACCAAAGTGGCGACAAAATAATATTGCCTTGAGCAAGGCAGCAGTTGCAGAGATGAATTTCGCTCGAGGCGGCGAACGTGGCTGCTCTCCGAATTGTTCAAAGTTTACTTTGCCTGAACTCGACTAATTTCTTTTTGTATTTATTCAAATTCTTTTATGAATAATAAATAGAAGATCAGATCAACAATACATACCTACTATCTACGTGTATTATGAAAACAACTTACAGAAAGAGGTGTTTATTTATGTATATATATTTATAAAAACACAAACTTGTTTCCTTTTTCTTTCGGTAAATGAATGTCCAATTCAAGGTCTCGCAGTGCCCCTTTTGATTTTTAAATAATCATAATCATAATCATCATAATAATAAAGCAATAAATAAAAATATATCCCTTCACTTTGAGGAATCGTGCATGTGGGCACACGAGACAATGCCAGCACTTTGCTCATCACAACTTATTGCGCTTCGTTATATGCACACCAATACGTTTCTCAACCTCTTAACTTTGAGAAAAGAGACGAAAGAGAGAGAGAGCAACCTTGAACGAAAATAGGAGGTTTACGAGAAGTCTTATTTTTCAATAGTTTGTTTGTGTTCTGTAGTAGGTACTTTTGTTTTGTTTAAATGGCGAAGTGCCTAGTGGGTAGAATGCATGCATGCGATACATAGGCCCTATACCCTTGACTTGAATCTCTCATTTTTATATTCTTTCAAAATAAAAATAAAAAACAATAAAAAAACTAAGACTAAAAATATAAATCTGTTAGCCAATTCAGCGCACTTCATGAGTTTCAAAATTTGCAGCGAATAAAAGAAACAAAATATCACATTGGCATTTAGCTACTTCGCACCAAGTATCATGACTATGATGCTTGCATTGGTAGAAGGACTCGGGACAAAGATGGCATAGTACGTACCAGGTACACGGGCAGCTCGCACAGGCAGACCGACAGGTGCTTCAGAAGAAAGGGAACTTACTGTTCAACTGCTGGTGAACTCGGGGGTGTTGAATGCCTAGACTTGATGTGCATTATGGCATCCAGAGAATGCATGCCCCCTCTCACGAAGCACAACCAGCTTTCTCAGACAGTCCGTGAGTTTTAACACCTCCTCGAGTGATAAATGATCATAAATAAAATGAATGAGGCTGCAGGTAGGAGGAACAGAAAACTTTTCGTGAAGCTTCTTTTGTGTACTAGTTTCCACTTTGCTCACTCTATTTATTATTACTACAGTTGAAAATTAATAATAAAATATGATATCATACCGTGTAGTAGTAGTAGTATATCGCAACGAATGAAATAATAAATCGCTCATTCATTGTTTCTGATACCACAAGACATCGTAGTCTAGGATAGCACACTGCTAGGCTTTGCAGTCGTGGGTCCTTGTCATATTTTAACTACAAAAAAGAAAGTGAAATTCATCAATCAATCAATCGATGATCGATCCTTTCTTTGCCTGGCACCTGCATCTTCTCCATCGTCACTGCAGCCAAGAACCACGGCGCACGATTGGCCTGTGCCGGCTTTTCCTGTAGGCCTCTGTCTGAGCCAATGCGCTAGGGCGCACCCGCCAGTGTAGAGCCTTCGATCCCCTCTCCAGGTCCGCCTCGAAGTTCCTCATCGCCGCGTGTGTGCTTTGCAGGGCTCGAACCCGCAAGAGCAGCGACTCTCAGAAAAGGGCAGTCTGCAGGCAGGCAGGCAGGCAGGCATAGCGAGCGAGCGAGCGCAGTAGCAAGAACCCTGAAGGAGAGCGACAACAACTGCTGCAGCGACTGCTTCGATCCAACTCAAGTTCCGTTCCAGGTCGCAGCTCGACTTCGGAGTGTTGGAGACATGTCCAAGAGCGCACCGTCGAACAGGGACAAACGAGCTGCCAGGATTGGCATCTGAAACGGAGGCCTCGTTTCTTGACAACTCAAGCCACCACCATCTATCAAAAGCATTAGCTACTTTGACAAGTGCTTCATCATAATCATCATCGCCATCACCATCACCATCTTCGTCATTGTCTTTGCCTGTAAACTTGTGATGGTGGTCCATAATCGGTGGCGAACCACTCGTCCATCGGCCATGCATGGTTTGTACCTTGATTCTTTGAGAGATCAGCTGTAACTATGGTCCCTTTCGCTCTTCTGATTCAAGTGCTTTGTGTCTTTACTCTACTGAGTACGAGGCCCTGAATGCGTAACGATGGAGCCCAAGTCGCCTTTTGTGGATCGATCGTCGCAGTCATTTCGACCACTTGGATCAGTCAATCGCTTAATCTTTTCCACCAATCCAGATCGACCAAGCGCTCAGTCGCTTCGATCGATTATTTGCAATTATATTTCTTGCATCAGACATTCAATCAATCGCTCAATCTGTCCACCGAACCCTCCGCCAATGAGGAAGCAGTCAACGATTAATCTGCGGTAAACTGAGAACACAATTGAGACAACGAATAAATAACTCACTCTATCAGCAGAGGCACTGGCCAGGTTTTAAAATCTTTTAGCGGCTTGGGTTATAAATTAAAACACACTCACTCACTCACTCATCCATCCATCCATCCATGCATCCATGCCAAAACAATTAATCGCACATTGATGAATCGTGGCACTTGAGCAGTTTGGACGATCCTAAAATTAAAAAAAGTTTGAGTGCGGCTCCGAAGAAACCTCAAGTACGATCAACTCTACTTGAGAAGTCTGAGTCCAAATCCAACTTGTTTGCCCAAAGTGCCCATTCATTGTCCAGGAAGCTCAGCTCCGTTTCGTGTCTTCGTCAGGCATTGATGAGGTATCAAGTACCTACCTTTCAATCAAGGCAGAAAGAAAGCCACAGAATAAGTCGCTTTGATATTGGTTATCTTGCCTTACTTTTCATTTTAAACTATAATTATTTGGTATAATTATTTTCATTATCATCATGTCTAACTTTTGATAAATTAAAAGGAAAAATAAATACATTAGAAGAAAAAAATAGTTCCTTAATTTTAATTTTAATTTTATTTAATTTTAATAATTTTGAAACACTATCACTGTTAGCTATGCATGCCATCGAAACGATTCTTTATATATTGTAAATAACAATCTGAGTCATTCTTACCTTTATTTTCAAGTTATTTTCTTTTCAAGTTAATATGAAAAATATAAAGAATAAAGGTAATAAAATACCGTTCCCTGGAGTGCTTCTCCCATTCTAATGCGCTGACCTTTTGGATGGAAAAGGAAGAACTCGGAAGATCAAACAAACAAACAAACAAACAAACAAACAAACAAACAAACAAACAAACAAACAAACAAACAAACAAACAAACAAACAAACAAACAAACAAACAAACAAATACAACTGACTATATCAAGAGCCGCGAAGCGTTGTCAAGGTCCAGCTACCAGCAGTCAGGAAGGCGAGAGGCATTCAGGCAGAGAGGCTTCACCTCTCTCTCCCTCAGGTAAAGCGAAGTTCTGCCTCTCTTCTTCAGATGATGATGATTCTGCAACAAAAGAAAAAAAGCATTCTCCGGAAAACAAAATATCGAAGAGGGAGGGAAGGAAAGCAAGCTAATCAATCATTAGGAACGCCAAGCGGAGTCTTACTAGGTAGCTAAAACTGTAGCACTTGCCTGGCCTCGGCCTCGACTTCGCAATGAGAATGACGAATGAATAGATGAACGAATCTCTGTCGATCGTCCCTTGTCAAACCAGCGCAACCTCGCCATTACCTTGCGCGATGCAATGCCAGTCATTGCCTGCAGGCCACCCTTTGGCGTGTTAATGTAACATTCACAGACAGCTTGCTCTCGAGGTGCTTGCTTGCTTGCTTGCTGCCTCAAGTTTCTCTTGCATGCTGCCATTTCGTTTCAGACGCTGCGAAGACCACGTGCTCGCGCTACAGTGTGACACCTGCTCGTCTTGCGAGCCTCGCAGGGTTCTCGACTGCGACCCAAGCTCCGGCGGTTCCTTCTCTCATCTTCAGACCTCAGTCAAGGCGGCGGAAGGGCTTGGCATGGAAGCGGAAGCGGCCAATGACCGAGAAACACGCACGCAAGCAAGCAAGCAAGCAAGCAAGCAAGCAAGCACTCTTCACCACTTCTCGGTGCTTCGCCTTCACGCTCCAACGATGTCAATAGCGAGCGCGAGAGCTCGCACACTGTGATGGAACCACTGATCGAGGATCCCTTCGAAGGAGCATGGCTCTTCTCCCAGCTTGCTCTGCTGACTCCTGAAGTTCTTGCTCGCAATGCATGCATGCATGCATGCATTGCCCACGAACAAATGATCCTGTCAAGCCGCCAAAGAACCTCATTACTACGATGGTCACCGCGCACGCTATTTGATCAAAAATAGCTCTCGGTAGGCAGGTAGGTACTCTTGCCTGCCTAGGTTTGAGCTCCTGCAGCGCCATGATTGATCACCAGACCGTGGCGAGATAATTCTGAGCTCCGCGCTCGACTTTGCGTCGATAAATGAACTAGCGCAAGTCGAGCCAAAGCCGCACCGAAGCATTCATAAACCTTCTTCAGAAGGTGGAAAGCCTATCTATTATCAATTTTGACGCGCTGCCTTTCGAATCTGCAAGTCCGACTCAAACGTACACTAATTCTTTCTTTCTTCCTTCCTTCTCTTTCTATCAAATGAAGGACTAACTTTGAAAAGAAGGAAAAGGGAGAGAATCACTCAAGGAACTTTAAGCCTTGAGTTTCAACCCATTCTTTATGATAAGAGAAGAAGGAGAAGAACGAGACGAAGACGAAGAAAACACAGGGCCGCAAAGAGGTTTATGCAGACCCTCATATGCGTTATCGAGACTAACACTTCGATGTGCATGTACGAGTTCCCAAGGCAATCGATCGAAGGTAACTGCCTTTTGCATGTACAAAATTTCCTGAAATCCTCGTTTGTTTGGACTTTCTGAGAAGTCATAAGTCTATTCCGACTTATCTTGAGATTCAATCGGTTTCTCCCTGCTCCCCAAAGGCATCCATCCATCCATCTACCCCTCCATTATACGTCGGCAAGCATGTAGTTGGTGCTCCTGCGCATTCGATGTATGCACGTTTCGATGTATGTATAATAGATACCCGTACGCTTAAACAGAACTCCTGGAGCTGCGCTACTGGCCCGGAAACTTAATGTGCAGAGAGGACTCTGGCGATAATGACATCCTTGGCACCTCGACTTCGCCTTTTCCCGTTTCCCTTTTTCCCGTCCGATCAGCCGTTGTTGTTTTGTTTGACCCCGTATTATTATCATTATTATCATTATTATTATTATTATTATTATCATTTGTTATTGTTATTATTGTTATTATTATCATTATTATTATTATCATTATTATTATTATTATTATTATTATTTGTTATTGTTATTATTGTTATTATTATCATTATTATTTAAATTCAATGGTAGGTCGCTCACTGTACCTAGCAGCACTTTAGAAACGAAAGTTAAAATGCCTTGCAGACACGCAGATAGGTACCTTAAAATAAGTATCCTATGCAAAACGTCAACAAAATATGGCTCCTCCGAGGTTGAGTAGCAAGTGAAATTTAATGTAGAGCTGCTTATTAGCCTTGGGTCCCAATCTATCTTCATGATCTCATCTTGTTTTGGAAGGACCATCTCGGATCTGGGACGAGTATCGTCCGTCCCGGTCTTCCGTTCTTTTCTTTTCTTTCCTCTTTCCTCTTTCCTCTTTTAAAAAAGGTTTTTAATTAGTTCCTTTTGAATTTTGAACTTGAAGAAAAGAAGTAATTAGAGGATAGCCCAAGAATTAGAGAAAAAACTTTAAGATAGCAATAGACAGTCTTCATTCCGGAGAACAAAGGAATTTTATAATAAAAAATCTCTCTGACTGATGGGAAACGAGCCTAGCGAAGGGCAATCGCCCAAGCGTAAGACCATTGCGGGCGCTGAGGCTTGGCATGCTTTACGCCGTGTGGAGCGCTGAGTGACAAGGCGAAGGTGAAGTTTACCATGAACGCGGGACGCTACGCTGAGATGAATGGGCTGGTGAATAAGATTGCGACGACAATGATGGATAAGCGCCAGTGGAAAGGCTATCTATCACCACGGCCGGGGTCTAAGAAGATCAAGACTCTTCGCGACCATGCTACCTTTGATGAGAGCGTGAACTTTATGCACGCCCAACGTGTCGTTGAACGCAAGCTTCATGCGCAAGCACACGAACCTCCATTCGTTTATGCTGGAGCTTCGCAAGCTTTGTGAAACTATCAGGGATATCCATGCGAATAGTGATGTTCTTTACGTGGAAGCAAGTCCACAAATGAGTGGGACCAAGACTAAGCGCGCATTTGCACTGCTTTGGCGCTCGCTCGCTAGCTAAAGAAACCCCAGACCCCTTGGTTGCTACGAACCCACCTCTTAAATTTGCAAGTATGGTTTTTCTTCAAAGAGATGCAACTGTAAGTTATTTTTCTCTGCTATTTATTTGTTCTTTCTTTCTGTATCCAACTCACGTCGAAGGTCATAAATCTCCCAACCTGCAGTTCGACCAAATTATTCCTCACTCATATCCGTCTTGCGGATTGCCATGCCGAAGTCAATAGTGACAGGTTCTTGCATTTCTTTGTTGTAAGGAATACTCCCGGTCGCCAAATCACCGTGCAACACACCATGGGAGTGAATTTCATCCAGAGCCTTCACTGACTTTCCTATAACTTCATCAGCGATGTCTTCAGATGACAAAGACACACCAGAATACTTCGTTCCAAAGCCGTTCAAAACTTGATCACGAAACGTTTCACGATCGATAAACTCAGGGATATGTTTGCCTTGTAGCGGTTCTAATTTCTTGGCAATTTCAGCTTCGAGTTCAAAATTGGGAACCTGATCTTATTGTTTAAACAAGTCCAGTATCTTCACCACGTTGCCGCTCTTTGCATCTCCTTGTTGGGGGAGGTTTAAGCGATATATTAGTCCTGTGCGGTCTTCTGGGAGCTGACTATACTTTCAACGACGTATTACCTCGAGTACATCAACCGCTTGACCATCCCTCGCGTAATGTTCACCACAATTTCTCAGTGACGGAGGAAGTGATTCCTTCGGATGCTTGACGTCCCGCTTACCGTCACATTCAGCTGGTAGTGATAGACGACGTGGGTCGTTGGATCCTCCTTCTTCATCACCACAGGGAACCACGACCAAATTCCCAATAGGTTCAAACTCCATCTGCCTTTTATCAGCAGCGAAAAGAATAGCAAGTGAAACAAGCTCCATCCTGCTGGTTCTTCCACTCTCCATATCTCCTACACTATCATTTGTAACGGGTTCGGTGATAAGCAGATTGCCATTACAATCCCTAATGAAAATATGGGTATGCATGTAGTTCGAGTAGATGCCAACCAAAAGTCCATTCAGATACAAATAGCTATAAAGTTGATGGATGAACGAATGATCTGTATGTTTGTTGTGAAGTGCAGTCTTCACTGTTACAACCGTAGCCACAATGTCCTCCCCGCCCCCTCCCCCGAGATCAACGGTTGAAAAGCCAGGACCTTTAAATTCGCCCATGGCCAACGCTTTCGCGTTTGTAGGTGCGGTGAAGTATACTGCGAAGCTTTTACTATCCCAAAACAACTAATCGCAAAATCCAATGGACCTCTTGGCGCAGCAACCCTTAAAGATAAGGTGTATGAGCTCACTCCTGGAGGTACTTCGTCGTTGGGAGTTTCTTCCATGGCCGATAATACGTGCGACATGCAAGCGCTAAAGGCATCTGCAACTGAATCCTCATTCCTTAATATGGTTCGAAATATACGCGTGAAGTTGATTGTAGTAGATACTTGATTCGGGGTTCCAATGTTGCCTCGGCTGCGGCAATGCTCCAAGAAATATTCGATAGGCATCGTTATCACTCGCATGGACGATACAGGATAATTGTCAAGGTTCGCAAGACTTGCAGTGTTCGAGGTTGAAATACCTCTCGGAAGCAAGCCTGGCAAATCTTTTTTGAACGCTTGCCGAACCTTCTTCTGCTGTATATCGAATGACAATAATCTACTCGAGAGATCCGCGATTGTTACTCTAGAACGATCGATATCTTTCCGTAGCCTGTCAAGGGAAGCAGTATCGGCACGAATGTCTTGCTGTTTTAGTTCCAATGATTTTTCTGCGTTGAGAAGGTCTTTTATCAAACTCTTGCAAACATGCATGTACGCACCTTTATACTCAGAAGATGGTTATAACCTTTCATAGAGTTCGCTTTCTTCGATCTGGCCCTTTGCAAAGGTACGTAGCCAGTTTTAGTCATCAGCATGTCCTAATTTGTTGAGGATTTTCTCGTTCAGAACCTCGATTTCTTGCGAAAGCGTGCCTGTCTCACCATTAATTTTTTAAATGTTTCGAATCATATCCTGGTACTCCACACTGTATTTCTTGAGATCAGCTGTGCTCTTTTCTAAGGTAGATTGAGTAACCTTCCTAAAATCTTTCGAAAATACATGGCTCAAATTGCTGAGGCTTTCTTGGTCCGATATGTGTATCGGCACGTTGAGTTCCACGTCTTGATCCAAGCCTGTCTGCTGCATTGATAGCCCCCTAGGCAACTCTCTTGAAGATTTGTGCGCACAAAGTTTTTCGAAAGTGTCGCCTGTCAAAAACTCAGAGTAGCATTGTCGATCTGAACGAGTTTTTCATGGAAGTGATCCTCAATCTCCTGGGCCATTGCGAAAAGTTGATCGTCCCCCTCGCATCTCTCTCGATCCTGTACGGATTTGACCACAGTCACGTGTTGTCCCATCGCCCAAACGGAGCTGTTCTTCTGGTTCCTTTTGTTTCCTTTGGACAGGATGTGGTACAAGCAAACAGCAAAATATCAATCGAAAACGCCACAACGATTTATTAATTTTTCTTTTCAATATTTTTTTTTTAAGTTAAAAAAAAAGAGAAGGTAAATTAATTGCATTTTTAAATCATTTCTTTTTCTCTAGAGATTGCTACATCGAAACGAAATAAAGACTGAGTCAGGAGTAGGCGAACAGAATTTGGATGCCAGCAAAAACGCAATATCTTGGGTCGTGAATCGAAGCCGGAAGAGAAGCTTCGAGAGCTGTTTTCATGCAACAATCTGGCGCGCCCCGGACTGCTACTTTTGGATTTCTCCTTGTGGTGGTGTTCTTGGTTCTAGCCGTGATACCAGGCCTCGCACAGCGCACAGCTTCATCGGAGCAACCTCGACCAGAAGCCCTCAGCGGAGCCGACCAGTACGAAGAAAAGGATTGTCAAATGGGCAAGTATCCGGGAACAGCGTGGGATCGCCTTCGCACCGTTCACCAACGTGTCAAAAGCTTGTCAACTCAAGAACTAAGTGCAGACTGGGAGCAAGTCCGTCAAAAACTGCTTTGGGCTGGTGGACTGCGCGACCTCCCAAACTCAAGACCAGGACAAGGCTACACAGGACACTGCTTCAATGACTTTAACCACGTTGACCTGACTACGATGCGCATGGATGTCGCAGATGATGAGAATGATGGCACAATTCCTTACATCGCACGTGGGAATCCGCTCGGTGAAGGCATTCGTATTGCAAGCCTCCCTGAGCTTGGCGAGGGGGGCTCTTGGACAACTTGCCAAATCGGAGCAGGCGAGGACCCGCCGCATGATGTAGCTCATGTGCAATTTCGTAGCGCCATTGCTTTCAAGTTAGTCTGGTGCCCACCCAAGTTTGACCATTTCGTGCTTGTGGATGATGATGGAAATCTCCTGAATCAAGGTGCTCCTACAGGCCGTCTTCCATTATTACAGGACCGACATGCCAATTATGAGGTCGTGCGTGCTAGTAAATACGCCCGGGCTTGTGAGGCCTTACCTCAAGCAAGCCAATCGGCATCCATGCCAGTTGTTTAGGCTACTTTACTTACTCTAATCTTGAAAATGCATTTTCTCTTGTCTAATTATATATAGTAATACAGCTCTTCTCAGAGATGAAGAAAATGTTTATGACGCAGAGCCCTTGTCTGGAAGTGCTTGTAATCTCGCAAAACATTGCCATGAGTTAACAATGTTTAGTTAGACCTAAACCTGCACGCAGATGTTGACACCTTTAAATATCTTTTCCAAAGAGTTGAGCTGACATTACAACGATGAGAGGACATACTTGACACCAACAAACAAAACCCAAACTCTAAAAGCAGGTCAAGATACTTTCATGACTCATTTTCGTAGTGCATCACAAGTTGGATGGCTCTCGACCAATCTCAATCGCACCAAGTGAAAAAGGGGTGGTGGGCATTGATTGAGTAGAGAGGCTACAGAAGCAAATTGTACCAATATGGGAGATTTATTACCCTGAATTTAAATATTGTGAATCACACTGAAGAGTATAAGACTTGTTTCAGAAAAAGGAACCAATCTTGCAGTTTTGTATGGTTATGGGAATGGGTAGAACATACAATTAGAAATATGAGCCATATTTTAGATTAGATCATTATGAAAGTAGTAGTATATTATACGAGGGATTCAAGCAGAGAGTGTCTGCGAAGACGATAAGGTTGCAGCGGAAGAGTAGAGTCATGGTCACTCTGGGCGCGGCGGCGTTCGTATGAGGCGTAGTAACCCGCTCCACACTTGGTTTTGTTGCACTGTGAGTGGATACGTTTGACCTGGAGTGTGGCGATAACCATCATTGCCAAGGAAGTAAACATACCGACCATAGATAGTGAGTTGCGAAAAAGCTGCGCGCTTTCCTCTGACATGGCCGGATTAGTATCTGCTTCGGCGACAAGGTTGCTTGCGCTCGACAAGGAGCCCACCAAGACAGCGAAGACAGTACCTTGAAGATCCCCAAGCAGAGCCATCCAAAAGAAAGTACAAAATTTAACGGAGAGCGCTCCGAGGGAATAGTTTTTCAACTGTTCGGGCAACATAATGAAACGGGACAAAAAAGTGATGCGCCAAGGCTGGACCTCTGCCATACGCTGTATAGTGCTTAAATGTGACCATTTGCGTACAAAATTATCTTTCCGGGAGCGCAAGAAGCGGCGGCCGACGAAGAAACTGAGACATGCTGAGAGGTGACGCGTACAGGTGCCTACCAACAGAGCGTCTCCAAAGGGAAGCATAGACCCCAATGTAGCGATAATTGCAAGAACAGGAAAGCCAGGCACCATCGAAATAATTGACATCAAAAGGACGAAACGGGAGTTGGCCCAGACACTCACGCCAAGTGAGAACTCTTGAGCAAGAGCTTGCAAAATTGGTGTGAGCATAGGCTGCAAGATAACCACTGGACCCACAACAAAAATGACCAGAGGTACCACGGCCGCTACAACTTGCTTAAATGTGTGAAGAAAAGATGTGCGCCGCGACGACCTTTTGACATATTTATTCTGCGGTGAGCTTAATGGTGACGATGAGGACGTCGTTGACGAACCTGACGATAACGACACAGACGAGCTTGATCCCCAGGTCGCCTTATCTGCTGTTTCATCATCATCATCGCCATCATCATCACCATCATCGTCACTTAAGCGGTAATGCGTGATGCGGGTGTCATCTTCCTCAGAGTACTCCTCGTCGGAGTATCCCTCGCGCAGGTTCCACCCTACGCCTCTTCTGCTGTTGCTTTTAATGTTTTTGCTAATGCTGTTGCCAATATGCCCGCTACTACTGTGTGCCACCTTGTGTTGCGTGCAGCTCGCTGGTAGAGATGCGAATGTTGCTGGAGAGCTTATTTTGGTGTCCCATCTCGATTCTGGCATGTCATCAGTGTTCTCATGCGGATGGTGATGTCTGTGATGCAAGTGGTGCTGCTGCAGGCCGGCCTGGTTCGGCCTGTACGGCTGCATGAGCTCCTCCTGCGGGCCGGTGGCCGCTAACTTTTGCCTCCGGGTTCTGTTTCCATCATTTTTGCACGCATTGCGAAGACCACCTTTGCGCTCTTCCGACCCAGTAGCGTCTAGAGCTGCCAACAGCGGGCTCGGGGTCCCCGCCATAGCGGCTGCGTTGCAATTTTGCGCGCAAGGTCGGCCCTCTGGGAGATAGATGGCTTGACCGGATGCTCGTCGTTCGGTTGAGATCCCGTTCCAGGCCAGAGTAGCCAGAGCGTCTGGGTTTATTGTTTGCTTGCTTGCTTGCCTGCCTAATCTCTTGCTTGCTTGCTTGCTTGCTTGCCTAGTCTCTTGCTTGCCTAATCGCTTGCTTGCCTAATCGCTTGCTTAGTCGCGTGTTGTTGGTTTGTCTTCACGGCGCTGTAAGGCACTTGAATTCGACCAGCCGTCGTAATTTCCCTTTATCACGACTAGACTTTCTCTTAGTCCCGCACTAGTCGTGATGCCCGCCTGCCCATTTGTTGCATGCATGCAAGCATGCATTTCTTGCCCGAGAACTTCAGAGCTTCTGCGTAGAAGGACAGTTCTGCCGCGTTGACGCCAAAGCCCGCATCGACGCCTTCGCCGCGGCCCGTGGCTTCCAATCGATCAGCGTCAGGCAGGCATCTCAGCACGAGGTTTGTGAGCCATGAAAGTGGCGCATTTCTGCTCGGTAAGAGAAGAAGAGAAAAGAAAGAAAGAAAAAGAGAAAGAAAAGAAAGAAAGAAAGAAAGAAAGAGAAAAAGAAAGTGAATTCTTCGTGCTTGATGGAGGTGGTGGCTTCCTGGTTATTTATTATCCTGGAGGCCTAGCTCAGCACATCATCGTAGATGGGACCTCTGCCGCAGACGATGCATGTGGTCGCCCGGTCTCCCCGAAAGGGACTCCGCCGGTCACTAAAGATTCATCCCAGTGAAGGGAGGGACCCTTCTTTGCCTTGATTGATTGATTGATTGATTGAGACGCACTCGATTCCGCTCGAACTCAGTTTTCGTTCCTCCATCTTACATTTATTTGAAACGTTTTTCATTAGCTAAAATCATAATTAGAAAATAAAGCAAAATAAAGTATAAATAAGTAAATCTTCAATTAAGATGTCACTTGTTTCAATCGCTCTTTTTCAACGGGCTTACGAGACCCCGTGTATTCGCCTACTAGGTGTAACCCTGAGTAAAGCTTACGGGGGTGGGCGAGGACTCACAAGTGACCAGCTTCATTTGGAGGAAAGCGCGTGGCCGGGGCTTCGCTAAGAGCTGCTACAGCGTAGCTACCACAAAACAATAAAGTATAAACACTTATAACCGCGATGGGTAATGTTTTCCTCGTGCTAGGCACCGCTAGCGCAAACCGGTAGCCCTTTGGAAGGGGTTAGTTGTTGTTAATGTTGGTGTTAATGTTGAGGAATGAATGAATGAATGAATGAATGAATGAGTGGATGGTTCTTAATTGTCTGTTTCCCGTTATTGTGGGCATCATCTCCAAATGAATGGGGGAAAGGCGCCAAGGCGATACGAGGAGATCGAGAACTTGGCGCGCAAGCGAACGAAGGGCGATCTCGAGACGGTGGCGCAGAACTTGAGGCAAAGGAGCACAAGCCATGGTGCGAGTGTTTTGCGCCTCGAGGCTTCCGCTCTTGTGCTCTCTCGAAGAGACAGACGACCGAGGAAGGGCCCTTTGGATGGTGAGCAGCATCGTACTGCCCCAAAGAACTGCACTATTCTTCCTACCGACATAGCGTACGCTATGATCAAATGCAACGCAATGCGATGCAATGCGATCAAATGCAACGCAATACGATGCAATCCAATGGAACGCAGTGAAATGCAATGTAATCCAATGCAATGCAATGCAATGCAATGAAATGCAATGCAACCCAATGCAATGCAATCCAATGAAATGCAATGCAATCCAATGCAATGAAATGCAATCCAATGCAATGAAATGCAATCCAATGCAATCCAATGCAATGAAATGCAATCCAATGCAATCCAATGCAATGCAATGCAATGCAATGCAGATCTGCCACAGACCAGCAGGCGACCTGGTTCTCCTCCTGGCCCGCGAGAGAAGGCTTCGTTCGACTCGGTACGATCGCGCTCCGCCCTCGAAAGACCCGGTTCCACTCCTCTGCCACAGAGTCGATGAGCACGAGTTGCTGCTGCTCGAGACCGGTGGAGTCTGCCGCAGACTCCTTGCTGCGCAGAGCGAACGAACGAACTGCCTCGCAGAAACGGACTTCTTCTGTCTGCAGCGATGCACTCAGTCAGTCAGTCAGCAGTCGATCGATGGACGCATGGATGCAGGATGGATGGATGGATGCTAAACTGGTGGTGGATACGTGCATGGATAGCTACTAGATGCCCATGATCGACTCGATGAGCTCGGCCACGCACGTCAACGTCAACAAGTTGGCCTGGAGACCGCCGCTTTCAAGGCCAACCAACCGAGAGGCGCTTCCTCCGCCGCGGCCGTCGACTCGGAGCATTACAGCGCAGCACAGCACAGAGCATTCGCCAGAGCCCGCTCAGAGTTGCGGCGAGCGGCGCCGTTCTCAGGAGAACGAGCTCGCTCAGGAGCACCGCGGATTGATTGATCCAATGATATGTATGTATGTATGTCTCATGCATTCATGCGTTCATGCGTTCATGCGTTCATGCATTCATGCAGTCGATTGCCTGGCAATTAACTGATTGATTGTCCGCGTGTATCTTCGGCATCCATCGCCGCCATCGCCGCCAGGGCGCCTTCTCTTCTGAGCGAGCGCCACGAGAACCTCTGCGGTGAAGCGCAGCGCTCTGTCTGAATGGGTGAGCGAGCGGGACCGAATGGAAGGGAAGAAGCAGACAAGACCGTGGCGAAAGCGCTGACGGATCGGCTGGTCACGCAATGGGTTGGAGCTGCTGAGATCGCTTCCACTCACTCATTCATTCATTCATTCATTCATTCATTCATTCATTCATTTGGTTTCAAGTTGATTGACTGATTGATTCATTCATTCATTCATTCATTCATTCATCCATTTGATTTCAAATTGATTGATTGATTGATTGATTGATTGATTGAGTGTTCGTTCCTTCATATGGGATCCTCTGAGGATTAAGTGAGAGAGATTCATTCTTTCTTGGGTCGTGGAAGAAGGAAGGAAAGAAGGACCCGCAGCAACCATGAATTAATTCCCACGAAAACACTTGATGGACAGACAGACAGAGAGAGAGAGAGAGAGAGAGAGAGAGAGAGAGAGAGAGAGAGAGAGAGAGAGAGAGAGACCCTCAAGACGGGAAAAAGTAAAGTGCGAAGAAAGGCGAAAGAATTGGCGGAGACGAGGAGGGAGGGAGGGAGGGAGGGAGGGAGGGAGGGAGGGAGGGAGGGGCGCGGCCAATACCAGACACGGGGTCCCGCCCCCGTCCAAGCGCTCTTGCTTCTTTGCTTTCTTTGCCTTGCCTTGCCTCTTCTGCCTCTTCTGCCTCTCGACTTAGCTGGCGCCGAACCGGCGAGGTCTGTCTGCTTGGTCTCCCTGCGCCCACCGTGCGACTGGAGACGCGCCGCCTGCGCTCCTGGCACTGCCCTGGAACTGATCGACTGGGCGCCTGGCGAATCGCTTGGCGGATGAAGAAGCGAAAGGTCAATCGTCGAGTTGTTTCAGGAAATAAAGCACGATACGTCCAAGATGGCGCCCCGTTTGTGGTACCCATCGCTCTTTTTCCTGGAGCTGGAACGCACTCGGGGACTACCGCAGCCTATATGACCCCTACCAAGCACCAACATCGACTCGACGGAATTTCCTCTCTTTATCTTCTTCTATCCGGCATTTAACCAAGTTCCAAGAGCGACTGCTACCTTGACAGCTAGGGACGGTTAAGGGGAAGGAGACAGCAGATTGCGTTGCGCACGTGCGGGTGCCCACAAAGTCCGTGATTGCAGCAAGAGGCGAAGTTTACCGTTGCAAAGTGGGGAAGAAGGCTTGCGATTTCAAGAGCTTCTTCGAGATTCAGACGCTAAGGAAGCAGGACTGCGAGATCATCGTGTTTGCACCCCTGCCCGTCTCAGAAGACCAGGTGTGGCTCTCGCTACTACTACGCCCGCTCTTGGGCGAAAACCAAGTGTTGGGAAAGTCTGTCTTGGTAGCTTTGTCTTTATGCGGTTAGCTTCGACTGAGTGGTGAATGGCGCATCCTAGAAAATGTAAATTGGGCGGAGGACCTTTCAGACAAACACCTGGAGCAGAGCAAACCGAGTCGGATTGGAACAATGACCCTGATCCTGCCTCAGGTTTGCTTCGTCATCTAGAGGTTGAAAAGTAGCAGAGACATCCATCATCAGGCAAACTTCACTTCCTAACAAATCTAGAATTGAGCCGCATTGCTGCTTGATCTCTAAACTTCCATAACTATAGAATTTCTAAGACTGAAGAATAAATTGAAATCACTTGAAACTATCTACAGCGCTCGTCTTTTATTCTATAACACCTTCCCTGACGAGTCATTTCTGTTTGCATGAACTGTGTCCACCCTTCCACACTGATCCTTTTACCTCAAATAACTCAATCGACAAATATTCTGGTAGCCGCAGGAATATTTAGCTAGAAGCTCTTTAAAAGCAGAGTCATTCCGAGACACTAATATAATTACAGTTAAACGCTGGTGCGGGAGACAGAGAATATGAGTACGGCCAGCCGTTTATCATCACTGGGATTTGTACTCTCGTTGTACATGAAAATTTCAGCTTTTAGGTTGTGCCTACCAAAAAATGAATTTTAAACTCTTCCAATAAATTTATATTAATTAGCAGTAAACATCCCTGGAAACACTTAAATGGGGGCTTAACATGTCTCTTTGCATAATCAGTTTCTCAGTGCCTAGCATTGTTGACATGGAAGCTACAGATCACAACCTACAAATTTCGTGAGACACACGAGTGTGCATCAGAAAGTGACTTTCAACATCAATATTATCTTACATTTCCATCAGTACATCCGAAAGCGACTTCGAACATCAAATTACTTCTTCAATTTGAAAAGAAACAATACTAATCGCGATTATTCTTAGCCTTGCCATATGCTCTATTTCTTAGTATGGCTGAAATCTCCAATCGGAATAATATGCGGCCAAGTCATTTTTAGAGCTCTTGTAAGTACTCGAAGACTTAGAAGCTGTATATAGGACTGAAATTAGATAAACAAATGTGTGGTTATGAACCTAACATAGGCGAGAACGGAAACTAAAGATAACCCATCAATAGAACAAGTACGGTAAAATCTGATCTCATGGTTAGAGAGACAAGTCAACCCAACTTTCTCAATAGAGTCTGAATCAGATTAAGTCTATCTTAGTCTATTAATTATAATATGGTTGCTAAAAAGACGCATGTCCTTAAGCTCTTCCCAAACCATGCATTCGTCTTCCTTGTCAATTTCTAGCTGACCAGACTCATCTTTCAGCAGACATCTTCATTTGAGCAGTACACTTTAAAATTAAGGTCAAGAAGAGCGTATCATGACAATAGATCTAACAAACAAAATACTGCTCTAACACTGCATAAAGGATGAGCCGATTCAAAACTTATACTAAATGCTGATTCCCGAGACTCATTCCCTCTGTTAGAAAAATCAATACTTGCCAGATGCTCGTATAGAGCAAGACACTCGATTGCATGTACCTATACTAGAAGGAATCTGGTTGTGTCTTGCCCAAATTCGCCTTTGGTTGGTATTGCAGAGTAGATTGTGCAGTGAAGCGTGCAGAGCTAGTTTGGCAAGGATGGCAAATTCAGGAGAAAGAGGCAGAGGATCATATATTTATGTTATTGGGGTTTCGGTTCTAAATGAATGTATCAGGTCAGGCAGAAGATGCATCGTTTGGTCAGAAGAGCTAGATTAGGATAGATTAGGATAGATTAGGCACTTGGCTATAATTACTTCAATATTTGGTAATCTCAGCACTTTAGAAAAAGATATAAAGATAAGAATGAATTGGCAAGTAGAAAGTTGAGAACTGAAGTTTCTTGAAAATCATTCGAAACCACCCTAACGCTTTCACATCTTCAACCTGAAAGTCAAGAAACATGCTAGCTAGTCATTGTAACCACTATTCAGTACGTTTTCACTGCTCTGCATGGCAATCAGTCATTTATTTGGTACTTTCAACAAAGGTTTCAGCCAGAAAATCTTTGCCTACCTTATTCAATTGTACGTTCTGATGATGGACTCTCTTCAATCAATATAAAGCTTTATTGCCATAACAGAACTCATGGCCTGCCATATTTGAACATAATTTGATTAGCAGGTTAGCAATGTTTACTCTACCAAATTGCTATTGTGTTTGATAAAATCTACCAATAACTGTGGACG
The DNA here is from genome assembly GCA_004764695.1 of Schizochytrium sp. TIO01. Classification (NCBI taxonomy): domain Eukaryota; class Bigyra; order Thraustochytrida; family Thraustochytriidae; genus Schizochytrium; species Schizochytrium sp. TIO01. The sequence goes on along the minus strand of SMSO01000014.1, from coordinate 5,189,030 downwards.
GTTCTTGGTTTCTTTCTCTCTTCTTTTATTTCACCTATTCAATTAAGTCTTTGTATCAAAATCTCGCTAATTGTTCATTTAAAGTTGTATTCAGAACTGCTTATGGCATTTTAAAATATGCAGAATCAGTTTTCGGATGTCCCGCCAATGAGATTGAAACGTTGGCGAGGTCATCTTCTTCCATGATTTATACGATCTATAATTGCCGAAGAGCATCCCAATGCCCAGCAATTTGCTCACACTACTTACTCAAACAATGAATGAATAAATTTAACCAATTAATAGGTTGGCCTGAGTGGCTATGACGAATAATTTTGAAATAGTGCAGAGTGACCTTTAGAGATAGTAGAAAAATTCGGAACAAAATGTAGTGCACACCCTTGGTGCACACCGTAAGAGGATCTAAATCATGGGAATACAAGCTAGATGGTTTGTGAGAACAAGATAGACTGACGCAATGACACCATTTGGCGCTCTCGAGTTATTAAGAGTCCACATGTGTCATGTCGCATATGAATGCAATGCAGCAGACAAAAACAAGGTCTGATAGATAAATATCGTAGAGGTGTGGTCTTGTGCCATCATGAGCAAGGCTGATGCTGAGGACGTGGTAGAGGATGTAGAATTGGATATAGAGCTTTTGCGTATGTACGGAGGCGTGGCACTTGGTCAAGATAAAAGAGATCAGAAGAATCAAAAGTTGTCGAAAACGAAAAAGAAATCAAATGGGCATCGGAGGTCAGCTCAAAGACGAGCTGGACAAACGAAGGGGCTGCCGAAGGAGCTGAAAGAAATATATCAAGGATGTAAAGCGGGACGTTTAGATCGCGGGTGGAATTTGCAATGCCACGGCGGCATTACGCATCGTCGTGCAAGCTGTATTGCAGCTCATCGTGCACATGATCATTGCGAGCAACAAAAGGCTAGTTTCGAAGACAATTTCGTGCACCACTCCGACGCTGAGGCTGTTCTTGTCGGAGCTTACATGCAAGCGCTTAGTATTCGCCAAGAAAAGGATCGTGATCTCGAAGTACGTCTTCAAGATGCTCTAGAAGTTCTACGAAGCGCTGGCCGCAATGCTTCCCGCATACTTATGAAAGAGTCAGACAACCTTTGGCGAATATCACACATTACAGAGGATGAGAGTAGTCGTGAGGTCCTAGAGCTTGAAGCAAAGATGAAGTCAAACTTAGCAGGAGAACTCACCAAACAGGTCAGCAGCTCGCTTAACCATCGAGGTTCTCACTTAAAGCGTCTCTGCAATGATTTGCAAGATGCCGTTCAAGATATTTTGCACAACCTTGTCAATTCATAGTTGTTCTACTCTGTGTTCATGAACAGTGCTAATCTTATCGATGAAGAGCAAAAGTATATTGTATTACTTCTTGTAAGCTTCCAACTCCGATTATTAAATATTTAGATAGTTTTACATTGAGATATCAAAGAGAAACTGTTGAGATTATTGGATTAGCGCGACTTACGTATGTTATGCATCATGCATCGCTGCGGCTTTATATGACGTAGGACACATCTCACCAAGAGCTGACCTTAGATTCCACATTTGGTTCAAGCGAGCATATGCTGTCATTGGGCTATAATTGGAACTCCTTATCAACTATTGAATAGGAGCTAGTACCTAGACGTCAACCCTCACCTGCATAGAAACCGAGAACAATAAGTCTACGCTAAGATCACTATTTGAAGAGACATGTGGACAAAACAAGACATTGCTTGAGCCCTTGACATACTCTAATAAGTACCATGCTAGTAGGATAAGAGACAGGAAATATGATGCAACGTTTGAGGGACTCAAAGATTGAAAATGCGCTACGTATATGACAGGAAAATGTGAATTAGCGGTTGAATAATCAGTTTATCTCATCTCTTCAGTTGATTTAATACAAATCAGTGTGTGCCTTAGTTTCGCAATTATAGTATGAAGTAGTTCATCTTCCAAGGTCGGGAGATCGCTAACTCTATAAGAGTTCTCATTCTTCGTGATTCTTTTCAAGCATCTTGAGTTCATCTTCCTACGGATCAGGGATTAGCTTTCTGCAGTTTGGAAGAAGTGAGCAAGTTCACAGCCCCTTTTTAACAAGCATAGAGCTAGCACCATGTATTATCTGTCATGTAATGAACAAGTCCTGCAGATGCAGAAAAATGCTGCGGTACTAAATATATAAAGGGTAAATGGAAAGAAAGTTTGGTTCCCTCTTCGAATGCTTTCGTCTTGAATGGTTAGAAGCCAGTGCGGGCTTAGAGAAAAGTAGCTAGATTGGCCAACAGGAATTTGCTTTCATGCTTGCTAATTCTGGAGGCGAACTCTTCGTTGGTAGGACCATGAAAATAATTTAGGGCTTTTTGGTTAAGTAAGAAAACAATATGTTGGTACCCTAGAAGTTTTGGTTTCTGGTGAAACTAACTTTTGAAGTCCCACAAGAAAAGAAAAAAACGACCAAGGTCGGGAAGGTATGGTGTTAAAATTACTGATGTTTATACTAAAGGGTCTACAGTTCTGGGTTACAGCCTTTCATAATCTTGTCCATATGTTGATTTAATGCTGAAGTGTGGGACTATTCACACTTCATATTTCATGTTAGGGTGCGTATTGCGCGCGTTTCGACGAACAAGCTCATAAGTGCACCAATGCAACTCGACAGGAAAGATCTGAAGAAACAAAGGCTGCGACCAGAACCGAGGTGAAATAGCATCTGCCTTTTCAAGGCAGGGAAATACATTACCATGGTATACAAGCTTTGTGGTGGTTAAAAAGGTAAATCAGAGACCAAGTAGCCAACTCAATTCACAGTGTCAGCTGCACACAAATCACGTATTGGATTTTCTTGCGTGCCGCGTCATCGATGTTGAGGATTTGTGTTCGGTAACTTAACAGCTCTATGCAACAATTCGAAGGAATTAAAATGTCATGCAATCTATCGCGACAAACATAACTTCCCAAAGTAGGCGAATAGAGAGTAAGCGTAGAGCGAATTCCACAATTCTTCAAAAAGATTTGAACTTGGACAAACATGGCATGATCAGGTGGCGCGGCGCCAGTCAGCTATATCTCTCAACATAAAGAGTTTAGCTGCTGACGCTTAGCGTCCTCACCCACCACCTCCACACTGTAATTTGGAGATGCAGGAACATGAGAGCCAAGGTAAGGTTAGTATTCGTTTTGTACATTTAGCACATGTCAGATTTTGAACCATACTTACGGGTAGACCTCCAACTCTTCCGGCTCTGTTGAGATCGTTCATACCACGAATGTTGGCTCCAGAAGGGCCTTGATTTGGTCGACGGTAAGGGCCATTACCACCACCGCCGCCACCGCCACCGCCGCCGCCACCGCCACCGCCGCCACCACCACCGCCGCCGGTGTAGCGAAGTACTGGGCGCTGTCCACGACGACGGCGTTCTGCCTCGAGTTCTTCAGGACTCGAGAATATCGTGCGGAAGAAAAGCACGATTACATTGAGGAAAGCCCAAAACGCATTAATAATGCGCTGGATGATTCCTGGTCGGGCCTGGACCTGGCCTATATCATCTCGTACAAATAAATATGATACCAATTATCCATCGAACCCATCGCAGGCATGATCACGAACAAAATTGTACACATTATGATAAAAAATGTTAGACATTTGCTTTTCTCCCTCATTTTGCCAGCCAACATAACCAATCTACCTCTAAAGAGTCTTCCTGTGCCAACCCGACGCCGGTACTTCTTACTAGCCGCGCGCCGCAGAGGCAATCAACCTAACCATCGTTGCACCCGGCGTGCATGCGCATGCACGCTTCCCTCTAAGTCCTTCCTCTTCTTCCCTGAACAATATCCTTTCGTTCATTACAACATATAAAGTACTTCTACCGCCTTATTGTCCTTTACATATTCCACCTTCGCTCCGCTTCTCTTCGCTCTTAGGTCTGAGAGGTTTCCGCTCTACAACGCCTGCGTTGCGGCAAGGCCGGGTGTGAAGAGGATGGTGCTCCACGTTCGCACGCGTAGAGCAGAGTAGAGCAGAGCAGAGCAGAGCAGAGCAGAGCGCAGAAAGAAAGATACAAAGAAAGGTAGTTGGATATGGAGAAACGAAGAGAAGAGAGGACACAGAAGGAGAGCGCATGTCCGTTCCGTCTACATGCCGCCGATGCCGGGCCTGACGCGTCTCTCTGTTCCGCCGCGGGGTCTTCCCTGCAGCCCAAACTCACCTCCACTGCCTATGTAGGCCATCGCGGCCTCCCCGCGCACCGCCCACGCAGCTCCAGACCCCGCGCGCGCGCGAGCTCTGGGTCCGCGCTCGCTTTCTTCTCCGAGCCGGCCTGCCTCCGCCTGAAGTCGCCCCCGGAAGAGAGACGGCGGCGTCCTTCCCAAACTTCCAGACGGCCCCATTCTCTACTGTAGCAGCCATAGCCCACTTGCGCCGCCCCATTCTCTACTGTGCGCGGCCTATACTCTTCTGTGCGCGGCCTATACTCTACTGTGCAGGCAGAAAGAAAGCAAGAAAGAAAGGAGCCTGCCACAAGTCAGCTTTCGAAGTCGCTTAGGAGGAGACGGCGCGCTCCTTTCCCGCCAGTCTTACCATGCCTAGTCCGGTCGTAGCGCGGGAGGTTTTGATAGGGACCACCACGGAAAACCCTAGGAGGGGACGGATGTCCTGCGGGCCGCGAGACTCTTAGAGACAGCTTGAAGTTGCATTGCATTGCATTGCATTGCATTGCATTGCGTTGCTTGCATTGATGATGAAGAAGTGGCGGTGGCGCTGGTCTTGCTTGTGCTTGCGCCAGCTCAAGGGCGGCGCAGGAGGCACGGTACGAGCAGGTCTGGAAAGCCGCTGCGACTTCAGGGAGCTTCCCGGTCTGAGCGCAAAGATCAGCTCTGGTTTGTGACAGGGTAACTCACTGGGCCTATTGTAGTGCGTATGTTGATTTATTTGTTTGTTCATTTTATAGGTGGTTAAAAGTAATTCATAGATGAATGAATGAATGAATGAATGAATGAATGAATGAATGAATGAATGAATGAGTGTAGTTTTGGGGAGACAGCTCATTGGAGTTATAGAGGGTCTGTGAAGGTGTATTCATTATTATTATTATTCTTTTCAGGGATAAAACATTATTTTAGTTCTTCATTGATTTATAGTTATCATTTTTTTTAAAATTTCAAATTAAACAAGTTGTGGAGAGAGACAAAGGTAGAAAGGGGGCCAAAACAAGGAAAACAAAACAAAACAAAAAACTAAACAAATGGCATTCTGATGAGAAAGAACACTTATCGCTGCTCGTTCTCTCAAACCTCATACTCTTCTTGAAGCCGCAAAGAAACTCCCATTCATCTGTATTCTCTCCATAGATCCGTAATTGATACTTAGATAGATAGATGATACCTAGTTCCTAGTTGTTAGTGGAAGGGCTCTCAAGCGGAAGTAAGTAATTGTTAACTATCTTTTTAAAAACTCACTGATGAGAGTGCTTTCTTTCTTTCTTTCTTTCTTTCTTTCTTTCTTTCTTTCTTTCTTTCTTTCTTTCTTTCTTTCTTTCTTTCTTTTTTCTTTCTTTCTTTCTTTCAAGCTGCCGCTGTCTTGAGAACGCGGGCGACGCCGGATCCCGTGCAGAGCTGGCGCTTGGGCTCTCGCCGCTGTTCGTTGGTTCGTTGGTTCGTTGGTTCGTGGGTTCGTTTGTTTGCTTGCTAGCTTGTTCGTCTATCCCGTTCATGCATTCCCTCATTGATACCAAAGCAGAAGCAGTACCCGGGAGGAAGACGGCGACGAGGTGAAGGCGCCGTGGATGTACGGCTGTGTCTCTGGCAGCAAGCTTCTTGCACTTGCTGTTGTGATGCCTGTTTCCGTCATCATCGTGATCATCGCTCGAGACGCAGCGATGTTTGCGCTCGGAGATCAACAGGCAATCGGCCTACAGATTGAGCAGCTGGACGCTCGCGAACGAAAGCGAATTTGCCGCAGGACAGGACAGAAGATGTGGAGCTGCTGCCTGGGTCGTCCGTCATGTCGTGGGATCAGAGGGCGCGTGGCGCTGGTTTCCACCGCGACCAAGGTTCGAACTTAGGAGCGAGGGAGGTGCCAAGGTACGTGGGTAGCTCTGGCTGCAAGGAGGCGAGATCTCTCCAGCTTTGCAGAAAGATTTTAGAGGCTCCCTGGAGTGCCGGATGCAGCGATTCTAAAGTGTACGTGCCTTGTTGATAGAGAGAAAGCAACAGTGAGTGACCCAATATGACCCACCCAAAAGAAAGCAAACTAGCGCGATCTCTGTCCCCTCCAAGGAATCGACTACGCGGAGCAAGATCTCCTCCCTCTCGTTAGAAGCTCACAGATTTGCACATTGAAATCGGGGAATTTGGGATACAATGTGATCTCTGCGTGAGTTTTCTGCGTCGATATCAGACAGAGTTCATGCAATTATATCATCACACGTTCGCAGCACAATTATTGTGATGTTAACCCATTTTAGCCCAACAGCGGCGCTTGAGCTGCCCATCTACTATGCTTACCTAGCAGAGACGAGTTAAAAAAAAAAAGAAAAGTAAATTGATAGATATAATGCCAAACGATCAAGGATACATAGTCCTAATGGTAACTTTAAAGGTCGAACTTCAGCTTGAAGTGACTGGGTTCCGACCTGTGCGGCAAAGCCAGAACCAAATAAATCGCCTTTCGTTCCCTTTCGACCTGAGAGTGTGGTGGTCGTAGTACGAAGATCCAGCGAGAATTCGCAGACAATTTGTACTATTCATATTAGTATTACTACTAATGCTATTACTACTAGTAGTACTACAACTATTCAATGGTGGCGATTGTAAAGAACGATGTGCAGAAATCGCAGAAAAGGAACCCGGTGGCTACCACATTAGATCTCGCTGCAGTTCAACACTTCCGTGTTCATGACCATGGCTCGCGCCTCGTAATCTTGACAATGCGGCTAGCAATGCAGGCAGACCGAAGGGCTCGGACTAAGATGTTATGCCAATCGGCACCTTTGGTGAGCGAAGGAAGGATGAAAACCCGCAAGCTGACACACGAATGAAGTGAAGTGATGAATCGATTCACCGTCGCTCGGAATGGTGTTCGGTGCGTGCTGCCTGCCCACTTGTTTGAAAAACTTGGAAGCTGCGCTAGGGAATGAATACCTGGTTCTTGGCACTTGAGAACAATCAGACTTTTCCTTCGTGGTGCTGCGTAGTACCCAAAGTTTCATGATGAGCAGACTTCACAGCTCTAAGCCATCTAGTGCTACCCTACTGGCCTCAGCGAGTCTTTTACTAGCGCCACGATAGATTGCCAGCCTGCTCCTATTCGAGGCGTCATCTACACCGTTCTCTATGCTTCTCTGTAATCGAACTATAGTCTGTACTGTAGTCTTTTACAGAAGTCGCCTGCTAAACCTCGATCCTTGAGGGGTCAGGGCCAAGGAAAGAACCCCGAGTCAATGCCTGTGTCCACGATGCCGTGGGAATCACTCACCAGGCCGAGTAGATTTATCACGAGTCGTGGTAGTCCTTGCCAACCGAGCGGAGTCGAGTTAAGTCGCCACATCACGCCTTTGATGATGCTGTATGTAAAGACAGACATTAATTAATGATGCACCATATTCGAGACAGTTAGCTTCCTTGCCCGCGACTCCATCATTTGCAGTCCAAAGGTGACCGACCATGAGTCGGTCTCCTTGTGACGAGCGAAGCCAATTGCATTGAAAGTCACATCACATCAATTACCCAGTAACAACTTCACTCACTCGCTAATTCCCCCGCAATTGAAAGAGTTCTGCAATGATCACTTACAGTAATGCATGCTGCAGTAGAAAAGAGCGTTAACTTATCCATCTTAACTAGAAAAAAAACATTCAATCGCTGCGCAGCACGTCCCACGAGAAGGTCGAGAAGCGAGCACGGGAAGTCTGTGCGCTACCCCACTTACTATTTAGCACTCCCGCGCACTCTCTTTGTTCACTGGAGGAGTCCGTGCCGTACAAAGATCGAGCTCACTTTTCTCACCATCCTCATTGATTAACAGCATATCAAGTGTGCCTGATTAATTAATCCTCACAAAGCAAGCCTCGTCGTGATCATCGCAACGCGAGCACGATCTCAGCGCAGCAGGAACTAGTAGAAGACGCCGCCTTCGATCGAAGAAAAACCAAATTAGTAGGCACACATGTTGGCAGCCACGAGGAGGGCACTGGCATTGTCACGAGTGGGGCATTTCTTTTTCAGTGCAATGCAGCCCAGCGTACTTGGAGTTCATCAGACACAGCCTGAGACCAGCTAGAAGCTTGCAGGCCTCATCATCGCACATGATGTATGTGCTATGCATGTGTGATGTGTGGCGGACCCCAAAGCTGCTCCCCTCATTATGCAGTGACAAAGTGAAGCAAAGTAAAGCAAAACAAAGTAAAGCAAAGCAAAGCAAAGCAAAGCAAAGCAAAGTAAAGCAAAGCAAAGCAAAGTAAAGCAAAGTTAAACAAAGTAAAGTAAAGCAAAGCAAAGTAAAGCAAAGCAAAGCAAAGTAAAGCAAAGCAAAGCAAAGTAAAGCAAAGTGCAAGAAAGAAGAAAACCACTTTTATCTTCTGACGACTCTGAGCTGTACTACCTTGGCACCGCTACGCCCCCGCTATCTACCCTTAACACTAGCGCACGCGTTCACCGCATTTTTTGCATTACATTGCGTCGCAGTCCCTGGCGAGTTGCTTGGCTTACAGCCCTCTGAGAAACAGGTTGAAGCTGCTCGCTCGCTGCCAGGAAGGCAGTCAAGCCGTCAGTCAAGCAGGCCATCAGGCAGTCAAGCAGGCAGCCTCCGCCGCTCGCTGCGAAGAAGAGGAGTCTTACTATTCTTCTTAGTTTTTAATTGTTTTTTTTGCCGCGCCGACCTCTTTCTTTCCCTCTACGCCGCAACCGCACACTCGCTCGCTGGTGCTGCGCCTTGTGCTGTCAACGCGCGGGTTTTGGTGCAGTTTTTTGTTTGGAAAAAGTTTTCTTTTTCTCCCCAACAGAAGAGAGCAAAAGGCGCAAGCAGCAGGAGAAAGCAAAGAAAAGGAAAGAAAAGGAGACGAAGCGAGCGCTTGAACTAACGAAGGAGCCCGCCCTCTGCCTGCTGCTAGGGGCCAGCTACTCGGCCCTAGCGCTCCAGCTTGAAAGAAAAGCGATGTTCTCTCTTGAGAGAAAGATTGCGCAAGAGACAAAGAGAGAGAGAGCAGCGCTCGAATAGGTAGGTAGACGGTAGTAGCCTATCTATCTATCTATCTATCTATCTATCTATCTATCTATCTATCTATCTATCTATCTATCTATCTATCTATCTATCTATCCATCTATCTGTGGCATAATGGCTGACCCTGAAAGAAAAGCAGCAGCAATCAATGTGCGTCAAATCCTTGGCATCGTGCCGTTTCGCACCATAGGGTATCGTGAGAGGTGCGAGAGGCCTCTGATGGACTGAGGTTTACTTGCCTCGTGCAACAGTGGGCGATTCTTTTCGAGGGATTAGCGCAGTGCTGAGTGAGTGAGTGAGTGAGTGAGTGAGTGAGTGAGTGAAGACATTGTTCAAAGCATGAAAGACGAGAGAAAGGCAGTTAGTTTCCTGCGCTTCTTTTCTTTCTTTTCTCTGAAAAGTCAACATCACAAACTACTAAGCACGGGTAGGCGCGGCTACCTTAAACTCACTTTATGTGGGCACTACCGGCGCTCTATGACCTCCTAATGCGACGTAGCGCATACTCTTCTTAGTATCACCTTCGCCGCCGCTTCGAATTGCAGGAACATGGAGTGCAGAAGGCCTATGCGCCTCATAAGGGTATCGATAGCAGTCAGGTTTTCTCTCGTTCTCTTTTTGTTGCTGCTCCTCTCAGTGTCGTCTATCAATCGCTGTCGCCTTTTCTCCGCTTCGATGCTGATTGATTGATTGATTGATTGACTGATTGATCGATTGATCGATTGATTGATTGATTTGCCTCCCAAAGCTCGGATCTGCACCTGTTGGTCGTAGATCGTCTCATCAGTTTGTTACATTCGCCACTGACAAAGGTAAACTAAACAAACAAGAGCATCTTCGTGTTCAATGAATGATGCGTTCTTTCCTTCTTTGTTTGTTTGTTTGTTTGTTTCTTTCACTCATTCATTCATCCCTATTCTTCCCACTGTTCTTCCGCTTTCACCTGTTCACTGATATTCTGATGAGATACATCGAATATGGTGCCATATTGAAATGAAAATGAAAGAAAAAGGTTGTTCCTGTGTGGTGGGGGGGCTAGCGCGCCTTTGCTACTGAAAACAATAAAACGGGCTCCGCTAGCAGCTCCGCTAGCGCGGTATGAAGGATTGTTTAAAAGAGGGGAAGAAGAAAGAGAAAGAAAGCCAACAGGAAAAGACAACTCGAGAAAGAAAGAAAAGAAAAGGAAAGGAAAGAAAAGAAAAGAAAAGCCAACCCTCCTCCTCCTCCTCCTTCACCTGCGTAGCGAGATACTTCTGCTGTCGATTGCAGAGAGGCAGAGAGAGGCGCTCTCTCAGGAGGGAGGTTCGCGCATCTGCTCGGCTTTGCAGAGGTCTTTGTTTGCCTGTCTCCGTCTGTCCATCTGCGAGTGCTCTGGGCTTGGAGAAAAGCAAAGAAAAGCGAAGAAAAGAGGAAAAGAAAAGAAAAGAAAAGCAGTGCTGGGAAAAAGAACTATGAAAAAGAAAAGAAAAGCAAAGCAAAGCAAAGCGAAGAAGAGTTGGTAGCTATTTGACTAGCTATGCGACTAGTAGCTTCACTGAGTAGTGACAAAGTTTTAAAAAGAGAGAAAGAAAAGAATCGCAGATGGTAGTAACACTAGGATTGGGGTAGAAGTAGCACGTAGTTAGTGAAAGCGAATTCATTTAGTTAAATTCTTTTCTTTAGTGTTTAGTTTAGTTTGGTGATGGAATGATAGAGAGATTGAATGTTTGATTGAATAGCGGAAAGCAAACACGCATCTCTTCTTCGAGGACATTCATTCGCTTTGGAGGCAGCAGCAGCCGCAAGCAAGCAAAGCTCACGACTTTAGTCTTTCGCTCTTCTTCACGCTTCATCTCCACAATGCTCGGCTCTGTCCTCCGCTCTGCTGGCCGCCAGGCCCTCCGCTCCGGCGCCCTCGCTCGCGCTGCGCCCCAGCAATCCCTCGTCATGGGCCGCTCCCTGGCACCCGTCCAGCAGCAGCTTATGATGAGCTCCCGCGGATTTGCCACCGTCAAGATCATCTTCCGCGACGCCGATGGAGACACTGAGACCGTCGACGCAGGTACGTTCAACTGGAAATTGCCACCGCAGCTGACAGAATTTTGCGAGTGAATTGGCCGAATTTGGGAGCCTTCTGCAATGTGCTCTTGTCTGCTCTACTGCTGTTCAAGGCATTACATGACATTGCGATGGGGTTCACCAAAATCTATCTACCAGTTCTCTTTGCCATCTACGCTCTTGAATCTGATTGATTTTGGTCCCGTGTTGCCCTTCAGCAATTTTCAATGTTTTCTTTGCTCCAGGCAGTCTGAGACCAGGATTAGACCTGGCCCAGGGCACCCAGAGCAAAACAATCAGATTGAAAATTCGTCGTGCTCTTGAAGAAGAAAAGGTGCAGCTAGGTCGATAGAACCAGGCCTAAACAGAATTTCGATGAAGGAAACAGAATGACTAACCAAGACATTTGTTTGGCGGTAACGCTCTTGTGATTGGACTACATAGAGGTCGGTGACAGCATCCTCGAGGTCGCACACGCCAACGACATTGAGATGGAGGGTGCCTGTGGTGGTGAGATGGCCTGCTCCGTAAGTTTACTTATGCAATAAGCCCTGCACCATAAAGCCTAATCTACCTTTAGGTAATTTGCTCCATATTTTTAAAGGTTTATTGCCCTTTAACTAACCTGTCATACACTTATTTGTTTACGACGCTACTCCTCTAATATATCATGGCTGCTGCTTGCCTTTTTCTGCTTATCGTCTGTACAAATTCATTTCGTTGTATCTGCAGACCTGCCAGTAAGTGACCACCTTTTCGAATGAAAAAAACTTTCTTTTCATTGTTTTGGGGATTTTGCACACGTGCAAAGAGCGATTGATACCCACATGCACAGCTAGAACTAGCAGGAACGCGTATACTAACTTTGTTACATATGACCATGTTTTGTGAATTACGTACCACAGCTGCATCCTCGACCAGGAGCTCTACGATGCGCTTCCTCAGCCTGAGGAGGAGGAAGAGGACATGCTCGATCTTGCCCTTGGTCTCACCGAGACTTCCCGCCTTGGCTGCCAGGTCTTCGTCACCAAGGAGATGGACGGCGTTACCATCCAGCTCCCGGCTGAGACCGCCAACATGCAGTAATTTCCCTGGCGGTCTTGTCACTGCTCTGCACTTTAGTTAACCCGTCTTGCTTTTTTGTAAAGAGAAGCAAGGCAGAAATGCGCTGTGTCTAAGCACTGTCCAGAGACCAACGTCTGTTCTCCCCGCGCACAAAACGCGTAGTTTTGTCAAACGGAAAGCGTATACTTGTGTTTTCTCTTTTTCTCGTTGACGACAAACTGCCTTTAAATGTGCTGCTGCCTACTGCTAGCTGCAAATTGCCCCGTTATTTGGAGCTTTCGGTTTAGCGTGGCTCCCTTTTTTGGGCTAGCATGAGACACTAGTCCACATTTTACCCCTCTCGTCAGCATATAGAGGAAAACACACTCGCATCATTTCCCCAACACGCTAGCCTTCTACCCTCACGAGAAAACTATCAAATGCTGTCATCTGTCCTGGCTCCCCACGAAGCTGTTGTTATGTGGACGATGATGTTTCCCTCTCCTTCGCTTTATTTTTTTTTTACTACTGATGGGTTCGCTAATTCCACATAAAGGAATATAGTGACACTTATCTTGGAGGCAGGCCATTATCGTTGCATTGAATATAGTCAACTGGGAACATACTTTCTACTACTACCTACCAATTAATCCACAAAAACATATAAAAGAACTAACTTCTGATTGAACGCCTCTTTTTCTGGTGCGCAATGCGGAACCAATCTTATCGCTACTATGGTATGTTGTACTTGAGATAAGACCAAGACTGGAAAAACCAGTCTTATTGTGGCCGTATCATCGTGTTGCATGAATAATTAAATATGGTGGCTGTAAATTAATTTGTTTCTGTGATAAGAGACCAAACTCGATTTTAAGTTAAAAATGAGTGAATTACAATCAATTTGAAAGGGGTTCTTTCCTCCAGTCACATTTTTTAAAACAAGAGAACGTCTCCTTTGATCTAGGTTTCATATAAATTTACAACTGCAGCGACCAACTTCGTGTTATAGCTACAGCTATGAATATTGAAAGTCAAGGCTTCATAAAGTAAGATTACTTGTTTCGAAACAAAAAAACAAAAACAGAAAAAACTTCCTGCGTGTTGCATTGTGGATGATTCATTTTGATACTTAAGTGACATGAATAGTCGTGAAAATACAGAATAAAACTTAACAAATAATTTGATTTTTGGACTGCCGTATTCAGTACGTTGTTTTCTTGATGTGGCAATCAAAATAAAAGCACGTACATAAAAAAGAATATATATTTTAACTTTGAAAAAAACTATGTGAAATGTAAAGTCAGAGAGTCCTAGAGAGGGGAAAGCAATGAGACAACTTGTATACTTGTATTATAAACCCAGATACAATATACCATTCATCGTCAGTTTGTATCAATGACAACGGTGATCAATATCTTCACAATATAGTGCACGTATTACACAATTAAGTTTTCCAACAATCAAAACAAATTGGGAACATCAATAACAAAGAGTATGGTTGTCGAGCCATACTCATTCTACTTAATACGATTCTACCCACAGATTAAGTTTCAAGCGTCTGGACACATTTGCACTTTGCCCAAATTCTTCTGACTTTTGGTGCAGCAACACAGTAATCCACATCGAGGAAGGTTCGAAGCTCCGGCATAGAAACTGTAATTCGAGAGCCACGGGTTTGAGACATAAGAGGCACCAATACTTGATCACGTGTACTAGAAGTCTGTTTAAGTTGCTCGACGGACTTCCGGAACATATCCTGGAAACTTCGTTCCGATTTACGGTACTCCATGAGCTGCTCGGTCTTTGCCTTTTGCATAAGCTTGTGCACAGTTCCTGGGTTAGAATTCTCCGATTGCATGAGCTGTTTCTTCTTATCTGCGGCAGCATCTTTCCTGGACTTGGAGCTTGATTTCTCTGGCTTCTCACTCTTCGTGTCCTTCTCCATACGTTCATTAAGGCCAGTAAAGAGTGCCTCCAAATCTTCTTCAGGCTTTCGAACGGCAGCCAACGAAAGCTTGCGCTTTTTCAGGATCTCCAAACGGTCGCTTAAACTGAATGGCTTTGACACTTCAGGAATATGCCGACGTTGCGACTCACCTTCAGCGCGATGACGGCTTAGACCTAAAAGCTCCACAAGTGAGTCTCGAATCAAAACATCCAATGCACTGGAAAGGTACTCCACACACGGATTTGGGTCCTTTACCTGCATAGGGTTGACTAAAGAGCTTCCAAGCGTGTGCTTAACGCGCTCTCGCACAAGTGGACTTGTCATTTCACGAGGCATGGGGACATGATCAAGTTTTAGAATCGGGTGAACCTTAGACGCAGTGTCATTCGGCCCGATACTCTTATTGCCCATCGAATCCTGTCGATTCGTCTTTGGTTTAGCCTTTGGCTTGTTGGGTCTTGAAGTTGAGCTCGTAACAGAGCTTGCATCGGAACTTCGCGGAGGAGCCACGGTTGTCGACGTAGGAGCTACAATTGGGGCAACTGAGGGACTTGTACCTGGCCTTTGTACTACATTCGGTATATAGGCGGTGTTGTTCGTGGTGGTTGTGGGCATCGCTGTACTTGGGTCCAGCCTTATCTTAGACATACTACTGTTGCTTTTGGTCTTTGCCATGGGAGCGCCGGCCGGAGAAGGCATTACATTAGTTGCAGCTCCCTTATTCGACTTGTTGCTCTTCTTTGACTTTGTAGTTCCTGTAGAGGTAATACTAGAACCTCCTGATGATGATGCCCGAACCATAGGTCGCGCGCCCCCGTTTGGTGGGGGCCTTTTAATTCCCTGTGTCGTGGATGGTGCTGTCATGGAAGGGTACACGGACGTCATCTTCGAAATCGGTTGAGGATAAACACTGTACATCTGCTGCTGCGCGAAATTCATTTGGGCTTGTGTCGATGTTTGCGGAGTTACTCCCATTCCGCGACCTCCCATTTGCGGTTGCGGCGATTTTTTCATGCCGCCAAGACCACCTCGAGAGCTGCCAGCTCCTGCTGCTGCCGCGCCGCCTCGACCAGCTGTGCTTCCCCGACCTGCACCAGTTGATGCTGTAGATACCCCAGGTCTTGAAGTTGAAGAGTTGGGACTTTTACTTCCTCGAGAACCACGTTTCGAAGAACTTGTCGACGGGTTTCTGCTCATCGCTGGCATGGCCGGTTGAGGACCCGTGGTCATCGACATCGGCATTCCAGTATTCATCATTGCTGGAGTCATCGTAGAAGGGCTGTACTGACTCGTTGGTTGCGCGCCTCGAGCTGCAGGCCCTGGTTGGGTTTGGGATGGAATAGATCCCTGCTTCGTAAGAGGCACAGCCCCCATGGAATTCATGCTATTAGAACGAGCTGCGCCTCGTGCTTGCCCTTGCTGCGCTTTTGTTTGCTTTGGCATGAGGTTTGGGTTGGCTGTATACCGTGCAGCCTCCATCTGCTTAGGGGTCATGGCCATAGGTTGTACTGACATTCGAGCAGACATTGCAACTGATTGATTGACACCAGGTTGAGTAGAACCAGATCCGGCAGATGCAGTGCGCATAACACTCGCATTTTGCTGCGATGCTGACATACCTGAGTAGGTTCTTTGGGGAGGGGGCTGCTGGCGGCTTGGAGCAGCAGCTTGCTTTTTCTGTTTTGCAGCTTTCGCGCTTACTTGTTGTGCCTTGGCTTGAGCATCTATTTTTGCTTGTTCAAGCTGCAGACGACGCCTTTCTTGCTCCAAGAATTGAGCGTGCTTTTGTTTTCGTTCTGCACGAAGCCTTTCTTCCTCCTCTTTGGACCCTGCAAGGTTGTCTCGCGGGACCTGAAGTGCAGGATTCGAAGATGTTTTTGATATTGGTGGCGTAGAGTTCACAGAGGCGGGTCGCGGTGGGCGATGTTGTGGCGACTTTTGTTGCGCTGGGATGGGCACAGGTGATGCTTGCTCTTGTTTCAGAAGCTGGCGAGGCTGTTGTGGTTGTTGTTTTTGCGACGGCATTTGTGGCATAGAAGGTGTCGGGGCAGTCTGGACTCGGGACTTCGGAGGCACCTGTTGCTGTGGAGGGCGTTGTTGCTGTTGTTGCTGCTGAGGCAGTTGCTGGGGTGGGCGCTGTTGTTGCGGTTGTTGCATGGGCGGAGGCGACATCTGACGACCTTGCTGCTGCTGCTGCTGCTTTATTGGCTTTAGCTGTGGTTGTTGCGGAGGCTTTTGCGACAGTTGTTGTGGTGTTGGCTGGAGCGCCGGTTGTTGGGGTTGGCCTGAGAGTCGTTGCTGATAAGCACGTTGCTGAGCTGAAGATTGCTGCATATGCGCTTGAGTCTGAGGCTGAGTTGCAGGTGTTCCTACGGGCCGAGTTTGGTCGTGTGGTACATACTGCCCTTGGTGTTGCCCCTGGTATTGGGCTTGAGGAGGCATTTGTTGGGATTGAGGTTGTGACGGAGGGGATGTTTGTGAAGGAGGTGGGGGACTGCTTTGACCCTGAGGGGTAGAGCTAGATCTATGTTCGTTTCTGCGTTTCAAAAGAGCTTCGTCAATCTTGCGAGCGATTGCTTTTACGACACCACGTTGGATCTTTCCCACCATCTCCATCGATGCGTTAAGACGAGCAGCATTTTCAAGATCAAATACACCTTGAGGATTCTGTACAGCGTCGACTGCAGTTTGAATGCGTTGATCTCTTACAGCGGCTTTGCAATAGCGCTTATAAAAAGCTAGCATTTGCTGATTCCATAACTCGTAGTCTTTATGAAAGGCTTGGGCCCCAGCGTCGTTTTGGAACTGTCGTAAAATTTGGATTTTGAGTTGAGGATCGTTGGCACGCTCGATTTGGCGCTCCAAATTGCGTCTCGACTCTGAGTCACGGAAAATTTGGGGATAACGTTGACTGTTAGTAAAATAGAGCCAGCGAAGGAGCACAAGGAGATAGTTTCGTCCATTCTCCCAAGAACGAACGGGCAAACTGGGGTCATAAGCTGGCTGTGGTTGCGGGACCTGATGCATTGGGTAGGTAGGACCACCATTTCCTTGCGGGTAGCCGTAAAAGCTATTGTTATGGCCCATGCCACTCGGTTGCCCCTGATATCCACCGGTATGATACGGCATTGAGCCCCTGCTTGACATATGCTGCGAGGATCGGCCACTCGAGCTATTCTGAAGAAATCGACTGTCATCTCCAAAAAGATCTTCTTCCTCCATCTTGGGTTAGACTTAGCCGGCAGGGGATCAATATCCTCCTTCGATCCACTCTTGGCCTTGTGCAATTATGTTTGAGCTAGTGATTAATAAGCAAATGGCCAAAAAAGTGTTTGTAACTGCACCACAGGCCAAATCAAGCTTCGAGCGCGCTTGACGAAGCAAGTTAAAAAAAAACAAAAAAACAGAAGCCCAGACGGATATATCTCAGCAACAGCTGAAAACTTATTTGGTCTACCTGGATAGGACTCAGTTTCACAAGAAAGCCCTTGATCTCCAAGATCGAAGCTTCGACTAATAAAATGCTTGTAGCCACACCTCTTGACAAAAAAGCTAGTAAAGCTGAAAATGCAGAAAACGTGCGTAAGTCTCAAACACCCAGGAGGACGGAGTTTCCCCCAAGTAAATGGTGATTCTAATTACTGTGCCGTGTTTTGATGGTCCTTTCGTTCGTGAATTTTCCAGAAGCCGCCCGAGTGTCTATTTAGAACAATATGAAAACGGGTTCGAGAAGACGATTCGGGAGCATCCAAAATAGATGAAACCTAGCTGCAACTTCTCAGGATCCTGGAAGCGCCAAAACCGGGCCTTAGGCGAGATATCTCCGCACAGTTATCGGCAAGAAAGGGCACTTGCGTTGGAAGGTGATTGTCCTATTCCACTTTTTAGTAGCTAGCGAAGTCGCTTTGGCAGTCTGCGTCGTCGCTGCTGCAGCTGTTGTTGCTGCCCGATGATACCGACTCTGGCTCACCACGAGCGCGGGAGGGGGCGGGGGCGGGTCGCGTTGCGGCACACAGCTGTTATCTGCGGGCGGAAGACAGCGCCGCAAGTCCTTCGCGCGTAAATGCCGTTCACTTCGGCGCTCCACTCAGCGTGCTCAAGAGTGCAAGGCGCGCTGCGAGTTAGTTTTTGCTTGCCGCTCTGGTTTTCCTGAAAGGCCCTTTTTTAGACCACTTTATCCAAAGCATTGTAAGAAAATATGAGGAAAGTAGAAAAGTGAGGGGAAAAAACGGAGCAAAGTCAGTAGGTAGGTCCTAATGAAGGCTAGGAGGCGTCTACGAGTGTAGAGTATACTGGCACTCTCAATGTGCTCTCAACCCCTGTTCCCAGCTCGTGCAGAATGAGTTCTGTTTCTGTGAGGGTTCTCCAAGTCTCCGGTTGGCAGCCAAGGCGCGATCCTGAGGAATTGGTACCTGCACTGTCGCTGTTTATGCCGGCAGAGGTTCACGTAGTGGCGATGGTAATGACGACGATGATTCGTGGGTTTTTGAGGGTAGGGTGGATGCGGTGGTCAACGTGAGTGCTGCTGGAATTGCTTGCTCCATCACACAACACCAAATGACAAAGATGGCCTTCAATAGTCAAACGATTAGATTCCAGGTGTATATTTAGAGAGGGTATTCCCTTTTAGGCTTGGGTGTAGTTGCAGCAACCGCTACTCTTATGATTTTCGATAGTCTGGTACAGCAAGGAAGGTGACGAAAAAAATCAGTTTAGCATTTCACGAGCGTGCTCGCAGCTGTGCATCTGCCGGAAAGGACGCCCGCGTGATTATTAGGGACTACCGCTGAAGAAAACAGAGAGCTAGAATCTCGGTAGTGGCCATAGAAATAGAAATATCTACCCCTCCAAATGCAAAACAACAGAATTGGCTACATAAAACAAAGCACCCATAAAAGGCCAGTCACTCAATTGCTATAAGCAATGGAAGGGTAGTATTCTAATGGTCGTTTAGTGAACATCTCTGAGAGAAACTTTGGTTTTTCAAATTCGACTGGCATTTTAAACTTTATTTTTATGTACCGTTCTTTGAGCATCTATCGGCTGCTCCCAATACACGATCCGTTTCATTGAGTCAATTTCACCGCAAAGATCAGCGTTTCCAGTCTTTGGAGGCTTCTTCTCTGTGGCTTGCTGCTTTTGGGTTTTCTGGATTTCCAGCAAGACCTGCGCCGATAACGAGTAATTGTCTTGGCTTGGTTTAAACCAAAGTTTAAAGATTGAAAGGGGTCGCCTCTGACTAGTGAGGTTGCGTCCTGTTCAACCCGTGACTCTTTCTGTACTTGTTTTCAAGCTTAAAGATCGTGCTCCTCCGTCTTGAATTCAAGTCTCATCCAGCTAAAAGCTTTCTTTGATTTCCAGCCAATACTAACGCTATGTATGCTCCCACCTCTTCACGCCGTAATCTTGCCTGGTCTGCCGTGCACCTGCTTCGATTGATCAAGCCCAAATCTCTTACGTGCCCAAGCCAGCCATGGCAACCCTCGAGTCGAACCAGCCCAAATCTGCCATCCATCATCGTCCCCGCGGTGCACACCTACTGCCTCTTTGTCCTCGCTTCTCTGGTCCACGAGCCAGCCTCTGCTACGTACGTAAGTAAGTAGAGGTAGGTGGGCACGTACATACATACTACGTCTGACCAGTCTTCCGCAACCAGGAGTCTCTGGTGCCGCACGCTCGTTCGTCTGTCTGTCTCAGTCAGTTCGATTGAAAGAAGGCGCCGCTGACGTACGCAACGACGTCGCACTTTCAAGGCCCCTTTTGCGGTGCCGATCGCTCGCCACGCCATCGGGCGCGTTCAGACTCTCTCGGGGTCTCTGTTGCCTGGTGCCGCGAGGGGTCTGCCCTCGACTCCGCTGTGCCGTCGAGTTGGATTCCAGGTCGGCCAGATCATCATGGACAAACCAAGTCCAAACCTCAGAAATCTTGGAGATCTTGGAGATCTTAAAATCTTGGAAATCTTGGAAATCACTATCAGAATTGAAACGCGCGAGCTTGCTAACGTTACCTAGGCTCGCTAGGACCTCCTTCTTCGAGGCAAGTTTATGATTATGGCCTCGAAGCGGTGAAAGAGAGAAACGAAGAGGACCTCGGAGCCTGTCGAGGCGCCTTTCGATCGAAGGCGATGGGCGGGCGTGGCTGCAGCTCGAGCTCAAGGGCTGTCGCTGCGAGCTTCCTCTGCCCTGGCGCCGGAGCGCTCTGGGCTCGAAGCAAAGCAGGAGAAGAATCTCAACGAATAGGCGGATCGCAGGCGAGCCTTTCAAAATATATATCCTAATTATCTTCACGCCTTTCAGCAACAAACACGAGGCCAACGAAGTAACCATCGCTCATGGCGACGATTCTGGAGCTTGGCGCGAGCTCAGGATTGCGTCCGCGCTCCAAAAGCCAACAGCGGCATTGACTCGAACTCGAACTCGAACTCGAACTCGAACTTGAACTCGAGCTTGAGCTTGAGCTTGAGCTTGAAGCCGCTTTGACCTGAACAGTTTCGAGTCTTTCTGTCCCTTTCCAATGTCCTGGCGTCTTACGTCAGCGAGGTCGCCCGCGAACATGATATGCCGATGATTCTTGGATCCGAACGAGCACGCGTCAGCATTTTGTTTGTTTATTTTTTTTTGTTTATTTGTTTGTTTATTGCTTTATTCTTTGTTTCTTTAAATCGTCAGCTTCTACTTCGTCGCTTTTCCGAACTAATCTTGAAATCGAAAAAGCCGCCGCCACTCCGGGACAGGGAACCAACAATACGACGCGCTTCCGCAGATAGAGGGCCCGGAGACTCCTCGGTCTGCGGGTCTTGAATCCGCAGGCCTCCTCGGAAGAGCCGGGGCTGAGGTGCATTTTGCGTCGGTTCGTGCTTCGTTCGGGGTCGTCTTTCCTGTTGGTTCTTCTTTCCCTGGTTAGAGGAGGAGGACCTAAGAAAAGATTCTCGATTTTTTAAAAAATGTTTTTATTTTCTATTTTTATAAAAATTAAATTTAAAACAATAAATAAGATATAACTTTATAATTAAAACCTTTAGGGTACATCGTGGCTTGAAAGCGAAGAAGAAGAAGAAGAAGATGAGACGCATCTCCAGTAGTCTTGCAAATGCGCTGTCCCAAGGCTATGAACCCGGAGATGCACAGGGCTTTTGCATAAGTATACGAGATTTGTCTGGAAAGGAGACCGACTGTCTGTCAGCCTGGGGGTTGCAATCATCGGAAAGATCGAACTAAATCTTTCCCGGACGAGTTCACGATTTGAGAACTTGATATACCCCAAATTCTTTTAGAGTATAGTCTCACCTCGCCTTTGATAGTGTTAAACATGGCGACTCAAGTGTGACCAACGATACCACCGTACCGCGTTATTAGCCAACGAAGTAGTCCATATTGTACTTCTTGTTTGACAGCGTTGCTGCATGTACATGTAAGAAAACTGTGGTTGTGAATCAAGAAGCATGGGCTTTCAACAAGGGAGATGGCGTACGCCAAATAGTCCGACTCTTAGATTTTGATCAGGAAGAATATGTACGAAAATGAATTCCCAATTCTTTATTTCTGACGGTTCAAATGATGTCCTTGCAAGTTTTTTTTTTTCTTTTGGAGACGTAAAGGCATCATTCCAAGTAAATATATAAATATCTTGGTATGTCATCATATAGATATGATAAGAAGGGAACAGGCCACAGGAAGGGCAGTTGAGCGGTTGCTATTATTTAACAAGTAGTTCTATTTAGAGGGAAGCAAAGAATGTCCCCTATACATACCTGTAAAATTGAAGCGTGGAAGGTTTACATTATTCGCGCTCGTATCTTGTTGTTCATCTCTCTTCGTAAACATTTCATTCATTCTTGACATCTTGATTCCTTCCCTCCTTCTTCTATGGTTTTAGTTTCAGATATAGTCACAGTGCATAGTTTGCAAATTCCTCGCCTTGTGGGTTATGCAAAACTGCAATTTAGAGAAGCAAGAATAACCCAAAGCGCCTTCTGGGCTTGAGTGTATCCTCAACTGCCATACACCTACCTCCCGAGAACCTTTGCAAGCGTTAGGTAGTAGCTGCTATTCCAAAGGCAGGTTAGAGTTTCCCACTATTGTTGTTGGAGGTGCCCTGTGTTGTTGAAGATGAGCCCTTTTCCAAAGGTGCAAAGTGCCTAATTTTGAAGGTGTGTTCACCAGCACAGCGGCATCTCTTCTCTTTTGAAAGGAAGGAAGGAAGGAACAAATGTGCCAACTTCCCTTCCAGTGACCACATGGTCGATCGATCTTCCGCCGCCGCACGTTAGCGCCCGATTTTCCATGTCTTCGTGGACAGCTCAGCTCATAGCTTCTTCAGCCTCCAACCTGAGTTTTCTTTCATACACTCCTTCATGAAAGAAATCCACGCCCCGTGCTCTTTCAAAGTCCTCATCCTCTCCACGCAGGCCTCTCGAGAGGGTCGTGGCGGCAGGCATCCACTAAGTGGCAATCTCACTATCCAGGCACCTACTCTGCCAGCTTGTCTGCCTTTTCCCAAAGCAGTGAGTGCTATCTACTGCGACCTTTCTTTTGCTAATCACCAGAAGTTTTTCTTTCTTCTTTAGCAAAAAAGGCAAAAAATCAAGGATTAAAAAGCTGTGGTCCATTCACTCTCTTTCATCCATTAATTTCTATATTTTATAAATTAAAATTAAAATCGAAAAAGCTCCCACTGAGACGGCCGGCATGGCAGAAGGGCGCCAAGTTCTCTCCGAGTTTCATTTTTCCAGCGGGGCTCTATGATTGACCTCATCGCTGCTGACGCCGTTGGGGCCCTGGAGAGGACCCCTCCAAGGAGCTCTGGAGACACGGCCTTCGCTCCTGCTCGCGGGCGGCTCCGAACGACGCGGCGTTTACAAGCCTTTTTTGTATTCTCAAAATCCCGTTAAACATGAAAGTGCGTGCTACTCCTACGTAGCTGGTACTACGTCAATCTCTGTATCTTATCATTTAATCTTTGTTCTCTTCTTTTTATTATACAATAGCTCAAAGTGTTTTACCTATAGACATCTTAAAATAACAATAAAAAGTTGATAGGTGAAAACTGAGCTTCTCTTCTTCATATATTTTGATTTAATTTAAAAAAGTACAGTCGTGTTTTGCTTGCTTTCTGCGAAAAAGAATTACATCATCGCCATGTTCAGCCTTTTGAAGGATTGCATCATCGGCATCCTCGACCGCATCATCACCTTTGGGCCTGCTGCCGTCGTTGATGCGGTCACAGAGGAGTCGCGGCCTCTCTAGCGAACTGGCTAGAGAGGTGCTAGCTGCCAGGCGGCGAATCGACAGCTCTGCGTAGGCGCAGCGGACGGAGTGCTATGT
Organism: Schizochytrium sp. TIO01; assembly: GCA_004764695.1. Taxonomy (NCBI): domain Eukaryota; class Bigyra; order Thraustochytrida; family Thraustochytriidae; genus Schizochytrium; species Schizochytrium sp. TIO01. Next base: position 5,165,460 of record SMSO01000014.1, on the reverse strand, counting down.
ATCTATCTAACTATCTATCTATGTATGTATGACGATTTGTGGTTATCTTTTTGCATTTTGATTTTAGAAGAGACTTCGCATCGAAGTTGTTTTTGCATTGCGGGTTTTTAATTTTTTTTTAATTTTTTTTTTTTTTCCAATAAAAGGAGATGAGAAGCAAGTTTTTCTAATTTTTTAAATTAAAGTTTTGATAGTTGGAGCTGGAATTGAATCCGCGACAGTCAGGTCTGAGGGATCCTCGAAAGATTGCGATTTTCATCGCCGTTGAAAGCGGAAACCTGTCAAGACTTGGAGCCCCGAGAGCAGAGCAGTATCTTCCATCTCCCGTCCCCGCTCTCGTTTGGCTTCGGGGTACCCTCAGAGAGCTCGACAGCCATGGCCACTGATGGATACACGTAGCAAGATCTTTTTTTCTCCCTTTTCTTCTTAGTTAGCTCGGGCTGTTTTCAAAGCGGAGACGTGAGCGATGACGAAAGTCCGGAAAAGGTAAAACATAAAGTGAACAGCAAAACAAAAAGCAAGAGATCTTTTCAACTTGAACTACTAAAACAAGTCTGACAAACTGCAGTACCAGGCGGGTGATGACGCCGACGTGCTAATAAGTCCGATAAGGCCCAAGTTAGCCTCCGCGTTATCGCTGCGTGGTCAGTCTTGGCCGACAGAGGAAGAAAGAGAGCGGCATGCTTGAGATCGAAAGAGCCATCGATCAAGCCTAGTTCTGCGAACCAGAGTAGTCCTGCGAGCTGTCTATTGTGTTGAGTTGAATTGAGTCGAGTTGAACTGAGTTGAATTGAGTTTTGAATTTTAATTGATTGGATTGAGTTGGATTGAGTTGAATTGATTGTGATTGAGTTGTGATTGAATTGAGTTTTGGTTGAATTGAGTTTTGGTTGAGTTGAATTGTGATTGAATTGAGTTGCGATTGAATTGATTTTTGGCTGAATTGAACTGTGATTGAATTGAGTTGCGATTGAATTGAACTGTGATTGAATTGAGTTTTGGTTGAGTTGAGTTGTAATTGTATCTCCTTGCATTGCCTGCTTGCTATTTCAACCAAAGTATGGTGCACTCCCTCCATCCTTCAAGAATGCACTACCTAACTAGTAGAATTATCTCTGTGATCTAATCGCTCGCCGCGCCCTGGGCGAATATGACCAGAATCGCCATCCTGGACCTCTGTAATCTTGACCGCGATTCCTGCAGACCATTCCTGCAGACCTGCCGACCAGTAGATAACTAACCCACTTGGAGCTGGCTGTCGGAGGAGATCTGCGATGGCTTTGGGCCTTGATTCGGAGCCTATGATGGTATCTGGCGTGCGAGCCAAAGACGCTGTACGGGTTGTCTGAGAGCACGCGCGGCGTCACCCGACTTAGGATGCTATCTTTGCGTTTTCTACCACCCTTAAAAGACAAACAAAAAGACTAATTAACAAACAAACAAACAAACAAACAAACAAACAAACAAACACAGACCAAGAGGAGACCCGATGACGATAATGATGGAAGCGGTCTAGTGTAACTTAGGTACCTCTGCACTACCTCATAAGCTCACGGTCGAAGGGCTCCAGAGAGTCGTAAGAGAGCTTTTGCGCTGCGTAGTAGTTACTCAGAAGAAGAAATTCCAAAAGCGCTGACTACGCGAGAATCCATAGGCACGCAGGTATCTAAGTGTTATTGCTTTCTTCTGATTGAGCCTCGGGTATTAGTATCCGTGCATTGCGGAGCCATCTAACTCTAAGAGCGGTTCCGGAGGCTCTCGGGTCAGACCAAGCTGTAGCTTCAAGCTTACGTAGTACCTAGGTTGGTTCACTTTACTGTAAAAAGAAAGAAAAAAGAAGATCGATGAACATGCCTACTACGTCAACTTAGGATTGACACTGCAGGCAGAGGAAGCGATCCAGAAAGCGGAGAAAGCCTTTCCATCATATCTTTTTTTGAAATGCCAAGCCTCGCGTTGGTTTGAATTCGATTGCATCTTGAGAAACTCAGCGTTGCCCTCAAGGCGGTTTAATTTGCGCTTGTAGTTTGGGCAATGCTCCCGCGGCCAACTCTGATAACGGTGTCGAGCGCGATCCGAGATTCCGTGCGTACCATTCGCAGCTTTGACAGCGATTCTGTCTGTCGCCTCTTTGGAAATGGCACGTAGATCTTCACGACGAGTTTCAAAAGGAAAAATAAAAGCCTTTAAAGGGTTTTCAATATTTAAAAAATAAATAAAGTTTCTTTTAAGACCCCAAATAAACTTGAAAGAATGAAAATTCGACTAAAACTGACAAACCACATTACTACAACCGCCTGGAACTGATACCTCGTGCTGTCGAGCAGTTGCGATTTGGCTGCACCAAGAAACGCCCCCATCTCCACACGAGGGCCTGATGTTCGCGGCCCAGGCGCGGCTAGTTCGAGTTTCCAGCCAAGAAGAAGAAGAGCTAAAAAGAAGAGCTAAAAAAAGAAAAGAAGAAGAAGAAGGAGCGTTCCACTTATCCCGCGGAGCGGTCCACTTTTCAGAGCTGTCGGCGTTTTATCTCTCACGATCATGAGAGAAAGAATCGCGAGAACACTTGAAAAGCAAGCAGAGAAAGTCGAACTCGCTCGAGAGAGGACCCATACTACGCCCTCTTCTTCGAAAGAACTCCGTGGCACAGCACAGCACAGCACAGCACAGCACAACAAACGGTCGCCCGTGAAGACAGACGAAGAGCGCAAGTCCGCAGACTCAGAGGCGCTCGCTGCTCTTGAAAGAAGCAAAACCGCGACCGCCGCCGGAAAAGCGCACTCCTACTCAACTCGCTGCCCTGCGCATTCAATTCAAGTTCTTCTTTTCCCATTCCAAGCTTGCTTTCAACTTTTCATGCGTCTCTCTGCTTTCTTTACCACAGAGAGAGAAGAGAAGAGAAGAGAAGAGAAGAGAAGAGAAGAGAAAGAGAAGAGAAGATAAAGAAGAGAAGATACAATTCTCGCGCCCGAGAGGGACTGCCTACGCAGAGGGCGTTTCCTCTATCTGGCCCTAGGGGTGCGCACGCTAGGCCGGCGCGACTACCGCTTACTATAAGCCTGGGCAGGGCAGAATCTCGCCAGATAAGGAAAGGAAAAGGGCGCCAGAGCTTACGGAGAAGCGAGCGCCTTCTGCCTCGCTCCTCTGCGGCCGCCTCGCAGACGCGCAGGGCCCGTGGGCGCCTTCCCAGCGGTCCCTCGCGAGGCGCCGCTGTGGCCGCTTGCTTGCTTGCTTGCTTGCTTGCTTGCTCTGGCTGGCTGGCTGAGCCAGCGGTCAGAGAGTCTGGAGCACGAGATGAGGGCAGGACATTTCCTCGATGACATCATCCCACTGTTCCGTGTATTGCTCGTATGACGTGAGAGCCCACATTGCTGACGCAGTCGCTCTTTCCCCTCCGTAGTAGGCTCTAGGTAGCATCTACTCCAAAGTCAGTGATGGATCTTTTAGTTTAGCTTTTAAAAAGATTAAAAGGGAGATCAAAAAATAAATTGTTACTTACTTTCAAATGCCCCGGAGAGCGCATATTATGTTATATGTCATGTCATGTCATGTCATGTGATGTTATGTTCTGTTGTGTCGTGTTGTGTTATATCATATCATAATATAGTACATAAATATTTATTTTATGGTATAAAAGCAATAAAGAACTCGAAGAAAGATAAACCTGTCCTTCATTCGCTCTTGGGGTTTTCAAAGTCATGGTTAAGAGCTCTGCTTACTTTGGGGCGTTCTTGGTAGAGACAACAACGCCCCGTGAGCGAGGTCTAGCCATGCTGAGGAGCGGGAAGCGGCGACGGAGGGGCCCGCTCCAGCCCCGTAAGCAGCAGTACCTGGCAAACCCGGTGTCAGGAGTGCCCACTACGGAGCGACTGCTTTGGCCTGAGTATTTTTATTATTATTTTATTTATTTTTTTTACCCACGGCGACGTATAAAAGATTTTAACTCGTGCCTGCATAGAGAGATAGATACGTATGCATATGTTCGCGTGTCTCGATTAGTCACTCCCGCGCAGAGAAAGAACGAAGGAACGAACTGTTGGTGAGCAACACTTTTGCTAATGCTGGGTAAGTAAGACCGACCTACTGCAGAAGAAAGAGCGGCAGAGGGGCCTCGATCTTGAATCCCTCTAAATCGAGGAGAAGCGGGAGAAAAACATGCTGTTTTTGATTTGTTTTGTTGATGAAAAGCTCAGACTGTTCAAAAGTTTTTATTCTACATTTTAATACTAAAAAAGCAAACGAGGAGAATTTGAGAAGAAGGGAAACAAACAGCTGCGAACCGGAGAAAAACAACGCCACTGATGCAAAGGCGGTCTCGGGATCAACAGAATCAGGACTTCGCTCGGCCGGAGGCTCGTCATCTGAGTCTGAGTGAGTCCTGACCGGAGATGTTCTTGCCAGCCAAATGACCAGCCAATCAGCCAGCCAGGTGCAAGCTAGGCGAAATTGTTATCGTGTTATTGTGCAGAGGCCTCTTTCTCCATCTTCCTTCTGCTGCTCATCTTTCTACATTCGGTCATGCGTCTTTCGTCATTCTTTAGCTTCTTCTTTATTGGTTTTTTATTTTTTTTTTTTTTTAAATTAAAAATAAATATATAATAATAATAACTTGAACTTTAAAATAAGATTTAAAAACAAATTAAATACATTTTCACGAGTCGAACTGTAGCAGTAGCTTGTGCCATCCCAAGTTTAAATATACTTAACCAATCAATCAATCAATCAATCAATCAATCAATCAATCAATCAATCAATCAATCAATCAATCAATCAATCAATCAATCAATCAATCAATCAATCAGTCATTCACTATCAGAGAACTCAAACTACATTTTTATCCTTTGAGTTGCCTAGCTGCTGCTGCTATCCAACTGCTAGTGCCACCGCCTCTCCTGCGCCGCCCCTAGTTCTCCTTAATAGCGAATACTCCACAGAATGCGGGGTCGATGTGTCCGCTGACGCAAGGCTTTGTGCGCAAGACGATACCGGAGCAGCTTATGACGTCTTCATAGGGTCCATCTACCTTTAAATATAGCAATAGGGACGCATGGAAGGAGTGCCCCTCGCGTGGGGTCTGCTGCAGAGGGGTCTCCACTAGGAAGCTTTCGATAGGACAAAAGGGAGCTGTCTTTAGGCTGAAGGAGGAGGCGCTGGTTTGTAGTCGAAGAAGCAAGAGCGCTGATAGACTTGAAGACAGAAAGAAGAAGCGAAAGGCGCTCGCGAGAGCTTGGTCGGCCGAGGTAGAGGTAGCTGAGAGTGCCTGCCTGTACGTTGTTGGGAGCAGAAAGTTCGCTCTCGTCACGAGTACCGAAGGCGCCATGATCGTGATGGCAGCGGTATAATGAAGAGTGTGCGTTGTGCTGCAGGTACCTGGTTTTGCTAGTGGGTACCTATCTACTGGCCTAAGGCAGAGGAATCCCGAGAGAAAGATCGTTTTGTTCCTTCTTTCAAAAAACAGTTTTATTTTATTATTTGTTACTTTCAGGATGCATTAGTTTCAAACATCAGCATTAATTTATTGAAAAATAATAAAAAAAATATCTTAGTTCCGAATATCGGGGCACTATGTGCTCTTATTCGTCTTTCCTTTCAAATATAAAAAAGAAAGCTGTTACAGATTCTCCAACGCGGTGGACACGCTTTTAAATTACAATTAATTAATTAAGTATGTTTAGTTTATTTAAGAATAGGTAAACAAACGTTTAAAGAGACGAAAGAATGACTACGAATCCCTCACTTTCACCACCCATGATGCATCATCATAGTCCACGTAAGGCAACGCACTCACTCCAGAACCAGGCGGCTTTGCGAACCACAACCATCGACGGCAGACAGACAGACAGATTCAACCAATACTTCAATTTTAAATAAAAAAGAAAAAGAAAAAGTTTAAACAAAGAAGATAAAAAGGTGAAAGAAATGAAACAAAAGAAAAAGTCCCAGCACCCGTATCTTCTTCTCCTTCTTTCTTCTTTCAAGCTCAAAAAGCTTAACCCCCTTCGATCCTCAAAATCCCTGCGCTGCTGCTACTGCTGCTCGTCGCCCACCACTGTGCGCAGAGAGCGAGAGAGAGAAAGAGAAAGAGAAAGAGAAGAGAAGGAGAAAGAACTAACTAACGAACTATCTAACTGAGCCAGTCTGCTGAAGGATGGAACAGCGGCCGCCTGCGTCATCAGAGGTCTGAGCCGCATCATCGTCGTACGGCCGCACTTTGGTTTGCAGGGAGGGCTCTGAGGCGGTGCCGCGAAGAAGACGAGGCCTCTTCTCTCTTCTCTTCTCTGGAGAGGAGAGGAGAGGAGAGGAGAGAGACCATGTGTGCATGGATGCATGGATGCATGAAAGAGATATGGCAGACACCTGAATGACACCGAGGTGCCGCAGAAAGGTGTTATTTATTAATTAGTATCGCGCAATGGACCAAGAGAGCAGCGCCCTCCTTCGCGGGTCCGGGCCCGTCCATAGCAGGAGGATTGGCCGTAAAAGCCGTCCCACGCAGACGGCTCAGATTCTCGTTTGGATTGGATTAGAAAGAACTCGCTCGTCGCGTCTGTCCTCGAGGTTAAGCAGCAGCAGCGACTGAGAAAGATTTGCTTCTCGCGAGCGGCACGGCGTCAGAGATTGCATTTATCCAGCCATCCGCTCATCCATCTCATCGTTGAAGCGAAGCGACGATCTGCAGTATCTATCTATCTATCTATCAATCTATCAATCTATCAATCTATCCATGAATCGCTGTACTTCTTTCCCATCATCGTGCATGGATCTCCCTCCGTCTGTGTGTGCCACGCATTCATTGTGCGAAATGCAGGTTCCTAACTAGCACGAAGGCTCTGTTGGCGATTTTGACAGAGAATTGGCTGATTCATGACACACCCAATCTTTTTGGAGCGGAGCCAGGCCAAGCCAAGCCAAGCCAAGCCAAGCCAAGCCAAGCCAAGCCAAGCCAAGCCAAGCCATGCGGCGGCGACGACGACAGCAATGCAATGCAATGCAATGCAATGCAATGCAATGCAATGCAATGAATGTCTTGTCTTCTTCAAAGCCACAGCGGGTTTTTACTCCAGAAACTAAAAACACTCTTCTTTCTCAATCAAACATAAAGTAAACGAAATAAACCACAAACTAAATAAACAGAATAATAAGTAAATCTTGAGAGAGAAGAAAGAGCAGAAAGGAACCCATCGTCATCGAAGGCGGTGCTTGCGTAGTTTGGGCGCAGAAGACGTCTGCCGCCTGAGAACCTGAAGGCGGCCAAGCCACAGCTCGCTCCTTGACGCGGCCCGACTCGAGTGGACGCGGCAGCAGCCTGTAGCCAGCCTGTAGCCAGCCCGCCAGCCAACCAACCAGCGAGTAGCTAGCTAGCTAGCGAGCGAGCAGGCGACCGCTCTTCGTGATGACGCCGCGCAGAGAACACGAGCACAAGCAGCGCCTGATAAGAGCGAGCCCAGTGTCGATTGATTCATATGTATGCATAGAGGAATGAAGGAGCAAATGATGTATGTGCTTTGTCTCTTCTTCTGTTTCTTTTTCCAGTTGAAGCTTCGAATGAGGTGTGTTTTTGAATTGTAGTTGTTTCTGTTTGTTGAGCTTTGAATTTTGAGTTTTTGAATTTTTATTTGTTGAGTTTTGAAGTTTTGAATTTTTGAATTTTGAATTTTGAATTTTGAACTTTATTGGTATCTTTCTACTTGTGAAAAGAATAATAAAATGTGTTTGTTTGTTTTTGGTTTGTTTGTTTGTGAAAAGAGCAGCAGCATTTGGACAAGGGGGATCGATCGATCGCCTTCCCGAAACTGCTCTGACATGGCTGAGGAGCGCCGCTGCTGCTGGAGATCTCTCCACTCAGGCGGAGGAGAGACAGGCCGAGGCGGCAGTGGAGGAGGATCTGCGTACCCATTCCATCCTCGGGATCCGGCGCTGCGTCGTCATTGGCGCCTATACTATGTACGTGTTGCTCTAATCGCTGCTTCTGGGGTTGACGAAAAATTAATTAATGTCATTTTCATGCCTATTTTTGCTGTTTCATTTTAAGTAAGCTATTTATTTAATTCGTTAGTTTATTATTTTCATTTTCATAAAACATCAGAAGGTCTTTTTATTTATTTTAATTTTTTAATTTTTTTTAAAAGTGTTTTAAAAGTATTCGAATGGAGAAAGTAAAAAAGAAAAAAGAAATTTGGATTTTTCTCGTCCTCACTCTCTTTGTTTTGGCACCTGTTTCTACCAGGAACCTGACCCCTTAGGTTTTAGGGTAGGCATGCGCTAGCGGTGTTTGTTAGTTGGGGATTGTTTCGAAAAGAGGTGTTTTCAAATGATATGTATATATATATATGATATATTCATTCATACATGTTTTGAAATACCTAGCACTTTTGAAAAGCGAGTTGTTAGTGAATCGTGTATTGTTGGCAGAAGGACAAGGCCTGAGCAGAAAGAAGAAGGCAGCAAATCCAAATCGAACGGGATTTGACGGAAAGGAGTCGCGCAGAGCTCGCACTCCGACGTTGCTTTTCAAGGAAACGGCTGTACGCAGCACAAGACACAAGTCCAGACAGCCAGACGCAGCAGACAGGACTCGCTCAGCCTCCCAGAATTAGAGGCAGTCGCACCTTGTTTCGATCCCTCCCTCCATCCTCTCGCCAGGGAACACATACCTCGTCGGTGTGTTTCTCTGTATCATCTCTTTCTCTCCTGACCAGCTTCTACTTCTACTTCTGTAGAAAGCGGCAGCACTAGTGCAATCTTCAAAAGCACAGCTCAGCTAGCGACAAGAAGAAGAAGAAGATCTCTTCTTGATCCTGCTGCCTGCTGTGGAACGACCGGCACATATATACATAACTTTTCATTCGTTCCTTTGCACAACTTGCCGGAATTTGCGGACTTCACTGACCGCGACAACCAAGTCTCGCGCCGTAAATCTTTCTACGCAGCTCCTCCTTCTTCATTGCAACAGGCGGCGGCTCTCCTCTGATCCCCCCAGTCCTTGTCGTTGTACAAAGAAAACATCAGAAGAAGAGCATTCTACAGAAGAAGAAAAGAAGATCTTCATTGTTGAAAAACCATAACCATGTCGGATCAGCAGCAGCAGCAGATCAAGGTCGAAGAGACCGCCCCTGTGGCCCAGGAGCCCAAGACGCACCTCTTCGTGGATCCCGAGGTGTCCTCGTGCATTGCCGCTTTCGGAGGCCAGGGCAGCGATTGGCTCGGTGAGCTCCGCAGCCTCCACAAGAATGGCAAGTCCAGCGTGCGTGAATTCCTCGAGCTGGGTCTCAGCAAGCTCGAGGACATTGCCGCTTCCGACGAGTGGTACGCGAACCATGGCGGTCTTAACGTGCGTGCATGGATCGCTTCAGACAAGTCCGTGCCCAGCTTTGACCTCCTTCGCTATGCCCCGGTGTCCTTCCCACTCATTTTCATGACCCAGATGGCAAACTACATGCGTGTTCTCGAGCTCCTCGGAACCTCGCATGAAAAGGTTGCCCAGCAGGGTTGGTTCAAGGGCGCTCTCGGCCACAGCCAGGGCGTTGTGGCTGCTGCCGTCACTGCTGCCGCATCCACCGATCGCGAGCTTCGCAACCTCTCCGTCGCAGGCCTTGAGTTCATGTCCCAAATTGGTCTTGGCGCCCAGAAGAGCATGAACTTCGAGCTCTCACGCCGCTCCGCAGGACCCGAGTCCCCCATGCTGTCCGTGCAAGGCATGAGCGAGGCTACCCTTCTCAAGGCCTTCAAGGAGGCCACCAAGCTTGCCGTACAAAAAGAGACCATGATGGCCAAGTTCTCCACATCCTCCAAGGACGACAAGGCTGCCCCGAATGCTTCGCAGCGTCTTGGTATTGCCCTGTGCAACGGCACAGACGACTATGTGGTCTGTGGCGAGCCCAAGGACCTCCGCATGCTGCGCAAGGTCATTGTTTCCATGAGCGCCGAGGTCGGTAAGGAGGCTCAGGCGCGTGTACCCTTTTCCAAGCGCAAGCCCGTAACGCAGACGACATTTCTTCGCATGACCGCACCCTTTCACAGTGCTCTTAACGCAGAGGCATTTGAGCAGGTCGCCGCCTGGGCAGCTAGCTCAGCCTTTGGCCAGGAACTTGCGCAAAGGACTCTTCGCATCCCGGTCTGGGACACTGAGAAGGGCGCAGACTTGCGAAAGATGGAGCCCAGCCAGGTCGTAAACATGCTTGCTCGTAACACACTCGTCTCCAGCGCCAACCTTCTCAGCACCCTTCGTGCAGCAGAGGCAGACTGCAAAGCCTCGCACCTCATTAGCTTTGGACCTGGCAGTGTTGCTGGGCACCTCATGGCCAACGCCCTCGTCGGCACTGGCATTCAGGTCATCCAGGCCAATGATCCTGACTCCAAGTCCAAGGAGAACGCTGCTACTGCTTCTTCATCCTCAAGCCGCTCGAGCGCGAAGTCGCTGGCAGCCATCCTCACTGCGGAGAAGCCCGAGCGCATCCCGGTCGCAACTCCTTGGGGTGAGAAGTTCGCGCCCAAAATCGCTGTGCGTGCCTGTGATGGCGAGCGCGTCCTTATGACCAAGTACACCAGCACGATTGGACGTGCACCTGTAATGATGTCGGGCATGACGCCCACCACCTCCTTCCACGGCATCGATCTCGTCGCAGCCTGCGCCAATGCTGGCTACAACGCAGAGCTCGCTGCCGGAGGCCTCCCGACCCCGGATCTCTTCAAAATGAAGGTCCAGGAGCTCGCAAGCAAGCTCAACCCTGGCGTCGGTATGGCCATCAACATGCTGTATCTTAACGCATACCAGTGGGGCTTTCAGTTTCCCCTCGTCTGTGAACTCGCAAAGGCTGGTCTCCCAATCGAGTCCATCACTATTGGTGCTGGTGTGCCTACAGAGGAAAAGGCCAAAGATATCTTCGACGGCCTCCAGGGCGCTGGAATTAACCTCATTGGCTTCAAGCCTGGCTCCAAGCAGGCTATCCGCGATGTTCTTCAGCTGGCCTCGCTTCGTCCTTCCATGAACATCATGCTTCAGTGGACTTCCGGTCGTGGTGGTGGCCATCACTCCTTCGAGGACTTTCACGAGCCTCTTCTTGCCACCTACGAGGAGATCCGCCAGCACGACAACATCATTCTGGTCATTGGCTCTGGATTTGGAGATGCTCAAGGTGTCATGACTTACCTCGACGGTTCCTGGTCTCAGAGCCCCAAGTTCGGTCGCCTCGCGAAAATGCCCGTCGATGGTGTTCTCTTTGGCTCTCGTTGCATGGTGGCTAAGGAAGCTGCCACCGCTCCGGAGGTCAAGCAGCTTATTGTCGATGCCGCTGGTCTTGAGGATGAACTCTCTTGGGAGAAATCCTATGACGAGGTTGCTGGTGGTGTTGTCACCGTCCAGTCTGAGCTTGGTGAGCCTATCCACAAACTCGCCACGCGCGGTATTCTTCTGTGGCGCGAGTTTGACAAGCGCTTCTTTAGTCTTCCTCGCGGCGAGAAACGCCGTGACGCCATTCTTGCCGCCAAGGATGAGATCATCGCCAAACTCAACGCTGACTTCCAGAAGCCGTACTTTGGTCGTAAGCGTGATGGGTCCGTTTGCGAGGTCGAGGACATGACATACGCTGAGGTCCTCGAGCGCATGGTTCAGTTGATGCACATTAAGAACGGTGGTGACAAGGCTGGACGCCTTGCCCCAACTCGCTGGATTGACCCAACCTATGCTTCCCGTGTAATGCTTATGATGCAGCGTTCCGCAGCCCGGTTGGCCAAGGACAAGATGGACAAGGTTGTTCCCTCCAACAAGCTCTTGATGGAGGACCCAGACAAGGCTATTGCTGACTTCTTGGCTGCTATTCCAGCTCTTGAGGACAGCCTTATGGCCGATGATGATGTGACCTACTTCCTTGACCTCTGTAAGGTGCCCACTCGCGGCAAGCCCGTAAACTTTGTGCCTGTGGTAGATGAGGACCTCGTCTTCTGGGTTAAGAAGGACTCTCTTTGGTTCTCTGAGCAGCTCGATGCCGTGCCTGACCGCGACCCTGGTCGTGTTTGTGTTCTCCACGGCCCTGTGGCAGCTCGTTACTCGACGATTGTCGACGAGCCCATCGCTGATATTATGGGCAACATTCACAAGGATCTTGTTCGCGACCTCAAGTGCGACGAGGTCAAGGTGAACGTGCTTGCCCCTGTGGAACTTCAGCAGGCCAGCGTTCTCAAGATTATCTCGGAGACCCCTCAGCTCGTTCGTGGCCGCTCTTTTGTGCCGAACCCAATCGCAAAGGTCCTCAAGCGCGAGGCCTTTGAAAAGGTCAAGTACACCTCGGAAGGTGGTCTCGAAAGCATCAACGTCCAAGACCCGGAACGTGGACTTACCGTGGCTACCCTCTCTCAGGTTGGCAGTGACAATAAGCTTGCCGAGCTCCAGGTCTTTGACAAGGAGGCTGGTGCAGTGCTCAAACAGAAGTTCACCATTGATCTGACTTCTCTCCGTCCCATCTTCCAGACTGAGGAGGATAACCTCTCTGCCACTAAGCAGCTTTACCGTACTGCTTGGGACTGCCAGGGCGAGTTCCACGCTGGCGATACCTTCACTGACGAAGTTGTTGTCACCTCGGAGAACATTGAGGCCTTCAACCGTGGTACTCACACTGAGTACAATGGATCTGCAGAGGCTCCTATTGATATTTCCATCATGGCTGGGTGGCGCCCGCTTGCTCGTGCTCTCTTCGTTGAGGAGCTCCAGAGCAACCTCTTGAAGCTTGTGCACCTCACGAACGGCATTCGCCTGCCAAACCCCAAGACCCGCACCCCGGTCAAGGCTGGTGAAGTCATCCGTTCTGAGGTTCGTATCACTGGCATTACCATTCAGCCCAAGGTTGGCAAGAAGGTCGCCGTGAAGGGCATCATTACGCGTGCCTCCGACAAAAACGCAACGCCTGAGATGTGGGTCGAGATGAACTCTGCTTTCTTGATTCGTGGCGTTGCAGAGACTCCCGAGGAGTATGCCACCACCTTTGAGGAATTCCCGGCCGAGACTCACGTCATTGATGTCAAGGACGCGACTGTGGCTGAGCTCGTGGCTTCCCGTGCTTGGATCAAACTTGACAATGGCCGCAAGGTCCAGGAAGGTGACCGTGTCACCATTAGCCTCTCGCACGTTTCTAACCGCTTTGCCGGTCCGAACCGTCTCAAGGATATTAAGGTGACTGGTGATGTCTTCATCGAGTCTACCTCAGTTAAGAGCAGCAACAGTGGTTCCACTCCTCTGGGGTCTCCGACGAATTCTTCTGTGAGCGGTACCCAGAGCGACGACTTTGTTGATGTGGATACCAGCTCCAAGGTCAAGGCTGGCACTGTGGAGTTCGCCTCATCTGAGGGTGAGGAGTTCCAGCTCAACCCTGTCATGTCCTTCCTTGAGAAGTACAGTGAGCCCATGCACAATGGCCACATTGCCGAGAATGGCGGCTACGAGCTCATTGCCGAGCCCGTGGTTGTTCCGGCCCCTGCGGACTGCACCATGTACGCTCGCGGTTCTCGCGATGCCAACCCCATCCACCGTGAGTCTGCTTTTGCTGTCCTTGCTGATCTTCCCGGTGGCGAGCCTATTGTCCATGGCATGTGGACTGCCTGCATGGCCCGTGCTCGTCTTGAGGAGGGCCCTGCTGGTGGCAACCCTGCACGCATTGTCTCATACGAGGCATCCTTTGTTGACATGGTCCACTGTGGTGATGAGCTTGTGGTCACTGCTAAGCAGACTGGTGTAAAGGATGGTCTTATGCTGATCAACCTCAGTGTAAACCGTGCTTCTGACCGTGCTCTCGTCATGACTGCTCGTGCTGAGCTTGAGCAGCCAACCACGGCTTACCTCTTTACTGGCCAAGGCTCGGCTTCTCCTGGCATGGGTATGGACCGCTATGCAGCAAGTGCCACTGTTCGCAAGGTGTGGGATGTCGCAGATGAGTACTTGCGTAACCGCTATGGCTTCTCCATCTTGCAGATTGTGCGCGAGAACCCCAAGTCTCTAACTGTTCACTTTGGTGGCCCTCGTGGTAAGGTTATCCGTGAGAACCTTCGTAGCTTGCAGACTGAGGACCCGACCACTGGCAAGAAGATGCCGTTGATTCCGGAGATCTCCAGCACTACCAAGTCGTTTACCTTCAACTCACCTACCGGTCTGCTCTTCGCGACACAGTTCTCCCAACCTGCTCTTGTGCTTGTACAGAAGGCTGCCTTTGAGGAACTTCGCGAGGCCGGGCTTGTGCCTGAGAAGGCCTTCTTCGCTGGTCACTCGCTCGGTGAGTATGCCGCCCTTGCCGGCTTTGCTGACGTGCTCTCCGTCGAGGATCTCGTAGAGACTGTCTTCCTCCGTGGTATGGTCATGCAGAACGCTGTCCCTCGCGATGCCGATGGAACCTCAAACTACGCAATGGTTGCAGCCAACCCACTTCGTGTTGGCCGTGGCTTCACCCCTGAGACCCTCGGCGAGGTCGTCGACCTGCTCTGTGAGCGTGAGGATCTTGGCAAGCCGCTTCTCCAGATTGTCAACTACAACGTGCGTTACACCCAGTACGTTGTGGCTGGTGAGCTTCTTGCTCTTGATGCTCTTGGCGAGGCGCTCAACCTTGCGTTTGCTACTGGCAACCGCAATGCTGCCGAGCTTGCCGAGAAGGGTGCCCAGGCTGCTCTTGCAAGTCTCGCCAAGCGTGGAGGCCGTAAAGAGCCTCTCAAGCGCGGCAAGGCTACGATCCCGCTCCCCGGAATCGACGTGCCTTTCCACTCGCGCAAGCTCCTCCCCGGCGTCGGTGCTTTCCGTCAGCTGCTCTCGCCTCGTCTTGCTCTTAGCACCATGGAGCGCATCTACCACCGTCTTGTTGGCAACTACATCCCTAACGTCACGGCCGAGGTGCTTACGCTTGACCGCTCTTACGCCGAGAAGGTGCAGAAGGTGACTGGTTCTGCTCCGATGCTCGAGCTTCTTGCGGACTACGACTCTGCCACTCCGGCAGAGAAGTGCCGTACTCTGGTGATTGAACTGCTCGCTCACCAGTTCGCTATGCCTGTGCGTTGGATTGAGACTCAGGATCTCATGTTTGGTGCTCGCGTGCAGCGCGTGATCGAGATGGGACCTGCCGCCACGCTCACCACGATGGCTAAGCACACCCTCAAGTCGGGTGCATTTGGTGATGCCGACGAGTACAACCCTGAGATCATGTGGTGGAAGAACGACCGTGAGCGCGTCTACTACGAGCTCGACGATGAAGGCCCTTCATTCGCTGCCTTTGTTGAGCAGCTCAAGGCTGAGATGGAGAGCGAAGCTGGTGACAGTGAAGAGGGTGAGGTTTCTGAAGCACCTGCTGCTCCGGCTCCCACTCCTGCACCTGCACCTGCGCCCGTGGCTCCCAAGCCTGCGCCCGCCCCTGTAGCTGCCCCGGCCCCTGCTCCTTCTGGTGGTGCCTCAACTCCCGATGCGCCCGTGGACGCAAAACACGTGCTCCGAGTCCTGCTCGCCTCTAAGCTCAAGAAACCCATTGGCGAGATACCTGCCTCGACCTCTGTCCAGACTTTGAGCGCTGGTCGCAGTGCCGTCCAGAACGAAATCATGGGCGAACTCTCGGCGGAGTTTAAGGGTGGCATCCCTGATAACGCTGGCGAGATGCCTCTGAGTGAGCTTGCCGGCAACCTCTCGAGCTACAAGGAGCCCGGTGCAGTGTCCACCAAGCTTGTGACTCGTACCCTTTCTGCTGCTTTGCCCGGCGGCTTTGGCGCCAATGCTGCCAAGGACTACCTCACCCAACACTGGGGACTTGGCACTGGCCGCAACTTCTCAGTGTTGCTCCACTCATGCACAATGGCGCCCGAGAAGCGCCTCAAGTCTGAAGAGGAGGGCAAGCAGTGGCTTGACTCTGTCTGCAAGGCTTACGGAGACGATGTCGGTGTTTCACTGTCCCCTGCAGGCGCGGGTGGCGCAGGAGGTGCTCCCTCAGGAATGATGATGATGCCGCAGATGATGTCCATGGGAGGACCAGCTGCAGTACCGCCCCCCGATGCGCCTGTGTCAGCGCTTCACGCGATGCGCGTGATGCTCGCAACCAAGTTTGAGAAGGGCTTTAACGAGATCTCTGATTCCGCGACTGTTGCTTCACTGAGTAACGGAAAGAGTGCTCTCCAAAACGAGGTCGCAGGTGACCTCGCAGCCGAATTCGGTGCTGAGGGAGATGACAGTGCGCAGAAGCCGCTCACTGAGCTGGCAGCTGCCTTTCAGGCAGGCTACAGCGGACCGGGCAAGGTCCTTACACGCGATATCAACAAGGTTCTTGGACAATGCTTGCCTGGAGGCTTTGGTTTGAGCGCTGCTCGTGCTTATCTTGCAAGTGATCGTCTCTTGCCGGCCGGCCGTGTGGAGTCTGTCATGATCCACTCACTGACGATGGCTCCTAAGGAGCGTATCAAGAGTGCAGAAGATGCCAAGGCATGGCTTGATACCGTTTGTGGAGCCTACGGATCCTTTGCGGGCATTGACATCCCGCGTGCCGGAGCTGGTGGCGGTGGCGGAGCCATGATGGGATTCGCTGGTCCCGGTGTCTCCTCTGCGGAAGTTAATGGACTTAAGGCTAACCTTCAGAGCATGGTCGAGACCCAGCTTGAGGCTCTCCAGAGGTTTATGGAGCAGGACCCTCTTCATGCCGACCGCCTCCTTGATGTGGAGCGCAAGCTTCGCGGAGAAACAGAAGCCAAGCTGGACGCTATTCATGCTGAGCTCACTGTGGACTTCTGCGAGCGTGTGCAGCCTCAGTTTGATGAGAAGCGCGTACGCGTGTATGATTCGTTCTGGAACTGGGTGGTGCAAGATGCAATGCAGATGCACCTCCACGTTCTTAGCCGGCTGAACGAGGCACGCAAGGGCCAGAGCACAGGCTTGCCCGCTGGAGATGCTAACCCTCACTTCGAGGACATGTCCAAATGGCTCCTGGGCACAAGTTCCTCCGAGGTACCGCCCACTGCGTGGTTCCGTAACTTCCTTTGCAACCGTGCCACGCCGCAACTGCTGCAGGCTGTCAAGTTCTTTGCCAACTCAATGCACGAGGCAGGTCACGTAGACTATGCACAGGCCATCGCACTTCTCGCAGAGCAGGTTCAGTGTTGGCTCAACAACGTGCCTGTGCACGTTGCTACCTTTGACCCTGTTTCGCCGAACGTTCGCGTGCTTGACAACGGCACCGTGGACTACTTCGAGACTCCCCGCGAGGGTGTGCCTGACGCCGTGCGCTATGTCGCAGAGATGAGTCGTGGTCTCTTCTATGTGCGCCGTAGCCCAGCTCGCGTAGCGAACCCCTCGCAGGCTGTCAACGTAGCTGGCGACGGACAGCTTGCGCTCCCTCCAGCAGCTGACTCTACTGGACTTCAGCCTGCTGATGGTGAACTCGCCTCTGGCTGGCGTCGTCCTCGCAGTGAGGCTGAGCTTGCTCGTGAACTCAACAACCGTAGTGGCAGCGGTCTTGAGGCCCTTGACCTCGAGGCCGACGAAGCCTCAGAAGAGTCTAAGGAGGCACTCCCTGAAGGCCCGACCTTGGACCGCCTCCGTCTTACTGTGAGTCGCGACGCTGCAAGCTCTGGCGAAGACGCGGGATCGCCTGGCAAGATTTCCACCTCCTCGCTCAAGAACGGCTACGAGAGTATCCATGTGTCTAAGCAGGTTCCTTTCGTGCACCTTAAGTCGCTCTCTGGCGTTGACAAGTCTGTTCGGATCTTGAACGAGCAGCTGACTTCCGAGTACTTCTCCTGCCTCGATGAGATTGCCACCAGCGGTGTGAGTTTTGCAGGCCAGGTTGCACTTGTGACAGGTGCTGGAGCAGGTTCCATCGGTACCGAGCTCGTTAAGTCACTTCTCGAGGGTGGTGCCACCGTGCTCTGCGCGATGCGCACTGCTCGCTCGGAGAATGCGCTCACCAAGGAGTACGCCCGCTTCCAGAATATCTACAAGGAGTTCGGCGCCAAGGACTCAAAACTTTACCTTGTTCCTTGCAACTGTGCCTCGTCCCAGGACATGAAGAGCATTGTGGCTTACACCTACGAGCAGCTTGGTCTTGACGTAGACTTTGTGGTACCTTTCGCCGCCGCAGCCCAGCAGGGCAAGGACATCTCATCCATTGACGCCGCCTCAGAGGCATCGCACCGTATGATGATGACCAACGTTGTGCGTCTCCTCGGTGCTCTTCGTGATGCCAAGGCTTCCCGCGGCATCGTGACCCGTCCTGCAATGGTGCTCATTCCTTGCTCACCCAACCACGGTGAATTCGGCAACGACGGTCTCTACGCGGAGTCTAAGCTTGGCTGTGAGGCCCTGCTTAACAAGTGGTCTTCTGAAGGCTGGGGTGACTACCTCAGTCTCGCGGCTTGTGTTATTGGCTGGACTCGTTCTGCTCTCATGGAGCACAACAATATTGTTGCGCCTGGCATTGAGGCTCTCGGATGCCGCACCTTCGCGCCCGAAGAGACCAACTTCAACCTTGTGGGTCTCCTCCACCCGCGCATGGTCACTCTCGCTGCTGAGGAGCCTCTGTGGGCTGACCTCACCGGCAACTGGGTTGTGATTCCCAACATGAAGGACGCTGCTGACGGTCTCCGCAGCGAGCTCATGACTAAGTCTCGCATTGCTCGTGCTGTGGCAACTAGCAACCAGCTTGAGGAGTCCAAGAAGCCTGAGGGTGGTCGTGAACTTCCCCCGCCTGAATCTGCAGGACCTCTTGCAGGAACAATGCTCGGCATGACACCGTTCCCGACTCTTCCATCCGAGGAGGCACGCAAGTCTCTGAGTGCTCTTGAAGGTATGGTGGACCTCCGTAAGGTTGTCGTCATTACCGGTTACGGTGAAGTTGGACCTTGGGGTAACGCTCGTACCCGCTGGGAGATGGAGAGCTATGGTGAGTTCTCTCTCGAGGGAGCTATTGAGCTCGCATGGATGGTCGGCCTTATCAAGAGACACGATGGTCCACTCCCGTCTGGACCGCCGCGCCAGAGGTACGTCGGCTGGGTGGATGCCACCTCAGGCGAGGCCGTTGCAGACCATGAGGTCAAGCGTAGATACGAGAAGACTCTTCTCCAGAGCTGCGGTATCCGTATTGTAGAGCCCGCCATCTTCGAGGGATACAACCCTGACGCGAAGAGGTTTCTTCACAGTGTCGTCCTTGATCGTGATATGCCGGCCATCGAGCTTGCCTCACTCGAGGAGGGCCTCCAGTACATGAAGGAGCTCGGCGAAGAGTGCTGTGATGTCTTCGCTCGGCCCTCCGATGGCCAATACATGATGCGTGTCAAGAAGGGTGCTGAGGTTTCTATTGCCAAGGCCCTCAAATTCAACCGCAACGTAGCTGGCCAGGTACCTACTGGATGGGATGCTCGCCGCCTTGGATTACCTGCAGATATCGCTAACAGTGTGGACCCGGTGACCCTGTACACTCTGGTAAGTACTGTTGAGGCGCTCATGGCTGCAGGTCTCTCTGACCCGTATGAGCTGTACCAATACGTACACGTGAGTGAGGTGGGTAACACCTCTGGAGGTGGCATGGGCGGTATGCGCTCCCTCAAGCGCATGTTCCACCAACGCAAGCTCGATGAGGATATCCCCAGCGATACCCTCGCAGAGTCCTTCATCAACACCATGCCTGCTTGGGTGAACATGCTCCTGGTCAGCAGTTCAGGTCCCATTAAGACACCTGTTGGAGCTTGCGCTACTGCAGCTGAGTCGCTTGATATCGGTATGGAGACTATCCTCAGCGGCAAGGCACGTGTGGTGATTGCTGGAGGTTATGATGACTTCGGAGAGGAGGGCAGCTATGAGTTCGCACAAATGGGTGCCACCAACAACACTGTCCTCGACGCAGCTCGCGGTCGCACTGTTCGTGAGAGCTCTCGGCCCATGTCTAGCTCTCGTGCCGGCTTTGTTGAGTCTCACGGTGCTGGTATCCAGGTCCTTATGGATGCTGAGCTTGCTCTTGAAATGGGTGCTCCTATCTTCGCTATTCTGGCACTTACTAATACTGCCACTGATAAGCAGGGCCGATCCATTCCGGCACCTGGACGTGGTATCCTTACCTCTGCTCGCGAGTCTACCAAGGCTGGCGTCTCGCCGATGCTCTCGCTTGAACGTCGTCGCCAGGGACTCGAAATGGAGCTTGACGCTCTTAAGACTCTCAACGCTCAAAAGGAGCAGAGTGAGGGAGAAGACGCAGCCTTCCTCGAGCGCCTCGTGCAGAAGCGCCGCGCTGCGGCTCTTGAGACCTGGGGCCAGGGCTTCTTCAAGAACGACCCTAGCATCGCACCCCTCCGTGGAGCTCTTGCAGTCTGGGGCCTCGGTGTAGACGATCTCGGTGTTGCAAGCTTTCACGGAACCAGTACCAAGTTGAATGACACGAACGAATCCGGGGTACTTAACAAGCAGATGGAGCACCTCGGACGTTCTAAGGGTAACGTTCTCTTTGTTGTCGCACAGAAGTATCTTACGGGTCACCCCAAGGGTGCTGCATGCGCATGGATGGTGAACGGACTTGTGCAGTGCATGCTCGATGCTCGTGTACCAGGCAACCGCAACTTGGACAATGTGGATGTCAAGCTTCAAACCAACTCTTACCTTGTGTACCCCAACGAGCCTGTGCAGCTTCCTAAGATCGAGGCGGCTCTGCTCAAGAGCTTTGGTTTTGGCCAAGCCGGAGCCGAGGTTGTCATCGTTCACCCGGACCGCCTCCTGGCCACTCTCAGCCCTGAGGCGTTTGCCAACTACATTGAGGCACGCAACATTCGCGAGCGTCGCACCTTCCGTAACGCGCAGAACGTGATGTCGGGATCGCGCAACATGGTCATTGTCAAGGAGCACCCGCCATACCCGGCAGAGCTCGAGGAGGCTGTCTACCTCGACCCGCTTGCTCGTGCTTCGTACGATGCCAAGGAGAACACCTGGACTTTCCGCTCTGCAGCAGGACTCACCTCTTCTGGAATGCCGAAGATTGCTTCATCCCAGGCCCCATCGAGCCCGAAGCCCGCTGCTGCTCCTGTTTCGGAGTCGGCTTCCCAGAGCGCACAAATGTCTGCCAAGGACCGTCTTCAGATGACTATGGCAGAGCAGGCGGCTGGAATTGCAGCTCGTGCCGGAGGATCTGGTGTCGGAGTCGGAGTTGATGTGGAGAATGTTAGCACTTTTGCGGACTACGCAGGTAGCAAACAAGACTTTATCCAGCGCAACTTCACGGAAGCTGAGATTGCTTACTGCAAGTCTGCTGCGGACCCTGCTGCATCTTTTGCGGGCCGCTGGGCTGCTAAGGAGGCCGTCGTCAAGGCACTGTCAAGCATTGCTCCGGATTCCCGCTCGCTCTGGGCTGGTGGACACGCCAGTCTTGTGGACATTGAGGTTGTGGCTAATCCTTCGGGAGCACCTCAGATCCGCCTCCATGGTCACCCCGAGCAGGTTTCTCAGATGCTGGCTGTGAACGACCTTTCTGTGTCCATCTCGCACACTGCCGAGGTTGCCATTGCCAACGCTATTGCACGCAAGTAAATACAAAATAAAATAAGCCCTGGCTACAGATACAGGCGCAATGAGACCAAGAGCGGTCAATAACTAATGTGACTTTCATTAGACTTTTATATATTTTGAAAAAAAGAAATAAAAAATATGACATACAACATAGAAATATAAAAATATATTCTCTTTACATCTATTCATTATCTTTAACTTGCCTGCCTGGATGTGTGCAACACACTATTTCAATTCCAATTGGTGTTACTTTGATTAATTCCCAGTAGCTCTGACTCATAAAATAATTTATTTTATTCTGTTTAGTTTTTAAAGATCAATGTACCAGTTTCGAGTTTCCGCTAGACAACTCATTGCGAGGTCGAACGACCTAGCTATAACGAATGAAATATTATGCAAGTAGGATATTTTTTAAAATCATTGAGTTGGTTATTTCCAACCATCAGGTTTTACAGAAAAAATTATACAAACAAGCGAGCCAAAAAAAAGTTACCTCTTCTTAAACGGTGTGCACTGCAGCGTACAGGGACATGGGGAAACGTGTACAGCATCATGCACGCTTGTAAGTCGCAAGGGCGGCACGTGGCACGCGACTGAGCGCACATATGTCGCTCTCACTGCCATTTGCTGCAGTACAACTGAGTAGCACGGTTACTGTGCCATAAGGAGTATGGGTGGGCGGGTGTATCCTCTAGGAGGGTCAGGATAACGAATCGCTTGATTTGTTAGATGTTATATAAATCAGGCGTTTCCTCAGAAAAGAAGAATATAAAAAACGAGGGATGTGCTATGGTTAGGTAAATTAGGTAAAGCTGCGAGACGAAAGGAAAGAACACTTATGAGAGAATTTGCCCCCCGCCTTAAAAAAACACACAAAAAAAACAACAATTGGAGCCAATAGTAGCGGTGATAGGGATAGTGCCACGAATGATAGACAAAACAAAAGAACAAGTGTCCTTCAGACTAGCTAACGAGATAGGTTGTGCAAGAGTTACTTATATAAGCTTGCATAGTGACGGATTTATAGCTAGTCAATGCAAAT
Organism: Schizochytrium sp. TIO01; assembly: GCA_004764695.1. Taxonomy (NCBI): domain Eukaryota; class Bigyra; order Thraustochytrida; family Thraustochytriidae; genus Schizochytrium; species Schizochytrium sp. TIO01. The sequence continues at coordinate 5,142,931 of SMSO01000014.1, read as the reverse complement.
GCTGTCATATACAAGAATACCTAAAACGAGTGTTGCAGCAATTGTCGATGGAAGCTGGAGTGTGTAGCCTAGATCCACCTGCCCTTGATGGTTTGTTTAGGAAGAATCGTAAAGCTATTGCACTACCTACGCCTAGTTCCATCGTGAACCATTGATTTGCTCCAGGCTGGCATGCATACTTATGGTCATTTCGAACGACATTGAGGTTTTCATAGCTTCAAGGAATACCTCTATATCTGGTTCATATATCTGGTTCAGTCAAGACAGATAACCAATCGGCCAAAGTAGAAAATTCAGGAGCCTCACCAGTATTATGAGGTATCTCTCTGGCGTTTATTGCACTTTACTGAATGATCGGCTTCTCGAAATGTAGTGAATCTAGTGCCTTGACATTCTCTAATCAAGCAGACTGTTTGACAGAGGACATCGGTTGTTTTACATGGCGCGGCTTCTACCTCAGTAGCCATGTATGATTGCCCCTCAAATGTACCGAAACTCTGCCAGACCTGCTGAAGAAGATGCTGACCACTGCTGAGCGAGCAGTGGTAGTGCAACATTCTGACATCACAGTGCTATCTCATGTCGATCTAGCAAGGACACGAGATCGCAATGAGCGTACCCAGCTCTGCAGCTCTGCAGCTCTGCAGCTCTGCAGCTCTGCAGCTCTGCAGCTCTGCAGCTCTGCAGCTCTGCAGCCCAGATGCTTTAACAATTCGCTGTACTTGGTCGTCGCCATTGATTCACTGCAGTAAATTTATCCATTCTTTTGCAGCATCAATCCTTTTACCTCTCTAGAGAATGCAATCTTTGTTAGAACAGACCTGACAAGTGGGTGTCGAGTGCTGTCTCGGCTCTCAGAGGGGGGCGATTCTGTCTGTAAAGTTTGCTTGTTTCAGGCTAGAGAGTGGAACGTTGCCGATGATGAAATGAGTGATACCCTGAGTAAAACAATCCATCTACGCATCAATCAATTTTTGTGGTATCCTTCTTTGTTTCTGAAATAAGGTTTTAACGCCTTTTCCATTTTCCCCCATTTTTTTAAAAGTTATAACTTAGTAGTAAAATGGTAACAAAAGTTTCAAAAGAAGGAAAGGAAGTTCGACTGCTATTGGTAACCCATATGAGTGCTACTGGTGTCCACGAGAAAGAAAAGACCTCCGCCTAGGTCCCCAGTTTCTTTCAGCTTGGCGCCGATCGTCTTCCCAAGCTGCTTCATAGCCACCTACCTGGATGAGCTGTAGACAGAGGAGCAGCACAAGAGGGCGTGTGCAAGGCAACGTGCATGTTCGCCACCGCCGCAATATCTTTCCACCGTAGTTCTGGTTGTTATGGACAGGCAAACAAAGAAAGAAACAATGAAACAACAAAGAAACAACAAAGAAATAACTAAGCAATAAACGCATGAACGAGAAAAACCTGAGAAACTGGATCTTCTCCCTCCCCTCAGTTGGGGGGCACTTGGAGTAAACTTTCCATTTCCCGCAGGCCAACTCTACTTGGGGCTATCGCTAAGCTCCACTGTATGCCGCACGTTTGCTCCACTTCCCGCACTCAACCGATACCACCGCGGTGCGAGGCGCCATAGCCCACTTGCCCGCTTTCTCGCAAGTGAACTATACGCGGTCTACAGTAGAGCAAACTCCGCCCGCAAGTGCGCCAAACGCGAAAGGCCTCACTCACTCACTCACTCACTCACTGCCTGTGAATGAACTAACTAATTTATTTTCCCTCGCTTCGGCTGGAACTTCTTCGAGGAAGCGTGTCCAAAGGCGCCGTGGACATCATCAAACGCGACGCAACGAAACGCGCGGCATCCTCCTCCTTCTCCTGCTCCTCCTCCTCCTCCTCCGTGGCTCCGGCCGCGAAGGAGCGAGTGCTCGAGCAGAGAAACAGGAGATGAGACGGAGATGAATGAGACAGAAATGAATTCAATGAGATGAGACAGAATTGAAAGGAACTTCTTTTTTTCTTCTTCTGCCCTCTGTTCCTTTCTCTCTCTCTCTCTCTCTCTCTCTCTCACGCAAAAGACGGGTTAGCCTACTAGTGCTTGTTCTACCTCAAAAGCTAGCAACTGTTCTTTCTCCGGCCAGGCCTGCCTCCTGCCTGTTCCGTTCTATGCGCGGCGCTGCCTGTGACCAGTAGGCAGTGCTAGCTAGCTAGCTAGGCCTTGCGTTCCTATCTTCGTTCCTCTTCCCGTTCCGCGCAGAGTGGGTTTGGAGTAGCTAGGTGCTACCTGCGGAGCGCCTGTTCTTTCTTGCCCTGGACAATTTTGAATTTCATTCATTCATTCTCTCGCCTCTGCTTGGCCGCCTGAGAGAAAGAATCGAAAGCCGCGTTCTGTTCTTTGCGGGGCTGGCTAGCGCTGGGTAAGTGGCGCCTAGGCAGAACTGGGCACTCTCTCTCCCTCTGTTCTTTGCTTTCTTTCTTTCTTTCTTTCTTTCTTTCTTTCTTTGTTTTCTTCGTTTGATTTCTTTGTTTCTGCTTTTGCGGAGCACCTCTTCATGACACTATCTGCCTATGTTCCTGCCTGTCTAACTCGAACAGCTTTGAACTTGAATGCAGAGAAAGACGGGAAAAGAAGAAAACTCGAAGAAGGAGAAAGCTTTCACTCAATCGATCAGTCAATCCAACAATCGATCAATCAATCAATCATTCGTTCATTCGTTCATTCCCAAAGGAGCTCTTCGGCCGCCCGAGCGGCTAGGAGCTGGCTAGGCATTCGGGTAGGCCTCGCTTCGATCTCTCCTCTGCGTTTTTAGTTCGTTTGATTTCGTTTAAATTCGTTCTTTCTCTCCGCCTTTCGAGGTCTGCCTGAGTCTCTGTCTCCCCTCATCAGACTCGTATGGGGAACTCCCGAGGAAAATCGCAGAGACGCCGCCGCGTATTTTATCCAGCCCGCATCCACTTCCAGAGGGCGCGGTAGCAGTTGACTAGGCGGCGGTAGGCACGGGTCCAAGGCGCGATCCTCGATCCTCGAGCGCCAAAGCCGCTGCGGCCACGCCCAGGGCGGCCAGAGCGGCCAGAGGCCGGCGGCGGGGGCGCTAGGCAGGCCGCAGGGACCCCGCGACCATGCACGGGCCATGCACCGCTCCAGAAGGCCTGCGGCAGGAGGGAGCGCGAGAGGAGGGAGAGGGCGCGGGGCGGCGAGGAAAAAGCAAGGGAGATAAGCAGGCAGGCCCAGAATTAAATACACGGAGGGGAATAAAATACGTAAAAATTGCACCGGAGAGGTTGATACGGGGATAAGGTGGAGGGAAATCAAGGGAGAGAGAGACTGGAAAGAAAGAGGAAAGAAGAGCGCTTGACGCCAGCTCGCTCCAGACGCTGATTTGAAGGAGCGTGGCGCGGCTGCTGCGCTCGAGCGGAGGCGCTGCGAGGTAGGCGGTCTGCAGCGGAGGCGCTGCAAGGTCGCTGTCGCAGCCAGGCCGCTCCACGCGCGCGAGCGGCCGCGGATCTCGATCATCACCAACTTGAGATCCGGACCCCTTATGCTGCCGGGCGACGGCAGCTTCGGCAACAGGATCAAAGACGAAGATAAAGGACGCGATAAAGAAGAACGGGGGGCAGTTCTGGGAATCGAATTTGAAGAGCGATCATCCAGCGGCCTTGACACCAGTTCTGAAAGTGGCGGAGGTAAAATTGACGCCAGAAGCGTCTCGATAAAGACGGAATTTGGAGAAAGAAACTTGCGCGGGCACGAAGAGGACGTTCAAAGGATAAATATTGACAGTTCTGGCATACTGGGCCCAAATCTTGGATTTGGGGATCTTGAGGGCTCGAGAGTCCGCGAGAGAGAGACTCACGCACGAAGAGGCGCGGAGGTCCACGAGAGCGTCGGCGCAGCAAGAGCTATGGCAGGAGCTCATGGAGGTGCGGAAGCGCACTCGAGGGATAGAAGCCGCCATCACAAGTCGCTGACATGGGACCAGTTCTCCTTTGACACGTTTCTTCCGAGCTTGCAGCATGACCTTCCGCCAGGAGAACAGCAGGATGGCCAGCACCAACAAGGGCACGTAGAGGATCAAATGCAGCACGAACAGCAACAACAACCTAGCCCACATAATCAACACCAACAACAGCAACAAATCGACCATATCCAAGATCATTCTCATAACCATGAGGAACACGAGGGCGCCTTTGCCAAGGGTGGCAGGCCGGACTTTGTGGACGCGGCGTCGGCATCGTCAGCGGCGTCAAATGCCTCGTCTTCAAAAGACGATCTTGGCTTGACGGGCTCTGTGAACTGGCTTGGGGACCACGCCGCCCCACTTGACAGTTACTCAGGATTTGCAGCGTCCCCTTCAAGCATAGGAGCTGGGCATCAGAGCCATCATCACCACCACCGTCGAAGCGCCACTATGGGCTCGCCAGGAAGTTCTCCTGCAGATGATTTTGACATCTCAACGCTCACAGCGTCAATCTCGGAAACTTTGCTTGATGCCCCACCTGGGAACCATGGTAGCGAGGTGACAGGTAGCCCACAAAGACGCCATGAAGACAATTTTCAACGCCAACGTGAAGACCTCCATCAGCAGCAGCAGCAGCAGCAGGAGCAGCAGCAACAGGCGCAACATCGGCAGCAGGAGGAGCAACATGATGATAAAGAAGTGGACATATTTGGACAAGACTCTGTGTTTAGGGCGCCGCCAAAGCACAGGCGTTCACACACGCATACTGCTGCGGTTTCGGACTTCAGTGGCTTTGCTGCGAGACCGGGTGAACTAGGTGGCTCGGGAGCCTTTTCTAGAGAAACTTGGGAATTGCCGAATCGCATGCAGCTGTCAGCAACTCCACCTGTTGAAGGATCATCTTACACCCCTGTGAGGAGCTCTCCAGGTGGGGTTCCTCGCCTTCGTGCTGACCAACTCGACACGTTTCGAGAGATGTTTAGCCGTCCAAAGACTTCAGACTCAAGTCCTAATGCTAGAGACGCGGCATCAAGTAGCTCCTCGGCGGCTGCAGCTGCAGCATCAGCAACACCATCCCGGGTAGCAACAAATAATGACCATTACCACCACCAGCAGCAGCAACAGCAGACTGGGGCTGCGAGTGCAGGCAACGGTGGTGTTTCCAACAGCGGCAACGAACCTGGCAATGCCAACGCCAGCAGTATTAACGACGCCCCATACCATGTCCTCAACAGTGAGGCTACGGCGGAGCTAGCTTTAGACAACAACTCAATTTCGCAACAGCAGCAACAACAGCAACAGCAACAGCAACAACATCAGCAGCAACATCAGCAGCAACAGCGCAGACCCTCCCATCATCTCCAGCTCCAGCAACATCAACATCAACAACCATCGCAAGCTTCGCATCTTCATGAGCAACAAACCCACAGTAATGCCCACTTACATTCTTCAGCGTATGACTCTCCTCACAACATTCAGGCCATCATGGCTCAGCAAATCCCATTTGGAGCCAACAGCGCCCAGCACCTGGGGATGGGATCGCCAACATCAATGCTCCAGCAGCAACAACAGCAATTACTTGCTGGTATGTATGGTGGGGATGCTAGCGGTTTATATGCGAGCCCTTTGTTCAACACCGCCGGTGGCCCACCCCAAATGATGAATATGAACATGAATATGCAGTATACGGGAATCCCCGGCCAGGGATCCCAGGGCATGAGCATGGCATCTAGCCCAGATCTTATGATGCAAGCAGCCGCCGCACACCATCAGCACATGGTACCCCAAGCATGGATGTACTCTACCGCTGGCTACTACACGCCCCCGTCCATGGGATCTCCCGGTTACCTTGGCCAGTCTGGTATCCCCGTGAACTCTGCTGGTATGAGTGGGGCTGTTCCGGGTGGACCCTCACCTCCTTCCTCTCCTGGGCACTCCGCCCATGCTCGCCAACACCACAATATGCATCGCCATGCTATGAACTCGCGAAATGTTCAACACCACGGCGACCGTCGCTCTGATCGCCATCACCAAGGTAATGCTGGCAATGGTGGTGCTGGTAACGGCAGTAACAATGGGGATGGTCGTAGCGGTGATAACCGCAGCGACAGCCGCAATGGCCCTGGGTTCCACCGTAGGAGCCTCGGAGGCAACAATGGTAACAGTGGCCCTGGTAATGGAAATAGCAACAATGGAGGTAATGGTGGCAATAATCGCAATGCGTGTACCGCTTTGCTGGAGTACCGTGCCTCAGGCAGGCGCCCGAGTATCGAGGAATTAACTGGTCACGTGGTAGAATTTGCTCGTGACGCCGCTGGATCGCGCTTTTTGCAATATCTAAATGAGTCTGCGACGGATGACGTGAAAAGACAGCTTGTTTCTGAAGTATGCACAGACGCTGTCACGCTGATGCAAGATACATTCGGTAACTATGTGGTGCAGAATTTTCTTGAGCATTCTCCAGCTGATGCCCGGATGCAAATTGGACAGTGCATGAGAAATCATATGATGGCACTCTCTTCGAATGCGCACGGGACACGTGTTGTGCAGCGCGCTATTACTTTGTTGTCAAAGGATTTACGAAACGAGCTACTTGGGGAGCTGGTTCTCAGCCCCTATTCACTCGGTGAGGCTGCACGGAACTCATTTGCCACCCATTGCATCCAAAAGGTAATGACGATCATTCTCGAGGAGGAAAAACAGCGTCGAGCAGACGGAGCGCCCGAGGAATATTTTGCAAGTGGAGCCCCGACAACTGCTGCTCTTTTGTCTGCAGCTGAGCACGCCGTTGATCTTGACTTTGTTGCGCTTTCTAAACATGCGCACTCCTACCGGTTAGTACTTTCTGTATTGGACGACTGCAATGAGGACCGGAGCAAAGCCATGAGGTCTATTTTTGCGCAATTGGAGGCCACCCAGCCCGAGTTGGCCAAAGATCAGCATGCTAACTTTGTTCTCCAGCATCTTTTAACGTATGGTTCCTCTGCGCAAAAGGAAATGGTGCAAAGGTATGTTGCGGCAAACGTTGTCGAGCTCTCTATGCTAAAATTCTCAAGCCATCTCGTCGAAAAGTGCCTTGCTTGTGCTACACCCCCACAAGTCGATCGCCTTGTCTCGCAGTTGATAGAGCCAAGTGAAAAGAACCTGGCCAAATCTAATGAGCTCTTAGCTGCAAGCATGCCTCAAGATGCCTCTGGAAACCGGGCATCGCGCTCTAGATCTTCCTCTGTTCACCATGTTGGCGATGATAATTTGCTCATGCTTATGCAAGATCCTTATGCTAACTTTGTGGTACAGCGTGCTTTTGATCGAAGTGCCGGTGCTCTTCGCCAGCGTCTGAGCAACGAGATTCATGATCGGTCTGATCTGTTGCAACGATTTACTTATGGACGGCACATTCTCTTGCACATCAACCGTGTTTCTAACGGTGGCAGTAGCAATGCTCCGACAGGAGGTAACAACGGTGGACATGCCTCTGGTGGCGGTGGAATTAGCAGCAACAATGCCGGTAATAACAATAACCACAGTGGTAACAATGGTGTCGCGCCGGAGCAACACCCTCGCCACTTGAGAGGCAGGAATAACAACGGTAGCGCGAGTAACAACCATGGATCTTCTTCGAACCACAATAATAGCGGCATCTCCAGCAGCAGTAATAACAACAACAACAATAACAACAATAACAACAATAGAAGGCGGCCGGGACGTTGACAATTGATGCATATTTAGGCGTTGCATGGATGTACAATGAGTGAATGATTGACTGAATGAATGAATGATTGAAGAGACCCATGCGTTTCTTCCCTTTCAACGTACATGTATGTATTCGCTACTAGCGGAAACGGGGACTACCACCTGGAGCCTAGTACAGGAAAAAGCACGCTATGATTGATATCGGTATTGCTTTTTCAGCAAAAGGTGAATCCCTAGTCTTTCCTCTTCCCTGCTTTCTACCCCTTCCTTCCGTTTGAGTCCAATGCCTTTCTGGCAAGGATTGAATCTTATCAACTATCTGGGAACGCAGAAGGGCTGATTTGCGTACACATGAGCAAAGCAAGCATGCATACAAGCAAGCAAGCAAGCAAACAAACCACCTTTGATGATTTTTGATTGAAAACAAAACAACAAACCATTTTGATATATTCCTGAATGTTTTTTGAATACCTTCCTCCTCTTCCTGCTTTTTGCTTCTGTTTAATTGTCTGCATGATTCACCTATCTGTGGTTATGAAAGTTCTTAACAATTTTTAATTAGCAACGTCACAAGTAATCTCAATACTTGGGAAAGACAAACTTCAATTGCAATTACCTCGCTTTGCATCCCCACTTCCACAACTGTAGCATGCAAGGTGGTGCGCGACTCGGATTGCTCTCTTGTGCGCATCACAATCAGGTATTAAAATTAATTGCGGAGACTTAAAATTTTGTAATATTAGACGATGAAAAGTACAAAAGCTGAGAGGAGGGCTTCCTAGTGCCGGCAGGCAAAAGGCCTAATCGCAGCTATGTATTCTACTATAATAGAGGTTTAGTTGTTTTCCCTATGGAAAAAGACATGACGATCTTACCAACATGAGCTCGTATGAGACATGTGTGTTTTAGTTGAAAGAGAAATCATACCATACATAATGATGATGACACTTCTACACCATTGCTCAGTGAAAAGGGCCAAAACAACGCTAAAACCATGGGCAGTCTCATAAAGGGATGGGTTATCTAAAAGCCAATGCAAAGATAACGTCCCCAATTCAGCATCTGCCTGAAGTACAGGTCAGCGCAACTAATAGACAAAAAAGAGTGCCATGATAAAGCGAAAGGAGGAAAAATATCAACCAAACAGCAGAGTCGGAATGCTGGATGCCCCTCCTTTGTACCCGCGCAAATCTCAGCGTTTAAGACCAGCGAAAGCACACAAGATATCAGAACAGTCTAAACCCTCATTTCTGTCCAAAACCGAGTTTATCACCCTTGTAGAGAACTCAAAAGGTACTGGTGATTCCTCTTACACACGTTGTAAACGTTTGGCAAAAATAGGACGAGGTTCCTCAAAATGGAATCCTGATTCTGGCGGGTTGTGAAAAGCCTGCATGATCGATTTTTGTCTTGGTGTCATATATTTGATCGTTTGAGAAGCGAAAGGCTCAATAGAACGACGACATTTGCTCAACGCTTCGTAGTGAAGGTTACTTGCATTGACTGTAGGATGAAGGCACCTTTTCTGTTCACAAGCCTGTTTAGCGGCATACCCTGGGTCTGGATCTGCACGAGAAGGAATGCTCACTTTACCAAAACATTTGTAGTATCGAATACTAAAGGAAGGACAATTTGTCTCTTCAATTTGAGCTAAGGAGCGTTCCTGCTTTTCGATGGGCACCGTAGGTTCACGAACTTGCAAGCGAATTTTCCACCAGCGTCCAGGGTTTCCTGGCATGCTCGCGCCCTTCGCGAGCAGTTTGGATCCGTCAACATCAATACGCGTAACTTCTACAAATGTGCCGCCACAGATAAATAAGCAAAGGTATAGGAAATTACTTGATGTAGGATCCACCAAATAAGCACCGCATGCAAAATCGAGTTGAACAACTTTTCCCTGCGGATTTACCGAAACAAGTCCATACTGCTGTTGTGAAGGATAGCCGACAGGAGAAGCAACAATGTGCAATGCCGAAGGGTCATTTGCGTCATCATATGGTAGATTGTTGGAAGATTTTGCATTGGCAGATGCCGATGCCAATGCCGATGACGACGACGACGACGATGATGATGATGATGATGATGATGATGATGACGACGACGACGACGACGACACAACAGGTGCAGCTAGTTGATGTTGCTGATTTGTTACAATCTGCTGCTGCTGCTGCTGCTGCTGCTGCTGTTGCATGTAGGGTGCGTGGCCTGGTGGGTAATGTGGGTGATGCTGACTTGCGAAATGAGGCACATTCGGAGGAGGTGCCATGGCTCCGCTATATGGAGATGGCGAGCCATGAGAGGGCGAATGAATTGGATGCATAAAATGAGCTGGAACTTGTTGGGAGTCGAGATGAGTTGGGCTTGGCAAAGGTCCACTGGCTTGCTGTTGTTGCACATATGATGGTGGAACTGGGGGTGCTGAAGAGGATGGTGATGATGATGAACTCGATGACAACGAAGACGATGACGACGAAGAAGTTGCTGGTCCTCCTTGTGTTTTATCTGAAGGGGGATAAACATACATTGTTGATGGCGGTTGCATGAGGTTTTGCTGGTGTTGTTGTTGCTGCTGCTGCTGCTGCTGTTCGTGAGATACAACACGTGGAGGTGGCGGATAAGGGTAAGGATGCGGAACTTGACCTGAGTCTGCCCCGTGATATGGCGGAGGAGCATACGGTCTCCCGTTGTGGTCTCGATAGGGCATATGAGGTGGAAAACCGTATGGTACCGGGTGCTGCATCCATTGATTGCCAGGTAGTATAGGTGATCGAAGATAATATGGATTCATTTCAGGGTTCATGGGATGCCCATGAGGAAGTGGTGGCATGTAATCTTGATAAGCGGCGTCAGGGTGATGGGGTGATATTTGTTGGGGTGCGTGTTGTAATTGTGGTACAATGTACTCGGTTCTACTCGCCACACCTTGTGTTACACCTTGGGCCTGATCTAGACTCGCTGCGGCATTTGGTCTAGCAGCCTCTTGCATAGAAGATTGTGGTTGCCCTGATTGGGATGATTGTGTTCTATTTGCTGTGTCAGTCATCGTTGACGTTGACGATGCTGTTACCTTTTGTGGCGCTTTCTGTTTTATTTTTTGTTGTTGTTGTTGTTGATGATGATGATGATGATGATGTTGCTGCAGCTGTGCGGCTGGTGGCAGTGGTTGCGGACGATTAGGATTGGCAGTTGTAGAGGGCTGTTGATTCCAGGGTCCAGCTGAGGACGATGCCCCCGAAATTACAGAGGTTGATGAATGGTTTGCGGATGATGCTGATGCTGGGGTCTCTGTCCGAGGAATATATGGGTCTGCTGCGGCTGCCGCGGCAACTGCAGCGAAGGAATTTCGCGAGTCGTCGGACACGTCTTGACTATCGCTTTCATTCAGCTCCGACAAACCCTGAGTACCTCGGTCAAGTGATGGTGATGGGCGAACTGCCTGTGCAGCTGATAGCCTCGATGCCTTGTTTGATGCAGGTTGTGAGCGGCCTGGTCCAGTTCTACGGGCGCCACCTCTTGTAGCCGCTGAACGCCGACCAGCTCGTTTATCAGGTTTGGCTTTGCTTGAGCTCATTTAATGGTTTTAGCCTCAATTGATGAACACTATGATAAATCTATATGTCTATCTTTGTATCAAGAAGATGACAGCGAGTGGGCTCTCTGGCAGTGTGCGGAAGGAGGGTGGGACTGCAACTTCCTCCCAGTTCTATTCCCAGGTTAGACAACTTGCCAAGCTTGTCGTCAACTCGCTTTGAAGAGTCGAAGTCCGGGATGCTGACTTAACTCCCCGGTGGCCTTGATCCTAGCGCGTGCCTTGTCCCCAACACTTGAAGATGCTCCCAAGCTGTACACAAGTCCCACGTGAGCGAAAGAAAGCTACTTTCTGCGTTCTCTCCGCAGCACCAGAGTTGTAGACGTCACGTTACTATTGAAATCAGAAAGTTCCTGTTGCCAACCCAAGGAAAGAGTTGACGAAGGAGTACAGTGAAATACAATATGATGTGGTGACAGACTTAATTCCTCTTATCTGAAACTAAGCTGTGTTCGCCCAGTCCAACCTATTCGCCAAAACAAGCAGCACCGGTAGGCGCTCTCTGTCCTTTTTACAACTTCTCAGCTAGGAATTGGGGTGTGGTACACCACAGCAGAATATTACAGCACTTGAATCAAGAGCTCTTGAGATTGCCAGCACAATAAAAGCGCCTCCCCCGCCCCGCCCCGCCCCCCCTAAAAACAAATATCTGGACGGTGGATATCTCCAATGGATGTTACGGCAGAATCAAGTGGACGAGCTCGATCCCAAGGAGCTCCGCGGACTAAGTCTGATCTTTCTGAAGAGCTCAAAGCACGTCTGATTATAGAACTCAAGCCCAAAGAAGACCTGACGTGTATTTCTGTGTGATGGCTCCCAGATCCTAACAGCTGCAAGTTTGAGGTTGTCGTGTCGTGGCGGGCGTAGCTCAAACCAGCTAGGTTTGGCACAGAAGTCGATGTCTGTCTGTCTGCCTGTCTGTCTTTCTCTATAGACCTACAAGAGACGCCGTCGAAAACTACAAATGCTTCTTCTAACAAGCTCCTGGAAACCCGGACGTCAATCCGCAGGCAGGTCAGCCTACCTGGCTTGCGGTCAAATAGATAGGATCAAGCTTTAGGTTCTCCTCCCGCTCTCTCTGGTCCTGGCCCGCTCTGCTTCGCCGCTCCTCCGCCGGGCACGGACCCTACGCCAGGCGGAGCGAGGCAATGAAGGAATGAACGAAGACGCCTGAGATGAAACCAAACTAAACTTGTTAATTCAATTCATTTTAAAGAGTCAATACCTTGAAAAACCAACAAATTAGACGATCAACAAGAACACCAAAAGAACGGCCCCTACCTGTGCAGTAAGAGGGCGTAGCCCCATCTTTCAAACCATTCTAACTTATGTAATCAATTATAAAATTAATAATAATAATAATAATAATAAAACTACGAATCGTTTCTCAAAACAACGCCAAAGACCGTGGCAGAAAGCAAAAACCACAATAAAACAAGCCCTGCGAAAGCGAACAGAAACAAACAAACAAACAAACAAACAAACAAACAAACAAACAAACAAATAAACTCACAGCCAGCCAGCAAGCCTGAGCGAGCGAGCGAGCGAGCCTGCAGATACTATCGGGGTACCTACCTTCGAAGCGAAGCAGAACAATACAATCACTCACTCACTCACTCAACTAATTAAACAAAAGGAAAAGAACAAACAAACAAACAAACACTCAAACAAACCTAAGTTCCTACGAGTCCCCTAAGGCCCCTTATCTGCCAGTTACGCCTAGCCATCTGCTACCCACAATTACTACTCAATGCGAAAGACACAGAGAGAGAGAGAGATCAATAATGTCTATCATCGTCTGAAAGAGAGAAAAGCTTGAGAACAAAGAGAGCCTTCGAAGCGCCGCTCGTCTCACCTTGGCAGCCTCGCCTTCACGCGGAGGAGCAGGCGCGGAAGAGCCGCTGCGGAGCGCCTGCGAAGGGCCCAGGCTTGCAGAGCCTGCAGGGTCTGCGAGCACAGCTCAGGCGTCGATAACACACACACACGTTTCCTCTCTCTCTCTTTTCTCTCTCTCTCTGTGTTAAACAAAGAGGACTCTCATATTTTCCATTTGTTTAATTTTTTTATTTCTATCTAAAGAAAAGAAAGAAAGAAAGTCACTCGAAAGCACAGAGAACGAACAAACTGACGAACTAACTAGCTCACTAAGCGGCGCCTAGGAGTGCCTAGCCTCTTCCTACTTACTTGGAACAGCAGAACGAATTCAATCTACACAGGAAAGTAAGTCGGAAGCAACGAAGGAAAGCGAAAAGAAGTACCCACACAAACACATACACGGAGAGGTATTCTTCAGACTCCTACTCAAAACAGCAGGAGCCTCCTACCCAGTCTCAGCCAGAGGGCGCGAGTGCGTGAGAACTCGCCAGAGGCACCGAGTCTGCGGCTGCGGGGCCACCCCAGGTCCTCCCAGGGTAGCTGGGAGGGGCCTCTCCAGAGGCAGTGTGTATGTGTGGTGGGAGCGGCCGGCCTCGGCGTCCACAGAGCGCGGCTGTGGTGACCGGCCGCCGGAGGGAGGGGACTGGAGGGAGGTTTCCCTCCTCCATTCCAGGCTCGAGCCGGGCCTGGAGAAGCAAGCAAGCAAGCGAGCAAGCGATGACGGCAGCGGCGACAACGCCTCTCTCTCCAAGGGAGAGCGCGCGATCCTCCAGCCCATGAGCCATTCAGCCCGTCAGCCCGCCAGCCCACCAGCCGAGTTCCCATCCCAAGCGAAGAGCAGAATATGAATGATACGAACGCGCCTGTGATACCCTCCTCCACAGAGGAAAGGAAAGAGGGAAAAAAAGAAAAGGAAAAGAAAAAAAGAAGAAAGGGAAAAAAGATCACCGCAGCACTCACTCAGTACGCAGGCAGGAGGGGACCAGCGCCGGCCGTCTCTTCCTACTCGGTACCGTGCTGTGTGACGCTTCTGGAAGCCGACGCGGGGACGGAAGGCCACCATCCCCCGCTTTGGGGTGTTGTTCAGGGAAGAAGTGTGGGAGCTCAGTGGTGGAGGAGGGAGCAGTAGTGCTGGAGCGGCGACCCAGGCTCGCGCCCCGCTTCCTGCTGCTGCCGCTGGCGGCCGTGCTGATAAAGAGAGAGAGAGAAAGGCGCGGGGCCGGGCGAGGGAGAGGATGGATGGATGGATGGATGGGCGGGCGGGCGGAAGAATGGGTGGGTCGCTCGGCCGCAGAGAGAGAAACTCGGCAGAGGCTCGATCCCTCGATCTCTGGGAGGGCGGGCTGGCTGGGAACAGAGGGTCTTTCACGAGGCAGAAAAGTGCTCGCGCACCCGCAGACGGGCGAGCGCCTCCACACAGCCAGAAGCAGGATCAATCCGCAGCTGGCGGACATGAAGAGAATGTGTCCCCTCTGCTCGCGAAGCGGCGCTCCCACGGTGGGGGAACCCCGCTCGCAGACGCCTGCAGCGGTCCTTGAGCGTGGGGGGACTAGGCGGAAGGTTAGGAGGAGCGCTAGGAGCGGAGAATGCGTTAAGAGATGCGACCGCGGCCTTGGTCCGTTAGAGAGAGGGCGCTCTCAGAGTAAGCGGCGGAGCGACCTGAGCGGAAGAGGTCTGTCTGTCTGTCTGTCTGTCTGTCTGACTCTGGTTGGAGAAAGGCCTCGCGCAGGCAGGGTCGATGGGCTCGATGGCGAGCGGGCGGCGAAGGCGCGAGGGAGGCGGAGCTTGGACAGAAGCTGCAGGCGGGAACTTGGAGAAAGCAATTCTTGCGGTGGCTCTTGAGGAGATGGATGGATGGATGGATAGATGCCTGGGAGGCAGGCAGGCATGGATGCATTCTGCAATGGGACGAAACCTGTGCGCTACGACGCCTCACGGACAAGTTCAAGGACCAAGGAAGCGGTCTTGAGCTCAGACGCTGACACGTTTCGAGCTCGATGCCGCGGGAGCTGCTCGCGGATGGGAGGCGATGCGGTGATTGATCAGTGGAAGAGCAGCTTGCGGAAGGAGACGGGCGCCACGTCGGTCAGCGTGGCCTCTGGAGGCATCTTGAGCAGAGCCTTCAGCGAGCTCGATGCACTCCGTGCTGACAGGGAGAAGATGTGCAAGTGAGGCCGAGGAGAAGGCTACGGATCATATGGTTCAACCAACAGCGGTCCCGGAGCCTGCTGGGCGGAAGGTCTCCAACGAGCGATGTTTCCAAACGCTTGCTGTTCTGGTCCTTTGCGTTCACTACCATCAGCATCAAGAGGCTTCGTCGGTTCTGAAATTGCGAATTACTGGAGATCCACGCTTGACGCATCCAAGGACTGTGGTTGTCCAAGATCTCTCTGAGTTCTGAGATCATCGATGTACCTAGCTAGGCACCAAGCGTTTGTTTGCCCTGAGCTGATGGGCTCTACAGATCGCCTCTGAAGTTTTGCTCATTAAACGGTGCACGGCCTTCCGGAATTGGCTGGCCAGGGTATGTTATCGTAACGAGTTTTGGTAACCTCTGGGCGACCTGTCCCGGTGATGGAAGGCCTTCGACTCGCCACGATTCAGTAACGAACTCGACGAAGAATCAGAAGAAGAGCCCCAAGAAGATCGCAGTTCCTAGAGCCTTGAAGATCACGGCAATCACCATGGTTGCGGTAACCGTATTACGAAAACGAAGGCCTTCAACCGCGCAAACTAATGGACCCATAATACTCAAAGTGCCTAGTTTGCTGCTACGACATCACCTTTGTAGGTGTTGCACAAGCCTCATATGATCTCACAAACCCACCAACGTCATCTCAAGAGTTAGGTAGGTGCATGGATACATAGTACTTCTTTCTCCGAGCTTCTTCGAACTTCTTCGAACTTCTTCGCAGCCTTCTTCTTTTACGCCCTCTCGAAACACCCCTCGACGAGTAGCTGTGCTACTAGCACAAGCAGAAAAGATGATCGATAGCTGTAGGTTCTGCTACAATGCTTTGCTGGAGATCGCTTCGAACGCCTTCTTGAGAGGCCTACCTACCTACCTACCTCTACCTACCCTTACCTACCCCTAACTTCGTACTAGTAGGTCTTACAAACTAGTACATCCTACGATTGGTATCATGAAGTAGTTCTATTTCCAACTTCCAATCCTGGAGTGAGGATTCGCAGAGCCTTGCGAACCGCACACAGGGCTGAGTTCACTAGCTACTGGCACCTTCGTCAGTGCTCTGTCTTGGGCAGGAGTTCACTGTTTGAAGGACCATTGCACCTGTAATGTAGTTATATTATAGTTTTACTATAGTTTTTAGCCAAGTGAGGAAACCCAATTCATTAGCATAGGACCTACGTACTAGTAGTACGACTATAGATCTTGATCCAGCAGATGAGGTAACAAGTAGTTCTTTTGGCATGAGTTTCTACTCAAACTCATAAAATGGAGATCGAGGACTAGGTGTGTTTATACCTACAGACACTCTTGGCAGCCTCTAGCTGGCAACAGTGGAACTCATAAAATGGAGATTGAGGACTAGGTGTGTTTATACCTACAGACACTCTTGGCAGCCTCTAGCTGGCAACAGTGGAACTCATAAAATGGAGATTGAGGACTAGGTGTGTTTATACCTACAGACACTCTTGGCAGCCTCTAGCTGGCAACAGTGGAACTCATAAACTGGAGATTGAGGACTAGGTGTGTTTATACCTACAGACACTCTTGGCAGCCTCTAGCTGGCAACAGTGGAACTCATAAAATGGAGATTGAGGACTAGGTGTGTTTATACCTACAGACCCTCTTGGCAGCCTCTAGCTGGCAACAGTGGAACTCATAAAATGGAGATTGAGGACTAGGTGTGTTTATACCTACAGACACTCTTGGCAGCCTCTAGCTGGCAACAGTGGATTTATGAGTAGAAGCATCTGATTTAATATTAACATATAGCCAATTACGTCGAGTTTCAGTTGATGAGAGAATGAGAAGATGCTTTCTCATAAAAAGAAAAAGGAACGGGCGCAGGGCTGCCAAGGCGCTCGAAGAGAACTGAAGGAGTTTATCATACAACCCTGGCTCATGGGCATAAGTAGTTTCATATATCATGAGAAGCTGCTACAGGCGCACAAAATGAATTTGGATTGTTAGATGGTTAGGGTTTCTTTAATATCCAAAGATTCTGAAAACCAAAAGCTACATTCGTGCGTTTCAGAGACACGAGATGCGAATATGGAATAGAGAAGCTATGTGATTGATGGTAGAGACCGTGCTCTGATAGAAATGCCACTTTCACTATTCGAAGTTCTCTGCAACAGTCCCTTATTTGTTATCGAAGGTTTTGGGCATGTTGTTTCTTGCTATGTTGGTGGTAAGTTCCTTCTGCGGACATGGATGACTCGTATTACAATGAAATGTGGTTTATATTTTTCATGAGATGCTGATAGCTAACCCCTGAGCAGCCAGATTTTAACTGTGAAGATGAGGCCAACGAGCTTGGAAAGTATGATGAGATATACTTAGGCGCATAAAGTTATCGATTTTCTACCTTTGGAGATCAACACCCAGGTGGATTGGTTTAGGTTCTACTAAAGGGACCTAGACATGCTTCATCCGTTATTACGTAGAGTTCAAAGGTTTACGTGGCTCGTTTCTTCAACCACTAATTTAAGTCGTCCTTTCGACCCCCCCCCCCTGATTATCTAGTGCACTCTTGAGCTCCCTTGTTCTCACAACTTCATTTATGATAGTCACATTCTTTTTACGAACACGCCCTTATAGTTTAGGACTTGCCTTCGAAAGACTCTGCTAATATCTATCACGCCCTTCGATTGGTAATCTCAGCATGGCATTCTTGGGCATCTTAAAATGCTTATGTCGAATTTTGTTTAGAATGTCTCAAGTTGTTTCTTCTACTACAAGTCCCCAACTGTAAAACTCAAAGTACCTAGTAGGAATAAAACTAGCAATAGTACCACCAACGTGAGGACAATAAATTGTAGTATTACAGAAAGTCAAGAGACTGTTATAATTGTATCACAATCTTTCCACCTTGACTTTGGAAGGAAAATTATAAAAGAATGTTTTTTCTTTTTTTGGTCAGCTACTCTCGACATCTCTGTGTTTGGTTCTATATAGTTAAATACAGCACGATTCTTGTGGCATTCCCACCTTAATTAAAATGAGTACGATTTCAGGTTTAATAATCTGATCAACAGGAAGAAGTCAAGTTGCATGCCCCATCTCACACAGAGAAAACTCTAGTGGAAAAGAGCGAATGCACATGATCTCTCTCTCTCTCTCTCTCTCTCTCTCTATGTGATGCTTGATGTTCTTTGTACTTCCCAGGAATGTAAACAAATTTATATCTGTTTCTGTTGGAGTCGAAATGAGTGGTTTGATCAATAAGCCATGCGTATAGACATTACAAGTCCCGAAAAATCGTATCGAGCAATACAATTTTTTGTGTCAGGGCAAGATCAAAAGTTCGGAATATGCGGGTCACGTCACTCAACAATCCAAATATGACCACAGATACTCTGGCCGATGTTTGTCAATTCGAATAATAATCCTCAAATTTAAGCTGGCACTGTCTTTTACCTTGTAACAATGGAAACCATCGTCTCGAATGTTCAGAATATTAAAGGCCTTTGGAGATATGACAACCTTGTGTGGTTAAGAAGGGTGCACTGGAACTAGCTGTACATGCGAGGTATACCTGTATCAAGAATAGCTCAAGGTCTATGTCAACAAGGCAAATGGCACTCGTTTCTGACTGTTCAAAGGAAGTGTTTGCCTACAGAATCTTCATACAGCAGATATAGCGACAGCAGCGAGGGGTACAGAGACGTATCTTATTCTAAAGTATTCAATCTAGAGAGAATCGAAGCCAAAAGTAATTCCTTTCTTTCTGCATTAGTAATATCTGTCTGAGATGAATGTTCTGATTTGGGTTTCATAAAACTGAAACCCAATGTAAAAAGGTTTACAGGAAGCTCCTTTGACTGTTGAGAGTGCTATAATCTCTTCCATCTAAAACTTCGTCACAAACATATTGTTGTACTTACTGGCAGCCATTCCAGCAAAATCCATTCCTTCACTTCATCTTCTCCAGCCTCTCCGATCCACGTCTTCATTTTACTTGCGCCAAATTCACCGCTCGGCTTTCTCCCAGTTGGTTGATTGTCTTTGCTCTTGCCAAAGCAATCTCCAGCCGTTTTCAGTCTTCCGCCTGTGCTCCAAAATTTTGTATACAGCACTAGACCAAATCGTCAATCTCTTGAAGCACGATTTCTTCTCTTTCAGAACCCTTTTTGTACACATCTGCTTTCTGCTTTCTGCACAGGCACCTACACCTGCTTCTCATACCAGCTATGTATGTATGTATGTATGTATGTATGTATGTATGTATGTATGTATGTATGTATGTATGTATGTATGTATGTATGTATGTATGTTTGTATGTATGTACCCAGCTTAGCTATGTGGCACCTCCTAATTCAATTCATTCACCCATTGCGAAGTGAAGTTATTTTATGCCACCACCAACCACCACTACCAGCACTCCTACCCGCGGCATAGATAGTCCTAGGCGACTTGGTCTCCGACTTCGGAGTGTACAACGGGCGGGTTCGCCGTCAGACTCCGTGTTCCTCAGGATAATGGCCACGAGTCGAGTCTGGACTCAGGTTTGAGAGCACTCCTCAGGCCGCGCCGTCTTTCATGAAGTATTCGAGTTTGTGTTCTCGCCTAGTGGATTGGACTGCGTAGCGCCATGGGCAGGTTTGATTGGATAGGCGGACGCTTGATGAAGCGTAGGCGAGTGCAGGATGGATTTGATTCGGGCATTGTGTATGACTATTATGGATACGTATTACCTATGTTTATATTGATTGCTTCTGTGGAGTTGATGGGATGAATATTATGATGTATGTTATATAATGGGCAGCCATTTTCAGTGATTGAGACTGACGGATAGCAAAGCTCCATTGAAGTCCACTCCACTTGCGACCGAGCGTGTCGTTTGTGTGTTGGCTTGCTCGCTGGGTGCTCGCTGGTTGGCTGCACTGGACTGGCAACTCGTGGGCGCTTCGAGAGGCGCGGCTCTGTCGATCGAGGCATCGTTCGATCGATTGGCTTGCTTGTTTGTCTGGCCCCCAGCAAAGAGCAAGTACAAAACGGCTGTCAAGAGACTGCTTAAACCCCTGAAAGCACGCCAGGTATACTTACTTTTAGAATAGAGCAAAGCTCAAGAGCAACAAACATGGAGAAGACTCTGTTTGAGGCGTAAGTTTAAATTGCAAGACGACGGATTGTTTCAATGGGCTGAGTCCGCTTTGTTCGCGAATAACTAGCCACGAAATCCTTGCGATCATCAATTACAGAGCAACTAACCACTTTATTCTGCGTTTGTTTGCCATGCCTTGCGACATCAAAACTGGGCGCCTGGTGGTGATGGTGGTGTTGCTACGTTTGACATATAAATGTTCGTGAATGTTTCCATCCACAATCTGTGTATCTCTATGATATAGTCCTGTCTCTGTTGAGACATATGTGCTCAGTGACGCTGACAAAGGAGGAGAATCATTTGACGCAAGTCGCTGGCAGGATATTGGATCTGGCACTTTGCGCTTGTATCAGAAGGCCGTCAACAACGAATCTCGCGTAGCAATCGTTGGCAGAGCAGCCTCGAACAAAGACAAGCTGCTCAACTCCCACTTGGTGCACCCTGATACTGCATTTGCCTTTGTGTACGATGACAAGGGTTGCATGCTATGGACGCAAGATACCTCTAGCGACTCGGCTGGAGTGAATATTAAGGACACCTGCTTGAAGCTTAAGTTTGGCGCGGGCAAGGATCGCGCAGAGTTTGTTCGCCAGTACAAGATTTGTCAGAAGGCCATGTTTGAACTCCACCGTGACACCGAAAAAGATTGGCATCGTAACGACATTACCTATGAATTTTCCAAGATGGATCTTGGTCCGCAGAGCCCCGTTGGATCCCCTCGCTCTACCTTTGCATCACAAAGCTTGTCTAGGTCCCCGCAATCAGGCGCTGCTTCTCAAGAACCCTACGTTGCTTCCCCTAACGGAAATGATAATGACGACGATGAAGAAGAAGAAGAGGTGGAGGAAGACGACTACAACGACGAGGAGGACGTCGAAGAAGATGATGACGAGGACGCAAACGAAGACGAGGACGAAGAGGATTTCGATGATGACGAAGAAGAAGACGTCGAGGAAGGCTTTGCTTCAGACGCTGATGATGGCAGTGATTCGGACGGCTCTGAAATCAGCCTCGAGTCCTTCGAGTCTGATGACTATAAGCCGCAACGTGATCTTGGCCCGGCGCTTCTCAAGGATGGTACCGACTGGCGCTGCGAGCCGTGCCGTACTATGAACCCTAATGCAGTAGACGTCTGCATGTGTTGCGATAAGGCACGCCCGGGAAGCAAGGCTGAGGAGAAGGCTAAAGAAGAGGAAGCTGCTAAGGAGAAGGCAAAGAGTAGTTTCTCGTTCAACATTGGAGGTGGCTCGTCTAGTGCTACAAAGCCCGCACTTGACTTTAGTGGAGCCAGCTCCGGCAGCAAGTCTACCTTTGGCTTTGGCGGAAGTTCCACAGCTTCATCAGGTGAGTCCAAGCCTGCCTTCAATTTTGCAGGCAGTAGCAGTACCTCCAACTCCGCAAGCTCTGGTACTGGTGCGTCAACGTTCTCATTTGGCGGCAGTGGAGGAGGACAATCTACCTTCTCCTTTTCGGGAAGCGGATCAAACAATGGAGCTGCTGCAGCAGCTAAGCCCATGTTCTCCTTTGGTTCAAGTAGTGCAGCTGTAGAGAGTAAGCCAGCTGCAACAGAATCGGCCTCAAAGACGAGCGATACCAGCGCAGCTGCAGCTAAGCCCAAGGCTAGTAACCCGTATCCTCCTATGGAGACCATGAAGAAGGTGGAGCAATTTGACCCCAGCAAACCAGCTGCTGCTGCTCCAGCTGCAAAACCCAAGGCTAGCAATCCGTACCCCCCGATGGAGACCATGAAGAAGGTAGAACAGTTTGACCCCAGCAAACCAGCTGCTGCTGCTGCTGCTGCTTCGGCTGCGAAACCCAAGGCTAGCAATCCGTACCCCCCGATGGAGACCATGAAGAAGGTAGAACAGTTTGACCCCAGCAAACCAGCTGCTGCTGCTGCTGCTGCTTCGGCTGCGAAACCCAAGGCTAGCAATCCGTACCCCCCGATGGAGACCATGAAGAAGGTGGAGCAGTTTGATCCTAGCAACCCGAACAAGGCAAGTACACCTGCTGCTCCTGCTAAGTCTACTGGCACTCTCTTCGGAAGTTCTAGCTCATCAAATTCTATGTTCAGTTCTTTTGGGTCTAATTCTACCAGCACTCCTTCCTCATCAAGTGGAGGTCTTTTTGGTGGTAGTGGCACCAAAAGTAGTTTTTCGGGCTTTGGATCATCCTCCACTGGAGGAAGCTCGCTGTTTGGATCCTCTTCTACTGGTGGGTCCTTGTTTGGCGGCAACAATGCCAGCAGTGGAAGCACTCCTGCAGCAAGCAAGAACCTCTTTGGAACTCCACGCAATGCTGCTGATGAAGAGCAAGAGAACACAGACGATGAAAATGACTCTGAAGAGGACAACACTGGTTCTGAGCCCTCTGTTTCAACTCCTGCCAAGTCAAGCTTGAACTTTGGCGGTAGTACCCCATCAGGGGGGTTTTCATCCAGCTCATTTGGCTCTTCCACGAAAGCCCCGGCCTCTGGTGAGGCATCAAAATCACTCTTTGGTGGTGCTTCTAGTACATTTGGCGCGACCTCTTCTCTTGGCGGTGGAAGTGGCTTTGGCTCGACCTCTACTCTTGGTGGCGGAAGTTCATTTGGCTCAACCTCTGCTTTAGGAGGTGGAGGAATGTTTGGATCACCCGCTTCAAGCACTTCTACCCCGGCTGCGTCGAGCAGTACGCCGTCATCCGGTGGATTTGCCTCGTTTGCGAAAAACAACAGTAGCTCTGGTTTCGGTGGCGTTTCCAACACTGGCGGTTGGGGCAGCAAGTAAGACGCCCGTCGGGTTAAATAAACGCGCTCGACTCAAAGATCCTCCGTGTAGTCCTGCCCCCCCCCCCCCAGGCCCTGGCTCAAGCTGGCGAGGCATATTCACCCTCAAAATTTGTACGCTGAATGATTACGCCTTGATTCTCAGCTTGCAGCTTTTTATAGTATCTACATACCTCTCAAACTAAACAACTTATTCATCCCTTCAGAATATTATTATGTTTATCCATTTTGTCTTTGTCTATGTTACGATTTACCAGATATATATAAATATATTTAATAATCTGCGAAACGATCTTGTTGGGGTCCAAGTCCTGATTACATTTACTATCAATTTGAAAAGCGTAGTTGTATTCTATGCATCTCAGTTCTCCTACTTAGTTTCGATGCACCCTTCTTGCAAGCAAGGAAATCATGGTTGTTTGTTTGTCTTTGAAGCAAATGAAAGATTGGGTACGGGTGTTTGGCATTGCATTTTATCTAGATTTGATGAAGGAGCACGTAAGTGTATCTTCTCTATATATAATATTATTTTATTTTATTTTCTGGTCTACTTCGTGAATTGGTGGCATTCAGACATTAGTTTTAGTTTCCAACGTAGTCTTGATGTTCTTTTAATAAATTGATGCATTGTGCTGTCCAATTTTTTGCTAGAATGTGCGGTGTATTTTTCCAGATAGGAGGCCTGTTCAGGAACTTCAATCCTACCTAAAGACAGATAAATTACATCTTTTTATGATTAACAACAAATAATTTTCTTCAGCAATATTTGCGTCAAGCTGCTATACAATGTTTTTTTTTTTGGTTTTTGGTTTTGTTTTTTTAAATAAGAGCTCACCGCGTTTGATCTTCTTTGTCAACAGTCCTTGCACATCGTCTGTTTCCTTTGTGGTGATTGATCTGTACCTAGAGATACGTATAAAGATGGAATTCAGCATTGCTTCCTCAGAGAAATTGGCGGGCAATTTCTACAAGATGAACAACATTTAGTTTATGCAGAATTTTGCAGAATCTTGTAACAATTCCCCCCTCCTATGTACAAAGGAAAATACGTTTGTATTCACTCTTGTACAATACACGCGAAGTTTACCTGAACCCCCCCCCCGGCCCCCACTGCAGATATATCAGAGAGTGAGCAACACAAGTTTCTCTTGTCCAAGCTCTTTCATGCACAGGAGGTGCTACCACTCTCACTGAGCAAGCAAACTTTCCACAGAGGTTCTTCTCCTGTACTTCCTTCACAAGAAAAACTCTGCTCTGGACTTGGCTATATTCTTTTCTTATATTTTTGTGCAGGCAACCTGCATCACCTGTCATCCGCACAACATGCAATTTACATCCCATGTTTCACATTCAATTTGCACCCCATGCATCACATGCATCACATGCATCACATGCATCACATGCATCACATGCATCACATGCATCACATGCATCACATGCATCGCATGCATCACATGCATCACATGCATCACATGCATCACAGACAACACATGCATCACAGACAACACATGCATCACAAACAACACATGCAATTTTTTCTCGTTTCTTTCTTCAACCAGGCAAACCCAGCCCAATTCATGTATGTACAAGTCCGAGTCGTGCATATACGCCTGCAAATATACCCTCCTCCGGGAAGGTGTCGCTTAAACGCCCAAGCTCAACGGCGCGTGTAGTAGGTGAACCACCGAAAGAATATTCAGAATAACTGCCTCGGACCCTTCGTGCCTCCCCCCCCTCGTCGCCCGCTTTGTGCCATGGCTTGTATTTTGCCGATGCTCCAAGCCTTCGCAGCGCCACCGCAGCGCGCCTCCTTTCCCAGGTCGCTGTGCACCACCGTAGGCGCTGTTGTTCTGGCTGTTGAGTCCGGGGTCTTCTCCATCGCCAAACAGGGCCTGCGCGAGACTGTCCCCAGCTAGACTGTCCCCACAGCTTTCTTCTTGCGAAGCTGCACTACACGGCTGCTGTGGGGCTAAGTAGGACTCACTAGCGCTCATCTACCGCGCCGAGTACAGTGTGCCTCTCCAGCGGATGAGGGCGGCGAAGAAGGCCCTTCTTCGCTTGCTTGCTTGCTCGCTCGCGATGGGCTCCGTTCTCCGCGGAGGAGCGGGATTGGCGCCCGGCCGCGAGCGGGCGAGCATTCGCGGCAACTCTGCCGGTCGTCTCCTCTTCTTCTGCTTCGGCCGTGCCTGGTCAGCTGGTCGGTGCGACGCGTGCGTAGATCTCCTCTGTGCAGCATTGCATTGCATTGCTCTCGCTCGGGCGAGGTTTCCTCTAGCGGCGAGTAGGCCTCACTAGGGCGTCTGCGCCCCGCTCCCAAGCCGCTGCGGCGCTTCTCGAGCTGCTGCGCTGCGCTCTGGAGCGGCGTGGCGAGCTGCGTCTGCGTCTGCGAGAGGACTTCAAAGCCCAAGAAGCTACGTCAGAATACGATTTCTGCCTCGCGGCTCTGCCTTGCAGCCCGCGCTGCCTTGGGGCTCTGGCGGCGACCTTCGGTGTAATTCCACCATTTGAGGTGCGGCGGACTACACAAATGTGGTGTCGGCGGCCGCTTTCGTTTCTCTATCTCGCCACAAAACAGCGCCCGAGTCGGGGACTTCTTCGTGCTCGACCCCGAGGCCGCCCTGGGGGGCTAGCTCTGAATGAGGGGCTCTGCTCTGCTCCGCTCCGCTCTGCTCTCAAGGCTCACAAGGCTCTCAAGCAAGGCGCCTGCCTTCTTTCTGCTTTATTTAGAACGACGCAAGTTCGCGAGACCAGACCCGCCTTATCTCGCGCAACGGTCAGCCACGACCAGAGAGAGACCTCTTTCTTTCTTTCAGACTTTCTTTCTTTCTTTCTTTCTTTCAGACCTTCTTTCTTTCTTTCTTTCTTTCTTTCTTTCTTTCTTTCAGAGTTTCTTCCTTATTTTCTTTCTTTCTTTAGATAGAATGGGTGGATAGATAGATGAATAGACAGACAGACAGACAGACAGATGGACACACAGAAAGGCAGGTAGGTAGCTGATGCTATCTTGCTGCCTCAAGTGCTATCTTGCTGCCTCAAGTGCTATCTTGTTGCCTCAAGGCTCTCGACGAAAGAAGCGAATTGATGCCGAGAGGCTGGGTATGTTTTGTTTCTTTACTCATCATCAGAAAGATGAATTTATTGCATTGTCTTAACCCTTGCAAACAGGAAAGAGAAAGAGAAACAAAGAACGAAACAAAGAGTCAAAGAGGCAAAGAGGCCAAAAGCCCTCGCGGCGCCGTACTTTCTCTGGTACTCCGCAGTCTCTTCTGTGCCGTCGCCAAGCTCGCTCTGTGCCAGGCCGAGCTCACATCAGCTCCACACTGGGCCGCCGCACCTCTTCGGCCTCGCCAACTTGCCATACAGCACGACCTGACTCTGCGACAACATCTGACCACACCGCCTTTTTGGCACCCCACCGCTAAGGAAGGAATCCACGCAAACCAGGACCACGTAAGCAAGCAAGCAACAAGCAAGCAAGCAAGCAAGCACGCAAGCAAGCAAGCGAGCGAGCCAAGGCCGACCTCCTCGCCGCTGTACTCCCTCCACGCGCCGGCTGCTGCAGCAGTTAGACGTGGGCCTCGGCTTCCGCGCGAGCGCGCTCTGCTTCGGCCTTGCGCCTTTACATTCATTTATTTCCTGACAGCATTTTCATCCGTTGTACAAACTCAGCGCCTCGTTATAGTAAAAGCTCTGTAGTACTCCTTACAGGAACCCTACTGTGGCGAGGCGCCATCGAGAATCAGCCTCAATCAGACAATCAGTCAGTCAGTCAACAGTCAATCAATCGACGCAGCCGATGGCTGCCTGGAGGGCACCTTATCCGGCTGCGCGTAGACCGTGGTCGCTGGCGCGAGGGCGAGTGGAGCGATGGATTGATGGATCGATGCATCGATAGATCGATGGATTCATCGCCTGCCACCACTATCTGTGGAATAGCTTCGGTGGTACTATAATAGAGTCTTTCGAGGCCCATAGTGGAGCGTGGATGGCATTAGTGGGAGCCTCCAAGGGCCTAAATCCCACAGTTTCCCACAGAGCGTGGACGATCTTCACACTCGGATAAACCTGACTGCTGGGAGCGACAAGTCTGCCCTTCAACCCAAGTAAATGTGTGTGTGTGGGTGTGGGTGTGGGTGTGATTTGCACGTTCTCCGTTTCTGCGGCGCTCTCCCTCCTTCCTCCCGACCTTTCTTTGCTCTCTGGGGCAGACTTGAGCCACTCCGACGTCGCTCGAAGCTTCGATCGATAGGCCGTGCTTTCCTCTCATTCTTGCGTTTTGTTCCTGTGTTCGTTCCTCCTATTGTGTTTGTTCGTTTGCTTGCTTTCTTGCTTGCTTGCTTGTTTGTTAGTTCGCCGTTAATTAACGTTATTTATTGATTTGTTCGTGTTATTTATCAAGTTCACCTGATCTCTGTGCCTGCGTTTCCCTCTCTCTTTCCCTCCCTCTGTGTCTACTGCGCTCCTCTGCAGTATTCCACTACCTGCGTCTCTGCTTCAAAGCCGTCCGCTCGAAAGTCTGGGCTGCCTCTTTCCACTCGCTGGCACAGATCTGACCCGCGCGAAGTCCGGCTGCCTCGACTCTGCTCTGCTCTCCTTTGGCGGCGCCTGCACGGAGGGCGAGAAGTAGCGAAAGGAAACCTCGGAGGGAGAGAGATTGAGTTGTCTTGTAAATCTTGTCTGGAGCAACCACGAAATCACGAAAAGCATTGAATTCCTTCCTTCCTTCCTGCTTCTGCGATGTATTTCATGCGCGGAGAAGAAGCAGAAGAAGAAGCGTAAAGGAGAGCGAAGTTCCTGAGTGCACGGAGGCTTCGACCTCTCGATGTGTAGATGCAATCGGACTAAATCTTGCTGTTGTGCTTGGATCGTCGTTTCCTGATGTCAATTTCGAAACGCGCAAGAAGCCAAGGATTTCACTGCTTTTCATTTTCTGAAGATAGCGTTTATTGTTCCCTTTAAAATAATAATAAAGCTACACAAACAAAATAATTTTAATATTTTCGTTTGAATACTATTATTTGTTTTAATCAAAATTAAAATTAAAATTAAAATCGAAATCAAAATTAAAATCAAAATCAAAATCAAAATTAAAATTAAAATCAAAATTAAAATCAAAATTAAAATTAAAATTAAAATTAAAATTAAAATTAAAATTAAAATTAAAATTAAAATTAAAAATCCGCCTGATTGAGCGCCAAAAAAGGTACTTCCTCTCTTTTTTCTCCCTCTCAATGCCGAGTTGGAAGAAGAAGAAGAAGAAGTTCTCAAAGCCAAAACGATTCTTCTCTCCGCTCACCACATCCGTAGGCAGGAACTACCAACTGGTACAGCCAGGCAGGCTTCTAATTATGCGAAAGCAGAGCTCGCTCCCTCCTCTATACCGCGGCCAAAAGCAGCTGCCTCGGGCTTTTGCATCTCCAGTTGCAGCGACGAAGCTGGAGTTAGCTGGCTGGGCGCAGGCAGGCAGGCACGGTCGCGGGACAGAGACGCCGCGCCGACCCCGGCGCCCAAGCGCGAGCTTCCTCGAGGGAGGAGAGGAGAGGAGAGCCGAGCGTAAATAAAGCAAGAAGAGCACAGAGCTTTCGCGATGCATCGGTATGAAATGGGGCCTCAAGTCGAGCTGGAGGCACCACCACCGTCATTCATTTCATCGCGGCTGTGGGCACAGCGTGAAGGGAGAAAGACGGGCGCCCACTGCAGAGAGGACGCAGAAGAAGAGCCACCTCTGCAGCTAAACCAGCGGCTGTGGTCGGCTGTGGGGGCTTCTTGCTTGCTGTCTTGCTGTCTTGCTGTCTTGCTGTCTTGCTGTTGATCGCTTCATCGCTTGAAGGCACAGGCAGTATGTGCAGGGAGGCACGAGGAATGCAAACTCTGCTCTCGCAACGCAGCCTTTGCTTGCCTGAGCTCGCTCGTTCCTGACACAGAGGGAGGGAGAGGCACAAATATATGCACACCTCTACCGCGATCGCTTGCTTGGTTGTTGGTTGCTTGGTTGCTTGGTTGCTTGGTTGCTTGGTTGCTTGGTTGCTTGGTTGCTTGGTTGCATGCTACGGCGGGCTGCCAGGACCCTGCAAGTTTGGCTCTGGTCCTCCTCGCTTGCTGCTTCTGATGGCCCTTCCTCCACTTGTACTCGCTGGGAACTAAGCGCCTCGAGGTCTCAAGGCTCCTTGCAAGAGCGGAGTGTTTCACGAAAGATAGATAGCGAAGGCTGCGATAGGCGGCTGACGGTATCCCTCCCTCCGAAGAGGGCACACAGAGGAGGGGTTTGCCATCTCGACCCACTCTCGCTCTTCTCAGCCTTGGGAGCCCACCAAGACTTAGTTGGTCGCCTTTTGTCGGCACTGCTGCTGCTGCTGCTGCTGCTGCTGCTGACCCCTCATGCAAAGGATCGAGGCTTTACAATCAGTCCAATCAGCCATGCGAGCGAGCAACCAAGCAAGGAAGACTTTCAGAATTGCTTGCTTGAGAGATCTCTCGGCAGGCATGCGTAGACAAACAGCTGGCTGTCTCTCTCTGACTGCCTGCTTGTGGACCACCAGCAACAGTGCCCGAGTAGGTATTCTACTGGATAGTTGTCAAACCTCAGCTGCGATACTGCGTTCTTACACTGATTGAGCTGTTGCCGTCGAGCAAAAGATTCCTTTTCTTTAAAGAATACAAAAATATAGATAGACACATTAGATACATTAGATACATTATGTACATTAGATACATAGAAAAATAGATAAATAGATATATAGATACATTAGATACATTATGTACATTAGATACATAGAAAAATAGATAAATAGATAAATAGATACATTAGATACATTAGATACATTAGATACATTAGATACATAGATAAATAGATATATAGATAGAATAGATACATACATAAGATATATCTATTCAACTGGTAGGCGCCTACCTCTCATGCTCTCTTGGTGAAAGGAGCAGCAGCATAGGCGCTAGATAAGCAATAGGTACTACTATTTGTGCTACTACATATCTACCTACTACCCATTCTTGATGACACGATCTCTTTTCATGAATGAACAACGAATGAATGAATGAATAAGTGAAATGCAGATAGGTAAGGGTAGCGCGGAAAACCTGATCTACTTTGGGAGTTTTGTGATTTCTTTCTTGAAATAACTACATAACTAACTAAATAAATAAAATAAAATAAATAGAGCTTGCCGAAAATATCCAATTGGTTGAATGAATTATACGATGTTGCTGGGCATTGCTGCACCACCATCCGAAGACTTATTTTTAAAAGGAGCCGCATTTTTCATCTTCTTCTTTTCTTTTCTTTTCTTTTCTTTTCTTTTCTTTTCGGAAAGGGGGCTCTTTCTGGCTGCGAACTTTGACTCTATTGACACGAATCCGCTGACTAAAGTTAGCTTTCTTTCTAAATAATTATTTTTAAAAGGCAAAAAAAAGAGCATAACTTTCTCTCTGCGAAAGTAAAAATTGAAACATGTTACTTTGTGAACACCACTAACTAGTACGATATTATCTTTTTCTGGTGTATTTTTCTTAGAAGAAACCAAAAAATCCCCTATACAACACAGGATGCAGACGACATTATTTTTTCATTTTCATTTTATTTTCAAATGGCCACAAACTATTATCACAAAGGCCGTTGCAAAACCTCAGGTGAAACTCTTCTTACTCTTACTTTGATGTAAACACACATCTTTATAAAAACAAAATCGTGTCTACAAGAGAAGCAAAATCGCTGCCGCAGCCTCTGTGCCTTGTTCTCTTCCTCCGCGTAACAGCTTGCACGCACACTTGTATATCTTCACCAGTGAGGCACTTCGAAGAAATAAAGTATCAGTTTATATATGGGTGCTTACATCCTGGAAAAAAAAATTAGACGCACAAAATAAGAATTACTAACACTGGAATTTAATTTGCTTGCTTTTACGTAAAATAGATAAAAACCATCCATTATAACCCGAGCACCGAATTTGCAGGAGAGAAGAAAAATATGTAGTGTGGTTCTTGTTTGGTTGCCATTGCTGTTGTTGCTGAGTAATCAACGCGACACGGAAACGAGAAGAACACCTTCTGCATTGGTGTCTATTTCACAGACATTTTTCCTTTGGGAAGGTTGATGGATCGTTGAGTTTTCAAACGACGGAAAAGACCCGCACCAAAATAAAACCAGAAGGAGCTACTCTCTCTAAAGAGCGAAAATAAAACACCAAAAGGCCAAGCTCACAGCCAAAATAGAAAGCAACGGTGCAACAGGACAACCGACTAACTCTCTCACTTGAAACAACAGCTTTTGTAATCCCTTTTTTTCAAAAGAAGAAGGTTGCTGGCTGCCTCTTTCCTGAGCTTGAAAAGTCGAAAACCAGAGCGAGAAGCATCAAGTTGAGTGTGGACATTGTTTCAAAGGAAACATCGTTGCCATTTCCAAGAAGTTTCTGTCATCTTTCTTAGATAAGTAGATACTACACAATTTACCATGATTTCTTCTATGCGTCACTCCACGGCGTTTCTCACATTTGGGGTATAATTCTTATCCTTATTCTTATCCTTACTCTTATTCTTATTCATATTCTGTATGTATTCCATGCACCACTCATAAAGAAACGTTTTGCAAGAAGTTGTTTAGATTTGTGTGATTATTATAATAATTTCAATCTACTTTTCTTCGTTTCCACTTTTTATTTATCCTTTAAAGTCTTACCTGTAAAATCCGTGAATATATCTAATTAACTAAACAGATATGTTTAATCACACGGCTACTTAGAGAGGAGAACGAGGGCCTGCGTTCTTGTGGCATGGACCTACGGGAAACACTCTGCCAGTCTGTAAAAATCCCCTTCCTCAGAGAATATAAAGTAAGTAAATTTTGTAGAAACTAAACTTATTTTATTTTATCGCTTTAGAAAATAAAATTTAAAAATTCAACCAATCATAAAAATCAGAACTTATAAAACCACATCAAAGCGAAATCAAAAGAGAATATGAAGAGTAGGAAATTCGTTCCCTACACTATTTTATTATCCGTGTCCTGGTGTCCCAAGACGAGAGAGCAAAGCTTGAATCAAATGCCACGCATACACCCCCTGGAATGTGACCTCCGAGTTTCTCTCAGTGAGGCTGCCTCCTCCAGACCTCCACTGACGGCGGTCTGTCCGCAGAGAAGTCAGCTTATTCTATGCCTCAACTTCTTATCCCTCACTCTTCACAAAACTAAAATCTCGCTCGCCGACATACTAGCCACTACTAGATAGCCAGTTGTACCTTTTCGCCTAACCGAGGCTATTTTATACCTAGTTAGCGAGTTAGTT
The DNA here is from genome assembly GCA_004764695.1 of Schizochytrium sp. TIO01. Lineage (NCBI taxonomy): Eukaryota > Bigyra > Thraustochytrida > Thraustochytriidae > Schizochytrium > Schizochytrium sp. TIO01. The sequence goes on along the minus strand of SMSO01000014.1, from coordinate 5,110,508 downwards.
TGTTAGTTACATAGTTGGATATTTAGTGTTTGAGTGAGTATGTAAGTTACATACTTACTGCGGCACTTACTTAGTTGGTTTGTTTGTTTGTTTGCTTGCTTTAAAATACTCAAGAAAAAGCTTAGTTTTTTCAAGTTGTTTTCGTTCTTTTGCTTTTTTCTTGAACTTGAATCTTTCAAAGTAAAGAGATCGGTGAGAGTGTGCTATGTTGGGACAGCGACCAGAGTTTTAACGAGATAGAGCAAACTACAAATGACAACAATAGACTAAACACTGCCGAACCTAGTTCGAGTGGTATTCTCACCATTTCGTCCTTTTTGCCATTCGCAATCCTTCTGCTACGCTCGACACTCGCAGGCACAGCAAGCAAGACCGCTGACCAACCAACCACTGCGGCGACCGACTCGAAGCCAGCCTCGCAGTCTTTCACTTCCCCCGAGCGAGCGGAGCCCTTGACTTGCCAACCAACTAGTAAAAACACAAAGCAAAATTAAAAAGTCAAACAGCCAATGAGCCAATCAATGCTCCTCTGCTCTAAAAGTCCTGCCTGCGAATCGAACTTTAGTGAAACTCTCAATAAACGCCAGCCCCTCCATTACATCGCCGCCTAGTCCCACCTAGAACCGCCTACCCTCCAAGACACGAAGAAAATTCGCCTCACACTCACTCACTCACTCACTCACTCAGTTAGTTAACTTAGTCTCTCTCTCTCTCTCCTCACACCGCCACATTTGGCAACTCTTTCCACGGGGTCCCTAGGCACCCCTAGTCCCTACTTAGGCGCCGCCTCAAACGAGAGCAAACTTAAGCGAGTAATAATAATAATAAGAAGAAGAAGAAGAAGAAGAAGAAGAACCGCCAAAGAGACAGAGAGCTACAGCGCCAGAGCAGGCGAGAATCCACGCGAGGAGGCGAGACAGAGCAGAGCAGAGCAGAGCAGAGCAGAGCAGAGGAGGGACTGGTTGGTCGATCGATGGATGGTTGCCATAAGCGAAGAAAGACGTCGAAGGCAGCGGCGGCAGCGGCGGCGTCGTGATGCGTGAATCGCGGAGGATCTTGTTCGCTCGCTGGTTCTTCTGGCTGTCGCGGTCCCTGGCGCAGCGAGCTAGGCGGTCGTTCTGCGTGAAGGCCTGGGCGCAGCTAGCGCCGCGTACGGTGGGCTAGCAGCCGAGGAGCCGCGCCGCTTCGAGGAGCCGCCTTTGTAGCAGCGGCCAAGTTCGCCACAGAAAGAAAGAAGCCAATACAAAATACAAAGAATGAATGCCTGTTCCCGAGGAGAGTTCGAGACCGCAGGAGGAGCGATTGCCATAAGCGGATGAGGGGAGTAGTGAGTAGTGAGGGAGAATGCGGGGATTGAGAGAGAGGTGGGTGGATAGATAAGACAGACACGTACAAATGCTGCTGTAAACCCAGAGCTCAAAAAGCAATCGCGCTTACTTACTTACTTACACACTCACTCATCACTCACTCACGAACGAACGAACGAACTCACTCACGACGAAAGAATTCGCTGCGAAAGGAAGGATGCGGTACAGGACGAGGCGTTCTGTCTGTTGTGCAGAATAAGACTCTGTAAAAGAGTGCAATGAATGCAATACAGTACTATGCAATGCAAATGCAATGCTGCGATACAAGGCAATGCAATGCACTACAGCGCAGTACGATGCAGTAGACTACAAAACAACGCCAAAGAAGGATGCAACACAGAGGTAGTTGTAGGCGGGCATAGGCGCATGCGTAGGTACGTACATATTATGTATATAGATATAGATAGATCAGGCCGAGCGAAGGAAAGCAGGGATATGAGGGAAGAGCGGCGATGATGGTTGAAAGCTATGGAACGAAACCTGAGGGCAACGCGGCCTTTTGTGGCTTCTTCTCCCGCGTGAAATTGGGAGGCCGCTTGTTGCAGGATTGGCCGCTGGGCTGGTGCTGTGAATGGGCGTTGTTGGAGCTGTGCCGTTGGCCATAGAAGGTTTTATCTGGCTTGGCGAGATAATAATCAGAGAAAGAACCCCTCAAACCTCAAGAAAGAGAGAGAAAGTGGGTTTCTTTGTTTGGTTTTTCACTTCTTCTTCTTCTTCTTCTTCTTCTTCTTTCTTTTCCCGCTCTTCGTCTGTCCGATTTCGCTCGACAAAGAGCTCTCATTCATTTTTATTTAAAGAATTCAATCTTTTCTGTGAAAGAAAGTCAATTCGATACGCACGATCAGAAGAGCCTTTTCTCAAAGTGCTTCCTTCTCCTCTGTCACGTTGGCTATTTTCTATTTATCTCGCCAGGATATATGTTCCTTCGTCTTCATTAGTTTCAAGAAAAGAAAAGAAAAGAAAAGAAAAGAAAAGAAAAGAAAAGAAAAGAAAAGAAAAGAAAAGGAAAAGCACCTTTTCATTCATCCTAGTTCGAGCTAGCTCATCAGAGGGACGAAACAGTAACAACCTGCATTTTTGAGTTGTTTCATTTTTTTATTTTGAAATAAATATATAAATAAATAAATAAATAAAAGAAGCCTTTATTGAAAGGACAGAATGTAAGAAGCGCAAACTCAGTTTTGTACCTGTTTGAATAACAAAAATTAACAAAATATTTAGTTTTAAACACCAGCAGCACTATCCAGAATATATCATCTATCAATTGGGCTTTTAATTCTGTTAAATTCAACCTAAAATACGCTCTACTACAAAATCGTACCGAGGCACATTTAAAACAGAAAAAATCTCCATCTTGACCGAAAACTCAAAGAGCGTTTTCTTCTGAAAAGTTTTGATTTCAACACTTTGAGGTTTACCTTTTCAACGTTAGTCTTCCTCTTCTTGACCGAAACTTTATCAAAAAGAGCTATCTATATACAGCTCAAAATGCAAAAACAAAAGCACACACGAAAACAAAAAAGTTCTGCTTTTTCTTTCTTCCTATTTCCTTTCCTTTCATCAATAAACAAAACGAAATAGAAAATGATTGTCTCCAGGTCACACTCAGTCATTCCTTGGCTAATTTGCCGACAGCAGTGCTGCTGCGAACCCTACTTTGACCATGTTTCTGTGTACCCACTGAAGGGGAAGAAGGCGCCCAGCACTCAGCCAGTTCCCAGCAACAGCAACCGCACAGCCACCGTCGAACGCTACCTACTTGGTGCTTAGATGAAAGCTTCGAACGCACAGCGGAGCGTGACGAGGCGCCCTGTGTGCTTGAATTAAAAGTAGGTACGTACTGCTGCCTTCCTTATCTCTGCTATTTCACGATCTCGCTAGCTAGCTAACTAGCTAATAAAAAAACATATTCGTAAAAAATGAACATGAAAAGAAGTCAATCATTCCATTCCATCAGATCATTCCTATTCTTCGCTCCTGCCGTTCTTGAAAGTTTATTTTATCGGGGGATAATAAAATTAATAAAGAATTTATAATAAAGAAAAAACGACACGTGAGATAATTTGAGGATTGATTACATACAACTTGGTTGTTTCTCTTTTCGTCTCTTTTCCATTTCATGCTTTTCATTCATTCATTCAGATTTTTGGCAAAGTCGTCATTCCTTTCTCCAAAACATCGCTGCATCGCGCCCAGGAGCGGCTCCCGCGCAGGCTCAGCTCTTCGCATGTTCGACGTTTTGTAATTTGCAATTCTCTTCTTCTTCTTCGTCTTCCTTGCACATCTCATAACGAAATCCGGATCAAAGCAGCTGTGTTCCCTCTTTCTTCACTCTTGAAGAATTCATATAAAAAAGTTAAAATAAAATAAAAATCTATACCAGAATAGACTAGCCACGCATAGAATTCACTAGACTGGAGTAGACTAGAATAGCCTAGAATAGACTACCCTGTAATGAACTAGAATGCGATAGGAGATACTGGATCCCACTCTAAGCCAGCGTTACTCCCTCCCCGCCAAAGCCAACCAACAAAGCGACCCAAGTCAAAAAAACCCAACAGGCCAGGCCCTCTCCGCGCAGCCCAAGCTATAGGCCCCTGAGCCCTTCCGCTGCGCTTAAGCTTCGAGTTGACTCCTCCACGCTGTTCTAAGTTCTCCCACGGTGTGCGAGGCAGGAGAAAGAAAGAAAGAAAGAAGGAAAGAAAGAAAAGAATGAAAAGAACGAAAAGAACGAGAGAAAGGAAGCATCTCATCTTCTACTTACAATTATTAGCCCGCCTACCCGAGTCTAGCTCTTCCTCGCCAAGAACGCAGCCTCACAAGCTTCGCCTCTCTCTGTCTTTGCCCCTCTCTCTGTCCGCTAGGCGGTGCTACTCCGGGCTGTAACCGTCCTGGAGGCGGCGAAGCAGCTGCCGGAGAGGCGCAAGCGCTGCGAGCGGCCGGCTTCGAAGTGGGGCGGCGCTCGCGGAGGCGGCTTTCGTTTGCCCGCCAAGCAGGAGGAAACAGGCAGCTCGAATGAACAAACAAACCCACGCGCCCCTCTCTGTTTATGTGAGGCAAATCACAAAATCCCACAGTCCTCTGTATCACCCCCACAAAGAGTAACAGCTGCTGCTCGTGGTAGAGAGGGAGCGCCCACTGGCTATGAGGGAAGTATGCGGAAAGGGGGAGCTTTGCGTTGCGCATGTTGAAGCACAAAGGCAGACGCTCTATAATCTGTATACCCGAACTCACCTTCCGTATTTTGATCTCGCTGGAGTTTATAGGTGCTTTATAAAGTACTACACTCAATCGACTCTCTGAGAGGGGAACGCGGAGAAAAAGAGGGGCGTACGAAAAGGTAGGCGGGCCTACGCATCAGAGGCGATTCTCTGCTTCTTCGCGGGCTATGATGCGGGGTAGTTGGTTAGCACTCATTCCCTCGGAATCGGAAGGCAGATTTTTAATGAAAACAGGTCATAATAGAAGTGGCCAAAAGAAGCTGTTCGAACGAGCATCAACTATGGACATTACTAGCCACAGTAACTCATTGGTACGCCCCTTTTTTTCTTTCTTTTTTCTCCTTTTTTTTCTTTAAAGCAATTACAACTTCCCTCTTTTTTTTTTCTTTTTTTTTTTAAGTATCTCCGAAAATATTGTTTAATTTTCTTAGCTTTAAAACGAAATACTTTCAATCTTAAATGATATTTTATATTGCAAACGAAGTAAAAAAACCTTTTAAGATAGATTAAATGAAGCATGCTTATTATTTTATCTCAACTAATTTCCTTTGACTTTCTTTTTAAAATAAATTTAAATATATAATGACTACTCCTAACTTGTTACAGTAGAAAACACTGGTTTCTTCCTCTCTCCAAATAGTTTATTTATTATTATTATTTTTTAAAATAATTATCAATATATTGCTCTTCTCAGTCCGCTGAGTTTTTCTTGGCAAGGATTTGCATCGATGATCTGATCTAATACCAAAAATATGCCTGTGTTGCCTGCATTGTTCTGTCACTAACCAACTCCATAAGGCTCACTTGAAAGTGTTGTTCTTGCCTAGATATGCATTCTTCTACAAGTCCAACATACCTTTGTCAGCAGAGACAAGGTTTCTTCAAGTATAATAAGAAGTATCGGACAAGTTAGAAGAAGAACTCAGAGCTAATTTCTTAAGACAATTAATATTAGGAATGGACTCTTGTCGTCAAATGAAATGGACATATGCGTCACCCACTGACTGTAATTTTTTCCTGTCTGCTCCAATCACAATGATATGGCAACGTTCATCCGAGCGTCAGCAGCATTTCAGGCTCCATAGGCAACAAACATCTCATTCCGCAATCATAGGTTTCATATGGGGATAAAGTAACAATATAGATCCTTAGAACAATTATCGTCGGTAAAGTTTTGGGATCTCGCATGTGTAAGAATAAACAAGCTAGTATTCTCTAAGTCGAAATATTCGTTATAAGTAATTAGAGTGCCAGAGCCGTGAAATTCAAGAACTGAGATAAACAACATCCTATGCTTTGGCGAGCTTTCGAGTATTTGAATAATAAACCTCAACAGTCACAACATATATGCCTGTTAGATAGTCTGTGATAGTGACAGTTAGGAGTTCACTCACTGCTTCTTTTACTGATATCAAATTTAGATGTAAATATGGACTGTGGGAGGGAGGGAAAGCAAAGAGAATATTTTCCCGTGCTAACCAGCGATTTGAGCCGCACCTGTACTCTAAGAAGATGTCTTCAACCTGAGAAGTCGCATTTTTTTATTCTGCTCTATAAAAACTATTATTGCACGCATGCATGCAACTAAACACTCCTACATTAAAATATGAAGAAACCTCATTAGGAAAATCAACTAAACTAAACTGGAAACATACTGTGCCTCACCTGACCCATCGATTTTCTTCTTTTCTTTTTCAAATAGTAGGCCCTTCCATTTTCCAATTTCCCCTTTTTGTTAGACATGATAAATGCATAAATAAACAAACAAATGATTGAATGCAAAATGAAAGTTTTCCAAGGTTTCAACTTCTTAAAACAAGACAAGTAAGTGACTGCGCTGGTGTCTGTTGCATCGTTGTGAATTTTCGGTATATTGGACATTGTGTAATCACGCTACAATGACCTTGCAAACAGCTGAGAGACCCCTTCAGAGGCGTGGCGTTGTAACCATTGTGAGCTTAGTCATAATAACAACAGCAAGTCCCAAGCCTATGTGGTAGACTCGTAATATAATTCATAGAGTGAATAAATAAACCGTTAAAACTGATGGTTATGGTCTTCTGCTGTTAATTTTCGCTTTCTATCTCCTGTGTTTCTTTTTCTTTTCTTTTCTTTTTCAGAAAGAAAGTGAGGTGTGAACTATCCAGTCAAAAGAATGATGTTTTCTTTTCCTTCCTTTTCTTTTTCCATGGAGGAGAAGCATTCAGAAGAGTGTTTTGATACTCTAGAGCACAATAATAGATGTAGGCTGTATTAGAGGTGTAGTGCACCCTACTTGGTTCAAACCTAGCTTCTCACATTCTTCACGTTCTTCACGTCAATTGCACAGGACTTTGCTGTTTTCTATATCGTTCGTTAGGAGGTCCTACCTCCAGAATATGCTTGTCAGTTTTATGGTGGGCGCCTCATTCACCAGTACTAGGTACATTTCTTATTAATGGACCCATTTTCTTACTTCTAAGCAAGGCCTGCTTAATTGTAAATATTCCTTCTTTAATTAAAATATTTGTATTAAAAATTATGGCAAGTTTACACGGTGGCACTGCGATTTATCTCCATACGAAGGTTGGTTTTGCGGGAGCCCAACATATTTGCCAAAAGGCTTTGAAATGTGTCATTGCGGTGAGACTGGTAAGGGCAAGTGTAGATCCGATTAATCATACGAAAAGTAGGTTGAAATAAGTTTTGGGATGTATAACTTACTTATACAGTTATACAGTTTTCAGGAAGTGGCAGCGCCATCAAAGAAAGAGAGAAAAAATGCAGAATGGAGCGATCTAGGAAATTCCCTTTGCTAATTAGTGGTCGCCAGTAATCTATCTGCCAGTGATACTTAGCAGAAAAACGTTTTTAATATTTCTAAATTGTTCTTATTATGATATTTCTTGTCTGTTGAAAAATAGTCATCATCTCTTTATTTAAAAATAAAAATAAAATATTTCACTATTCATACTTTTCAGTTTTGCGTTACTGACTTTCCTATTCTTTCTTTTCCTTTGCTCTCGTCTCCTCTCTCATTTAATTTTTATCCCTAGCACAATTGTTGACCAATTCGTAAGTGGATATGATTATCTCTTCTTTGTTTGTTTATTTTCCTATATATCTTTTGCCACGGAGACTTATGCTTTCTGCAGAGCAACGAAAGAAATAAACGAATGGACAAAGTTATTTTTGTTTTCATTTTTTTTTTTCTTTTTCTTTTTCATTTCATATCTAGACTCAATTCTCTTCTGGGAATTTTATTTATTTTTAAAAAGGAAATAGAAAACAAAACAAAGATGACTTTGTCGAAACTCGAATAGAAACGGCCACTTCGCTTCTTATTGACAGCCCAGTAGATTTTTGTCTATTGCCTTGGAATCTTTTTTTTTGCACAAGGCTTTGTGCAAGCAATTTCTGTATCATCGATATAAGCCCAATAAAATAGAGACAATAATTAGAAAGTCTCTTAGTTACATACCACAGAGGAGAGTATTGATATTGCTATGAAATAGATTATTACTCTTCTAAAAATGAAAGCTAAAGGCTCAAATGTATTACGTAGAGAGAAATAAAAACCTTTAGTATATACAGATCCCACATTGCCAGCGAACCGAAATACTATCCATGTAATAGGCCATAGTTGATCCTAGATCCTGATAGAATAGAGAATAAAAGGAAAGTAGGAAAATAAAGTGAATTCTCTTAGCAGCGACAGTCGATATGGCAAATTCCTGCTAATGCTCAAATCATGATTGCTTGTTTGCATAAATTCGACTCTGATCCTCTTCAGTTGCACTTTCGTAGGAGACAGAAGTTATTATTCTGGAGTACCTCTCTATTCTATCATATTGAAACAAAAACATCTATTATACCTTCATTCAAAACTCAGCGGTAGTGTATTTGAGCTTTGGATCTTCTGTTAAACTGGCAATTGCACCGAAGAAACCCGCATGATACTTTTGATATCAGGGTGGGAAAAACCCTTTATGCTTAACCTTTTCGGTTGTGTAAGCATGTTGAATGTCTTCTCATAATCCGAAACAACACGACAAATACGGTATTCTCGTAGCCACCCATGCGAATTGGAAATACATTTAAAACGTAAGATAAATCAGCTCGCTAAGCAGCAAACGTAGAAGCTCAGTCACGATGGATTTTTATCTTGCATCCCCTTGCAACGTCACGATGTTTGTAACTATCAATCAACCTTGGCTTTCTATATTCCTATGTATCCTCAGCTAGAGTTTTAATAAATGGGGGAAAAGAATTCGTTCAAACTAAAGATTAAAAGCTAATACGCTTTAAAATGGAATATCAAAAGGATGGTAAGCTATAAACTATACCGTGTTACTTAAGCAAGATGCAGATACATAGGATTCTCTAATGCATGCTTCACATAAGCCAAGGTTGGCTGTTCGAGATTTATTTTCTACAAAAATAGCCCAAGCAACTGCCATCATGGTTGTTCGGAGTCTTGAAAATTGACATGTTTTTGTGAGTGAAAAGAAGCTGCGTTTGCGTTCTCTGATAGAAAAAGTTCAACTGTCCCGTCGCTCTAATAGAAGTTGAAATATGCTTGTAGCTCTGTGCTTAATCTGAAGCACAAATTGCACGTTATAGAGTAAGCTATGCTACTCTAAATGCCCAATCGAAGAAGCTAACTTGGCTATTTTGCTGTTTTATGCCACCTTGCTAGAAGCCGATCACTGTTTTTTTTTTTTGTTAATTGTTAATTATTAACAGCTGAGAAATTATCCTTTCGAATCAGCTCTACGCTGCTGAAAAATAGTTCAAGAATGGTTGCCGAGACGTACTTAAGATTTGTTGAAGGGATATTACGTAAAATATATGGGTTAGTAATTCATTCATTCATTTATTTATTCATTCGTTCATCCATCCATCCATCCATTTAGGGAGCGATGTCCAATGAGCATGAATATATTATCTAGTGGTAATTTATAGACTATTCAATGCTAGCAGAGGCACAGCTTTACAAATATGACCTCAACCCAAATTACTCGAGTATACTTTTCTACAATAAAAAATGATTTCGTTGATTTGTTTTTTAAATCTCTATTAGGTACTTACTGCCAAAGAACAAGTAGAAGAATAACACTCGCTTGTATTAAGGTAACTAACGCCTTTTTTCTGTTACTACGTTCAAAGAAAAAACCCCCTCCTTTCGTTAGACGTCATCCGTTTAAACACTTTAATTATCAAGTATCAGAAATGAGATTTGTTTGTGTCGATGCGCTTAAATATGTAGAGTTTACAGAGCCAAGCCTATAATTATCCAGCAACTCCGACAAACGAGACAAACCCCGAGGAGAGTGGTATTTCTAGTCGAGGAGTCCGTCTTTTTAAAATATGCTCCTTAACAATTTTAGAACGAGGCTCATATTTTTCCTTTAAAACAAAAATTGTCTGTCTTCCTCAATTTCACTTACCTGTAAGATTATATTTTGCTTTTAACCATGACTTCATCAAGCAGACTTTTCGTTTTAATGCTCTTTTCTTTTCTTTGTTCATTTTCACGTCGTAATCCTGAGGAAAACAAACTAGTTTCATGTTTTGAAGACTTCTCCGCTTCATCTTCAAATGCTACAAGTCTTTAATTACATTTACCTTCTTTTTCTCAACAAGCGGAAGTAGCTCTAGAGGCAGGTAGGTAGGTACGTAGGTACCTTTGCACTTTGCCAAGCGCTGCCGAAGCTACATACAAATACTCATGCATGCCTGCAACCAGGTACAGATATACATATACTCCTCTCGGCTTGCGTGCGTGCTTTCCACCAACAAGTTCATAAGACCTCAAGATCGGCAAAATCCCCGCCAAGTCCTAGCAACGTCTAGCGATCCACCTAGGCCCAAAGAAGGGCCTCTTATGCCTCAACCATTATTCTGCCCCTCACCATTTCTCGACCTTTTTTCATCCTTTCTTCGTTTTTTCGCCCCAAAACAAAGCGTGAACGATACTTATAGCTACTTATTGAGTAAGCTACTGCTCTCTGTTCTCTCCACATGCAGTAATCGGACCCTGCAGACGACCTCTCTCTCTCTGAATATAATGTATGTATGTATATATTTACTTATTTATCTATCTCTCTGTCTCTCTCTCGGCTTCTCCTTCTCCTGCTTTCTCTGATCCCTCCCTCCCTTCACACCCACCACGCGCGGCAGTACCCCTCAAAGCGAAGCAGGGACAGCGCGAGGCCTCTCTCGGGTGGCTGGCGTAGAGCACCCAGTGAAGGGCAGCTTGGCCCTCTTGATCCGCCAGGCTCAACGGAGGCTCGCTGCTTTGAGCTCGCTCCTCACGCGAGGCTTTCTTCTCTTCCTGGCGCCTGTGTTGTTGCGGTGTCTCTTGCTTTCTTGCTTTCTTGCTTTTAACAAAAACAAATGATCAAACAAACAAACAAACAAACAAACAAACAAACAAACAAATGATCAAACCAGTGAATGATCAAACAAATTAGTCAAACAAACAGACAAACAGTCAAACAAATGAAAGAACGGTGAATGGAATAAACATTCTGGCTAACACTCATTTGTCTGTTTTTTTATGTTTAGAAGCAGCTGCCTATAGATAATAGATGCGCGAATGAATGAATGAATGAATGAATGAATGAATGAATGAATGAATGAATGATAATAATAGAAGAGGAAGGCGGGTGCCTCCAAACATAATTTACAAGGTTGAGGCCTTGGTTGGCTTTGCTGTTGTACACTGATGATCTGTGTTTGGGCGTGGAGGGAGACCTACGAAGCCTCGGAAGCAGCAGCAGGCTCAGCGGCGCTTAGGCCCGTCCACACAGGTAACCTGCCTGAAGAAGAATACATAGGCAAGCCGCGGGCTCGATTGATATCGATTGACGAGTTCCTTGCCTGATGAAAATAAAAGAAACACATTCATTCATCTACCTAACCAACAACCTACTGTCTGCTCACCCTTGCTTTCGTTTTAAGTTATGTTTACTTTCACTTTCTTTAACATTTTTAACTTGAACTTTTTATAAGCTGTCCTAGTCAACCTCAGAGAATCACCGAGCGCAAACTCTCTTTGTCCCCCTTCCCGCAATAACATGTTTTTGTTTCTGGTTAAACGTTTTTTTAGTTTAGATTGGTTTTCTCTCTTCGAAGGAGAGCCTCTGTACAGCGATAGCACAGACATAACACTAAAATTCGCCTCAGTTGCGCGCTATCGACCAGGTCTAAACCCCGGCCTACCTTCTATTCAGGCATCTCAAAGCAAGCCAGCTTAGACTTGCCTAGGAATGAATTGTAGCCGGTTGTACTAAAGCTCTCAAGGCATCTGTTACAACAACTTGCTGCCTCTGCTGCTTGATTCGAGCATCATAACAACATTATCATTTGAGAAACATTTTTTTATTTCTTTCTTCTTCTTCCTTTCTTTCTTCGTTTTTTAGTCTCATCAACTTAAAAACGTAGTAAAGAAGTTCCTTTACAGCAGCAGAAGCGCAGTACTATAAGCAATCGAAGCACCAAAGGCGGCGGCTGCGGCGTTAGCGCCCTGCGTAGGCCGCTCTAGACGCAGGCGCCTGCCCTACGCTCGTCTCCGCGGCGAGGACGCTACGGACCCCTGGCCGCTCTAGCTAGCTAGCTACAGCTAGGCAGGCGTCTTCTTGTTCTCTCCGGCAGAGAGAGGCAGAAGGCCTGAGGAGGGCGGCCTGAGCTTATCTACGCGAGTGCCTTGCTCTCACTAGGGCCACCTTCTCCCCCCACTCGCCTCTTCTTTTCAATTTAATGAAACAAACAGGCGCCTTCTTGGAACATGCGCGCCTGTATTCTGCTGCTCCGCTTTCTCCTCTCCTTGCTACTTCGATTAAAGTGATGCTGTTTTAATAATAATTAATAAAAATATTTTAAAAAAGGTTAAAAGGTTTGTATTCTTTGGAAATGAAGAGCTTTTTGTTTCTAAAAGCCTCGCCTTCTAGGAAACATTAGTAGTCTTGCCTGAGGAGAGGAAGTGCGGAGTTTCTTACAGAAAGGAATATAAACTTTCTTTCAGAGGTGCACTGCGAGGATGATTTTTTTTTTTTTTAATGAATATATGAATAATATAATTGAATGAATGAATGCATGAATGTATGAATGCAAGAATGAAGGAATGAATGAATGCAAGAATGAATGAGAAAGGCAATAAGCATCGATATCGCCAGAGCAAGCGAAGCGAAGTCTGAGCGGATCGAGCTGAGGCGAAGAAGCCAGAGCTACAGAGGATAGCCTCCACCGCGTGGATCAAGAGTGGCAGTCAGGTCAGGAAACAGGAAACAGGAGCCCAAAGGCGAGGCAGAGGCCGCCGCGCGGTCAGGTTCCAGCTTTCGGACATGACCTGCTACGCGAATCGCAGCATAACCTGACTTCTTGCTCGGTGTATCCCTCTCTCTGCATCAGTTTTTCTTCCCCTTCTCAACGATTTAGCGCCTTCTTTCTTCTGTTTTTCTTTTTCTCTTTCTTGTCGCCTCCTCCTCTTTAAAATAAAGTTTTAGGATTTCTGATTATTTTTATTGATTGTGTTCCTTCGTTCATGCGCCTGTTGTGACTTCTTGATGTTGTCAATATTTATTGGAAAAAAAAAATGTTAATTAATAATCTAATGGCATGAATTTAATATTAATAATCATAACAATACTTAAAAGCGAAAGGGACCTGCTTTTTGTTCTAAGTTCCAGGCGGTGCTACTGAGTTTATCATAAAAACTGTTTACAGGTTACTGCTACCACAACAAAGAAGCCCCCCCGGAGCCATCGCGCTGCGAGCATCGGCGTTGTTTGTCTGCGGCAAAGCAGGAGGTCCTTTGTCTGCAGGTGAGGCGCAGCACAGACAGATAGACCAGTGAAGAAGCCCCCTGCCCTCAAGTTTGTCCTACAAAGAGCTCTAAACACAGCCCTTGTGGACGTCGCGTAGCAAAAAAGATAAGCGGGAAGCAAATTAAGCAGAAGAAGCGCCGTACGTAGAGCTGATGATAATAAGTGAGTGTTGTTGACGAAATTAAAACATCTTTCAAGAGAAAACTAAGATTTCTGGGCTCATGCTTTCTCCCTTTCTTTCTCTCTTTCTCTCTTTCTCTCTTTCTTTCTTTCTTTCTTTCTTTCTTTCTTTCTTTCTTTCTTTCTTTGTGCATTCATTCATTCACTCATTCGGTCATCCATTTATTCATGTATTCGTTCCGCTGCTTGGAATGGCCTGAGCAAAGCCGCGATGGGCTCGCGCTCTTCGCGCGAGGAGAGACGCCGCCTGCAGAGGCAAGAGACGCACGAGACGCGCGAGACGCCAGAGCCCAGAGCCAGCCGGCCTGCCTCGAAAAGGGAGGGATCAAAGGAGCAGAAAGCATGAGAGGCGGCCAAGTACAGGGAAAAGACCCCTACGACTCCTAAAATCGGATCAAGTGCTGCAGGTGCTGTAGGCCACCAACAGGGAAGCAACATTCAAAGAAAGTGAAGGAAGCTCCAGCTGCTCAAGCGAGCGGCACAGACGCCCAGACACGCTCCGCTTCTGCCTGCCTTTGGGCAGCGCAGACTAACACAGACGCACAGACAGACACACAGACACACAGACGCAGAGAGAGAGACTGAGAGACTGAGGCGCTCGCTGCTTATTAGGCGGAAGACCGCGCTAGCTAGCTAGCTAGCCTACCCAGCTAGGTATTGCTAGCACTAGCTTGCAGTTAGCGAATGAGGGGAATATGAGAGGGAATATGAGAGGGAATATGAGAGGGAATAAGAGAGGGCTTTTAGTAAAGAGTAATGGGCTCGTTATGTCTGGGGAAATGAGAAAGGAAACCCAAGAGAGAGGGGCGAAGAAGAGCTCGATAGAGGAGCCCTGCCTGCAAGAAGCAACCAACAGGACTCGCAACAAAGGCTCGCGATTTCTCCGTGCGAGCCTGTGGATGGACTCGTGGCTGCTTGCTTGCTTGCTTGCTTGGTGGTGGAGGGAGGGAGGGAGGGAAGCAGCAGGAATAATGAATCGATCCCCAGGCAGGGTTTCTTTGTTTCGATTCTTTCGAGCATGGCTGCTGCGCTTTAGAGTGAGTGGCGACCGATGGCATAAATGAACAAACAAACAAACAATCAATGGATGATTGAATGAATCAATCAATCAATGAATCAATTCATGGATGAATCAATCAATCAATCAATCAATCAATCAATCAATCAGTCAATCCATGGATGAATGAATGAATGAATGAATGGTGCGTAAGCGGAATGAGATGAGCGATTTAAGTTGCACAAGAGAAATGCTGTGCCTGCCTTCAGAATGGCAGTCTCGCCTACTTAGAGCGCAGCAGCACCTCTGTCGCTTCCCGTTGACACAGCAGCAGCCCGAAAGGGGCAACCAGCCGGCCTGCCCCATCTACTACCCCGAAGAGCTTTCACCGGCACTTCACTTGACCTTGTTCTTCGTCACAAACCCCATCTGCAGTGCCAGTGAGGGAGTGCTACCTACCGAAGGACCCGAATAATTTAATATCTTCAAAGTCGCCAGCTTGCTTTCTCCACACCGGCAGAGCACCCACTTCCTCTCCAACAGCAGCGCAGCGCAATGAAGAGAACAGCGCAATAATGCCAAGCTAGCTTCGCACTTGACCTTTTATAACGCGCCTATCTCTGACCTGATCTCGTCCTTTCTATGCCTGCCACAACACCTAATTAATTAATTTATTTATTTATTTATTTATTTATTTATTTATTTATTAATATATATTTATAATAACCCACCCGCCTTTAGTGCCCTCTTCTCTTCTGTTCTGTTCTGCTATGTTCTTCTCTGGTCTGTTATGTTCTATTCTGTTATGCATAGCAGTGCCTAGGCACCACCTACGATGTGAAGGCTGTTGGTCGAAGGCAGACTCAGCCGCGTTTGAAGCAGGCAAGAGCCTGGCGGGGAGGACCGCCAAAGAAGACCCGAACGCGGTGCGCTTGCTTAGTGACTCGTGACGGAGGAGCGTTGGGCCAAGATCTGGCATGATTAATCGCAGCCCGCTCCGGCGGCCTCGACTTGCGTTCCGAGGAGCACGGCGGCGCAAACAGAATTGTTCTCCTGGTATTCTCTGCTTCGATCGTTCACTCATCCATTCATTGACCCTTTATTCATTCACTGATTCATTAATTCACTCATTAGTTCATCAATTCAGTCAGACAGTCAGTCATTTCATCATTCATTTTCATTCATTCATTCATTCATTCATTCATCTCCATTCATTCATTCATTCATTAATTCATTCATTAAATCCTTAATTCATTTTTTCACTGTTTGTGACAAAAAACCGAAATCGTTGAGAGAGAAAAAGCAGACTGACTAAGTAAAGGAAAGGAAAGGAAAGCAAAGCAAAGCAAAGCAATGAAAGAAAGGAAAGGAAAGCAAAGGAAAGGAAAGCAAAGCAATGAAAGGAAAGCAAAGCAAAGCAATGAAAGAAAGGAAAGGGAAGGAAAGGAAAGCAATGAAAGAAAGGAAAGGAAAGCAGTGAAAGAAAGGAAAGGAAAGGAAAGCAATGAAAGCAATGAAAGGAAGAAAGAAAGAAAGGTTAGAAACAAAAACACCACACAGCGCGAAATTGAAAACGCAGAACACACAACGAAGAACACAGAACGTTGCTGCCTATTTGTTTGCTTGCCTGCTTGCTTGCTTGCTTGCTTGCTTGCCTGCTTGCTTGCTTGCTTGCTTGCTTGCTTGCTTGCTTGCTTGCTCAGTAAGTAGCTAAGTTTTGTAGCTGATTTCGAATCAATGCGACAACCACAATACTGAAACAATCTGCTCTGCTCTGCCCTATTCTGACTTGATTTGATTTGTTTCCATCTCACTCATCTTGCCTCATCTCACCTAACCTGGTCTGATTTTGATTGGTTTATCAACGAACGATTGCGTAGTGCCAAGACTAACCACTCCTAGGAAATGGGTAGCCAGGGCGAGGCGTGGAGAGGTGGGTGTGTGTGTATGCGAAGGGAAGAAGAAGAGCCCTTTGAGGGACGAAACGCGAAAGGAAAAAGCGAAAGGAGCGGGACCCAGAAGAAGCTAGCAGCTGCAAAGCCAAAGCAAGCGGGGCCTAGAGACCTTTAGCAATTCGCTGGGGCCTCTCTTTTCCCTCTGCGCTCGAAATTCCCAAATTAGGCCTCTACACTGGCCGCAGGCCGCCTGTCCCGTTTCTTTTTTTTTTTTCCTCCTGGTCTCAGAGGCGGGGCCTCCTATGCAATAGATAGCAGTGCGGTAGGACGTTGCAGGCCCCTCACAACGCCTCTGCAGGGTACCCCGCAGTGGGATGTAAAGCTTCCGAAATTCCCCTCACAGCCCCTCACCACAGCCCTCTCGGTGTCTCTTTGCCTTTTCCCTGGCCCTCTCGGGGCTTTCTTGCGGAGAGGAAAAAGAGAGGGCTAGGCGCCCCACAGTAAGTTTATTATCTGACTACTAGCTGCTCCTAGTAACTGCGCTTTCTTTCTGTTTCTTTCTTCTTTTTTCTTCCTTTCGTTTCCCCTTCTCTTTTTTCTTGCTTTTCTTTCCTTCTTGAACTGTTTAATATATCGGGATTATTATGCCAAAGCAAGGGAAGGGAAATGCGCAGAAATAAAACAAAAGAGCTCCCATTAGTGCAAAAGAGATGCATAAGATGCGAAGCAAAATATTGCCTTACCTTCGAAGGAAAGGACAGGAAAGAAATTATGTTTCTCTCTTTCGCTGCTTTCTTCCTCTTCCTCTTCTTCTTCTTCTTTTAAAATTTGTTTTTTCTTTGTGCGGCCTCGCTTTATACTTTTTTTTATCTACCCTTTTTTAATATATATATATTATTTTTATTTTTATGTTCTTCTGCTCCAATACTTCTCGATTTTAATCGTGTACTCAAGAGTAGCAGCATCAGAGATGGTTTAAAGAGATGAAAACGAGGTAGAAGAAGCAGAGAAGTAGAAGAAGGCATCCCATGAACGAAAGTAGCGAAGAAGTGCCGCGGCTTCATTTTCATAGTCCACGCGCTTCTCCAAAAGCTGCTGACTCTAGCTTGAGATTTGCTCATTCACGCTCATATCTTATCAATATGCTTGCCTTTTTTTCTCTCTTCTGTCTAAAAAGAATTTAGTTGCTAATCGAAGAAGAAAATCGGTCTATCGAAGAGCCAAATGAAATCCAAAGAGGCTGCGAATACTCATGCAGCCCCCGCTTCTCGTTTCGCCAGCGACCGCCCACAAAGCAGCGGCTTCTTGCAACGAAAGCGCTGCGAGAACCAGCTAGGATACCAAAGAGCCTCGCAGGAGTTGAACTTGGCAACAGCGAATTCGAGACATGAAAGAAACCAGTGGTGAAGGCATTAAATCATATATATATATAGATATACAGATATATATAATATGTGTAGTCTGTATTTGTGGAGACGACAGAATGCAAAGCATCGATCGACCAAAAAAGAAGAACAAAACGACTACCTTAGAAAGAAGCTCGCGTAAGCCTAACGAGGCCAAATTGGAATTGGCTGCATCGCTGTTCTGATCGTGGATCTGAGAATGATTCTTCACTCGTGGGTAAGATTTCTCTGATTTCCGGCGAAGCGACAAACGACGAAAGGGGAATGATCTCTCGCACGAATTAAACTTTGGCAAAAAGCGGCTGGAGGGAGAAATTATTGAGACATTGGCGCAAACAGGGAAAGATGTGACTAAGAATGGCTTAGAGATGGATAGAGAGTCAACAGCAGATAGAGTAGGTGGAGACAATTTGAGAGAACTAAGTAGGGACTAACTGGCCAAATGCAGAGGGGATAAACCGGTAGAAGTCTGTAGAAACTGGGGAGACTTTTTGTGGCAGGCGGCTTTTTCTCTTTTCGCGAGGACAGCCCTTGTGACGAGCTGAGGCCGTCTACTCCTCTTTAGAAACTCATCGTTGAGGCTTAAATTTTGCCATCATGACCAGTTTTTCTCTTTCATGCTCTCTCACATTTAAATCTTATTACTTTTTCATTATTCTCTTTTCTTTTCTTCTGTAATTTTAAAATTTAAAAAAAAAACGTTTTGTTAAAATTTAAAAGTTTTAAGTTTTAAGAATCTTTTCTTTTCTTTTCTTTTCTTTTTAACCACAGTTTATATTTAAACGCTCAATTGCCTTTGTTAAATTTTAAAAGAATGGTGGTTTCGTACTCTGTGTTAGAATATAAATAAATAGATAGATTTTTCTTTTTATCCTTATTTCTCTTTCTTTTCTTTTTATAACGATTCAACTAATTGGACCAACACATTAATTGTTGGTTTTTCATCGAAAGCGTCTTTTGTATTCTTATGTTTGTTATCATGATACTTTAGTATTATTTAAATAGTTTAAAGTATTCTATTATTACTATTTTCGTCCTTTTTGCTTTCTTTCTTCCTTTTCCTTTCTTCTTCTACATTGGTTTGGAATACATACATACCCCTTCCCTGTTTAATGATATTTCCCCCTCTCTTTCACACTGTTTCTTTCGCTCAATCACTTCTTTATCATTGTTTGTTTGTTTGTTTGTTTGTTTGTTTGTTTGTTTGTTTGTTTGTTTGTTTGTTTGTTTGTTTGTTTGTTTGTGCGACTGTTTCTCTTCTGCTCCATTCTCTCTCTCTCTCTCTCTCTTTCTCTCTCCTGCGCGCTCATAAGGACAGAGCGCTCGAGCAGGCGGCCGCTCGGCAGACGCAGAAGCGGCGCGGCCGAGGAAGTTCTCTCGCTCGCCAGCCCGCTGGGCGGCTGCTCACGTGTATGGGCCTGCCGACCTAGGCGCTGGGTGCGATTGGATTCTCTTCTTGTCTCTGGGTTTCCAGGAGAGGACGAGGCGCCACGGCGCTAGTTGAAATAGCCAAGCTACTCGCTCGCTCGCTTTCTACTTGGCGCTCGAAGTTACCCCTGGTCGCAAGCTAGCTAGCAGGCCATTACGCTCGTAGCTTGAGTCCCCTTGCTCACCTGCTTGCTTGCTTGCTCGCCCGCGTCGCTTGCGCTGCCGTCTGGGCTCAGCGGGCCGCGCACAGCTGCCTCTGCTGGACTGGATTGTCTTCACGGCCAGCACAAGTACTTGCGAGCTCGGCGGCGCAAGTACAAACTAAACCAAAACTAAAAGGCACCAGTCCAGCAAATAACC